>JAMWFC010000049.1:4224316-4923989 GCA_027475525.1 Macrolepiota albuminosa | reverse complement strand
CAGTACAACGCCGTCTCCAGCGCTTGGCGTACGTAGTTGTGAGGAGTCCTGACAGGGTCCCGGTGTGCTCGAGTGGAGGTAGTAAAACGATGCGCTAGATTGTAGCGCTTCGGGGGCTACCTGGCAGACGGTTAGCGTCGTGGTTTAGGCAAAGATATTAGAGAAAAGACGAGTAGCGCAGCGTATTGTGCCCGTAAGTGGCACCGTAACGATGAAGACGAGATAGACGAAGCTAGCGCCCGACTTAGTGACGAAGTCGGAGGAGGCTAGCGCGAGTTGAACGCTAAGTGTAACTGTGAGTTCGAGGGGTTACGATTCGTTGTTATATACATGAAAAGTAGCTATTTTATATACAGTGCGCTACCGTGTTTGTCAAGATACAAGTCCATCTGCGGCGCTACCTCCTAGCGCCTCTCCTCGTGGTCTATTCTAACGGCGACCTGTCAATCGGCGACCTCGTGCACATGGCTGACGGCGACCAACGGCGTTATGACCCACGGCGACCTGCGGTGACTCTATATTGACTTAGAGTTGTACGAGTCTGCTCACTTTTCTATAACTCCGATTGGCCAGGCTGTTCCGGGGTATGGTCGGAAAATCCTCGACAGACGCCGTGAGCGCTAATGTCAGCGCTACTCATTGTATTAGTTCCTGTCAGGTCCAGATGTCGGATTTAAGTATATCCAGTGCCGCCGTCATTGATCCCTTTAGACTTCTGATTGAAGTGCCTCGTCCAATGGCAGCGCCTGCTGCTGGCTCCTTCTGGAAGTGATCGGGGTTTAGTTATAGTCCTCTCCCGCCGTCGTGTTAGCGCTATACGTTATGAGCCTCCTTCGTCCTTGGGCTAGGTGAAAGGAGTGCGCTGGAGGCCTGGTAGCTAGGGGTTAGGATAAGTTTCCACATCCTGTAGTAATTTGCCAGAGCTAGAGCTGCTCTATATTCCCAACTGGTCGCTAGAGTCCTGAATACGTCAAGTGTCGGTTGGCCTATAATGTCCCTTGATGCGCTCAGTCCGAGTAGAAGCCTATCACCGCTCCCTTCATAGGTGCTTTACCTTAGCGCTTTACACTTGCCGACCCCCTTACCAGCTTTACCCCATTTTCACAGGCACGTTCTCTGGGACCTGCCCGGGACTCCTCACATCACTTATAGCACGCCCAACGCAAGCTTTTGGTATGGTAACACTATAGTTATATTTGTTACTGGCCAAATTTTGGGCGTCATCAACGCTTAAATAACCGTGTGCTCTCAGTTGTGCTCTAAGTTTGGTACGTACTTCGCGACTTTAACTTGCTAACTTGGTCTTGTCTTAGAACCTCCGGTTCACGACTCGACCCCCACCCAATACCCCAGCTACTCACAACCCAAAACCCCTGGACCAAGTCCCCTCTCCCGGGATTACCCCTGCCTGCGTCTTGAACCCCAGAGTTCTAGCCCCGGAGTTCCAGACACCCAAGTATCTGTAGATCAAGTCCGCATTGTAAGGGCGTTGCTTTCCCGGAAAGCCCCGACTCAGCGGAACCTGACAAAATATCAAGACTCCCTCCTTACACCATTCTTGATGGCTACATATACTCATACCTACTACCCCACGGGCTACCAGACCAACCCTTATGGACGCCCGGTCCCCGATCACTACCCTGTACAAACCCCCCGTCCTGCCTACCCACCTCTCCCATACGAACCCCAATACCTCCACTGCCACTGGGCTCCTGACCCATCTCTCTACAATCTGGGGCCCTCAGCCAGCTGGGCCCCTCCGCCCAACCTAGCCATGGCGCAACCCGTGGAGGTCCCCTCATACCGGAGCATCCCCAGGGGCCTGCCGGAGACACCACCAGTTCCCAGCAGACCTCACCCGGTACCCCCCAGCAAGGGCCCCTTTGCACCCACCCCCTACTACGGTTACCAGCACCCTGCCCCCCAACCCCAGGAACCTCTCAACTACGACTATTTCCCTCAACACTACCCAACCGCCGCCCCACCCGCTCGGACTCCTCCCTCACCAGTGGGACAACGATGCCTCGAGGACTATGAGTGGCAACAGGACAAAGTGCTCTGCTTGCTTAGGATCTCACCGGAGGACTTCGTGCAACGGGCAAGGGCACTCCTCACAGAATTCGGACACGACGACTTCGCAGGCCCACTCAATTCACATCCGGCGAAAACCCCCAGAACTGGCCCCGGCAGCCTCCGCAGTCCCCACTCCAGAGCAACGACAACGGGAAGAACAACAAAACACCTCGGCCATACTACGGTCTCTCAACCCGATGGGAGGGCTATTCAATCAGCCCGCTGCCTGCACGGTAGGCTTGTCAACTCGCCGTAGGGCTAACTCCATTCCTAGTATCTTCGAGACCTGGGGACAGCTCCAGAGACCCCTGGAACCCCTCCCACGAATGGACAATGCCCCCCCGGCCCTGGCGAACCCCAATAGACCCTGCGTGGACACCCCTAGCATGGACGATACACTGTGCTACATCGACAAGCTCATGCATGGCAACAACGAACAACATCCCGTGCCCGCACCCGTCCCAATACCGCCCCCTACGTCAGCCCCAGCCCCTTCAGAGCCCAACTTCCACTGTGACCCCCCGCCCCACTTCGATCTGCAGAACCCCCCACGGCCTCCGATGCAAGCACGACCCTCTCAGGTTGAACGTCCCCCACGCAACCTGGCACCTGACCTGGCACCCGGCCCCCCTCAGATCGACCCGACACCACAGAACCCTCCCTAACCACCTCCGCCACCCCCAGCTGAATCTCGAGGACGACTTCCAGGCCCCCCAGCTCCGCCACCCCCTGCGTGGAGACCTGGGCCTCCCCCCAGCAGGAACGAACTCCCCTGGAACAACGAACCTCCTGGGCATGGACCTCCAGGTAAGCCACCTGGAGGAGGCCCTCCAGGCAGGTGGGGGCCTGCTCTCAGTGCCTTTCCTCCACAAGGAGGGGGGAGTAACCATTATTACTACTACTACAATGCCGGCCCCCCTCCCCGCAACGCTACCGGACCGGACAACGCTCACAACACCCTCACCCGCAAAGAACACCTGGACATTCAAAAACCTGATGCATTCACGGGCCGGGACCCCCAAAAATGGCGTACATTCCTCACCCAATGTCTTAATACGTTTCAGGCAAAGCCACTCACTTTTCAGGTTGACAGCTCCTGAGTGGCCTTTGCCACCTCATACCTCCAGGAGATCGCCTTCAACCATTATACGGCCCTCATCCAGTTCGACCCTAACAACCCGGCACTCTCCCGCTGGCAAGCCTTTGTTGACGAGTTCTCTGGGAAATTCGGGATCTACGACACCGTGGTCGAAGCCGAGGACAACCTCTTCAACCTCCGGATGCGCTTGGAAGAACGTTTCACCACCTTCATTGTACGTTTTGAGAAGGAAGCTTATGAGACAGGTTGGAATTACAGCGCCCTCTGGTACGCCCTCTGCTGCGCCCTGCTGCAACGTATCAAGGACATCCTCCGACTCGCCCCAAAACAACCCTCCTACGACAGATACAAGGCCCTTGTCATGCAGATCGACCAGCGCTATTGGGAAGACCGCAGTGAGTATTTGAACTCCCGACCCCCATGGCCCTTCGGCAAAACCCCCAATCCCCAAAATCAAAACCCCGGTCCCCCTGCGTTCCCCGGCGGCCGACCCCTGGTGAGTCGCGGCCCACCCAATACTAACCCCGGCAGCGGTGCCCGCCCCCAGACCCAACTCAATGCCACTGTGGCCGCCCACGACCCAGGCGATGTACCAAGCCCCGAGGAGCCCCTGGAAGACCCCAAAGACCTCAACTTCGCCGACGAATGGGATGAGGAGGCCCTCCGGGCCAACCGGCTTCAAAAGAAGGGATGACCCTGGGTCAAAGTTCCGAAGGATGTGCAGGAACGACGAAGGAGGGAAGGCGTTTGCATACTCTGTGGTGAGAAAGACCATTTCATCTCCGAGTGTCCCCAATGACAGGTTATGGGACGTGCCACCTGGACCTTCGAAGGAGAGGATGCCACCTTCGAGTATTCAGAAAATGACCTGGCGATTTAGACCCGGAAGACGCCCTAAATCGCAGAATCAACCCCGACGTCTTCTCCACCCCAGTTTCCCACCTTTGCTCCACAACACTCGCACAGGACACCCTCACGGCTTACCTACCCTCCCACTCCTCACACTCCCTCCTCCTCAAAACCCGCCTCACCCCCTCCGGAACCCCCCTCAACACCCTTGTTGACAGTGGCACCACCGACAACTTCATCAACAAAGCATGGTCTACCTTTGCCCCGGAACCTGCTCAGCGACTCCTGGTCCCAGTGCAGCTCTGCCTCTTTGATGGAGACGCCTCTACAGCAGGGGACATCACTCACTTCATGCGTATGCCCGTTACCTTCACCAACGGACAGACTCACACGCTCCAGATGTTGATAACCAAACTCCACTCCTCCACACCCCTGGTTTTAGGGCTCCCGTGGCTCCGAGACACCAACTCCCACATTGATTGGCGACATCTTACCCTTCGCCTGACCCGGAACCCGATGCCCGACGACCAACAACTCCCTTTTGACATTTCCCGCTCTCCGGACCCTACCCCGAAGGACCCCCCGGACGGGCCCCCACCACCCCCCAGACTCCAGTCCCGCTCGTCCTGATCCTTCATCATCAATGCCAGGCTGGACGGCGCCCTGGGACCAATATCGGCCCTCATCAACAGCGGAGCCGCTGGAGTTTTCATTAGCGATGCCCTCGACCTTCCCCACGACTCCCTCGACCAGCCCCTCCGCCTGCAATGCCTCGACAGCACCCCCTCCTCCTCCAGCCCCATCCAGAGGTCTCACTTGGGGTGCGTGACCCTGGACAACGACTACGAGTTCACCTCCAACTTCCTGGTCACGCAACTTCATGAATCGACCCCAATGGTGCTGAGATTACCCTGGCTATGCAATACGAACCCCGACATCGACTGGAGGATGCTTACCATGACCTTCCCGGGACCTGAAGACCACCCCTCAACCGCCGTGCACCTCTGGGCCCTAGGGAGTGATCCGATGCCCGACACCCCTGGGACGACAGCCGTGCCCCCCACACATATGCCACCCATGCCCATCTGAGCCCGCAAGGCCCCTGATCAACCCCCAAACATCCCCTGGAACAAGTACAAAGGGCTGAACTATCCTGGCCGGTCTCAGACACACGTCAAACCCGCTCTGGCTGATGCGTCTGCGACTCCGATCGATCCGAGCGCACTCGACATTAGGATCATTGGAGCCGCCCCCTTCGCCTGCCTCATGAAGGATGGAACACCCACGTTTCAGCTACACACCTCGCCATTGTAGTACTTGGTGTGAGTATTACTGATAGTTCTGGGGCTTGATGGTGTAGAAGGTTACTTGCAGTGCACACTGACTTGATGATGAAATTGATATATTTGAAGGCTTTCAATAATCTTCCTGAAAGCAGAGGGTTCTCAACAAACTCCAGCCTAAGTGATTCACTCCCTGGAAACCACCGAGCCTTTGCCTATCAATTGCCTGTCTATTCTCTACTAAACTTGGGCTATTTATACTGTTTTTCTGGTGCACAGACCACTATCTACACATGACTCTTTTGTTGTCAACTCTCCAGCCTCCAGAACATATTTGATAGTCCAATTTCCCTTTTGGGAGGCATGTTTCGGTGCCACCAGTTCCACCATTCAACTTCTTGTTCCACCATTCCTCCGGATGTCTCTGATTGCCACTTCCCCATTTGCTTCAGCTCCATTTAGCACGATCCCATTCATAGATCCTTCTTTCCCCTTTTAGCGCTTCCCTGCATTCCATGCTTCTTTTGACATCCCTCCATGCTTCTTTTCCTTTCCCCTTTCAGTCATGTCAAATCGGGCATTGTCAGATCTGATCTTGATCTAGATCATCACAAATTGATCCCATTTCGTCACTTCTGCCAGCTCCCATGCTTCCCCTCCCCATTACAGTGGTTGGACTATTGTTGTGTTGATAGCTTGAGCTGGTCCCTGCCCTTTGTTCTGTACTGTCTGTGTATTTATTGGGGTGTTTTTGGAGATATAATTTGTTGAGACTGCTACCAGGAGGCTTACAGTTTTCAGCCCATAATTAAATGTTTATTTTGACTTCTGGTGCATGTTGTGTCCCTGACTGCTGGTACAGCGTCGTATCATCTCCCCCCCACCAAATAAAGACTGTCCTCAGTCATTCACAGTTCCAGATTAGGTTAAGTCCCATTTCTTTGCCATAATGTCAACATTTTTGTCTGAACCTCCTGTAATGTTGTGAGGTTTCTTTTGCATGTTTTTGCTGCCTCCCCTGTCGCTCCAAAGGCCATTTAAACCCTCCTTATTGTCCACCACATCCTCACTTCACCATTCCCCCCATGGCTCCTCCTACTGGTCCTAAAAGACCCCTTGGTCCTGACCCTTATTCTCTCCTTGAAAGCGCCATCATCCGGGACAAGGATCAACAAATAAAATCCGTCAAATATATTGCCGCCTTTAGCACTGCTGTCACACGTCTCTGTGAGGAAGCTCTTGCCAAAGAGGCACCGATTCTAGTATCCCGGCATGTCGGAGCAGCTGAACTTGTGCGTTGTTTCTATTTTTGGAGCTTGTTCCAAATTTAACTTTGTATGCATTGCCCCCAGAACTTTGTGGATCACTCCGACTTCCCCCTCATTGCTGAGCAGTCTGGCCTTTACAACATTCTCTACAAGGTCCAGGACCGCATCGAACGTCGACTTGCCCAGACTTCTTCCAATATCAAAAATTGGTGTATTTTTGCGGACTCGATTCTTAAATTAATCAATGATCGCCGTGCCGAAGAAGCTGCCAAACAAGCTGCACACGAAGCCAAAGAGCGCGCTGAGGTCACTCTTTGCTTTGTCCATCACCATTCCCTTCTCACCCTTCCTGTTGCTCCAGACCCGCCGCCGTGAGGATGCCCGCCGTGTGTGTGACCATCGCCAGGAGCGTGACAGCGACGTAGAGATGATGAGTGCGTCATCTCCCCGTCCTGTCAAGCGCAAGGCTAACGACGTGAGCTTCCTTCCATTTCAGAGATTCAAATCGACGAATTGTTCACGCGATTTGCTCATTTTTCGCTTTCTCTCCAGCCCACGCCTGAGGCAGCACCCGACTCCAAGAGGCCACGGTTTCAATCCTCTGTTGGTGCGTCTCTTTTTCCTTTCTCACACAAAACCCATTTCATTTTTGCTGTCTTAGCCTCGTACCGTCCCGATGGCTCTTGTGCACAGACTCTCCTCGACGAAACCGATCACATTCTAGGCAAGGACGGCAAAGTTTCTCGTACTACGCTTCGCGACTACCTTCAGGTACTCGATGACGCCGCGTGCCAGCAACTTTTTACGCTGGATCTCGCACAGCAACGCTTCAAGCAACTTGTTGCGCGTCGCGAGGCCGTACGGACTGCCCTTGATAATCAGGCTCTTTCCGATGCAGAGATCCGCATCGGAGAGCTCCAAGTCGGCTCTCCTTCCAAATCGGTTCGTTCTCTTTAGCTTTCTCTGCTCCGTCTCGCACTCATTCCTTCTATTTCCCAGCCAGCCGTCGAAAGCCCGGATGTTGAGATCCCTGGGCCGGATTCCAAGGAGGACGAGGTAAATAATGCTATTGAGGCAGCCTTGTAGTTACACGGTATATTCGTTACTACTACGCTGCCCAATAGACTTAATTTCCTCGCGCAATAACTTGAGTTCGACGCCTTTAATTTGCGTGACGTAGTAGTGATGTAAGTCTTCTTGATCGATCATGATCAGCCCTGCTGATCCGATGATCCGAGCCGCCAGCACTTCTTTTCGGCTCGCTATTTTTGTTTCAGCTTCTTCCCGTCGTTCCGATCACCCGGGGAAGCCTGCTTCTTTTCGCTTCCCCCACCTCGGACCGTCATTCCCACTACTCGGCTCCCTTTTTATCCGATCGTGTGGGGTAACTCTTTGTTTTTCCCCCCACACTGACCGCTTGGTGTGCGTCTCCTAGCTTCACTCCCTGTCTCCCTTACTCATCCTCTATTGCCATGGGCACCTTGCCAGGGAGACCACCCCTCGTCACACCTCCCACTCAGTTCTCGGTCATTGCCATCAAGTTCTTCCGATCACGCGGAACAACGGAACTTTTGCTCTGTTCCATTATCCGGACACGTCTGGGAGATCACAGCTGTCTCAGAACTCTTTCGCCTCCCCTGCACCTCTTCTTATCCCCTTTTACTCGCTTTCGACGTCTTGTGGACGACATCTCCTTCAGCTTTTTACGTTTCAACTGTACGTGGACTCCCATCAGTAGATCTGCGGACCGCGCGTTCAATTCTGACTTAGCGCGTTTTCGTGCGCAAGTCCTCAATTCTTTTGCGCTACTCCGTAGACACAGGGTCTTGTCCCGTAGTTCAACCAATATATTCCTTGCCCTGTTCCCCTTATTCAGAGTCCAGCACTGGCAAACTTTGACCACACATTTATCCATCCACATGTGCCCAACGTGCCGCCGACAGTACGCGCGACCACGTTACATAAGCAGGTGCACCGACGATTTCAGCTAACGTCAATGTGACCAGTACGTGGTCACATTTCCAAGAACGCGCGACTCAGCACGTCAGCAGCGTAACAACGTGTGCTCGTTGTGCCAACCCTCTTCTCATTCCCACCACTTCTGTCCAAAACCCATGTAGTTGGTTTGTAGCAACTGTACTAGTTATTGTACAATGCCAATACATGTTTTCTGCACTTTCTCCCTCTAGTTCTGCCAGAACCTAAGGAAGACTGATTTATTCTTCCTGTTCTTCTCCTAAGTGTACACCCCTGAGATAGAGGTCTTCCTCCACTTGTCCTTCCTGTTTCTCCTCCCTTAACTCTTGTAGTTTAGAGGGAGTAATATCAATCCACTCCTCAATACTGGTAGGCAGAGTGATTTGCTGCCTAGCCTTGTAAGGTATAACCCTAAAGGCAGCCACCCTCTCTTGCCACACAGTACCATCCAACTCTGCCACTATGTAGTTCCCTCCTTTAGTCCTAGTCAACACTACCATAGGTCCCCAATAGCGAGCAGACATTTTCCCACTTAGAGATTTAGCTGCCACTATATTCCTAACCAGTACTAAGTCTCTTGGCTTGAACTTGTACTCCTTAATAGAAGCTTCATTTTCTCTTGTGAAGTTCTCTGCCCATCTCAACTTCTCCTTGCTAACTCTAGTCCTCATGTCCTCCACATGCTGGTAGTGCTTTGCCAGTGCTTGAGCCCTTAAGCCAATTAAGTCTTCTGTAGACACTGGTCCATCAGGCCAGTCTACCAACCAAGTGGCTTCCACTAAGTCCAAGGGTAGTATAGGATGTGCTCCAGTTACTAAGAAGAATGGGGAACACCCAAATCTCTTTCTAACTGTAATCCTGTCTGCCCACATTACATGCCAAAAGAACCAGTACCACTTGGTTCTGTCTTCACAGGCTTTATACAAGGCCTGCCTCACATCCCAATGTGGTCTCTCTATCCTCCCATTAGCTCTAGAATTATAGGGAGCAATAGTTATGCCCTGTATCCCATACTTCTTAGATAGCCAATGTACCACTTTTGTGAACTGCCCAGCATTATCTGTTACAATGGTGCTTATACAGCCCCATCTACAGATCACTTCTTCAAACAACCACTGCCCAATCAACTTGTGGTTATCCTTCTTCAAAGGTCTACCCTCCATCCATGAGGTTAAAGCACACCTCCCATGTACAATATACTTGCACCCATTTGAACTTGGTGTCATATGCATGGTATCCAAGTGTATGGTTTCAAATATACTGGGAGTATAGGCTACCACAGGCTGCCTGCATACTGCAACTTTCTGCCTAACTTGGCAAGCATGACAAGTGTCTATATACCACTTTACATCAGCCTCCATTTCTGGCCACCAAAACCTCTCCTCCAGTAAAGCTTTAGTTGCAAAGGTCCCTCTGTGACCAAGTGCATCATGAGCAGACTTTAGCATATACATTCTCCTGTCCTTCTCTATGACTAGCTTGTGCTTCCCCTCTTCTCCTCTCTTGTAAAACCTTCCCTTGAGATCAAAGAAGAACTGCCTTGCAAATCTAAGAAATTGTCCTTCTTTCACCTCTCTGGGTACCTTTCCAGGATGCCTAAGCCAGTCCTGTACTAGGGGTAAGAGGTTATCTAAGGATTTCCCCTTCTCAGTTCTCCTCTCTTCCTGGTACTCTTCTACAGTAGAGGCAGAGGGCTTGTCTGGCAGCAAGAGTGTAGATAAAGTTAAGACTGCTACTGGATTCAGTGTAGTCCCTGCTTTAGTACTCTGCTCTTGTAAGCCTAAGGCTATCCCTTGCTCTCTGTCTCTACCCAACCTCACTTCCTCTTGTACATCCTCTGGAGTGACTGCTAACAAGTAGCCTCCTCTTGTATCAATCTCATCCATGAAGTCCTCTAACTTGAGGGGCACATGTTCCTCCCAGCCAGGTACTTTGTTAATCTCATCTGGATACTCAAAGGACATTGGCTTTGGATCATCCAGTAAAGATGAGTCCACAGGAGGATACTCTTCATCTCCTGGTTGCTTCTCCCTGCGAGATAGACCATCCATACTGAAAGTCTTTCCTGGCACATGCCTCAAGGTGAAGTGATACATAAGTACAGCTTCTACCCAGCGCATTATAGTAGCATTAGGTCCTATTCCTGGGTTGCTCAGCATGCCCTTGAGGTATTTAGCATCACTCTCAATGATAAGCTTTCTGCACCCTAGTAACCAATAACTGCTAACTTGTAATGCCCTCATAAGACCATACAACTCTCTCTTAGGTTGTGAAAACCTAGCCTCCCTCTCATTCAAGGTAATGGACCCCAGTCTAGCACAAGTCCTCTGTTTTGGATTTGTACTGTCTTCTTGGAAGATCCCAAACCCCACAGCCATCCAAGAAGTGTCTACTGCCAAGATGACAGCACCTTCAGACTCATAGTCTATAGGTCTTAGAGCTGCACAACTTGCTAGTCCTCTTCATCTCCTTCATGGCCTCCTTCTGTTCTTCCTCCCAGACAAAAGCCACATCATCCTTAGTGAGCCTATTGATAGGCTCTGAGATCTTGGCATAGTCCTGGATGAACATCCTGAAGGTACCACAAGTTCCCAAGAACTTCCTAACCTCAGAGACATTGCGGCAGTCTCCCCAACTCATGACCACTGCATATCTCTTTGTCTCTGGCTTGCGCCCCTCATAAGAACACAAGTGACCCACTACAGTGATTTCATCTGCACATAGCACAGACTTAGTCCCTGAGAAGGTTCCTCCAGCATACTTGATGCGCTGAACAACTCTATTGACATTGTTCAGGTGCTCCCATACAAAGCGCCTAATCCCTTGATTCTCTGCAATAGTCTCATACCCTCCTCCTTCCAACTCATACCTAGTCTCAGGTCCTCTTATTGGAACATCATCAATATAAGGCCAAGTGACATGAGGTATCTCATCTTGCAAGATATAAGTAACATCATCATGGAAGATGGGAACTGAATTAGTCCATCCCATTGGCAATGTCACCAATCTCAGAGCTCCATAAGGTGTCTGAAAGGTGGTATAGTCTCTAGACTTAGGGTCCAAAGTCCTTTCATCATATCCAACATAGAGGTCACACATCCCACCACATGCTCTTCCAGCAAAGTGGTTGGCCAGTTCTTCTGTAGCAGGAGGTACTCCAGAATGAGCTATAGTGACTTTGTTTAGAGGTTCTAAACTGTGCACAAGCCTTAGACTTTTCCCATCCTTCTTCAGAACAGCAAACCATTGTGATCTATATGAGGAGTTTGACCTCTCATAAACCCCTGCTTCCAACTTCCTCTTAATCTCCTTGCACAGATCATTGTACTTCCCAGGAGGTATGGGTCTGTTTTTCAACACCCAAGGCTGGTGAGGTACTACTGGCATAACAACAGGTGGGAAGTATTCCTCTTTGAACTTCCCCTTCTGACTGTCATTCCATGCAAAGGCCTCATTCTGCTGCATCATCAGCTGGTGCAGTAACTTCCTCTCTTCTGGCCATAGAAACTCTCCTTCATGTGCTTGGTCAATAATCTGTTTGCACTCCTCTGTGTACCTCCCAGTAGGTCTGAATTCAGGTGGATGTGGACTCAAAGGTGGCATGTCCTTTAAAGGATCACCAGTGATATTCCTTTCTATCCTGAACTCCTCTGGTGTAGTACCCAACACAGGTCTAACTTTCTTGGCAACAGGCTTATATTTCCCAAACACTTGTACAGTTTCCTCCTGGCTTTTCTCCCCCCCACTCTTTAACTCTTCAGGTAGGTAGCCTAGCTCTCCATTCAGGTAAGCTCCCAGCAACTGCCCTGTCCTTTCTCCTTCTCTTCCAGTAGCATGGTAAGCAGCCAAGTACACATCCCTGAGTTCTTGCTGCTCAAAACTCTTCTCCTTGACACAGTACCCCTTGATCCAGAAACCTTCCTCCTCACTCCCCTCTATCATTACTGCAGCCTCTCCTTGATCTGGAATCAACTCCTCAAGGCTGAAGCTTTTCCCAACTCCTCCTTGTTGCCACTAGGGGGTGCCTTGCCTCTCTCATAAGTTGGTAGTGCAGTCCTCTTCCCAGTATTAGGATCCCTGATAGTGATAATTGCACTACCATCCTTCAAGTTCTGCACATTACTCTCAGTGGCTGTATCAAATGGCCTCCCCAGTAATACTGTATATGCAGGTTTCTCAAATATATGCACTTGCAAGTATATTGTGAAACCCTCAGCAAACTTGAAGGGCACATTCTTGGCCATCCCCAAAGACTCATTAACCTGTTGATTGGCACTCTCCATGCGCAACCTTATATCAGGATCCCAAGTCAATCCCAAACTTAGTGCCTTGTCCAATGCCATGCACACAATCTGGGACCCACTGTCCAATATAGCCTCTACCTTAGCTTGGTCATTCACACTAGGGTACAGAGACCTCAACACTTGTAAGTCTCTGGCCACATAGACCACTTCTGGTCTATTCCCTGGTGGAAGCTGTTCCAAGAAGGTAGCCACACAGTCCTCATGAACCACTGATCCCTTGGGAATCCCCTCTTCTTCACTCTGAGAGATATGGTACCCTGGTTGAGGCAAGTCATCTATATTGACCTGGCTCATTACAGAGGCACTTCTATCCTCCTGTGCAAAGACCTTGGCTGCTGTCCACTTGGTAGCACCTTCTCTCCTTCTCCAAGTCTTCTCCATAGCCTCCTGCAAGGCTGGCACCTTCAACAATTCCCTTGTAGAAATTGTCACCTCATTGTCCAATATTTTGCTAACAATCTCATCCTCCCTTCTCTGCCAAACTCTGGGCTGGTACAGCTCTTTCTTGTCATTTTGAAATTTTATTATTTTCTCTCCATTGACAGCAGGCACCTGCTCAAAGGGCAGGTTCCCTTTGCCTACTTCTATAACTCCCCTTTGCCTTTTCAGATCACTCTCAGGTGGTAATGGTGTCCTCAATTCAGGCTGGACTCTTCCATCTGCCACCATCCTTGAGTTCTCTAAAAACCCTCCTGCTTCTGCTGGGTGTTCTTCTCATAAGTCTGAGTCCTAGTGGTTATCAGACTGGACACCAAGTTCTGCAGCTCCTCTATCTTCTTCTCTAAATCCTCTTTCTCCTTGGGCACTGCCTGTACATAGGTAGACACACTAGGCACCATAGTGACTGGCTCTTCTACCCAGCCATAGAAGGCAGCAGCCTTAGGATCCATGATAGCATTGACCCTCTCTTTGGGAGACACATTAGGTGGACTCCTGGGAATGGGATCCCCAGAAGGTAGCCTAGGCCTGCCTTCAAAGAGGATGAGCTTGCCTTCTTGGACTTGAGTCTTGAGATATTCACAGTCATTGGTCCTGTGTCCCAACTCCCAACAATGATAACAGTTTATTCCTGCTGCTGAACTGTTGCCTCCTTGAAACTGAACAGTCTGCAAGGCCTGAGTAGGCATCCCCATCCTAGTCTGCAGACCCCCCTGCATAGAAACCTGGCTCTTTGCCTTCCACTCATTGTTCATGGTCTGCATGAACCCCCTCAGACTGCTCATCTCCTTCCCCAGAGCCATGACTCCATCCTGGAGGTTAGCTAACCTCCCCTCAGTCTCCAAATCTGGCTCTTGCTTGACCTTGATCATCCCTGGGACCTTCTCCTGTGGACTGTCATTGTCCCTGAATGAGGTTCCAGAATCAACCAAAATAGCCACCACATTGATGATTTCCTTCAGATCATATCTATCATCCTTGTGTCTCCTCCTGGTTATGTCACTATAATGACCATATTTTTGCAAGGCCTGGGCCAGAATAAGTTCCCTGAAGGCTGGGATGAAGCACTTAGTGAACTTCTCAACCAGTGCCCCATTCCCAAGCACCCCCTTCAACTTCTTGGCTTCAGCCCTAAACTTTCTGACCAGTGCATGGATCTCTTCTGTGTCATTCTGTCCCAACCTTGCATGCTCTCTACAGATCCTGTCAAGTACTGCCACACTCCCCTCATCAGAGATTGCCTCTGGGTAGGAATCTTGGACCTCCTTGACAAAGACCTCCCAACTTGACTCATCACTAAAACTGTCCAATCCCCTCCACTCACTGTCTGTCTCTGCATCCACATACTCTGTCACCCTCTCCTTCCTCTCCCCAGCATCATTAATCCCTGCAGCCTTGAAGAGACTCTCCATCTTTCTGAGGAAGCGCCTGACTTCAGTGGGCTGTGTGTGGGTGAACCTAGGTGCATCTCTGCTTGTAGACAGAGGCAATTTTTGTCTTGTAACTTCTGGCATATTTGATAGATTTGTACTTGTAATTTTGATAGTTTTGGATGTTGGCTTTCTGCTTGATCTCAAGACTTGTTCAGGGTCCCCAACACTATTGAGTGTGGTGGTCTTGCTGCTCCTGGTAGTGGGCTTGTGTGCTTGCTCCCTAGGACTGACCTTTTGCTTGGGCACTGTCCTCTTTAGCTTCTCTGGGGTTGACCCTCTTGGTGCAAATGAAATCTTGAATTAAGCTTGAGGTGAACCTGACTTGCTGGTCCACAAATGAACTTGATGACAGTGTTTCTTGTTGGTAAACTTTCTAAGCCAAAGCCCCTCGCGGTGGGCTCCAGATGTAGTACTTGGTGTGAGTATTACTGATAGTTCTGGGGCTTGATGGTGTAGAAGGTTACTTGCAGTGCACACTGACTTGATGATGAAATTGATATATTTGAAGGCTTTCAATAATCTTCCTGAAAGCAGAGGGTTCTCAACAAACTCCAGCCTAAGTGATTCACTCCCTGGAAACCACCGAGCCTTTGCCTATCAATTGCCTGTCTATTCTCTACTAAACTTGGGCTATTTATACTGTTTTTCTGGTGCACAGACCACTATCTACACATGACTCTTTTGTTGTCAACTCTCCAGCCTCCAGAACATATTTGATAGTCCAATTTCCCTTTTGGGAGGCATGTTTCGGTGCCACCAGTTCCACCATTCAACTTCTTGTTCCACCATTCCTCCGGATGTCTCTGATTGCCACTTCCCCATTTGCTTCAGCTCCATTTAGCACGATCCCATTCATAGATCCTTCTTTCCCCTTTTAGCGCTTCCCTGCATTCCATGCTTCTTTTGACATCCCTCCATGCTTCTTTTCCTTTCCCCTTTCAGTCATGTCAAATCGGGCATTGTCAGATCTGATCTTGATCTAGATCATCACAAATTGATCCCATTTCGTCACTTCTGCCAGCTCCCATGCTTCCCCTCCCCATTACAGTGGTTGGACTATTGTTGTGTTGATAGCTTGAGCTGGTCCCTGCCCTTTGTTCTGTACTGTCTGTGTATTTATTGGGGTGTTTTTGGAGATATAATTTGTTGAGACTGCTACCAGGAGGCTTACAGTTTTCAGCCCATAATTAAATGTTTATTTTGACTTCTGGTGCATGTTGTGTCCCTGACTGCTGGTACAGCGTCGTATCACCATCTCTCCTGGAAGAACACCTTCGAGGGGATGCTATCCCCCCAGAAAAGAAAACCAAGGAGCAGATCCTCCGAGAAGTAGTTCCCCCAGAGTATCACGAGTTCGCTGATGTATTCTCCGAAGGAGACGCCAAGGAAATCCCCCCTCACCGCCCTTACGACCATACTACTGACCTTGAGGAAGGAGCCGCCCCCCCTTTCAGCAAGGTGTACAACATGTCGGAAGTCGAACTCCGGGCCCTCAAGGACTACCTCAACAAAATGCTCAGTAAGGGATTCATCTGACCCTCTGCCTCCGCCGCCGGAGCCCCAGTTCTATTCACCAA
This sequence comes from Macrolepiota albuminosa, assembly GCA_027475525.1. Lineage (NCBI taxonomy): Eukaryota > Fungi > Basidiomycota > Agaricomycetes > Agaricales > Agaricaceae > Macrolepiota > Macrolepiota albuminosa. The sequence goes on along the minus strand of JAMWFC010000049.1, from coordinate 4,907,688 downwards.
GAAGAAGGACGGTTTGCTCCAACTCTGCGTTGACTACCGGGGACTCAATAAGATCACCAAGAAGAACCGCTACCTGCTCCCGCTCATTGGCAATCTGGTCAATTGACTCTGCAGTGCCAAGGTTTACACGAAAATTGACCTCCGCTCCGGCTACAACAACGTCCGCATCGCCCTGGGACACAAATGGAAAACCACGTTCTGCACGCAGTATGGTCTGTTTGAGTACCTTGTGATGCCTTTCGGAATGGCTAACTCCCCCACCACGTTCCAATACTTCATGAACAACATCTTCCACGACATGAGCAACGTCTTCGTGATCATCTACTTGATCCTCATCTACTCTGACTCAAAGGAGGACCACCAGAAGCACGTCCGGCAAGTTCTCAAATGCCTCTGGGAGCACAACCTCCATGCCAAGCCCGAGATCTTGGATTTCTACTTCCGACATGATTGCTGACATTCTTACCAAACCTCTACCGAAGGCTTTACATTATAAGTTTATTCCTGCTCTTGGTCTCGTCTCCAGACCCACTTAAAATCTTCTTTTCATTACCACGCTCACTTCCTCACTGATGGGGTTGTGTTGCCCAAATGGGTTATTTGTCTCAGTATTGTTCATATCACGTGGTCCTAGCATACATTTGAGTTGTTGCCACTCTACACCTTCAGTTGATACTCCTTCGTGTTTGACACTGACGGTGTAAGTGTCTCCAATTATCGTTGTCTTAACATTGTATTACTTACACTTATTGTTACTAGTACAAATTGATACCTCTAGGTATAATATATAGTTGTTACTCCTTCGTGTTTGACACTGATGGTTACAAATTGATACCTCTAGTGTTGCTTAGCTTCCAGCTGACAGGAGGCTTCTTGGATTGATGGAAAACTTTGTTGGTAATCTCCCTTGCCCGCTTCTCCAATTGACAATGTGTTTCATCAACCAGCTGAATACTGTTCAACCAAGTATGAAAGTCTGTGGTGGCATCCAGGTTATGCTCAAAGTACATCATAGACAGTGCAGAATCCAATTTTGCTTTGTATGTAGATGGGCGAGATCAAAATGAGATGGAGTTCTTAGCAACAGTGAATTTTGTTTTTGAATATATGATGCAAAATCCCAGAAGGTTTGCTTCTTGTGATTGAAATTTGCAGATAGGATACAGATACAAACTCATGGTTCCCAGTCAGGAGGCAGATAATTTGAATGAATTTCCTTCATAAACTCGTCAAAGGACATCTGAATAATGTGGTCACATTGCCCAGAAATCCAATTGTGCATATGATAATCCTTGATACTGACCAATAGGTGATGAACCTGGTCAGCTTCTTCAATGCCCTTTGTGTCAAAAAAGTCTCGGCATGCCTTAGCGATCTTAGGTATCAAATCTCCTTCCATCAAAATAGAGGCTTGGTATAACAATCCTCGATGGTGGCCTGTTTAGGTCCCAGTTCCGCAACAGACGTCATTTTCTGGCGAGTGGTTATTGGGGCACGTGTCGGAGAAGAAGAACTATCAGAAGGTAGATTCTGTTTTTGTAAAGGAAAGGAATCAATGGTTTCAGCCAGCCTGCTAGATCAAAGGTTGATGGTAGGCACACAAGACAGTGAAGAAGTGTTTTCGGTCCTATTGCACGCACTACAGCGTGTTGCCAAAGGAACAGAAGTGAAAGACGTTTGAGGCAGTTTGGCAGGTAGATTTTGACGTGGTGTTTCTGTACCCAGAAAACCCCCCAATATATGCGTCTGAAACTAGAGCAATTACCCAATAGTCTACAGGATATTCGCTGTCTCTGGAACTCAAGGCAGGGATAGTCAAGCCAAACTCGCCGTTGTGTCATTGACGCAACTCAGAAAATGGACTACAGCAGAAGGTTGGATATTGTCAAAAAAGTGTAGGACGTTGTCCACACTTAGACCAGCACCAGACAGACAATAGAACCTCACTGTATTCAACAGTCGAGAGAAGTGTAAATACGTGCACGTAGAGGACGATGGTAAAAAACCCAAGAGAAGTTAGCTCCCCAGCCGTATTTGGCGGGATCAATAATCCATACGGAGTGGTCGCAATCGTAGGATTACAGGCGTAAGTGGAACTATAAATACTGTGTCAAAAGGGAGAAAACAATGAGATAATGCGACAAAGCGATGTGATATGGCCATGAGGTTCGTATCGCTTAATTTGAACAAAGCAATGTGATTTCGTCAGGGGTTGATCGAGGGTCGTGTCGCTTACATAGACCTCGATCAAAGAGGTTTCGATCGATTCAGCTCCTGACAAAATTTGGACTAATCATTGCTGCTGACTAATTCGGCTTGGGCGAGGACTGACCACCATTGTTTATGCCGAGGAATTCTCAGCAGAGACGGCGTTCCATTGTCAACGTCGAGATTATCGACGTTGACGAGCTGAGTACGAGTACCCTCTCGAGACCGATAGGACAACCTAGGGAGGTCATTGTCATTGATATCGATGATGAAAGTGTTCCTCAGGCTCAGGCGTCTGGGAGCACACGTGCAGGCTAGTCCTCGTTTATCATTAGTATGGTTTACAATGGCTAACACAAGCTCATACAGCTTCCCAGCAAAGACGCCTGATTTCGCCACCTCCACCAGCCGCCGAGCCTATCCAGCAACCACCCGTACCACCTTTACCTCCCCGATTTTCTATTCTAGCTAGCTTTCCCACAAACCCACGCACACTAGACGCGGGTACACCCCCTGTAATTCGTCCAATAGAGCGAAATTTCCATCTAGGGGGTAACATACGACCTTTATCTACCAGAGCTGTCCTTGCGCACCCCAGCCGACACCGACGGCTACCGATTGCACAACTACGAGCCGAACATGAACGTCATCATATCCCTGCTCTCGGTCTAGGTGGCGCAATCATCGCTCTGAACGACCAAGGACCCCGTCTCAATAACAACCGCGATAGGAATCGGTATCTACATAATCATATCGTCAATAACGGGGAACAACCTGGGCTGATTGGTCGTGGCGTTAATGCTTTACGGCAGCTCCACACCACGTTTACGCGCATCAGTCCTGCAAACAATGAAGAAGACGATGGTTTTTTCCGCTTTGAACCGCTCAATGCTGCCGCTGCCGCCGCGGTCCAGCCCGGCGGTTTCGCCTTCCAGCCCGGTGGTTTCGCCTTCCAGGACCCGATGTTCCGTCGCCAGCGTCCAGAGGATGACAAGTACAAGGTCGAATACACGCATCCTGATCCGCCACAGCCGGGATACACGTTCAATTTTGCCCCACCAGAGCCCGTTCCTCCCAAACCCGCTCCTATTGTTATCGATCTCGTAGCGTCGGATTTAGAGGACGGATCCATCGCGAGTCCGGGTCCATCGTCAGCACCTGCGTCACCCACTGCATCTGTACGTGAGCTTCTTGTCTGTGCTAGGTGCTTGGACCCTCTTGTTCTTGGTGGAGGTCTTGTTGGTGACGAAGGCCGACGGAGGAAGGTGTGGGCATTAAGATGCGGGCATATGATTGATGGAAAATGTTTGGATATTGTCGGTGTTCCCGAAGAAGAGAGTCTTGGTGGGAAAGGAAAAGCCAAAGCCAAGGCGAACGACGGCGCTAATACCTTTTTCAATATGGAAATTTTCGCGTCCGCTGCAAATACCATGCGTTCACGGCGACGATCTCGTGTTCCGTTGCCACCTGTCCCTACCATGCTCCCTTCTTTAACGGCCACAACTAACGTCCTCGGCAAGCGTAAACGAAGCACAAAACCGCTTGTTGAGGATATACATGAGTGGCAATGTCCTGTAGAGAGTTGTGGAAGGGTCCACGCGAGCATCAAGATTGGCGGGATATGGGCCCCGAAGCCTGATAAGGGCCCGATCGGGGGCAAGAGGAAAGGGAAGATGGTTCCACTACCTATCAGTTACGAGGACGTGGTCCCTGGAAGAGGGGCGATTGCGGTGTTTGTCTGATTCAGTGGGTAGTTGAGCCCGGTTGTGTATGAACGTGCCAGGATTTTTTTGATCAACGCAGCCTATCGCAGTGCGTCGTCAGACAGTAAGGATCATGAATTTTCGTCGTGTTCTTGCAACCTGGCGAATGGGACCATACCGCCAAATATTCTGTGCACGGAGAATGACCGTACTACTTACTAAGAACATCAGAATATACGCTGTGAAGAGCTAAGATAGTAAGACGTGATATTCTCAGGAGGAAGGTCCAGTATAAGGATAAAAGTCCCAAACTACTTGCCTCAATCCGACCAAACAGGGGAACTACTGGCCCTGAAAGAAGCGTTAGAGAAAGCCCCCCGGAGGGAAACCTCAATATTGAACTCGACTCACGATATGTAATCAACGCCCTGACAAAGAACCTGAAGAAGAGCGAAGATGAGGGGTACCTGAATACGGCAAACCCCCTCCTGAACAGACTAACAATAGAAAGAGCGCGCAAAAGACGCACAAAAACTAAGCCGAAATGGATTAAAGGGCACAACAGCCATGAAAGGAACGAAGGGGCTGACAAACTAGAATGGGTGCAAAACGCACCCGCACAGAGGAAACCCTGGGGCACACAAAGGACTGTGCTGAGGAAATTTTCGGCAAACGCCCGATGTAGCGACCGTGACCGGATTACGCTCTTTCCGGACCCCTATTTGTTTACCATCACCCTCGAGTACCTGTCCGCTAGGGACTCATTTGATATCTTGTTAGGCTACGGGTATATAAGCACACTCTCGATATCCTGTAGCCAGTTCTTCCCAATCCTAGAGCTTACACCTGTTCTCGATTGTGCGAAGACTCTATCCATCTCCCGTGTGACCTCACCGTGACTTCACGCTGCGGTTACATATTTTGAACACCACAAAGCTCTAGCTAAAACCCACTTTTGAAACCTTGCACTCACTATCTGTCGGAACCCCTTGGACTGATCACCCGAGGACCCCCATAGTAGTGAGTACCAACATCCTTGACCTATCACTAAAAAACATGGAAACCAGAAGCTCTCGACGTATACTGCCCACCGGAAAGCTCTCGGCCCGCCGATTGAGTTCCACGGCAGTCCGCAATACCGACCCCCTGCAACGCCCCAAAGCATTGCCTGGGACTGACGATGTGAGTACCAAAGATGCTGATCGGCGATCGCACTTTGAGAATCCCGCGAGCACTAACCCTGCCGCGATGCCCACTGATTACAAAGTGGATGCTGCTGAGCCAGTAGCCAGCGAGACCGTGGTCCCAGACGAGGACAACGACATAAACTCTAACCTCACAAGTTCGGGGTCTGACGGTGACGATCGTCAAGACTGTGCAGTAATACCCTTTGTAGTAGATAGTACCATTAATGATGCGGACCTCACCAACCAGGTCCAAAATGCGCATACACCCCACATACCTGACGACGAAGAAAATGGGCCCTGGGGTTAACTCAGGAGGATGTCCTTATTAAGGCACATGATGAGCAAAGGGCTCACACCGATAAGCGTATGGAAAATGTCCACCACACGACCAGCACTACTCAACTAGGAGACCAGTGGAAGGGCAAAGGGGTGGACCCAGGAAACTGGGGAGATATCCGCTTTGAGGAAGAGGAAATCAACCCACATATTCAACAAGAGATGCTCGACGATTACAATCTACATAGTACGCATCGCGACCTCCCAGATCACCGGGTTCACCAGTCTGTGCCTGAAGCCCCTGGAAACGAAGATTACTTCAGTGTGCCCGAGGGGAACGGGGAACATACTGACATCGAGGGTCAGGAGGAGGGTGATGATGACGTGATCACTCAGAAAGAGTTCCTGGAGTACTTGTGTGACCGCAAGACACTCACAAGGGAGCTAGACCACGACCAGAAGAAACAGGCCTCGGCCCACCGTAAGAGGAAAGATTGTACCGGATCCCTGCCACTCCAGCGAGCTAGGGGAATTGATTTGTAAGGTGGCTGAAGGCTCTAAAACGAAAGCAAAGTACAAGTCAACCGTCCGTAAGACGAGGGACAAGGCTGACCCGCTGAGCTCTACTAAGCCTATCATGCAAGTAACCCATGAAAGCGCGCTTGGCCGTGCCCTAGAACGACTACACAATAAACGCAAGTATCCATTGGACAATTCTTCTAGCTCATCTTCCATCAATGAGTTGGATCCTGAGTCCCTGTATTCGAGCTCCGAAGCAGACGAAGGACAATCAGAATCTAGCTGCGACTCCTTGTCCAGTGTGAGTAGGATTCAAGCCTCCAAGAACCAGTTTCTTGTCGGTCGTGCCACAAAGATACCGAAATACACGAGTTACTGCAATCATGTGAGTCGTTCTGGGTGTGTCAAGGTGTTGAGACAAAATCGAGACTGCGTACAAAATGTCGGGACGCGTCATTACAGCAGCGTACATTAATGAACCGATCATTTCACGATAGCGAATTTTCTCTGCGGGTAGCGCGGGCAGGCGCGGCCATCGCAGAGCTGCGCCCAAGTGAGTATCCGCTGCTTCCATTGTAGCTGCTGCGCACGGCACGGAAATCTATTTCCGTGCTCTCCCCAGTGTCTAATCTTTCTCCATTTTATGTCACAGAGCGCGTGGTCAACCAGCCTTGTTTACGAACTAATATTACATGCGTCATTGGAAAGTAAAAGACTGCACAGCCGACTAACAATACAATAAAGAATGATGAAAGTAACAAGAGCTCGAAAGCAGTTGGTTTGGCAAGCAGGAGTTTCCAGAAAGCAAGATTGACATCAACTTTAGAAGCACGGATCGAAGCAATAGCCAAGTAGAGACAACCCCAGAGATCACTCCGCCAGATCCAAACCGTGTGTGACCTAGATCTTGATTTTTTTCCTTCCAGGCTTCGGAGTTCCGTCATTGTCATGTACAGGGTTGATACGTTTAAAGCCAACTTCAGAGGGCGCGATTTGAGTCTCCATCTCTGTCTGAGTATCCTCGCATGTTTCTTGAAGAGATATCCGGGTTGATTGAGAAGTCGTGGTGTTCGTAGTATCGGTACTAATGATTTTGAGAGAAGGTTTCAGCCGAGATGTCTATATGTTGTTGAAAGCATGCTCTCGGTAAAAGAAGAGGACATGTACCAGTTCCGCGAGTTTCAGAAGGCGCCTTTCAACAGCTGGATCTGGGTTGAAGTATTCCGTGTATTTTACACTACTCAGTGCCTCGCGATTGACGATAAAAGTTTTTGGTTGCATATTCTTCCTGGCCTTAGCTTTAGCGTTTTCTTTTATGTTAGCATTTTCGTTCTGTGGAAATCCGAGGTCATCAAGAACGGTTATCTGCTGGGTCAATAATCCTGTGAGTGGCCTAGGATGAGCATACGCGACATTAAGAAAGAGTATGCGTCGACCTTCTCTTTCTAGTCTACCGATCAGACGGCGAGAAACGTCACGAGATGTGCCTCGAAAACCTTGAGGGAAAAAATAGCAAGAAGCCGTGAAAGATCCCACCATTTGCTTTCGTGAAGTCGGCTGTCACGAATGTCCCTTTAAGTGTTTCGGCAATTTTTATGGATCGCCTGAACCAGTTCATGACAACGCATCAAAAATTGGACATTAGAAAGACTGGAAAAGCATGCCTGAAGAGAGCAAGGTCTTGAAATTTGGAAAGAATAGTAGTGTATGAGTCGGTGATTAACGGCCAGGAATTAGCAGCTTTCAGGCGGCAAGAGAAACAATGGAATTCCGAAGGCAAGCGAGGATCGTCAACGGAATGATATCTGAAATAGAGTTAGAGCTCCTGTCTCCATGCGTTGAACAGTCATTACCCCATGCACCTATATAATACGACAGTGAGGAAGATAAAATCGATTTCAAACGGGAAAACTAACCAAATATGAAACCACCTCCCACAACCACCCTCACAGAAGCAATTTGAATCCTCGACCTGCAATGCAACGGCAGAAAAGATCGGGTTGAAGGAGTCGTTGAAAGAAAGGAAGAACAACCTACGCTGACGCCACAATCGCATTCAAGACCATGATCAGGGATACTCTTGCCCATGGACGAAGTGCGTTTGTAAGTAGCCCGGCTTTTTTCAGCAGCTTTTACGTCTAATTCTGAACCAAACGACTCAATGGATTCCGCTTGTGTTTCCGTGCCTATCATCAATAGTCAGCGCGAATCAAAGTAAGGAGGTACATGGTCCCTAACCGAGGGGTGCAGTTTCGTTCGAAATAGACTGGGTGTGCATGTCTTTGACCAACTTCTCTGAGACGCCTGTTAAATGCGCTTCTTCTATATCCATAGGTCCGCAGAGAGGTTCAATAACGCCAGTCTCATCGTTCCTGATTCCACTCGGAATTAGAGGTCCGGGGACATCATTCTCCACTTTTTTCACGTAGGTACCGTCAGGAAGGCGCACATAATCAGGATCATCTTCTCCTTCGCCATCAGCGTCGTCCAATTCGACAGCCTGGTCGCCAGACCATGCGATGTTCCTCGTTATGGCATCCATAATTTGTTCTTCCTGAGCAGGGTAAGAGCTGGTGCGCGAACCGATCGTAACGTCTTTCTGACGCCTCCACACGAGTGGGAGTGTCAAGATCTGAGGACTACTCGATTCATTTTAATGACTTACGACTGCATATACGAGTACGGTACGGTAGAGATGACAGTATCAATACAAGATGTCCGAAGGATTGTGACTGTGACATTCGACCGTGTCTCGCATTCCTTCCGTTCGAATATGTACTTACGGTGGAGTGGTCACGTGTTGTCAGCTGCGCCTTTTTTTATTTTTATTTTTATTTTATTATTATTTTTTTTGGAGTAGCGTTTTCGATGGCTGGGGAGCCGACGCCCATGGCGAGACTCCCGCGCCCGCTTGGCTGCTCACCTGGGATTTAAACCAGGTTCCAATAAAAACTTGGGCAGCTAGAGGTGTTTCTCCACGAGGAAATTCTTTTACGCACGTGTGTGGGGCTCACAACCCAGGGTGATATCTTATCTTATTCCGTTTCTTGAGCTGGGCCTACTACCCACTAAAACCCTGCCTTGATTTGTCTGTTGGCCGTCTTCCAGGATGGTTAGATCTATTACGCCTGTTTCCTCCCATGTCTCTTCTACGAGCGGTTGAGGGATTGATTTCTTGCCTAAGGCTCTGTTTGTTAGTTTGACATCCAAATTCGCTCTGCTTAGTAGTGTTTTGTTCCATCTATTGATGACTTCTATTGTTGAGTGTGGGTTTCCGTCTCTGCTAATAACTCTCTCGCAATGCAGTGACCAGATGAAATGTGCAGCCTCCAGGAGTAGTATCTTGTGAAGACATGTGTGACCTTGTGAGCGGTAGCCATCTTCATCCCTCATTTTCATAACTAGGCTCCCTAGGATGGTGGCTAGATTTGGTTTGGGGAGCATCTTCTCTGTTTTATTCTTCCAGACTTTACTTATGATTTCCCACACCAGGTCTTGGCCTATACATGTGCATTCCATGATAATGTGGTTCAGGGAGTCCTCCTCGCCATCATGGCTACAGAGGTGCCTGCTGTGTAGTTTTGGTGCCATAGTTACTCAGTCCCAGTATGAACCAACTTTGTAGGCATTGTGCATGCATTTTCAGATGAACACTCTCATTGGTTTTGATAGGTCTTTGTTATGCAGACTCGACCAGACTTGTGCATTAGTTGGCATCCTTTTGTTTACCCTTCCCACTGCGCGTTTAACTTCTTCTACTATCCTTCCTGTTCTTACCCTTGTTGGGGTGCTCTTACTCAGTCTTATTGCCCTATATGCCCTGGCTTGGGTCATCTTGGACAGTTTAGCACCTGTCAGGTGTAGTTCTGCAGGGATGGGGGGTAGGACCATTATGTTCTTGTCTTGGAGTGTGGCCTTAGCTAGTTTGGTTGCTGCTGTTTCTTCTCTTGATGTTGGAAGGTCTTTAAGATCTTGGAAGTATACTGGAGATGTGTGCATTCTCAAGCAGCCAATCACTATCCTTAGAATTCCAGCATTTTTTACGCCTATGAAACCTTTGTCCTCATATTCCTCCCTTTTTTCTGTTAGTGCAGCAAGGTCATTGTATGATCTTATGTTGAGTGTGAGCAGCGTGTGTATTCCTGCCACCATAGAGGCTAGGGCAATTGCCAATAGGTTGCCTCCACCTTGTTCCTGTCCTATGTTGCTCCACTTTTTACCAGTATTTAAATCTGCTCTATCCTTAAAGATTACAACTGCTCCTACCCATTCCTCCTCTAGTGTCCTCCTTGGTTGTCTTTGGTATTTGATGAATGCTGTCAAGGATTTGTTCCAGACATTGTGTATTCCTGCAAGGTGCAGTGTGTTGTTGACTGGGCCCATAGTGAAGATTCTAAATATGTCAGCTAATGTGGGTCAAACATGACTAAGTTTGGGACTTCTTCAGTGTCTTCTTGGTTCATGGCAATCCTTAGTCGGTCATCCAGTTGCCATGCTCTAGGGTCTCATTTATCCAGGAGGGTGTCAAACATATCTTTTACCCTGGTTAAACATGAGTGGGGTTGCATGCATCCTGTGGTGTTTTCTATTTCCATGCATGTTCTACATTCATACTCATCTGACTCTCGGTGGTTGACATTCCTTACTGTTTCTGCTAGCTTCTCAGCATCACCTACCACATAAACATTATGCTTTGTTTTAAGGCAGTCTGCCATTCCACCATAGTTCATCCTTCTTATGTTTGGTCCTGCTGCCAAATGATACCAAATTGACATCTTTCTGATTATTTCTTGGCTAAATGCCAGGCCCTCTGGCCCACCTTGACATCACCATATGATTGATGTATATACTTGCTGAGACACCCCTGTCAGCCAAGTCAGTAGACTTAGAATATAGTAAACATCACTCACTGCCAATAAATGTTGGATATTGATGATTTCAACACTGAAAAAACCTCTGGTCACCAGGTACATCAGGGCCAGTGCTAGGCACATGTGCCTGCTGACAACACCCATCACGGCATTGTCCATCACATTGTAACCACTGTCTATCACAGCGATCAACACCATCTGCTCATTGTCCTCCCACCCTTGGTAACTGCCATCAATAACAGCTGCCACTTGTCATCCCACCCTCACCTTATGTGATTCCTCTTTTGCTTAATTGATATGCATCAATACACCTTGTCACATCACTCCTCGCCTCCCTACTGTAACCGTTGGTTACGAGCTAGAACTATCTTGTGTATTTCACACAGTGCTGAGACCACAGTATCCGATTGACTAGAACTAGAGTGAATACAAGATGTTATCTTACATGATACTCTACTGAAGGCATATATCATTGTTGATGCTAGTACATGTGTGACGCTCTGTTACATACCCCCCAATGAGACCAAATACTCAGTCTTAGGAAAGGGGTAGAAGTGGAAACAAAATATGCACAGTAGTGCAAGCATCAGTCGAAGACGCATATCATGTTGCTGTAGGAGGTTAGTACCATGAGTGAGGTAGTAGTGTCTTTCAATAACACTGAATCTTAAAATATCTTAGGGTGCTAGTGTGCATACAATGCAAGCAGCAAGAAACAAGGTAAAATTTAGAGTAAAGTAAAATATACATGCTACACTGGAGTGCGTGTCAGCCTGGAAGTGTTGAGTGTATACTCAGAGTTACCTAACAAAAATAAATGGGTCTATGACCTGTCTGATGAGGACTCCGCAACTGTGCCTGTCTCCATCACCATTGACTCCTCCTCCAGTACAACATTAATTGTGGGAGGGGGGAGGCACTGATTCCATCCTTTGTGGAGTTGTTGACCCCTCAACTGCAGGCAAATCTACCACTATAGACTCAGTTAGCACAATGTTAATTGCTGGAGAAATGGTGGGTAGCATACCATGCGCTGACATTTGTCAGGTTCTGCTGAGTCAGGGGCTTTCTGGGAAAGCAATGCCCTTACAAGATGGAACCCCAGAAAGACTAAAGAGAACCATACCTAAGCAATGGGTCAACACCACGGAGCATGTCTGCAAGCCCGTAACCTGTAGTACCAAAACCATGACACTCAATAGTGCTGGGGATCCTAAACAGATCTTAAGATCCAGCTGCAAACACATCAATACTATTAATAATCCAAATACATCAAATACACAAAATATAACTGCAAATATGCCTGCCAAAGTTGTGAGACAAAAAATGCCATTGTCAACAAGTTGTGACGCACCTTGGTTTGTCCACACACAGCCTACAGAAGTATGATGCTTCCTTTGAAAGATGGAAAGCCTCTTCAAGGCTGCTGGGATTAGTGACAACCAGGAACAGAAGGACAGGTTGACAGAGTATGTGGACGCTGAGATGGATAGTGAGTGGAGAGGGTTAGATAGCTTTGGGGACAAATCTACATATCACGATTTCATCAAAGAAATACAAAGTTCTTACCCTGAAGCAATCTCGAATAAAGGAAGCGTGGCAGTGCTTGATCAGATCTGTTGAGAGCATGCACATTTAGGGCAGCATGACACAGAAGAAATTCATGTGCTTGTTTGGAAATTCCGGGCAGAGGCAAAGAAGTTGACAGGGGTGTTAGGGCAGCATGACACAGAAGAAATTCATGTGCTTGTTTGGAAATTCCGGGCAGAGGCAAAGAAGTTGACAGGGGTGCTAGGGAATGGAGCATTGGTGGATAAATTTACCAAGTGCTTCACACTGGCATTCCAGGAACTAATTTTAGCACAAGTCTTGCAAAAGTATGGACATTACAGTGATGTATCTAGGAGATGACACAAAGATGACAGATATGATCTAAAGGAAGTTATAAATATTGTGTCTATTTTAGTCGATGATAAGACGCTGTACCAGCAGTCAGGGACACACCATGCACCAGAAGTCAAAATAAACATTTAATCATGGGCTGAAAACTGTAAGCCTCCTGGTAGCAGTCTCAACAAATAACCATCTCCAAAAACATCCCAACAAATACACAGAAAAGTACAGAACAACAGGCAGGGACCAGTTCAAACTATCAGCTCAACAATAGTCTAACCACTGTCATGGAGAGGAAAAGCATGGAAGCTGGCAATGGACAGAATAGGATGAAATTGGGAAATTATTATTGTCATTCAATATTATAATTTCTCAGTTTTATCATCAAATCAGCCAATGTTCGATTTGACATAACCGGAAGGAGGAAAGAAAAGAAGTAGGTGATGCAGGGAGGCGCTAAAAGAGGAAAGAAGGATCTATGAATGGGATCATGCTAAATGGAGCTCAAGCAAATGGGGAAGTGGCAATCTGAAACATCCAGAAGAATGGTGGAACGGGTGGCACTGAAACAGGCCTCCCAAAAGGGAAATTGGACTATCAAATACATATGTTCTGGAAGTGGGAGAGTTTCTGACAAAGAGTCATATGTAGATAGTGGTCTGTGCACCAGAAAAACAGTATAAATAGCCCAAGTTTAGTAGAGAATAGGCAGGCAATTGATAGGCAAAGGCTCGGTGATTCCCAGGGAGTGAATTGCTTAGGCCGGAGTTTGTTAAGAAACCTCGACTTGTGGGAATATTATTATTCTCATTCAATATTATAATTCCTCAAAACCTTGGCATTTTGCAAAATTATTAAACGCATTCAAGATAATAATTATCCCTTTTGTCGTCAAAGTCAGTGGGAATTCAAGGTCATATTCTACACTAGCAAGCCCCAGAACTATCAAGTAATACTTCTACCAAGTACTATATCGACTCTGGAACGTCATTCTGAGATGATGAGGGAACAAAAGAGAGAGCTCCAGGGGTGATCAAAGTTAAGCAGGAGGTTGATCTGGAGACTGAGGGGAGGTTAGCCAACTTGCAAGATGGAGTTATGGCTTTGGGGAAAGAGATGAGCAGTCTGAGGGGGTTCATGCAGACCATGAACGATGAGTGGAAGGCAAAGAGTCAGGTTCCTATGCAGGGAGGTCTGCAGAACAGGATTGGGATGCCTGCTCAGGCCTTGCCGACTGTTCAGTTTCAAGGAGGCAACAGTTCAGCTGCAGGAATAAACTGTTATCATCTTGTGAGCTGGGACACAGGACCAATGACTGTGAATATCTCAAGACTCAAGTCCAAGAAGGCAAGCTCATCCTCTTTGAAGGTAGGCCTAGGCTACCTTCTGGAGATCCTATTCCCAGGAGTCCACCTAATGTGTCTCCCAAAGAGAGGGTCAATGCTATCATGGATCCTAAGGCTGCTGCCTTCTATGGTTGGGTTGAAGAGCCAGTCACTTTGGTGCCCAGTGTGGCTACCTATGTGCAGGCAGTGCCCAAGGAGAAAGATGATTTAGAGAAGAAGATAGAGGAGCTGCAGAGCTTGGTGGCAAGTCTGATAACTACTAGGAGTCAGACTTATGAGAAGAGCCCCCAGCAGAAGCAGGAGGGTTTTTAGAGAACTCAAGGATGGTGGCAGATGGAAGGGTCCAGCCTGAATTGAGGACACCACTACCACCTGAGAGTGATCTAAAAAGGCAAAGGGGAGTTATAGAAGTAGGCAAAGGGAACCTGCCCTTTGAGCAGGTGCCTGCTGTCAATGGAGAGAAAATAGTAAAATTTCAAAATGACAAGAAAGAGTTGTATCAACCCAGAGTGTGGCAGAGAAGGGAGGATGAGATTGTCAACAAAATATTGGATAATGAAGTGACAATTTCTACAAGGGAATTGTTGAAGGTGCCAGCCTTACAGGAGGCTCTGGAGAAGACTTGGAGAAGGAGAGAAGGTGCTACCAAGTGGACAGCAGCCAAGGTCTTTGCACAAGAGGATAGAAGTGCTTCTGTAATGGGCCAGGTCAACATAGATGACTTGCCTCAACCAGGGTACCATATCTCTCAGAGTGAAGAAGAGGGGATTCCAAAGGGATCAGTGGTTCATGAGGACTGTGTGGCTACCTTCTTGGAACAGCTTCCACCAGGGAATAGGCCAGAAGTGGTCTATGTGGCCAGAGACTTACAAGTGTTGAGGTCTCTGTACCCTAGTGTGAATGACCAAGCTAATGTGGAGGCTATATTGCTGAGGGTTTCACAATATACTTGCAAGTGCATATTTTTGAGAAACCTGCTTATACAGTATTACTGGGGAGGCCATTTGATACTGCCACTGAGAGTAATGTGCAGAACTTGAAGGATGGTAGTGCAATTATCACTATCAGGGATCCTAATACTGGGGAAGAGGACTGCACTGCCAACTTATGAGAGAGGCAAGGCACCCCCTGGTGGCAACAAGGAGGAGTTGGGAAAAGCTTCAGCCTTGAGGAGTTGATCCCAGATCAAGGAGAGGCTGCAGTGATGATAGAGGGGAGTGAGGAGGAAGGTTTCTGGATCAAGGGGTACTGTGTCAAGGAGAAGAGTTTTGAGCAGCAAGAACTCAGGGATGTGTACTTGGCTGCTTACCATGCTACTGGAAGAGAAGGAGAAAGGACAGGGCAGTTGCTGGGAGCTTACCTGAATGGAGAGCTAGGCTACCTACCTGAAGAGTTAAAGAGTGGGGGGGAGAAAAGCCAGGAGGAAACTGTGCAAGTGTTTGGAAATATAAGAAACAATGTCAATAGAGTTGTTCAGCACATCAAGTATGTGGGAGGAACCTTCTCAGGGACTAAGTCAGTACTATGTGCAGATGAAATCACTGTAGTAGGACACCTGTGTTCTTATGAGGGGTGCAAGCCAGAGACAAAGAGATATGCAGTGGTCATGAGTTGGGGAGACTGCCGCAATGTCTCTGAGGTTAGGAAGTTCTTGGGAACTTGTGGTACCTTCAGAATGTTCATCCAGGACTATGCCAAGATCTCAGAGCCTATCAATAGGCTCACTAAGGATGATGTGGCTTTTGTCTGGGAGGAAGAACAAAAGGAGGCCATGAAGGAGATGAAGAGGAGGTTAGCAAGTTGTGCAGCTCTGAGACCTATAGACTATGAGTCTGAAGGTGCTGTCATCTTGGCAGTAGACACTTCTTGGATGGCTGTTGGGTTTGGGATCTTCCAAGAAGACAGTACAAATCCAAAACAGAGGACTTGTGCTAGACTGGGGTCCATTACCTTGAATGAGAGGGAGGCTAGGTTTTCACAACCTAAGAGAGAGTTGTATGGTCTTATGAGGGCATTACAAGTTAGCAGCTATTGGTTACTAGGGTGCAGAAAGCTTATCATTGAGAGTGATGCTAAATACCTCAAGGGCATGCTGAGCAACCCAGGAATAGGACCTAATGCTACTATAATGCGCTGGGTAGAAGCTGTACTTATGTATCACTTCACCTTGAGGCATGTGCCAGGAAAGACTTTCAGTATGGATGGTCTATCTCGCAGAGAGAAGCAACCAGGAGATGAAGAGTATCCTCCTGTGGACCCATCTTTACTGGATGATCCAAAGCCAATGTCCTTTGAGTATCCAGATGAGATTAACAAAGTACCTGGCTGGGAGGAACATGTGCCTCTCAAGTTAGAAGACTTCATGGATGAGATTGATACAAGAGGAGGCTACTTGTTAGCAGTCACTCCAGAGGATGTACAGGAGGAAGTGGAGTTGGGTAGAGACAGAGAGCAAGGGATAGCCTTAGGCTTACAAGAGCAGAGTACTAAAGCAGGGACTACACTGAATCCAGTAGCAGTCTTAACTTTATCTACACTCTTGCTGCCAGACAAGCCCTCTGCCTCTACTGTAGAAGAGTACCAGGAAGAGAGGAGAACTGAGAAGGGGAAATCCTTAGATAACCTCTTACCCCTAGTACAGGACTGGCTTAGGCATCCTGGAAAGGTACCCAGAGAGGTGAAAGAAGGACAATTTCTATAGTTTGCAAGGCAGTTCTTCTTTGATCTCAAGGGGAGGTTTTACAAGAGAGGAGAAGAGGGAAAGCACAAGCTAGTCATAGAGAAGGACAGGAGGATGTACATGTTAAAGTCAGCTCATGATAGAGGGACCTTTGCAACTAAGGCTTTACTGGAGGAGGTTTTGGTGGCCAGAAATGGAAGCTGATGTAAAGTGGTATATAGACACTTGTCATGCTTGCCAAGTTAGGCAGAAAGTTGCAGTATGCAGGCAGCTTGTGGTAGCCTATACTCCCAGTATATTTGAAACCATACACTTGGATACCATGCACATGACACCAAGTTCAAATGGGTGCAAGTATATTGTACATGGGAGGTGCGCTTTAACCTCATGGATGGAGGGTAGACCTTTGAAGAAGGATAACCACAAGTTGATTGGGCAGTGGTTGTTTGAAGAAGTGATATGCAGATGGGGCTGTATAAGCACTATTGTAACAGATAATGCTGGGCAGTTCACAAAAGTGGTACATTGGCTATCTAAGAAGTATGGGATACAGGGCATAACTATTGCTCCCTATAATTCTAGAGCTAATGGGAGGATAGAGAGACCACATTGGGATGTGAGGCAGGCCTTGTATAAAGCCTGTGAAGACAGAACCAAGTGGTACTGGTTCTTTTGGCATGTAATGTGGGCAGACAGGATTACAGTTAGAAAGAGATTTGGGTGTTCCCCATTCTTCTTAGTAACTGGAGCACATCCTATACTACCCTTGGACTTAGTTGAAGCCACTTGATTGGTAGACTGGCCTGATGGGCCAGTATCTACAGAAGACTTAATTGACTTAAGGGCTCAAGCACTGGCAAAGCACTACCAGCATGTAGAGGACATGAGGACTAGGGTCAGCAAGGAGAAGTTGAGGTGGGCAGAGAACTTCACAAGAGAAAATGAAGCCTCTATCAAGGAGTACAAGTTCAAACCAAGAGACTTAGTGCTATTGGGGACCTATGGTAGTCTTGACTAGGACTAAGGGAGGCAACTATATAGTGGCAGAGTTGGACGGTACTGTGTGGCAAGAGAGAGTAGCTGCCTTTAGGGTTATACCTTACAAGGCTAGGCAGCAAATCACTCTGCCTACTAGTATTGAGGAATGGATTGATATTACTCCCTCTAAATTACAAGAGTTAAGAGAGGAAAGACAGGAAGGACAAGTGGAGGAAGACCTCTACCTCTGGAATTTACACTTAGGGGAGGATCAGGAAGAATAACGTAGTCTTCCTGTTCCTGGTCTCTGGATGGTGGAAAAATTGTTAAAAAAGGGCAGAAAAACACCTGGTGGCATTGTATGCTAGCTACTACAGCAGCTACCAATAGACTACTAAGGTTTAAGGAGGGTCTAAGGATAGAAAAGATCAGGGACACCAGAAGAAACACAACAGCGCATCATCACGTTGCTGAGGTGTGCAAATATTCTCAAACACATGGTCACACGTGCTGAATTGAGCATTCTTGGAAACATAACCACGTGCTAGTCATGTTAATGTCAGCCTAGGTGCCTGCTTTGGTAATCAAATCATTGGTGCACCTGCTTATGTAATGTTGTCACACATAACTAAGCACGTGTTCACATCAATAATTAAATGTGTTGACATGCGTTGATGTATGGAGAGCATGTGTGAATTAAGCTTGCTTAAAACAATGAAGCAGCAACAAGAAATATATTGGGAAGGCTACAGACAAGAGTTGGGAGCCTACGAGTGAGAGAAATACTCTAAGGCAGTCTGGGGAGGAGGTAACATGGGTGCAAGTCCAACTAAGAGAGAGTGACTTACAAAAGTGCTCTTGGACAGAATCAAATGCACAGTCAGCAGGACTAACTGATGTTGGCCACATGGGTTTGCATTGAGATGTAAAAGAAAGAAAGGGGGATATCCTGCAGCTGCCATCTGCACACATACAAAGAGGTTGTTGAAAAAGAGTGAAAGGAGAAATGAGAGAGTTCTGAGACAGCCATGGGGTCTTAGATGCATCTGAGGACTGGAAGTCATGGAATTACCATGGTTCCGCATGATCAAAAGAACCTGGTGTCAACATGATCAGCTGTGCCATGGAGGAAGGGTGTGTCGTGACATGCACTGAGCAGGCAGAATCCTTGTAGCATAGGCTGGGTGACAGAGCATAAGTTTGAGGAGACGAGCAAGGGCAGCAAAAATGCACCAAATGACAGCATGGGGAATGACAACAAGTTACCCCACATGATCAGATAAATGGGGAAGCAAACAGTGGAACCATGGTCTGAGGTGGGAATGAATGAATGAATGAATGAATTTGATTTTAACTGCTGGCAAGCTGCTATGCAGGGCTAAGAGGTGGGGGTAGGGCCTGTACATGCTCTACTCCAAGTATGTTAACTGATGGTCTATCTATCTGTGATCATGTAATGTAGTTTTGTGAAGTAGAACTCTCCTTGTGTGGTTTTTGGTGGCGTTGATGGTAAACTGGGTTACGTCACAAACTTCTCCTGGTAGAACATGTGTTTGTTGGGGTGAGATTGGGTTGGAGGTTTGAGGGCCTTGTTTGTTACTTATGTTCGCCCCAGCATGTCTGCGTACATGGGGTGTCTTGACCTCCCACAGTTTTTGGTCCCAGTTCTGCTCCTCTTGTTCCACTAGTGTTCTGTTCATCTTCCAGTCTGTCCTCTCCCTCCTTACTCTCCCTTGACCAGTCCATTCATCTCCTCTCTTACTCCTTCCATCCTCCTCCACCAGTTCTCCTCCTCCTCCTCATTGTCTTCATCATCTGCTGTCAGCATCTTTTGTTGTGTCCTTTTCTCTCCCGTCTTTATAAACGCTCCGGTCTTGGTTAAGAATTTAACCATCACTTTGAGTCCCTCTTTTGTTCCGAGTAGTATTCCCATTTCTATCTGTTTGTCTGCCTCCCGTAGTAAGTGTCGGTACTCCTCATACCTCAGGCACTCCAGTATGATGTGTTCCCTTGTTTGGAATCATTCGCCGCATGGGCATCCTACTGGTTTGTTAGGCACAAACTTAGCATAGTACTTACCAATGAAAGCATGTTTCATCCAGCACTGTGTGAGCCTTCCAAAGACCTCTCTTGGGGTGTGTGTCACATATTCTCTTGGTTTCCATCTTGGGCTTAGCCTGTTTGCCACAGTGAAGCCTCCTGTCACTGGCATCCTCTGCCACTCTTCCTGCCATGCCTTAAGAGCCCTCTCCTTTGTCCTCCTCTTCGCGTTTGACAACGTATTGTAGTCCTGTGTCCACAACTCTGCCCCCATCTTGGCCTCTTCGTCTGCTTGCTTGTTTCCCTCCATGTCTTTGTGGCCTGGGCACCATTCTATGCTCAATGTTCTCTCATCGTTGCCATCAAGGAACTTGTCCACTGTGTAGGTAGTCCTAACCATCTGCTGCTGTATTGTCAGCAAATATGTATATGTGTTTTACCTGTTTGTGTCGTTTTGCATACTCTGTAGCCATCCTCGCTGCTTGTGCGATTCTGACCAGTTCCGCATCATATACCTCAGCTCTGTGTCCCATGCCTCCTCTGCTCGAGAAGATTTTTTGGCCCTGGTGGTAACCTACGAGTCCCCACCCTGTGCACCTGACCTCTTTGTTTGTTTTGTCCTCTTGCATGGACCCGTCTGAGTATACTGTGATGCGGTTCCTGTCAAATTTAAGGTTGTTGATCCTCTCCTTGTGTTTCTTGGCCTCTTCCAACTTGCTGCTGCCCTTTGGGGCCCCTGTTATTGTTAGTCTTCCGCCGTGGTCACTCATTGTCCTCCTCCATGCTGGTGAAATAAAGGGGTCAATGGACTCACCTGTTATTGGCCTGTATGTCTTCCTTGCTAGCCTTTTGAGTTGCGTTAGTTTGGCAGTTTTTTGTCTGCTCCTTTTCTTCCTGGACAGGAATGGTGGAGGGTTTGATGCCGGTCTACCTTCTTGCCATTCTTCAGATAGGCATTCTATAATCAGGTTTGTCATCTTGAGCCTGTGGAGTCTGTTAGCATAACCTCCCACAATCATGTCTAGTGTAACTTTGATTGGTGGTGTTGAAATGACAGTTTCTAGCGCCTTGATGGGCATTGTGCAGAACACACCCGCCATGTGTCTGAGTGCCTTGTTCTGCACCTTTGCTAGCTTATCTGTGTGTATCTTTTTCCCAGTCTTGGATCAGTGGATCAGCAGGGCTGATCCTGATTGATCAAAGAAGAAGCACTTGACATCACTCATATGTCACGCAAATTGAGGGCGACGAATACAAGTTATTGTGCACAGAAAGCAAGTTTATTGGGCTACTAAGTAGTAACAATACTATTGTAACTACAAAGTAGCTTCAATAGCATTGTTTACCTTGTCAGTCTTAGAATCCAGCCCAGGAATCTCAACATCTGGGCTTTTGATGGCTGGCTGGGAGAACAGAGTAAGGGAGTGCAAGACAGAGCAGAACAAGTAGGAAGGATGAACCAACTTGGAAGGAGAGCCAACTTGAAGCTCTCCAATGCGGATCTCTGCATTGGAAAGAGCCTGGTTATTGAGTATGGTCCAAACAGCCTTGCAACGCATGACAAGTTGTTTGAAGCGCTGTTGCGCAAGATCCAGAGTGAAAAGCTGCTGACAGGCGGCATCGTCGAGTATCTGAAGGTAGTCATGTAAAGTGGTATGGGAGACTTTGCCATCTTTGGCAAGGATACAGTTGGTTTCATCTAGAAGAGTCTGTGCACAAGAGCCATCAGGGCAGTACAAAGCTGAGGGTAGCAAAAATTAGCCTAGTTTATGTAATAAAAGAAAAAGAGACACACCAACTGAGGATTGAAACTGAGGCCTCTTGGCATTGGGTGCTGCCTCAGGTGTGGGCTGAAGGGAGAGAGAGAAATGAGCAAATCACGTGAAGAGCTCATCAATTTAGGTCTCTAGAAATAGAAGAATGTGCTCACATCATTAGTCTTGCACTTGAGAGGATGAGGGGATGACACACTCATCATTTCCACATCACTATCACGCTCCTGGCGGTGGTCATGGGCATGATGAGCCTCATCACAGCAGCAGGTCTGGAAAGGAAGGGAGAAATTAGAAAAGAAGTGGAGGGGGAAAAATGCAAAGAGTGACCTCAGCACGCTCTTTAGCAGCAGCTTGTTTGGCACAAATTGTGTATTTGACTGGATAGATGGCCATATTCTGCACATGACCCACCAGGTCATCATAAAATATCTGGATGCCAGTCTTAGCATCATACACTGCCTTTCTAAAGGCATCCTGAGCTTCCTGCATTGTTGCTGTATTAACAAAGTGGTTATACAGTCCTATCAGGACCTCTTTAAATGTCCAATGTGATTTGTCACAATTAATGTGAAGGACATGGTGGTTGTCTCTTGGTCCATATCATCTCCACCATAGCAGCATGCTGCCAAATGGTAACAGATGTCCATGGCCCAATCCTCCAGCTGGAAAAACCTATGCCCTCCAGCATATGCATGTATGTGCTTACCATCAGATTTGCGGGGGCTTACCCCAGCAGGAAATTTGAACCTGACTCCTAAGGAGTCATCCACCAGTCAAGTGAGGCTGTCATGCATATGATCCATATGGATTCTGACTGCCTCATTCATTCCTGGCATAGTTTCATGCAAACTGCAAAACAGGTGTTTGTTGGCCATGTTGCAGGCTTTATCCTCACATCCATTTATACTTGGACTTTACCAATTGTGTCAATGTATATACTGCAGTATATGATACTGTCTTGAGATCTCACAGTTTTCCCAATCTATCAAATCAGGAGGTTGTGGTAAAAGCCAATGAAAGTAAAGAAGATTAGATATTGAACATATATGTATATTCCAGAGAAATATCAAAGAATTAATAGGACACCTATAAATTACCCCTACATAATGTAATCTGTGTGACCCAATATGTGGATGGTGGGTGGCAGACTCCTCAAAGCAAGTTGTCTGCTAAATCCACCATCTCTGTGATTCCTGACCTTGAGGCAATCTTGGGTTTGAGAAGTATCATGTCTTCCCAAATTGCTTCTCTCCCTGGCCACCTCTTGAACTTTTGCAATCCAAGTTCTGTTTGGTCTCCTCCCTCTTTCAAGCCCTCAGTGAGTGCATCATTCATTTGGGTAGGCAAGAATGCAGTGTCCTGTGTCAATGTCTAGCTTTAAGCATAGGAACTTTTCTCTTAGTAGCAGACTGATACCCCTCCTCCTTCAACACATTCCAGACAGTCTGAGGAGAGACAGGATTGGAAATGATGCTGTTGATAAAATTGGTGGCCTGAACAGCTGTATCAGGTCTACCAGTTGAGATTTGTCGAACAATAGCCTGTTTATCATGTGGAGTAAGCTTAGTAGGACAGCCTCCAGCATGGTTTTCCTTGTCCATCTCCAACTCTCTACCAATCCTTCCAATAGTAGACTTCCCTAGACCAGTTTGAGCCCCAATCTGATGCAGAGAATACCTTTGAGCAAGAAGAGAAGCAACAGTAGAGCATTGTGCAGGAGGAATAGGTTTCATGATGGTAGTTGAAGGTCAAGATGTGGTTCAACCAGCTTGAACTACTCCCAAATATATCTTGATCTCAATTACACAAACCTAGATTTATTTTGTAGCTACAATGCCATAGTATTCTACATGATTTAATTAAGATTCTAGGTACTTCTCAACCTTCATGCCAATGTCATCTTTCAAAAAGTATGAAACATTAGGACAGTTTTTTGAGCCACTGTACCTTGGTAACTGTGTTCAAAGGGCTCATCAACAATTGCTGGCTCCCAGTCATGTCATTTTAATCTCCCACCAACAAGGCAGAGGACACATCTTTGATAGGAAGAACTGAAGAAGGGTGCAATGTGTGCTGGGCAGTCAACATGGTTTTGCGACTTTGAGGCTTCAAAGAATTTCATGATGCTCAAACCAAGCAAAAAACTAAGGCAGGGAAAAAGAAGAAAAAGATGGAGAACAATAAAAACAGAAGAAAGAAAAGAAGAACAGGAAAAGAAACCACTTTGCAAATGTCAAAGCAAAGAGCAAATGAAAAAAATTTCCTGCAATGCTTTTGCTGTACTACTAGATGATGGTAAGAGCAGTGAGGCTTCTGGTTGTTAGTGCCCAAAGTGCCCACGACGATCACAATCCAACAATTGTACACCCACAATGACAACACCATTGGCCTCAATCACTCACACCACACCCTTCACACAATCACATTGACAAAGCACATGTTCTGGACAAAGTGCACAAGGACAGTGACCCCATTATCTTACAGTATGTATATATACTCCTTCCTACCCATATGTACTCCTCAGTCATTATTATTGGACTGAGGATGAGTTTTATGCAGACTGCTTACTTGAACACATTACTGATACCATACCATAGTAATACTTACTACACTGTGATAGGTACAGCAAATATAGTCATTATTATCAGACTGAGGTGATACTTACTACACTGTGATAGTTCTAACACTGGTCACACTGTAGTCACATATCAAAATATGCCCCTCCTGCATTACATGCCTACATTTGGAAGGGCACTAGTTAGAAATTATCTGACCTGTTTCTAATTGATGTTTCTCCAGAAATCTCTGGTATGCCCTGAAGTGACAAAATGAGTACGAAATGGGTCACGGCCGTCCGTTACACCGTAACATCACACTGCACCGTGCCTTGAGCACACTCATCCAACAGACTTGACCATGCCTCCTCGTAAAAGCTTAGGAGCGACGAGCACAAAACCTATGCGACGTTCATCGCGAATTGTAACACAGCCGAAAGAAGAGCAGCCGAAAGTTGCATCGAAGAAACGGTCTGCGAAGGCCGCAGAAACTGAGGATGCTGGTTCGGAAGATGGCTCGTCAGTCTCGAAAAAAAAGGTGATTTATATGTCTATACATGATGTAAATGAGGGCTAACGGCTCTGGAGGCAAAAACAAATAGCGATGAAGAAGCTCTTGAAGACAAAGAGGGGGCTCCAATCGATATTGTGGACAATTTGCCGAGCGTGACGCTCAAGAACGAGAAAGGAGAGGATTTGGATATTGCTAGTCTGGCTGTTGAAAAGGGGGTAGTCCTTTTTTTGGTACCAAAAGCCGATACGCGTAAGCGGCTGTGTTGAGTTTTTTCAACGTAACATTGACCATTTCTTTCACAAGCCGGTTGCACAAATCAGGCGTGTGGTTTCCGTGATATTTATCCTGATTTCACCTCGTTGGAATATGCTGTATATTGCTTGAGTGCTGATTCGCCTGCTGCTCAGAGCAAGTGGCAGACGAAGGTACTTCTTTGTCCGAAACATCTTCCGCTACTTACTAATGTTATTCTTCCCCAGAAAGAGCTTCCTTACCCATTGATTTCTGACCCCAAACGCGTTCTCATCAGTGCATTAGGTGCTGGTGAAGGCGGAAAGACGAAGCGCAGTCATTTCATCTTCGAAAAAGGTGGCAAGTTGCTGGAAAAGCAGATCCCCGTTAAGCCTGTGGATAGGTCAGCCGTACCATATGCAGTGATCCTAACTAAAAAAAGGCTAACGTTCTTTTGTTCTCCAGCCCGAAGCTCGCTCTTGAGTTTATCAAGAGTCTACTGCCTACAAAACCTGAGAATACCGCAGACGATAACGTTTGATGTAACCTGAGGATACACATCAAGTGACATTATAACAATATTCGTGTTGTATCTGCATCTATCGTGTCGTTTTGCTGTGCGTTTGTATATTTAATACGTTGTTATCCTTAGTCAGAAACCAGCCCATAGTGCCGAGTCGCTGTGAGTGATGAGTGCGAGTGATCAGAAGAAGTCCAGGTACCATAAACAAATAATGTTATGCAGGGGATTCTGCTGCCGACCCTAGCTAGTTGTCCGTTCGAAGCAAGGGTGGGTACACAAACAGCCAGTCAAAAGATGGAGGCAACAGCCGCAGATCTCGGAGCGAGATCAATCTAATCAAAACTGATCACGCATCAGCCGATCCTGCCGACACCTTCCACAAAGACAGTACTCCCCTGTTGTTTCTGCCACACGTAAAAAGAACGACACAACTGCACAACAAGCACACTGGCAACTCGAGAAGAGGGAAGAGGATGAGGAGGGACGAGAAAGGGGTCAGCAGTGGTGGAAGAAGGATTAGCCGGAAAATTTGGTAGCCATGCGCACCACGCACCGCACCGGCAGATACGAAAACCGAGTGCCCAGACCCGGCAAACCCGTAACCGAAGGCCTGGGCACGACAACGCGACGAACCAACTCTAAAAACACATGAACATATCATGGTCCGTGCATAGGGCAGAAACGTATAAAAGGATAGGAATAATGGAGGAGTCGGGCAAGCAATTGCATTGCCACGGCTCGGAATCCCCAGGGAGCGGGTCTCTTAGGCCTAGGAGCATTACAGTAGCTTTGAGTTTTTAGTTTTAATACTATTTTGTACCCACATTTCAAGTGTGACTTTTATTAAAGTTTACATTTCAAACTAAAAACAATTAAAATTACAACACTTTTACAACGTGTACGCGCATGTTACTGAGTCCCCAGAATGTCGTGAATACAAGTTTATATTTAACTTGAGACTTGCTCAATTTTGTTTGGGCAACTTAAAACAAATAAAACTTCATTTTGCATCAATAGTGACAAACGGATGTAGGAGCAAGGACAGAGTCTGCAGTAGCTGAGCCTTGTGAAGGCATAGGATATGGATCCAAAGGGTGAGGTTTGCAGGAAGACTCCATGTGCAGACAAAGGATATAAGCATCTCCGCAGTTATGGGAGATAACTACCAAGGGCCCTAGGTAGCATGGGCACATCTTCTTGTTATAGGAGGTCTCGATCTTGGAGTTGCACATAAGCACTAGTGCACCCCTCTAAAAGTTGTAATCCTTGATAGTAGTGCTGTGGTCAGCCTCAAACCTAAGTGCTGCTTGGTGGCAAGCAGCAAAGACAGTTTTGTAGAGTCGCTCCAAGTCCTCACATTGTCGCTGGGAGTTGATAGCATACCTGGCAATGAGGTTAGTAGTTGCTAAGATGCTGTTGGGAGCTGGTTGGAGAAAGGTCACCCTGACAATGTCAGCAGGGAGAAGGAGATGGGTGCCAGTAGCAGCATAATAAGGAGAGCAACACATGCGCTTATGAATAGTGACCCTTTCCGACCAAAAGACTGAATACGTTGCTTCACTCCAACAAGACTCATTGCCATCAACTGCCTTGAAGAGTGCTTGCCGCATGTCAAAGTGAGGTCATTCCACCAAACTGTTGGCATGCTTATTGTAGCTGGAGACACAGATATGGTGGAAGTTGTACCTCTTGGCAAGGTAAGTCAATGCTTTAATGATAGGCACACCATTATCTGTGACAATTTCTCTTAGCACTCCCCATCAGCAAATGATGTCCTCAAAGATCCACTTGGCAATGGCATCAGTATTCTCATGCTGGAGCATGCAGAATTCAGGCCAGTGGATTAGCGAGCAATGTTTCTGGATGATATACTTATAGCCACCTGACTTGGGCATGTGTATGGTGTCAATATATATTTTGCTGAACAAAGGCACTGGTGTGGCAACGGTAGGTGGTATAAGCACTTGGCAAGTCTGCTGAACCTGGTGGAGGTGGCAAGTCCAGATGTACCAGGCAATGTCAGTGCTATAATGCAAGGCCACCAAAAGCACTCTAGGAGAGTGGCTCTGGTAGCTTACAAACCTCTGTGACCAAGTCTATCATGCATAGCATGCAGGAAACATAGGCAACTATCTGATTTGATGACCAGTTTATAAGCACCATTGCAATGACATTGCCAGAGACAATTGTCAGCAAAGAAGAAGTGAGTGGCATAGCAAATAGAGGTGGCATACTTATTGTCACTAAGGTTTTCTGGGTGCTGATAGGCTTTTACTTGGACTAAGCACATCAAGGGGCACTACAGGCCTACCGACACTGGATATACTGGAGACTCTAGCAATCCTCTTGGACACAGGACACCTCAGGACTTAGTGCTCTGCTATAGGTATTGTTTGTCAGTCTAAACTACCACTATTAAATCCTTTAGCATACACCATCTATTGACTTCAAAGATTTAGAATGATCAGGACTTGTGGCACTAGCATGATGGCAGGGAGGTGACTCTGACCAAACCCTAATCAGTTCTAAAAAGGGGTTAGCATTAGGTGCTGTCATTTGACGAGGCACCTCAATCAGAAGTCTAAAGAACCAACAATGAAAGAACAGGATATATTCTAACCAGACATTTTTATCCATCAAAAATTGATACAATGTTTAGCACCAACATTAGAACTCATGGCATTTGTCAAGGATTTTCTGACCATACCTCAGAGAGGCCTGGCCAATTGGAATTACATTAAAAAGTGAGCAGACTCATACAAGTCTAAGTCAGTTTAGAGTCACCATGGTCAATGGGCTATAATGCTGTTGGTTGCCATCCTCCTATGTGTGCCAGTTGCCATTGACAGGTTGCTGCTAACTGTAACCATGAGGAGAGGTGCTAATTGGTAGCATCACAAATAGACTTATTTCAAAAATACAGTAGCACATAGTATAAAAGATATGTAGCTACTCTGCATGTACATAGCAACAAATTGTAACTCTAAATTAGCACTTTGAGCATCGAAGTTACACTCAACATTCAAATCATGCTAGTTTGTCCTAACTTCATTACTGAGTTGGTTGCTAGCTTCATTCTTATTGTCTTCATTGTCTATAGTGCCATCTATGGGCACATTACATTGCACTACTCTTTCTATATCTTTGCCTGAACTACATTGCTTACAATTTGCTAGGTAGCGTCAGAAGTGCTATCATCTAGTGTGTCAAATAATTACATTTGCTCAAGCACACTGAGACTCTGTCAGGACTCCTTACAACTATGAACACCAGGTGCTGGAGATGGTGTTGTACTATGTAACCTCCAGTGCACCCAACCACAGTTGGCATCATCATTTTGGAGCCCACTGCAAGAGGTTTTGTTAAGACAGAATTCCACTGGAAACTCAAGCCCAGTGACAGTGCTGCCTCCTTGTAACCTGAAGTTACAGGCTAGAACTATCTTGTGTGTTCCACACAGTGCTAAATCAGACTGCAGTATTGGATTTGACTAGAACTAGAGTGAATACAAGATGTTAAGCTGATGTAATACTCTACTGAATGATTATAGCATTGTTCATGCTGGTAACAAGTGTGAGTCCGTTACATACCCCCCAATAAGACCAAATATTTGGTCTTAGTGAAGGGAGGTGGAGTGAAATGAAAGATGCACAATAGTGCAAGCAACAGAGTAACATGCATATTGCATTGCTGCAACACATTAGCATTATTCACATAGTAGGTGTGTCATCTAGACACAATAGTGGGCAGTCTCTTATCAGACAGGTGCGCATGGGATGCCAGCGGTGACAAGATATAATTAAGTAAAAATAAACAAAATAGGGTGACCTCTCCGCTGGGTCCACTGTATCTACACGCTACTCTGGAGTGCGTATCAGCTAAAAGGTTTCGAGTGAAGTACTCAGAGGTACCTACACAACAAAAAAACATGGGTCTAGGACCTGGATGTTACCGTGCCCATCTCAGTAACTATTGACTCCTCCAGTGTGACGTTAATTGTGGGAGGGGGAGGCCCCTCGACTGCAGGCGTGTCTACCACCATAGACTCTGTTAGTGCGACGTTAATCGCTGAAGCAGTGGTGGGTAGCGTACCATGTGCTGCCGTGTGTTTTAGGAGATTGACCCAGTTCGGGTCCATGCCAATCAGATAGTAGAGGCCATTGGCCTCAGGGTTTTCCAGAAGATTGCTCTTCTCATGGGGCTTGAACATAAGATGATAGTGGTCGTCTTTGGTCATCTCCCGCCATCCATCCCATTGCGGGATTGTGGCCAGAGTGCCATACTTGGAGAGGCGCTCCATGCACTCATTGTTGACCTGTTTGAAGATGTCCATGGACATCGTGGGGGAATGGAACTGCTGTTCTAGGAAGACTACACTGTAAGTGTAGGCGTGGTCCACCCATTCCAGCAGAATCCGGTTGTGTAGAAGGATGTGTAACATGTCATTATCGGAGAAGTTCCATGCCTGGTCGTCGGGCACGTAAACTTGGTGAATTTTGAGCTTCAGCCCATGCTGGGGCTCAAATGGTTGCTCAGAAAACATGGTGTCATACGAGGCAATCGCCTGTTGATACAGCCCTGGATGGGCCACAACAAGGGTTATGCGCCGCATGATCATGGGCTTGGCTACGCTGTTAGCGCATAGAGCTCAACATAAGGTGAACTCGAAGAGGGTCCACCAGTGCATGCAGTAGGCGTGATCCACCGTGATGCCCTGATATGTATTCTCCAGTCCAGGTTGACCAAAGACCAGCACGTACTGTGCCAGCTGGTCTAAGTCAAATGGTGTGGCTGGATCTTGAGCGCGCATTATGTGCAGCGCCATGAAACCATCGTCTTTTGTGCACAAAAAGCGCCCTGGGATGTGTTGTCGCTCAACAAGAGCGAGGTCGTCAGGGCCCTGCATCGGGTTGACAAGGTCCTGGTACTGAGGCTCCTTCATCAGGAGCTGCATGGTTTGGTAATGCAGAGCCTCAACTGTTTGCTGTGCAAACATCTGAAGCTCTGTGATCAACATGTATGCGACAATTCTGTCGCGATGCAGAACATGAACATTTATATAATATTTATAGAGCTGGTCCAGCTCTAGCGGAGTGCAGAGAAGACCACGCGGAGCGTGCTTGTACACAATCATACCCAGAATGTGGGCAGGATGGCCAGAGGCATACTCATATGACGCCGCTCTATTGGCGTCAGCTCCCATCAACACTGTATTCATGGCATACAAATAATAGGTGCAATGGCTGAGTGCTCCTCTAAAGCACGAATTCATTCGCTCAATATCAAGCGGCCCCCACACCTTCACCCCCAAGCCATTGGGAATGAATCCTCTCTGAGAACTCATCCTTGGCCCTATATTTCAGGGCCTGTAGCTCCTTGGCATGGTTCGCCTTCTTCTTTGCGATGCGCTTATTGCGTGATACTTGTTGGAATCAGTCCGCTGCTGATTCCCCCTCCTCCCCGTCCTCCTCCTGCTCTGAGCTTGACTCTCCATAGTCGCTCTCGTCGGACAAGGATGCTACTGGCGCTTTGCCTTTTCCAGGCACAGGTTTTTCTCTCAAGGTCGCCACCAGACCATCATATTGCTCTGGTGTGCGGGGGTCTGGGGTCAAGATGACCATGGGATAGTGTTCTAGCGGGGCTGGTACAAACACCGGCAACATAAAGAGCATCTGGACTTCTCCTGCTCGTGCGGGAATGCCAGCAGGGAAGACTATAACCTCCAATTTGGAGGCATTGAGAGGCGGCTTGCAGCCACAATGCTGATGAGATGGCCCCAACTTGGTCAGAGCGGATGATTCTGATTGTGGCTGAGCCACCGAAGGGGCAGGCACATTTTGCGCCAGAGTTCTCCCTCCAGGCTCAGCGCAAGGGACAACGGTAACAGGCGCTCTTGGTGCCACAGCAATGGGTTTGGGCCCCATAGATGGAGCCTGAGACGATGCGGGTTCCCGCTGACCCAGAGACAGCCCTGCCAAGGGCTTAGTGACTCTGGGGGGGCCTGATGGGCCGGAGCAGGCAACCGCAATGACAATGCAATGGGCTGAACAGGCAGCTCAGGGCATGCAGATTGCACAGCCAGTGGCATCCTGGCCTGTGGAGGGTCGACCGCTCGAGTGGGCTGATACTTGGCCCTCTTGACCTCGACGGTTGGTTCCTCAAAAGAAGACACTTTGCGCTTAGACGTGTGTTTGATCTGCTCCAGCACTGCTATGCACTGCCTCTTCATCAGCTTAATCTGATCGAGCAAGCCCTCCATCACCATTATGGCCAAACTGTCCTGGAGGAAGGACACAGTTGCAGGGACTGGCTGTCCCACTGCTTCCAACCTACTCAGGAGTGTGTCTGGCACCGACAACTCCTGTGCTTGTGGTGCAGGTTCAACATACGATTTGACCATGGGCTGATGCACCCATGGTACTGATGGCGGCCCCGTCACTGCACCCGCATACGTCAGTCTTGACGCACCTGAGCGCAACAATGGTTCCTGGTAGTAGCGCTCGTGGTGCATGCTGTCCTCCAGGCACTCATAGCACTCTTTGTCGTCAACGTCCATCTCCTGCAAATGATAGGGAGTTTGATACGGAAGCGGCTCCTTGCAGCCTGGGTAGGCCACACCTGCTGACTGATATTGGCTCACTGCCGGATATGGCAGCTGCCTCTGGTACTGGCTAATAGGTATATTCAGGGGTCTCCCCCCTCCACTAGAGCCTTGCAGGCTCTGATCATTCTTTTGCGGCCCCCAATAGGCCATTTCAAAGCAACACGTCAGCTATGTGTATTGGGACTGAGGAAAGAGGAAAAAAAACAATCTCCCAACTCCGCCAGTGGTGTAAACAACCACATATACACGCCACCTGGTCAATCACCAGCTATCAAAGTGGACTTCATCCACATTCCACCATCCTATGCATGTTATGCGCATTTTGCTAGTTGTTGAGGGTGTTTCATACTCTGCATGTCAGGTTCCGCTGAGTCGGGGGCTTTCTGGGAAAGCAATCACCCTTACAATGCGCACTTGACCTACGGATACTCGGGTGTCTGGAACTCCGGGGCTAGGACTCCGGGGTTCAAGATGCGGACAGGGGCAGTCCCGGGAGAAGGGACTCAGTCCGGGAGTTTTGGGTTGTGAGTAGTTGGGGGATTCGGGTGGGGGTCGAGTCGTGAACCGGGGGTTCTAAGACGAGACCAAGTTAGCAAATTAAAGTCACAAAGTGCGTACCAATCTTAGAGCACACGAGTATTCAAGCATGCCAGTCAAAGCGTTCCAGTCAATGCGTACCAGTCAAACAAAGGGCACGCAACAATCCAAGTAATGCAAATGTAAAGCAGTGTAATATCAAGACTAACGGATACAATGGGGAACTATGCTATAAGTACTACGGGACTGGGTCTCGGGGTTCCAGGGTGTCTGGGATGGGTTCCAGGGGTCATTGAGTAGTGGGCAGGGACTGTATACCTGGATCGTGCATGTGGGGCGCGCAATCAATTGGCACGGAGGGAGCTGTAATGCATGATGCGCATGATCCAATCGTTGATTGGGGTCGGTGGCGGCTGATGGCGGTGTTGGCAGTTGTGATGGCGGGGCGTGTCCTGTGGGGTTGGAAGGAGGGTCCCGGATGGTATTCCGGAGGTGTCCCGGGATGGGTCCGGAGGGGAGGGGTCGTGACACTGCAACTCTAGGTACCTGTCCATTGCTGCAAGGTCTTTGCAGTTCACTAGCGGTTCCCAGGTTGTATCACCTAAGCTCCACCTTACCTCAAATTCGAGGTTTCTCTTTGTCTACCTATGACCTATGTATGATGTCATCCACAAACCATTCCTGGTTGTTACCAGTTCCAAAGTCATACAGCTCCGGAGTTGCACAATTAGGAAAGAGCACATCACTACTGGCCTTACACCTTTACAAATACCGGATACATCAATGAAGGCATTTGGCTTGCTGGCAGCGACACTCCTGAGACTGCGGATCTCTCTCCTGGTTTACCACCAGGTTGTACAATGGACATCATCCGTGATATAGATAGCCCACCAGGCATTCCAAAGCTTGCACTGACATTGCAAGGTATCTTTTTGTCCCGCTTTGGTGGAGGTTGGTATGCTGACGCAGATTGCATCTTTACAGCTTGAAGCACAGGTAGGTCACCTGTGTCTGCAGCTGGGAATGGAGGATCCGGATCAAGAGAGCCAGTCATGAAAGCACGTTTTTGACATGATGCCAACAGAAAATTGAGAGGGTTTGATGAGAGTTGCCTAGTCGGTAACAAGCCTAGAGTCTAAAGCCGATAGCAGAAGATTTAAAAAAATGTAACCTGAAGTTACGAGTTAGAACTATCTTGTGTGTTCCACACAGTGCTAAATCAGACCGCAGTATCGGATTTGACTAGAACTAGAGTGAATACAAGATGTTAAGCTTACATAATACTCTACTGAATGATTATAGCGTCGTTGACACTGGTAACAAGTGTGAGTCTATTACACTTCTGTTGGAGAGCACGTTTGAACAAATCACCACTGACTCACCACATCTACCAGGCATGCTATCAAGACAGACCTTAGACTAGGAGCTTGAGGCTGCACCAAATAGCTTAGCAGAAAGCTTTTTCCCATTCTCCTAACCTTTTGAGTACTTAGCAGGTGAAAACCATATGCTGCTTACTCCTCTAGAAGAGTTATCTAGGTTGTTATTGCCAGAACCTAGCAACTCAGAAATAACTGAGCCTGTACCTACTACATGGACACTAAGCAACACTAGCACCACCACCATACCTACTTTGACATATACAATATTGAGCAAGCAAATACTCAGTGCATGCCACCTAGAAACCATTTCTTGTCACCAAAATGGGACAAAACAAAGCCTCAAGAGCTAACACAGTATTTTAAAGAATTGGAGTACTTGCTACACAACTGTCACATAACAGACAATATGCAGATGAAGGAGTATGCCGCCAGATACATCTCATACAATACTGCTGAATCATGGACAGGCTTGACTGAGTTCCAAGTATTAATGGACAAAGCAGTGCCAAGGCCCTTCACCTATGACAAATGGAAGAAGGCAAACATTCATCTATATCCTGGGGCTGAAGAAGCTATGCATTATATAGTAATGATCCAGAAGCTAGTTCAGGACACCTTCGCAATAGGAATCTACACTTTGGGCACGCTATCAACTTATTATTGCAACTTTCAGTGGATAGCAAGATGGCTAGTACAGAAATGAGGAGCAACACTTATTTCAACAGGGGATCCTGACCTTGCTGTGGACCAGGATCATGTGTTGCCTGGAGATTCTTATGCACAAGCATCACTCTGAAAAATCCTATGATATAGATAAAGTCTTTGAGGCAGGCAAGTAGATATTAAAAGGCATGGACACAGGTATATCTTTGCAGTGACCTGGCTCAGACCATGGAGGGATGGCATCTAAACCAGGATTGCCAGCTTCTAGTGCCATTAATGATTGCAATGGATTCATCAAGAAGGAGGATTTGAAAAACACCATTAACACTGCAGTTGCCAATGTTATGAATAAACTTGAAACCTTGATCTTGACCAGTCTTACAATACCTAGGAACAATGTGCAGACAGGACATACCATGACCAGAGTTTGCTGTGCTATCCTTGAACAGTATTTGCAGCAAGAGAGAGCATGCCAAAGTGCAGATGGAAAAATAGTCTTATCTTCAGGTGTTAACATTCCCATCTGTTCCAAGCATAAGACTTTCCAAGAGCACATTGATGAATGGCATCGTTGCAACCCCAGAAACTTGGCGTCAGGCAATTTAAACAGCACAACATCAACTGACTCAGAAGCAAATTCCCAACAGGCGCTAATTCACGAGGTACTCCAGCTTAATGCCATTAACAAGTGACCTATGTTGTTACATGAACAAAGGATTGAGATGTTGAAAAGGGAGTTGAAGTCACTAAAGAATCAGGTCTTTGACAGGGTAGAGATCAGGAAGGGCAAACAATCATTAAAAGACTATAGGCCCTCAGATGCTATGTCAGACCCTGCACCAGCAAAACCCTCAAAGTCTAACACTAACAACAATGCACCAGACACAACTAAGGCACATGCCATGACTAAACCTCTACTGTATCCTTACTCAAGCATTGGAGGCAACTACATCTCACCTATTAATTGCAACTTTGGAGTGCCAGACAAACCTATGGGGGGCTATCGACTAACTGCACCCATACATGATCTAGAGAAGTCTAAGGAAGTCTTTGATTGTGTTATGAAAAGCCAGGTCACACTATTGGTTGGAGAATTATGCAGTATGGTGCCTGATGTTAGAAATCAGATGCATACAGTGGTTACTCCTCAATAAAACATAGCTAATAATGTAATGGCTGTAAAAAAATGTAATGACATGCTACCAGGATTTGCATATATCACAGGAGCTGTAGCACCAGAGACAGCAGAAACAGTGGAAATAAAGGAACCACCTAAAGAAGCTATGTCAGTAGACCCAGTTGAGACCTACTTAAAGTCACTAAAATCTGACAATAATCCTGCCATTCTCATGGTTGCACAAGACTCTCATGCTATTTGTTCAATCATGTTAATGGACAGAAAAAGCAAGATAGAGTCTATTGTAAATAGCAGATTGCAGATTATTTTGATGGCTGCTGACATCACTAATGAGCTTGGCATCATATACAATCCTACAATCATTCTTAATATGCAAAGCACTAACAGAACTATTGATCAGTCTTTAGAAATGGCGCAAAATGTCCCATGTGCTATTGGCAACCTTACCTTCTATCTGCAGATTTGTATCTTCTTTCTGGTGGGAACCATTGCACACACAAGGCAGGGGAGGCAGTAGATCAAAATGTTTGGAGACAATACTGGCGTTGTCAAAGGTTGGTGGATGGGAAGGAGCCAAAACAAAGGCATCAATGAAATCTTCAAACAGATTCATGAGACATGTGAGCAGTTTCACATCACAGTCTGCACATGATATGTACCAAGCGAGTTCAACCTCACCAACAGACCTTCCAGGGGAGTGTATCCCCCTGAACACCTCTTTTTACCCTCCATCCCCATTCCAGAGTGGGGGCTCAGCCCCAACAAGAAGAAATGATTACACTGAAGGCAGCCATAAAATGGATGATGTACCACAGAGAACTCCAAGAGAGGTCAAAGAATCAGAAATCCATGAGTGGTGGGAATTCAATGACAGCTGGTAGATGAGCTAAATCAAAAGCTCAAAGCCTGAAGCAGAGGAGACCACAGATAAGCAAAAGCCTATGCCTTCCCCAAAGGTTTTAAGCTTGTTGCAGCATGAGAAAGACTGAAGTCGTGGTGGCCATACAAGCCTATGATGAACAATTCTATAGAAAACAGAGCATTGGTATTCTCAGATGCAGAGGCAGAAAATCTTTTCATCATGATGAGCATGGCATGGGCTGATTAAACAAAAGCCACCTACACCACTGGTCTGCTACTGTTCCATGTTTTCTGCAATTTTAGAGGAATCAGTAAAGAAGCTTGAGCACCAGTCATGCACAGTGTATTGGAAGCATTTGTAGCAGCATTGATGGGAGCGTATTCCAAATCAGCAATAGAAAACTTCATTGCAGGAAGTAGAGCATGGCATCTGCTGCACAACATGAACTGGGAAATGGATGAAGCAAGGTTACAAACACTGATGAGAGCTGCTGACAAATTAGCTCCAAGCTTGTCCAAAAAGAAAAAATGATTGCCTTGTACTCCAGCATTTCTAATAGTGATGCATGAGCAGCTGGGAGTATCTTTCCAGAATCCTGACCCACTAAAGGTAGCAGTTTTTGCATGTGCAACAACAGTTTTCTATGCTGCCACCAGACTAGGAGAATTCACTGTACCAACATTATTATTCTTTGATCCATTACTACACATTAAACTAAGCAATGTTACTTACTCCAGAGATCATTTAGGACATCAATCCATCATCTTTTTCATTCCCCAAACTAAGACAGCGGTTCATGGGAAGACAATGTTCTGGGCAAAGCAAAACAACCTATCAAATCCCAAAGAAGCTTTGCAAACTCATCTTCATGTAAACAACCTGCCTAAGGAAGGTCCTCTATTTGCATTCTGAGATCTACTTTAGTAGACTGAGGTTTTACTACCTGCTTTGACATGCATTTTGTTCTTGAAATTTGTGCCCCTCACATAATCTCGGCCATTGCCATGTCTCTTCCTCTACCAGCTATGTCCTCAATATTTGCTCCCTTTCAGCTATCTTTACTGGCTATTACTACCAGCTATTACTACCATGTCCTTGATATTTGCTCCCTTTTGGCTATCTTTACCAGCTATTACCACTATATCCTTGAAATTTGCTCCCTTTTGGCTATCTTTACTGGCTACTATGTTGCTCCTCATTTCTGCTATCTCTGCTGAGTAATTAATCAATTTTTTTATGTTAAAGGATTATACTTTTATTTTCTATATATCTATATTTTAAGTTGTTTTTTTTTTCTGTATTGAGTGCATTATTGTTTTTTTCTTTTACCAAGTTAAAAGATTTTGTTTTTTTTTTCATATATATATGTTTTTTTTTGAATAAGTGTATATGTTTTTTTTGGAATATGTAATTTGTTTCATGTTGTTAAATGCCTTGTTTATTATTGTAATTTATTACATCTAGTACCTAGAAAGAGGAGCATACATGAAAATTGTACAATTATGTGAAATTTTTTTTTTTGCTCTAGCAGTCATTATTCTGTTCTCTTCATTTATTTTCATCTTTGAAAATTAGACCACATTGTCTTTGGTATTCATAGAACTTTTTGAATTATTTTTTCTATAAGCTTGTATAGATCCAGTTTTCTGTCTAATAGAATATGCTTATATAAGCTAATACTCCATCAATAGTTTATGTAAGCTGTTGCTCCAGCAATAGTTTATATAAGCTGATACTCCAGCAATGATTTATGTAAGCTGATGCTCCAGCAGTAGTTTATATAAGCTATTGCTTCTGTAATAGTTTATTGTTTGATCAATCTGTTTTGCATTTTGATATATTGATTGAGTTTATAAATTTGCTTTCTTTTAGCATTTTATACCTAGTTGTCAATCTGCTATGATGCTAAGTGTCATTGAATAAAAATTGTACATGAGAGTTGTCAAACTATAACTCCTTTTATTTATGCATATTTAAAGAGTCAACTGTTATGATTTTAGTCTCTTATCTACATTAACTAATACATTTAATATATTGAAATAAATAATTAGAGAGCTATTAGAAACTGAAAAACTTTAATTAATCATCTTAGATATAAATTATATCTTGTGCTTATATAGCACCAAAAAATACCTACAAAAAGCATATTCATTTCTCACTTTTAGCATAGTTTGTTGTAGTACTCAAACTATTTCTGTTTATAAGTATAAATATGAAGCCACAATTGCAGAGAGATATATCTGTTCATATAGAGACATCACAATGATACATGTCATACATTGTACGGGAGCTTGCTTTGTGTCATACCATATATGTCCAGCAGAGTCTGCTACACTGGAGCAGAGCAGTCCCTACAGTGCCGTAGAATACAGAGCTGCGGACGTGTCACAATGTGCTGTATGACACAATCTAGTAGATCAATAAAAGGTGGGCACACACATGTGCATGCAGACCCAGCGGATGCCAGCGGACACTAGTGGACATCAATGTGCATCAGTGGCTGCTAGCGGGCATCAGCCCACGAGTGAAAACCTCCTCCATTGGCAGACGTCATGGCATGAATAAATCCTCCTCAAGATTCCCCACTTCCCTCCTCTCTCCCTTCCTCCCCGCAATAACTCAAGGCTGCGTGCCTCCCCTTCCCTCCTTTTCCCACCCCCAATGCCAGTGTATGTCCACAAAAGAGCTCTGCAGATCTACGCAGGCCTATGCAAGCCACCAGCAGACATCTACGCAGATATATATTGATGGACTCAAACCTATGCGGGCCCATGCAGGCCTGTGCAGGGCACCAGCGGACATCTACAGAGGCCTATGCAGGTCCATGGGGGCTGTGTAACGGACTCAGCCGTATTACCATCAGCGTCAACGACGCTATAATCATTTAGTAGAGTATTACGTAAGATAACATCTTGTTTTCACTCTAAGTACTAGTCAATCCGATACTGCGGTCTGATTTAGCACTTGTGTGATACACACAGGATAGTTCTAACCCGTAACTCCGGTTACATTTTTTTAAATCTTCTGCTATCGGCTTTAGACTCTAGGCTTGTTACCGACTAGGCAACTCTCATCAAAACCTCTCGATTCTCTGTTGGCATCACGCTGAAAACGTGCTTCCATGACTGGCTCTCTTGATCCGGATCCTCCGTTCTCAGCTGCAGACGCAGGTGACTTACCTGTGCTTCAGGCTGTGAAGACGCAATCTGCGTCAGCATACCAACCCCCGCCAAAGCGGGACGAAAAGACCCCTCGCGATGTCAGCGCAAGCTATGGAATGCCTGGTGGGCTATCCGTATCACGGATGATGTCCATTGTACGACCTGGTGGAAAACCAGGAGATAGATCTGCGGTCTCAGGAGTGTCGCTGCCAGCAAGCCAAATGCCCTCACTGATGTATCCGGTATTGCCCGAGAGCTCTTCA
Organism: Macrolepiota albuminosa; assembly: GCA_027475525.1. Lineage (NCBI taxonomy): Eukaryota > Fungi > Basidiomycota > Agaricomycetes > Agaricales > Agaricaceae > Macrolepiota > Macrolepiota albuminosa. Next base: position 4,867,779 of record JAMWFC010000049.1, on the reverse strand, counting down.
GCTCCCTCAGAGGGTCAACCGGACATTACCCAGTACTCGGAAATGGTACAAGGCAGCACGTTTGCGCATAGCACCCCATTCCGGACTGCACCTACGGAACGGCATTTAGAATATGTGGCCAATGCTGCCACTGAACCGGGACCGTCGTCGTTGACGACACAAGTACAGAAGCAAGGACCAGCAATAGTGGTCAGTAGGGAAGACGACAATGTCGTAAGGTTGGACAAGGCGTTAACAACGCCTGGAAGTCCAGAGTTGCACCGACGAGCCGGCAAACAGCCACAAGTGAGGCATGACGGCCTCAGGAGAGTTATGGACTTAGAGTCCGAGTTGGAGTCCTCAGATGATGAGGAAAGCAAAAGGTCGCATTTGACCTTATCTATCCAGTTGCAGCTAGTATTGGACCGATATCCGGCGGTCGTGAAGGAATCGACGCGAAAGCGTCTTCAGCTTTATGTAGTGAAGCACTTACAGTTGCTGGCGGCTAGGAGCCACGATGTACCCCGTGCAGATTCGAGTGAATATATCGAATTGTTTGTGCGCATCTTCGAACTCGAAGTAGTGGAATACCTTAAGCGCAAAGCGGCGCGAGGGTCAGCAGTCTCAACGGCTACTCCAGCCAACTCCGTAGAATGTGAGATGAGTGTGCGCAGACGAGCGCCACTAATTGCGGACGCGATGGAATTGCTCAATGCGCCTCGTCAGGCTGATGAGTCTCAGCAAGACTACATTTGGCGCCAGAACGCCGCAAACCGTCAACGCATTGTTAGCGGAGTGCCTCAGCAGGCATTGTCTGAGGTGGAGACTGTAACGATGACTCCGGCAGAGCCAGAGGCAGCACTTGCAGTGCAGGAGGTTAAGACACCTCGTAAGCAAGTTACAATCAAGGAAGAGGTGGACGAAGTCCACATTCTTGAGGAGCAAACGCGACCACGATGCGTAGTGCGATGCGTCCACCTAGTGGACAACTGGAATGAACGCGTCAATTACCAAAGGATACGCAACCAGGACTTGCGCGATCATGGTGAGTCGTTCATTGACGACCAGGGGGTAGTCTTTGAAGGGCGTGAGGGCGTAACGCCTGTCGATGACATGCGGCGACAATTCGTGGCTCGGACTGCTGAACCGGACAGAGATCCGGGTGGTAGTGACGACAGTAGTGGTCACTACGAACAGAGGGAGCCAAATCGTCGCAATCACGACGGTGGAGATTGTGATCGTAGGAATGACGATCAGGACGATAATAATCGTCGTGACAGGGGCAGGCAGGCTGGTGGATTACCAGCAGAGCAACAAGTGAGGCAACAGCCCACCGCACGGCCGGAAAGAGTGGTCAATGAGCACCTGTTTCGCAGTCCTCGGGCATTTTCGATGCCCGCACCTCATGATTTGCGTGAAACTATGCCGGGAATGAATGAAGCGGTCAGGATCCATATGGATCATATGCATGACCGCCTCACTCGTCTGGTGGATGACTCCCTTGGAGTCAGATTTAAGTTCCCTGCTGGGGTAAGCCCCCGTAAATCCGATGGTAAGCACATACGTGCGTACGCTGGAGGACATAGGTTCTCGCAACTGGAGGACTGGGCCATGGACGTGTGCTACCACCTCGCAGCCTGCTGCTATGGTGGAGACAACATGGACCAGGAAAGGATATTCGTGCTACACGAATTTATGGAAGGAGAGGCTCGGAATTGGTTCCGTCGCCATGTTCTCCACATTAATTGCGACAAATCGCACTGGACGTTTAAAGAGGTCCTGATAGGACTGTATAATCGGTTCGTTAACGCTGCTACGATGCAGGAAGCTCGCGATGCCTTTAGAAAGGCAGTGTATGATGCTAAGACTGGCGTCCAGACCTTTTATGATGACCTGGTGGGTCATGCACAGAATATGGCCGTCTATCCAGACGAATACACTATCCGCGAGACATTCCTGGACGGAATACCCGCAGACATGAGGAGAGCGTTGATACGCGACGATAACTTGTCTCCGGAGGTCAACACTGTGACTGAATTTTTGGCGTATGCCATCCGTTATGAGCAGTCGACACGGACTGCAAACCATTATGAGCAGCGTAGTTCACGCCGAGGACCAGTGAACCGTCAGGCAGTGAAGGTGGGAACCTTCCTAGCCAAGCGGACGGAGATGGAGAACAATCGCAATCCGCAATTCGTGGTTCGCAAGACAATTCCTGGAGGCCAACGGCCTCGATCAAAACCTGCTGGACAATTGCCAGCGAAGGACAGTCGACCCGTTTCGGGTCAGAATCCAGTAGCACCAAGAGGAGTAGTGGCGCCTGCAGCGCGTATGGCGGGTAAAACTGCTGGAGTTCCAGGAGTGGGCCAGAGAAGGCCTGCCGGGGACCCCTCAGCGTGCTACAATTGTGGCAGGAGCGGGCACTTTGCTAAGGAGTGTCCCGCCCCTCCTAAGGCACACATCCGAGCGGCCCATACGGCTGCGGCACTGAGCGATGTCGTCAGTGATGACGAGGACGATGAAATCGTCGAGGAAACCGAGGAGGAGCTGCAAGCAGAGGCTGACGGGTCGGAAGTGGATGACGCTGAGAGCGTCCAGATTGATGGCGATGAATACGTCGCAGTGGATGTGTACGACAGCGACTACTATGCTCGTGATGACGAGGAGGAACACCTGTTTGCACTGACGGAGTGCCGTGGAGATCAGCGCGTCCGAATGAGACGCGTAACCCTGCAGAAGGCAACTAATAAGTTGCAGCGGCCACACTATACTCCTGAAGAGAAGGAGTGCCTGGTCACGTATGTTGATGTCAACGGACATCCGGCATGGACGTTGTGGGACTCCGGGAGTACCACTACGGGCATTACGCCCCAGTTTGCTCACGTCAACGCGATTCGCGTTCATGAACTGGAGGAGCCCTTGATGCTCCAGCTGGGGACTGTGGGGAGTTGCGCTATGGTGCAGTTTGGCACGGAGGTGAAAATAAAGACGTCAGGAACGTCGACGAAGGAATACGTGGATATAGCAAATTTTGATCGCTATGACATGATTATCGGTACGCCGTTCATGCGTAAGAACAAGGTGTCGCTGGATTTCGTGAACGACATGGTCGTTGTGAATGGTACACCGCTGAAGGCGGAGAAAGTGGTGTTGAACGATACAGATGGTCGTTTGAGGCGCTATCGCGCAACTGAGAAGCGGCGTGATGAGCGCAACTGACTAGATGGTCGCAGGAGAGCGACTGTTCAGGAGGTGGAGGACGAACAGGCCCCACCGAAAAGCCTGCCGGCTGATTCGCCGGCTATACTGATGACTGAGGAAGAGTTTCAAGGAACTCTGAAGAAGGGGAAGCACCCGGATGTGACTGGGTGTACCAATGGAAAGCCTAAACAGGCTGTGCAGTGCAAGAATGAGCGTAGTAAACGCGTGGTGGAGTCGCTGGAATGCCAGCCGACTAGCTCTCGAGTAAAGGTGGAGGATCTCGTCAAGGACGAGGGATACAGTACGATGGGAACTGTGGGTAGCACTAGGTCGCTAATGGATCGACCAGTGCCTCGGCCAGGAGTGCAATGGGCGTATGACCCACGAATGCCACGGGAGTGGAATGAGCTGGTAGCGTCAATGGTGACGCAGGCTATGGGAAGTGGGCAAGCGACCCAGACGGGAGAAGTGTACCGTTACGCACGAGAGGACAAGATATCCGAAACATTGGATATCGTATTCGACGGATTCTCGCTGAAGGCAAGGAGTGTGCAGTCTTCGGCGAGTACGACGAGGAAACAACCGGTTGTAAGGTTGAATCCAGGAGACCTCACAGAGGAGCACGTACGTGCCTTACGGGAGCGATTTGAACCAAAGGTCCAACCGCGTATAGCACGCGTAGCCAAAGGAAAAGGCAAGGCTTTGAGCCTTACAGAGGAGGATATTCCTCGATTGCACCAGCAATGGCAACGGGAGTTCGCTGATATTGTCAATGGAACGAAGGAGGAGCTTCCTCCGTGGCGGGAGGTTAATCATGAGATCAACCTCATTGACGATAACAAGCAGTACAAGTATCATTTGCCTCGCTGCCCACGAGCACTTCAGGATCAACTTCGTGAAAAGACGAATAGATACATAAACGCAAAGTGGTGGGAACCACAACCAGCGGTGCAAGCTGCACCATTACTTTGTATTCCCAAGAAGGATGGAATGTTAAGGACTGCATTGGATGCGCAACAGCGCAATGATAATACAGTCAAAGATGTGACACCTCTTCCAGATCAGGAAGTAATACGAGAAGATGTCGAGTCAGTTGCATTCAGCGGGCGTGGCCTATCCGGGCCGCGAGGAGCCGCTCCCCTACCAAACACCCCTCCACTCGCAAGAGATGGAGGTCGATGATGATGGGCGCTATGGGCGCCCGGAGGATAGCTTGCGTCGAGAACGGTACTATCAGGAACCGTCCTCACGCTCGTCTGCGTCGTATCCGACGTATGCGGGTGTGGTGACGGGGCCGCCGTCAGTTCCATGGGCTCATCGGCCCGCAGCAGAATCGTATGAGGAGCCTGCGCCACAAGCGCAGAGTGTAGTTGGGTCAGATGTGTTGTTGGGCAGACTGGAAGCAGCGGGACAGCCAGTCCCTGCAACTGCGTCCTTTCTGCAGGACAGCTTGGCCGTGATGGTGATGGAGGGATTGCTCGACCAGATCGAGCTGATGAAGAGGCAGCGCGTCGCAGCGCTGGAGCAGATTGAGCGCGCTTCTAAGCACAAAATCGCCACGAGTGAGGAACCGACCGCTGAGGTCAAGAGGGCGAGATATCAGCCCAGTCGACCGGTCGCTCCTCCACAGGCAAGGATGCCGTCGGAAGCGCAATTCGTGCGCCATGAGCAGCCTCCTCAGCCCATGGCCTCGTCATTGCGGCTACCTGAGTCGGGCCCGCAGGCCTCGTCAGAGTTGCTGGCTGCCGTCAGTGAACCCTTGGCAGGTCTGTCCTTGGGTCAGCGGGAACCCGCATCATCTCGGGCCCCACCTAGGGGGTCCAAACCCGTCGCTGTGGCGCCAAGAGCGCCCGTTACCGTTACTCCTCGCGCTGGGCCTGGAGGGAATACTCTGGCGCGAAATGCGCCTGCCCCTCCGGTGGCTCAGCCACAACCAGAACCGTCCGCCCTGACCAAGTCGGGGCCGTCTCGTCAGCGTCGCGGCCGCAAGCCGCCCCTCGATGCCTCCAAATTGGAGGTTATACTCTTTCCTGCTGGCATTCCCGCACGAGCGGGAGAAGTCCAGATGTTGTTTATGCTGCCAGTGTTTGTACCGGCCCCACCAGCAAAGTATCCCGTGGTCGTCTTGACCCCAGACCCCCGTACGCCGGAGCAGTATGATGGTCTGGTAGCGACCTCGAGGGGAAAGACTAGGCCTGATAAAGGCAAAAAACCAGTACCATCTCTGTCCGACGAGAGCGACTATGGAGAGTCGAGCTCGGAGCAGGAGGAGGACGGGGAGGAGGGGGAATCGGCCGCAGACCGATTCCAACGAGTAGCGCGCAATAAGCGCATTGCAAAGAAGAAGGCGATTCACGCCAAGGAGCTGAAGGCCCAGAAGTCGAGGGCCGAGGACGAATGTTCGGGGAGGATCCCCGATGGCTTGGGGGTGAAGGTGTGGGGTCCGCTCGATATCGAGCGAATGAACTCGTGCTTTAGAGGAGCACTCAGCCATTGCACCTATTATTTGTATGCCACAAATACGGTGTTGATGGGAGCTGACGCCAATAGAGCGGTGGCATATGAACACTCCTCTGGCCAGCCTGCCCATATCCCGGGCACGATTGTGTACAAGCACGCCCCACACGGTCTTCCCCGCACTCCTCTAGAGCTGGACCGGCTCTATAAGTATTACGCCAATGTACACGTCCCGCGTCGCGACAGAATCGTCGCGTATATGCTGATCACAGAGCTCCAGATGTTCGCACAGCGAACAGTGGAGGCTCTGCATGATCGAACCATGCAGCTCCTGATGAAGGAGCCTCAGTATCAGGAACTCGTCAACCCGATGCAGGGCCCTGACGACCTCGCTCTTGTCGAGCGACGACACATTCCGGGGCGCTTTTTGCGCACGAAAGACGATGGCACCACGGCGTTGCGCGTAATGCGCGCTCAGGATCCAGCCACACCGTTCGACCTTGACCAATTGGCGCAGTATGCGCTGGTCTTTGGCTGACCTGGGCTGGAGAATACCTATCAAGGTATCGCCGTGGATCATGCCTACCGTATGCACTGGCAGACCCTCTTTGGGTTCGCCCTATGTCGAGCATTGTGCGCTAACAGCGCAGCCAAGCCGGTGATCGTACGGCGCATGACCCTCGTCGTGGCCTGTCCAGGGCTTTATCGAGAGGCGATTGCCTCATATGACGCCATGTTCCCCGAGCAGCCATTTGAGCCCCAACGTGGGCCGCAGCTTGAAATTCACCAAGTTCACGTGCCCGACGACCATGCACGGAACTTCTCCGACGACGACGCGTTACGCGTCCTGTTACACAACCGGATTCCGCTGGAATGGGTAGACCACGCGTACACGTACGGCGTAGTCTTCCTGGAACAGCAGTTCCATTCCCCCACGATGTCTATGGACATCTTTAAGCAGGTCGACGACGAGCGCATGGAGCGCCTCTCCACGTATGGCACCCCCGCCGCAATCCTGCAATGGGATGGATGGCGGGAGATGACTGAAGACGATCACTATCGTCTTATGTTCAAGCACCACGAGGAGAGCAAGCTCCCGGAAAACCCTGAGGCCAACGGCCTCTATTACTTAATTGGCATGGACCCGAATCGGGTCAACCTCCTAAAACGCTCGGCGGCGCATGACCTGCCAGCAGCAGACATGGACCCAGGCCGGGTCAATCTCTTGTCACGCACGGCAGAGCAGGGTACGCCTCCCACCACCGCTTCAGCGATTAACGTCGCACTAACAGAGCCTATGGTGGTAGACACGCCTGCAGCCGAGGGGCCTATAACCCCACCGAGGACGGAATCGGCGCCTCCCCCTCCCGCGATTAACGTCGCACTGGAGGAGGAGGCAATGGTGACTGAGACGGGCGCTGGCGCAGGAGCATCGTCATCCGGGTCCTAGACCCTTTTATACAATATTGTGTATGTACCTCCGAGTATTTAACTCGAGCCATTGCAGCTGATACGCACTTTAGAGTCGCGTGTAGATACAGCGGACCCAGAGAAGGGGTCACTCTTTTGTTTTTTTTTATATATAATTTTATTATATACAACATTTGCTTTCTACTGCTGGCGTCCCCTACGCCCGTGTCTGATAAGTACTGCTTCCGATTGTGTCCAGACGACACATCTTCCTTACGCATGAGTGCTAACGTCGTGCAGCCACGCAATACGCGTGCATCCATCCGTTATTGCACTACCGTGCATCTTTCATTTCGTTCTCCCTCCCGTGATCAAGACTGAGCATTCGGTCTCATTGGGGGGTATGTAACGGACTCAGCCGTATTACCATCAGCGTCAACGACGCTATAATCATTTAGTAGAGTATTACGTAAGATAACATCTTGTTTTCACTCTAAGTACTAGTCAATCCGATACTGCGGTCTGATTTAGCACTTGTGTGATACACACAGGATAGTTCTAACCCGTAACTCCGGTTACAGGCTGGTTGGACCAAAGAAAAAGGTAACACATCTTGCCTGCCGTATGTCTGTAGAGAGGAATCGAACCCCTGGCCTTGGGAAAGCCTCCAGCAACGGAACGCACATTTAACTGTTGCACCATAGGTCCATTACTAACAGATAGATTTAAAGGTCAGATAACACAATGAATGAATGCCCACTTATGTTTCTGCAGGTTTCCGTATGGATTTTTTGAGGTAGAAGGGGGGTGGCATACCTCCCAAAAGAGTTTTCATGGCTTGAAAGGGGCATTGGCATCAGCAGCCATCAGCTGGCATCTGTCGGAGTTTGTTGGCAGCTGTCATGACCCACTGGCATCTGTTGGCATCTGCTGGATATCTGCTGGTATCTGTCGGCATCCACAGGAATCCGTCAGCAACCCCCAGCATCATCTGGCATCAGAGTGGAAAAGAAGGAAACAGGGTGCGTGAGCATCTGCTATATAGGGTGGCATCTCAGAGAGCATGGAGGGTGGGGAAAGAGGGATGGGGGTGGGGAGAAAGAGGGGGAAGGGGAAAGGGGACAAGCATGAATGTCCACTGGTACGCCAGCAGACGTAGCAGATGTCGGATGTCAGGTCAGGAGGGAGGAGGGAAGCGGGGTGCATGTGGTGGACGGGGGTGGCATGTGAGGTAGTGTGGGGATGGGGGTGGGGAGAAAGAGGGTGCGTGTAGCGTAGTCCGCTATGTGGCGTTGTCCACATAGCTTTACTTACCTTACAGTAGATACTATTATATTATATTTATTATAATATAATATTAATTTACATTATTATATAAATTAGTTTACCAGCTGCTTACAAAGCAGCTTATTTTTGTGTTGATACTACATAGTCAATAGACCGGACTGGTCTGATTCTGTGCAGTGTGAACCTAAGCTCTCACAATCTTTGTAACTTCGTTACATTTTTTTGAATCTGCCAGCTAGGATTTATTGCCTAGCATCCGACGTCAGTCGTTGAGTTCGTTGACAGAACTCTATCAGCTTCTGAATCCGCCAGCTAGGATCTATTGCCTAGCATCCGACGTCAGTCGTTGAGTTCGTTGACAGAACTCTATCAGCTTCTCGAGCTTCTTGCACAGCCACACCGTGCAAATTTCAAACAGGGGATCAATGAGTAATCCCATATCTGCAGCGCCCACTGACGGCGGGCGAAATGCCCACGACCTACGGGGAGACCCAGCAGACACCCAGGACACGTCAGCGTCCAATGCGGGTCAGGTAAGACCCAAGGCTCGAGACCGAGGTCAGAGTACCGACCTAGCCGGGAATGAGAGCGAGGCCCGGAGAGCTGAAAGCTTACAGCAGGACGGTCCGCAACGCCTCCAAGACAAGATGCCTGGGGGATTAACGCCCCCAGTTATGCAGTTGCCAGGAGGACCGCGACGGTCTAGCCGATTGGCTTCCAAAGGACCCCCGCAGGACGGCCGACAGTCAACCGGCGCCTATGGCGCCCCAGGAGACGCCGAGTCGTCAGTACAGACTGGGAGAACCCTTCCTGCGAGCCGGAGCAGTGGGACCAGGTGGTCCACAGCGGGCCCAATGCCTTCTAAAGTAGCGGAAGCCCGCTTAGAAGAGGTACTGGAGGAGGCTGCAAGGCCTGAAGTATTCCATGCAGAAAACCGATTCCTGCACACACCAGCAGTGGAGGAAGCTCCGGAGGTTGTAGAGCTTCCAGAGGAGGTGATTGAGTTGTCAAGTGACGATGATGCCGGAGCAGAGGAGCAGCAGCTGAAAACTGTGTACACCATGTGCTTGCGGGGGTTCTGGGACTTGCACCCAGAGGTGATGAAATACACCACCCAAGTGCAACTCAAGCGCTACACGTCAGCACATATAGTAGCACTTAGGCGACAAGGGCACGAAGTGCCCAATGTATTCAGTACGAAATATACTGATTTGATGGTGAGAGTGCTCACTATGGAGCTGCAAATGTATGTGCAGCGTAAGGCCACACGGCAATCGGGGGTCTCGACCCCCTGGAGCCACACGTCCGAGGAATGCTCGGCACGACGCAATCAAGACGTCGGAATCGAGCTAGTGGAGGCACTAGCACGGGCGCAAGAAGTGCCCAAAGTAAGACCGGTGAGTACTTTTTATACTCCAGCAGGACAAGGGTGGCGTGAGGAGCCCCTGCACATGCGTAACCATGACCGTAGGACAGATATGTCAGGTCCGGATGGGCACGATAGCACTGTGCTCAAAGTGGAAAGCGAGGCATCCGTGATGCCACGTGTGCCCATGGCCGAAACGTTGAGCGACAGAGTCACGTACCAACGTATGCGCAATGGCGACCTCAGGACTAAGGGACAGTCCTTTATAGACAATCAGGGCATCGTATTCGAGGGCACTAAGCCCATTGACGAGATGCGTCGTCAATTCGTCACGCAGGGTCAGGAGAATCAAGCTTCTCCAGGTCCAGGGCGGCGCAACGATCATGATCGAGGAGACTTCCTCGATCGAGATGGCGCCACGAGACGTGATGTCCCTGGTAATGGCCGGGATGACGGCCCTAGGTCGATTCCTCGAGACGAGGGCAATTATGCCCACAGTCGAGGAGGCTCGGGACGTCCTCTGCAAGGTGGACGGGGAAAGTCACTTCCCCATGCCGCTGATTTGGCGACTAGATCCCCAGGTCAGCGGGAAGCCATCCGAATGCATCGTGAAGCCATGCACGATCGCCTGCATCGAGTAGTCAATGATGCCCTGGGCGTAACCTTATGGTTACCAGACGGAGTGAAGCTGCGTAAAGCAGACAGTAGGCACATTCGCACCTATACAGGCGCGTCCAAGTTCAGCGACCTGGAAGATTGGGCGATGGATGTATGCACCCATCTTGCCATGTGCTTATACGGAGGTGACCGTATGGAACGAGAACGAATTTTCGTTCTGCCTGAGTTCTTGGCCGGAGAGGCCATGGGTTGGTTTCGACGGGCAGTACTGCACGTCAATCGTGTCCAATATGACTGGACGTTTAAAGGAGTCCTTACAGGACTGTACGATCGATTCGTACACCCCTCAACGCTCCAGGATGCAAGGCGGGACTTCCAGTCCGCCAAGTACACCGAGAAGTTGGGAGTACAAGGGTTCTATGATACCCTTAATGACCATGCCCAGAACATGGCAGTATACCCGGACGGGTATACAATGCTCGAAACGTTCTTGGATGGCATTCCAGCGGATATGCGCCGCTATTTGATACGTGAGGACGGATTGTCCCCAGAAGTCAATGATGTGGAAGAATTTGTGGCATATGCCATCCGGTATGAGCAGTCTCTGAAGACTGCTAACCACTACAAACATCGGAGTGGGCACAAAGGGGGACCCAGGCGACTACCGCCTGGTGGGACACCTTCACGGGGTCAGCATGTGGGGACCTTCCTGGCCAAAAAGACCGATTTGGACCGTGACCGCAACACGCAGTTTGTTGTACGCAGAACCCCTGCTGCGAACCGAGGGCTGAACCGCCCACATCCAGAGCGGGCGCCGGACGGCGAACGTCCTAAACCAAGGCCAGACTTCAAGCCGGCCAACCCACCGGGGCAGTCGGGGACTTGTTTCGCGTGTGGCCAACCAGGCCACTACGCTACCAACTGCCCTGCGAAGCCAGGACCCCCGAGGAAGGGGTATACACCCCGCGCCCACCTTCGAGCTGCACATACTGCAGCCGCGAGTGGGAGTGATGGAGACGTATCTGCCGAGTCTGAGGCGGAGCACCCCACAAACGACCAGGAGCCCCCAGAGGAGGCATCGGGCGCTGAGCCCAAGAGTGTGGTCGTGGAGGGGGAGGAGTACATCACAGTCGACGTATATGATGACGTCTACGACAATGAGTATTACAGTCGCGACAGCGACTCTGAGTGCCTAGCGGTGATGACGGATTGGCCGCCCACAAATGATCCCAAACGGAATAACGTAGTTCGGATGAAGAAGGTGACCCTTCGTCGTGCAGAGGGCACTTTGCAGCGCCCAACATTGAAACGAGCAGACAAGGAGTGCCTGGTCTTGTATGTGGACGTAGACGGCCACAAGGCATGGACCCTATGGGACTCTGGGAGTACCACATCGGGCATAACACCCCAGTTCGCCCATGTGTACGGAATATCCGTGCAGGAGTTGGATACGCCATTGGCGTTACAGCTGGGCACCGTAGGGAGCCGAGCCATGGTGCAGTATGGGACAAATGTGAATGTCCAAACGCCGGGCTCACGTAGCCGGGAATACATGGATGTAGCAAACTTCGATCGCTACGATATGATACTGGGAACGCCATTCATGCGGCGTAACAAAGTCATACTAGACTTTGACCAATGTCAGGTACTAGTGAATGGGAAAGTGATCCCAGCCGAACGAGCAACAGCAGACGACACTGATAATCGTCTGCGACGTCATCGCACTACGGAGAAACGCAAGGACTCTCCATGACTTGGCCGGCGCAGAGTGCCGGCCGTGGAGGATGTGGAGGAGGAAGTGCAGGCTATGCCTGGACTGAGAGCAGACCACAACGTGGTAATGATGAGCGAGGAGGAGTATCAAGCCTCCAAGAGGAGCAACGAGCGAATAATCGCTCCTGAGATTCGAGGCGCAAGGCCTCAGGACAAACGCCATCAAAAGGCGAGACGACGGGAGGACTCAGTGGATGTATGCCCACCTACGTCCTCACGAGTCAAGTTGGAAGACTTGAAAGACAGCATCCGAGAGGCGGAAGCCTCAGTAGAGGGGGACACACGGTCCCTATGGGAGCGACCAGCTCCCCTACCGGAGTACGACTGGGCATACGACCCCCGAATGCCGCAAGAGTGGAACGAGCTGGTGGCAGCCACGTGTGCGCGAAATGCGCACCAGAGACGGATGACCGTCAAACCAGCGTATCGCCAGCCAGCCCCGGACGAGGTATCCATAGCGTACTCGCTTGTACGTGAAGGAAGAAGCCTCGTGGCTTATAAGACAGCGGCAGCGGGTGCTCCGCTGAGACTACATATACCTGATGACAGTGTCAATCGGGTGCTCGCAATGCGCGAGCAGTATGCACCGCCGCCTCGGCCACCCTCAGAGACGGTGGAATTACTTCCCCCGGTGCGTATGAAGGGGAAGCAGAAGGCGACAAGCCTTCGTGAGGAAGATATTCCTCGGTTGCGTCAGCAATGGCAAGAAGAATTTGCCGACATGGTCAATGGGACCAAGGAGGAGCTCCCGCCGTGGCGGGAGGTGAACCATGAGATTAATCTCATAGACGAGAACAAGCAGTATAAGTACCACTTGCCGCGCTGTCCGCGCGCCCTCCAGGAGCAACTACGCGATAAGACTAATCGCTATTTGAATGCCCAATGGTGGTCCCCATGCACCACCGCTCAAGCTGCACCGTTATTGTGCATCCCGAAGAAGGATGGAACCCTTCAAACAGCCCTTGATGCGCGTCAGCGCAATGACAATACCATAAAGGATGTAACTCCTTTACCAGATCAAGAGGTGATCCGGGAAGACGTGGCTCGGGCAAAGTATCGCTCGAAAATTGACCTCACTGACGCCTACGAGCAGGTGCGCATTCGCACCGAGGACGTTCCAAAGACCGTATTTGCGTCGATCATGGGTACATTCACGAGCAATATAATGCAGATCAGAGACTGCAATGCTCCAGCAACTTTCCAGAGGCTAATGACCTCTATCTTCCGAGACGTAATAGGACGGTTCATGCACGTCTACTTAGATGACATATTCATCTACTCGGATACTATGGAGGAGCATGAACAGCACCTCAGAGTCGTATTTGAACGACTGCGCAAGTACAAGTTGTACTTGAAGTGGAAAAAATGTGAGCTCTACGCTCAGAGTATAGACTGCCTAGGGCATGTCATAGACGAGCGGGGTATCCACCCTGATCAGGACAAGCTCGATCGTATTCGGGAGTGGCGCACGCCCCGAAACTACAATGACATCCAACGATTCGTTGGCCTTGTCAACTACATATCGAGCTTCTTGCCCGATGTCACAGCCTATACTGGGCCACTTATGGCCATGACGCAGAACGGATCACCGTTCAATTGGAGGCCATTGCACCAGCGGTGCTTCGAGATGGTCAAACGGATCTGTACGAAGACTCCGGTGATTCGACCAATCGACCCTAGACGGGACGAGCCAATATGGCTCATTTGCGACGCGTCCAAGACAGGCGTCGGAGCCATGTACGGCCAGGGAAGCAGCTGGCAGATGTGCCGCCCAGCAGGGTTCATGTCGAAGAAGTTTACGACGGCCCAGCAAAACTATGCAGTGCACGAGCTGGAGACTCTTGCCATACTCGAGGCCCTCCTCAAGTGGGAGGATAAGCTGATGGGATACCCCATCCACATCATAACGGACCACAAGGCCCTTGAGTTCTTTAAAACTCAGGTGAACTTGTCGCCGCGCCAGCGACGGTGGATAGACTACATGTCGAGATACCAGTTCGACATCACCTATGTTAAAGGTGAACTCAACAAAGTGGCAGACTGCTTGTCGCGCTACTTTGAGAGTGATGTAGTCGGGGAGGCTCACGAGCCTCATGAGTATGTGCAGGCAGACTGCCGCATAGACCCTGATGGAGAGGATTTACCTCTCCACCGATACCAGGAGCTCAGGGAGCATGTCCTGGAAGTACGCGCTATGCGTGATGATGAATGGAGGCGAAGCACTCGCCTCAGAGAGCAGCGTGAAGAACGGGACGTGGCCGCCCAGTTGCTCAAGGAGCATGAAGCCGTGGATCCAGCGTCCACTAGGGAGCACAAGCACCACGATGTACCCGTTACGCTTGCGGAGATGCTCGAAGGCAAATTGCCTTCATCCCAGCCTCCTAGCCTGGTCAATGACGACTTCCGGCAGGAGGTGGTGCAGGACTATGGCGATGATCCTCTCTTCGCCGAGATAATCGCCAATCCTGACGACCATCCTCAGTTCAGGCATGAGCCTGGTGGACTCATCACGACAGAGAACCGTCAAGGGGTGGCGGTGGTATGCCTCCCCCGTACGCGTACCCTTGTTACGCGGGTCTTGGATCAGGCCCATGCCCTGGTGGGGCACTTTGGTGCCGCCCGGACGTTGGGCTACATCCGGAGATGGTATTGGTGGCCACGTATGGCCCAAGAAGTGACTAAGTTTTGCGCGTCATGCGCAGCGTGTCAGAGGGCAAAGTTGCCCCCTGGATCCCCTCCCGGGAAGCTACACCAGCTACCTGTGCCGGTGAAACCCTGGGACTCAATCGGAATGGACTTTGTAGGTCCCTTTCCCGAGTCCAGAGGGTTCAATTACCTCTGGGTAGTCATATGCCGCATGACGAGCATGGTGCACCTCATACCGGTGCGAACTACGCTGACGGCTAAGGAGCTGTCGTGGATCTACCTGAGGGAGATCGTTAGGCTGCATGGGCTGCCTAGCACCATTGTAAGCGATCGTGACTCGAAGTTCACGTCTCAATGGTGGAAAGAACTCCACAAACTGCTAGGAGCGCGACTCCTCATGTCGACGTCCTTCCATCCTCAAACGGATGGGCAGACAGAGCGGGCTAACCGCAGTATAGGTCAGATTTTGAGGGCGGTTGTTCGCCCTGACCAACGGGACTGGGTGGACTGGTGTCCACTCACCAAGTTCGCGATTAACGCCAGTATCTCGGATACCACAGGGTATGCGCCCTTTGAACTCAACGGAGGGTACTTGCCCTCCATGCTGCACGAAGTTCGTGCTGATACGGTGGCTCACCGTGGAGTGGTCGAGTTCGCCAGGCAGGCCCTGGAGAACATCGCGGCAGCGCATGACGCCATCATAGAGGCGCGAGTCTTCCAGGCGAAAAACGCCAATCACCGTAGGCGAGCGGACCCGCCAATAGCAGTAGGAGCGTTGGTCTACCTATCAACGCGTAATCTGAAACTCCCAAAGGGACGGGCGAGTAAACTCTGCCCGAAATGGGTAGGCCCATACCGCGTCCTAGACGCAGAGCCAAGTACCTCCAACTACGTGTTGGAGCTGCCTCTGGCATTACAGGAACGACGCATCGTTCCTAAGTTTCATGTGTCGCTGTTGCGACCTTACAGCGCATCTGACGATGCGCTGTTCCCTAACAGGGCAACCCCGGGCCCCTATGATTTTGGGGCTCGAGACGATGACGAATGGTTCATCGAGTGCATAATTGGGCACCGGTGGACTGAGCGTAACATGCTCGAGTTTGAAGTACGATGGTCCCTGGGGGACACAACATGGGAGCCACACTCCCATTGCTCCAAGCTAGCGGCACTTGACCGTTATTTGGAGTTGAAGGGCGTTAAGCACCCACATCAATTAAGTAAGCGTGCCGGCGCTTAATTTGATCGGCAGTGCCGATCGCGGCTTGGCTGAGTTGGTCAGCAGCTGTGGCTGAAACACGTCTTAAAAGGCAAAATTTCTTTTTCACTTTTTTCCCCAACCATGGACAGCATGCCCGTGGACTTAGTGAGCAGCAGCAGCAGCAGCTACAGCAGCAGCAGTTTGAGAGTACGCCGTCAGTCTTACCGTCGGCTGAAGGGGGGGGCAGATGGCTCCCCCGCTGACCCAAAATGTGCCCCAGTGGGGACAATCGCAACCAGCTGTGGGCTTCCCACAGCAGCAGCAACCACCAGCGGCGGGCTACCTGCCGCAGCAGCCGGTGATCAGTGGCTATCTGCCACTTCAAACCATGCAGGGCAACTTCATGCCCCAGAATGCACCTGTGGGCGGCTATCAGCCCCAACAACCAGCACCGGGCGCTTATGCGCCACATCACACCGAGGGCCAATTCCAGCAACAGGCCTACGGGGGGCTAGTCAGCCCCCAAGCAGCATCGGCATGGAGGCAGCTTGCCCCTGTACCGGCAACAGGGCAACTGGGGACACATCCTTTTCCCCAGTTTACCGCCCCGGCACACTACCCTGGGATGGGTGGTGTGCCCGTAATGATGCCGTACCCCCCGGCTTGGATGGGGGCTTGGGGCGCAATGCCCCAGTACAGCGACTCACATGAGTCGCAAGCCAAGGGAGGCCGGTCGATTTCTCTGTCGACCACAGCACCAATTGACAATCTAGAGGGACGCAAAGCATCCCTCGTGCAGGCCACCGCGGCCAGTGAGAGTACAGAAACTCTCAATACAGAACGGAGCATCAGTTCATCGGCTGATGCGCCGACGGAGAGCTTGGCCAAGCTCTCCTTGCTACAGCGGCTGGAAATGCCGCACCCATCCGAGCCCAGCTCGGAAGAAGAGTCGCGTCCTCGACGCGACAAAGGAAAAGCACGGGCTGTCGAGCCCACTCACAGCCAGGACTTAGTCCTGGCTACCCTTCTCCAACGTCTGGGAGATAACGGGTACGATGTACCCGCAGAGTCGTCATTCCTCTGCGATGCGGAGGCAGTCGTCCTCATCTGCCGGATGATGGACGACATGGATCATATGTGCGCTCAGCGCAAAACTGATCTCCTTGCCATTTTGGCCGCTTGTAAGCGGCAGATTACACCCCCAAGTCGGGACACCGACTCCAGCAAAAGGGCGCGTCGGCAAGGAGTGGAGGACGTGCCCTCCCGCTCGATTAAGTCGAGCGTTGCTGCCCCCGGCCGGGAGGCCGGTCTAGGATGGGACATCCTCCCCTATGAAGATGTTCCTGCTCCAGCCGCCCCCCGGCTTATCCAGCGCCTCGCCAGCGGCGCGTCTGAGGTCGCGTCTTCGCGACCAGTATCCGTGGTATCCACCACGTACTCTGGGGAGCAGAGTTCCAGGGGCGTGAGCACACGCCCCATTGAGGCCAAGGCCTCACAACCCCGAAAGGATCGTCGGGGTAAGCAACCGGAAGGGCGCGCCTACGTCAACGTGCACTTCCCCGAGGATGCCCCGAAAGGGGCCCCAGGGGCTAACATCCCCTTTTTACCCGCT
The DNA here is from genome assembly GCA_027475525.1 of Macrolepiota albuminosa. Lineage (NCBI taxonomy): Eukaryota > Fungi > Basidiomycota > Agaricomycetes > Agaricales > Agaricaceae > Macrolepiota > Macrolepiota albuminosa. Next base: position 4,850,232 of record JAMWFC010000049.1, on the reverse strand, counting down.
ATACTGGTAGAGGGCCTGCCAGCCCAACTCCCGCGGTGTGTGTGGGCAATGGACCCACGATCTGAGAAGTCGGAGCCAGAGAGGCTGCCTTCCCCTCCCTCCGACGACGATTGGTATGAGGAGCCTGAAGAGGCTTGTATGGAATCCCCAGTGCCGCACAAGACGGCGGCACAGCGTATGGCGCGCGAACGGTGCAACAGCAATCGACGAGCCAAGATGGAGCGTCGGGCGCAGAACAGCGCCAAACGAGGGGCCGCCCTCCTTGAGGACGAAACCGGGCGCATCCCTGATGCGCTCGGTGTGGTGATCTACCGTGATCACACTATTGAGCACCAGAACTCATTCTTTGGCGCGGGGTTGGCTTCCCAATTCTATTGGTCGCCAATGACCAATACCATCTTCGTTGGGCAAGAAGCCCGCGCAGCCAGGTCCTTCGAGGACGATAAACAGGACAACGCCGCCGCGACGCCCCACAACAGTAAGGTGTACCAAGTTGCACCTCGCGGGTTTCCCCGCAGTCCTTGAGAAGTCCGCAGACTTCACGCACTGGTTAACAACCAGTTTATGCCGCTTTGTCAGCATCAGTTGGGCTACCTCTTGCTCAACGAATTCAAGCAGGTGGCGCTCAACTGCCACCCTACGGCCCGAGACAGAGCTATGTCTCATTTACTCGACGAGGTCGAGTATAGGACTATTGCGGTACCCTTCGCGAGTCCAGAGGAGCGGGAGAATATCCCGCGAATGATTGTGCCATCGCGGCTCTATCGCCGCAAAGAGGGAGGGAAAATCGCCTTCGTCGGCCTTAACCCTCCTGATCCAAAGCAACCATTTGCTTTGGACTACCTGGGCTCATATGCCCTCCTCTATGGACGCCCTGGGACGTCCAACGTGTGGACCGGTCTGGCCATGGACCGAGCCATGCGCATTCATTGGCGCAGCCTCTTTGGGTTTGCGCTTGTACGCGCCCTCAGCGCCAGCCGCCCCTCCAAGGCCACGGTATACAAGTACCTGGCCTACGTCTTCGCCAGGCCAGGCCTCTACAAAGAGGCCATGGCTGAGTACGAGGCGGCCACGGGGCAAGCCTTCGAGCCTCTCCACGCCGACGACCCTACCTTCGAGGTTCGGGCTGTGGACATCCCGGAAGCGTCAGCTTCCGTATTCACCACTTCGGACGCGTTACGCGTCCTTCTTCACAATCAAATTCCGGTCAGCTGGGCTGACCACGCGTACACTTATGGGGTCACCTACTTGGCCCATCTATTCTTCAGCGACAGCCGGCTCTACAACAAGGCGGCTGCTATCGACGACGAGAGGCTACAACGCCTCGACCACTACGGTACACCCCAGTCCATCCCGCAGTGGGATGGGTGGCGCGAGGCCACCATTGGCGACCGCCAACGCCTGATGCTCCAGCAGCAGGACAGTCGTCGTGCATACGACGACGCGCTCGCCAAGGGGATGTACCTCTCTATCGGGCAAGACATTCATGCCCGCGAAATCTGGACACGCCAGTACCCGTCCGACACCGGGGATCTGCCTGATCCCCAACCACCTGTCCCGGGGTCGACCGTTGACCCCAATCTCACACTGTCCCCCCTCCGGGACTATGACGATTCCCTGCCAGTAGCAGGGCCTTCGGGTACTTCTTACGCGCCTGCACCCGAGGATGAACTCCTTGACTACGACATGGACGACGCGACTGCCGATCCATTCCGGGAGCCTGGGGGCTCTCTGTCACGACCCCTCCCCTCCGGGCCCACCCCGGGACACCCCCGGAACACCATCCGGGACCCTCCCTACGACCCCACAGGACACGCCCCGCCATCACGACCGCCGACACCGCCATCACGCGCATCAAGGACCGCCATCAGCCGCCACCAGCCCCGATCAACGACCGGATCACGCGGCCCATTCCCGGCTATTACGCATCATAGCTCCCTCCGCGCCAATTGATCGCGCGCCCCACACGCGCGATCCCGGTATACAGCCCCTGCCGCTACTCAATAACCCCCGGAGCCCATCCCAGACACCCCGGAGCCCCGAGACCGGGTCCCGTAGTACTTATAGCGTAGTTCCTCGTTGTATTCACTAGTCTTGATATTACATACTTTGCATACTGTTACTTTGGATATTGCGTGCCCTCTGTTTGACTGGTACGCCTCGTTTGGTACGCTTCGACTGGCACGCCTTGGTATTCGCGTGCTATAAGTTTGGTACGCACTTCGCGACTCTTAAATTACTAACTTGGTCTCGTCTTAGAACCTCCGGTTCACGACTCGACCCCCTCTAACTCCCAGCCACTCTCATCCAAAACCCCCGGACTCTAGTCCCCTCTCCCGGGATTACCCCTGTCCTTGTCTTGAACCCCGGAGTCCTAGCCCCGGAGTTCCAGACACCCGAGTATCCGTAGATCAAGTCCGCATCGTAAGGGCGTCGCTTTCCCGGAAAGCCCCCGATTCAGCGGAACCTGACATAATATCAAGACTCCTTCCTTACACCGTTCTTGATGGCTACGTATACTCACACTTACTACCCCACCGGGTACCAGACCGACCCTTACGGACGCCCGATACCCGACCACTACTCCGCGCAGACCCCCCGCCCCGTCTACCCACCTCTCCCGTACGAACCTCCATACCTCCACCGCCACTGGGCCCCCGACCCGTCCCTCTACGACCTGGGGCCCTCAGCCAGCTGGGCCCCCCCGCCCAATTTAGCCATGGCGCGACCCGTGGAGGTCCCCTCGTACCGGAGCATCCCCGGGGGCCTGCCGGAGACCCCACCTGTAACCAGTGGACCTCGCCCGATTCCCCCCAGCGAGGGCCCCTTTGCACCCACCCCCTACTACGGTTACCAGCGCCCCGTCCCCCAACCCCGAGAACCCCGAGGACCCCCCTACCCCGACTACCCCCCTCGTCATCACCCGGCCGCCGCTCCACCCGCTCGAACCCCTCCCTCGCCAATGGGACGACGACGCCTCGAGGAGTATGAACGGCAACGGGACGAGATACTCCGCTCCCTCAGGATCTCACCGGAGGACTTCGCGCAACGGACGAGGACGCTGCTCGTGGAATTCGGGCACGACGACTTCGAAGGCACTCCGGAGGAATGGGCTCACTGCCTGGTCGAATTCGGGGATCGCCTCATGCGAGGAGAACTCCCGGAGCAAACCATGGTAAAGTATAGGCGCAACACGATCCTCCGGGAAGAATTACAGCAACTGCTCGACGAAGTCCACGCGTCCCCCTCCCCTCGACCCCTCAACGACCCCGCGGACCCAGGTCGCTCGATTCACATTCGACGGGAACCCCCGGAACCGGCCCCAGCAGTCCCGGCAAATCCCACGGTCCCCACTCCGGAGCAACGGCAACGGGAAGAACGGCAGAACGCCTCAGCCATACTACGGTCCCTCAACCCGACGGGAGGCCTCTTTGATCAACCCGCTGCTCGCACGGTAGGCTTGTCAACTCGCCGCAGGGCTAACTCCGTTCCTAGTACTTTCGAGACCTGGGGACAGCCTCAAAGACCCCTGGAACCCCTCCCGCGAACAGACAACGCCCGACCCCCGGCCCCGACGAACCCCGGTAGAGCCCGGGTGGACACCCCTAGTACGGACGACACGCTATGCTACATTGACGAGCTCACGCGCGACAACAACGAACAACGTCCCGCGCCCGCGCCCGCCCCGGCACCAGCACCGCCCGCCACGTCCGCCCCGGTCCCTCCGGAACGCAACTTCCGCCGCGATCCGCCACCCCACTTCGACCTACGGAACCCCCCGCGACCCCCGATGCAAGCCCGACCCTCCCGGATTGAACGTCCCCCGCGCAACCCGGCACCCGACCCAGCACCTAACCCCCCTCCGATCGACCCAACCCCACCAAACCCTCCCCGACCGCCTCCGCCACCTCCAGCCGAACCCCGAGGACGACCCCCAGGCCCTCCACCTCCGCCACTCCCTGCGTGGAGACCCGGGCCCCCTCCTGGTAGGAACGAACCCCCTTGGGACAACGGGCCTCCCGGGCGTGGACCCCCAGGTGAGCCACCCGGAGGAGGACCTCCCGGCGGGTGGGGCCCCGCCCTTGGTGCTTTTCCTCCTCAAGGAGGGGGGGGTAATCACTATTACTACTATTACAATGCTGGCCCCCCTCCCCGCAACACTGCCGGATCGGACGACGCTCGCGACGCCCTCGCCCGCGAAGGACGTCTAGACATTCAGAAACCTGATGCGTTCACGGGCCGGGACCCCCGGAAATGGCGTACCTTCCTCACCCAGTGTCTTAACACGTTTCAGGCAAAGCCGCTCACGTTTCAGGTTGACAGCTCCCGGGTGGCCTTTGCCGCGTCGTACCTCCAGGGGATCGCCTTCGATCACTACACGGCCCTCATCCAGTTCGACCCCAACAACCCGGCACTCGCTCAATGGCAAGCCTTCGTCGACGAGTTCTCCGGGAAATTCGGGATATACGACACCGTGGCCGAGGCCGAGGACAACCTCTTCAACCTCCGGATGCGCTCTGAAGAACGTTTCACTACCTTCATCGTACGTTTTGAAAAGGAAGCTTACGAGACAGGTTGGAATTACAGCGCCCTCCGGTACGCCCTCCGCCGCGCCCTCCCACAACGTATCAAGGATGTCCTCCGACTCGCCCCGAAACAACCCTCCTACGACGGATACAAGGCCCTCGTCATGCAGATCGACCAGCGCTACTGGGAAGACCGCAGCGAGTATTCGAACTCCCGACCCCCCTGGAACCCTAGAGGAGGACCCCCTTGGCCCTCCGGCAAAGCTCCCAACCCCCAAGGTCGAAACCCCGGTCCCCCCGCGTTCCCTGGCGGCCGACCCCCGGTGAGTCGCGGCCCGCCCAATGCTAACCCCGGCAGCGGCACCCGCCCCCAGGCCCAGCTCAACGCCGCCGTGGCCACCCAAGACCCGGGCGACGCGCCAAGCCCCGAGGAACCCCCGGGAGACCCCGAAGACTTCGACTTCGACGACGAACGGGACGAGGAGGCCCTCCGAGCCAACCGGCTTCAAAAGAAGGGACGACCCTGGATCGAGGTCCCGACGGATGTGCAGGAACGACGGAGAAGGGAGGGCGTCTGCATACTCTGTGGTGAGAAAGATCATTTCATCTCCGAGTGCCCCAAACGACAGGTCATGGGACGTGCCACCTGGACCTTCGAAGGGGAGGACGCCACCTACGAGTATTCGGAAAACGACCCGGCGATTTAGACCCGGAAGACGCCCTAAATCGCGGAATCGACCCCGACGTCTTCTCCGCCCCGGTCTCACACCTTCGCTCTACGACACTCATACAGGACACCCTCACGGCTTACCTACCCTCCCACTCTTCGCACTCCCTCCTCCTCAAAACCCGCCTCACCCCCTCCGGAACTCCCCTCAACACCCTCGTCGACAGTGGCGCCACCGACAACTTCATCGATGAAGCATGGTCTACCTTCGCCCCGGAACCCGCCCAGCGACTCCCGGTCCCGGTACGACTCTGCCTCTTTGACGGAGACGCCTCTACGGCGGGGGACATCACCCACTTCGTGCGTATGCCCGTTACCTTCGCCAACGGACAGACTCACAGCCTCCGGATGTTGATAACAAAACTTCACCCTTCCGCACCCCTGGTCTTAGGACTCCCGTAGCTCCGGGACACTAACCCCCGCATCGATTGGCGACACCTCACCCTTCGCCTGACCCGGGACCCGACCCCCGATGACCAGCAACTCCCCTTCGACATTCCCCACTCCTCAGATCCGACCCCGAAGGACCCCCCGGACGAGCCCCCACCACCCCCCGGACTCCAGTCTCGTTCGTCCCGATCCTTCGTCATCAATGCCAGGCTGGACGGCACCCCGGGACCGATATCGGCCCTTATCGACAGCGGAGCCACCGGGGTTTTCATCAGCGACGCCCTCGACCTCCCCCACGACTCCCTCGACCAGCCCCTCCGCCTGCAACGCCTCGACGGCACCCCCTCCTCCTCCGGCCCCATCAAAAGGTCTCACTCGGGACGCGTGACCCTGGACAACAACTACGAGTTCACTTCCGACTTCCTGGTCACGCGACTTCACGACTCGACCCCGATGGTGCTGGGGCTGCCCTGGCTGCGCGACACGAACCCCGACATCGATTGGAGGACGCTCACCATGACCTTCCCGGGACCCGAAGACCACCCCTCGACCGCCGTGCACCTCCGAGCCCTAGGAGGCGACCCGACGCCCGACACCCCCGGGACGACTGCCGCGCCCCCCGCGCATGCCTCACCCACGCCCGTCCGAGACCTCAAGGCCCCTGATCGACCCCCAAACATTCCTCGGAACAAGTACAAAGGGCCGAACTACCCCTGCCGGTCTCAGACACGCGTCACACCCGCTCCGGCCGATGCTTCCGCAACCCCGATCGACCCGAGCGCACTCGACATCAAGATCATTGGGGCCGCCCCCTTTGCCCGCCTCATGAGGGATGGGACTCCCACGTTTCAGCTGCACACCTCGACATTAGGATCATTGGGGCCGTCCCCTTTGCCCGCCTCATGAGGGATGGGACTCCCACGTTTCAGCTGCACACCTCGCCTTCTCTCCCGGAAGAACACCTACGAGGGGACGCCATTCCCCCGGAACAGAAAACCGAGGAGCAAATCCTCCGAGAAGTAGTTCCCCCGGAGTATCACGAGTTCGCTGACGTATTCTCCGAAGGAGACGCCAAGGAGATCCCCCCTCACCGCCCCTATGATCACACCATCGACCTCGAGGAAGGAGCCACCCCCCCTTTCGGCAAGGTCTACAACATGTCGGAGGTCGAACTCCGGGCTCTCAAGGACTACCTCGACGAAATGCTCGGTAAGGGATTCATCCGACCCTCCGCCTCCGCCGCCGGAGCCCCGGTTCTATTCGCCAAGAAGAAGGACAGCTCGCTCCGACTCTGTGTCGACTACCGGGGACTCAACAAGATCACCAAGAAGAACCGCTACCCGCTCCCGCTCATCGGCGATCTGGTCGATCGACTCCGCAGTGCCAAGGTCTACACGAAGATCGACCTCCGCTCCGGTTACAACAACGTCCGCATCGTCCCGGGACACGAGTGGAAAACCGCGTTCCACACGCGGTATGGTCTGTTTGAGTACCTAGTAATGCCTTTCGGAATGACTAACTCCCCCGCCACGTTCCAATACTTCATGAACGACATCTTCCACGACATGAGCGACGTCTTCGTGATAGTCTACCTGGACGACATCCTCATCTATTCCGACTCGAAGGAGGATCACCAGAAGCACGTCCGGCAAGTCCTCGAACGCCTCCGGGAGCACAATCTCCACGCCAAGCCCGAGAAGTGTTCATTCCATACGGAAGAGGTTGAGTACCTTGGCGTCATAGTATCCCCGAATGGCGTTCGCATGGACCCCCACAAGGTCGAGGCCATCGTCAACTGGCCGCAGCCCCGGAACGTCAAGGAAGTACAGTCCTTCCTGGGTTTCGCTAACTTCTACCGGAGGTTTATAGACAACTACTCCGGGATCACGAAACCCCTCAACCGGCTCACGCGCAAGGACATCGCCTGGAACTGGGACAGTAAGTGCCAGAGCGTCTTTAACTTGCTCAAGGAGGCTTTCACAGTCGCCCCGGTACTCCGGCACTACGACCCGGCCCTCCCGATCATCCTGGAATGTGACGCCTCCGACTACGCCATCGCCGGGATCCTCTCGCAGATGGAACCTGACGGCGGGGAGCCCCGGCCAGTCGCCTTCTACACCCGGTCCATGATCGACGCCGAGCTCAACTACGACATCTACGACAAGGAACTTCTCGCCATCGTCGAAGCCTTCAAGCAGTGGCGAGCCTACCTCGAGGGAGCCCGACACCGGATTCAGGTCTACTCGGATCACAACAACCTGCAGTACTTCACCACGACCAAGCAGCTTAGTCGACGACAGGCCCGATGGTCCGAGATCCTCTCGGAATACGACTTCACGATACAGTACTGCCCGGGACGACTTGGCGCCAAGCCCGACGCCCTCACCCGCCGCCCGGACGTCTACCCCAAGAAATCGTTCGAGGCGGAACGTAATGCGTTCAATCATCGCGTGGTGATCCCTCCCGAACATTTGAATGCCCTACTGATCTTAAACGAGGAAGGAACCCTGAGTCAGATTCGCCGCGCCCCCCGAGACAAGTACTTCACCGATCACGACCCCCGCAACCCCCCTGATGGAACCGACCGGGACCCCGCCTTCTCCCTGTCACCCGACGAAAAACTCCTCCTCCGGGACGGCCGCATCTACGTCCCGGATCACGCCCGACTTCGCTACGACGTCCTCCGTCAACACCACGACCACAAGCTCCGGGGACATCCTGGAATACGTAAGACCCTCCAGCTCATCTCCCGGACTTACTTTTGGCCAGGGTTGAAGAAGGACGTAACCCGTTACATTCGATCATGCGAGCCCTGCCTCCGGGCCAAGGTCCCCCGACACCGACCGTACGGACTCCTGAAACCCCTGCCAGTCGGACGACGCCCCTGGTCCTCCATATCCCTGGACCACATCGTCGAACTCCCGGAGTCTGAAGGGTTCGATGCTATTCTCGTCGTTGTGTGCAGGCTGACCAAACAGGGCATCTTCCTACCCTGCCACACCACGGATACCGCCCCGGACTTCGCCCGGCTGTTCCTCGAGCACGTTTTCGCCAAACATGGACTCCCGGACGACATCGTCTCCGACCGTGGTCCCCTCTTCGTGTCCAAGTTTTGGACTTCCCTGTGTAAGGCACTTGAAGTAAAGACTAACCTCTCTACCGCCTACCACCCCAAAACCGACGGCCAAACTGAAAGGGTCAACCAGTCCCTCGAGCAGTACCTCCGGCTGTACGTCAACTACTTGCAGGACGACTGGCGCGCCGAGCTCCCCCTGGCTGAGTTCACCTACAACAACACGCCACACTCTGCCACCGGGGTATCACCCTTCTTTGCCAACAAGGGATACCACCCTCGACTGACACTCTCGCTCCGGGACATCCCGTCGCACGCCGCCCACAAGGTCGCCCGGGATCTCCAATCCCTTCACGAGTTTCTCCGGGAAGAGATCGACACCGCGAACCGGGCCTACGTGAAACACGCCGACCAGAAACGGGAAGACACCCCCGACTGGGCCCCCGGGACAAAGGTATGGTTAGATCGACGACACCTCCGCACCCGCCGGCCCTCCCCAAAACTCGATCACAAGCGTCTCGGCCCGTTCAAAATATTGAAGAAGGTCTCATCTCACGCCTACAAAATCGAGCTCCCCCCGGGACTAAAAGGTCTGCACCCGGTATTCCACGTCCGCCTCCTGGAACGACACCCCCCGGATCCTTTCCCCGAACGGCGCCCCGAGCCCCCTCCCCCGGTCGAGGTCGAGGACGAGTACCACTACGAAGTTGAAGACATCCTCGACTCCCGGAACATTCGTGGACGACCCCACTTCCTCGTACGGTGGAAGGGATATGGCCCGGAAGACGACACCTGGGAACCACGCAAAAACCTCGAAGGCGCCCTCGACAAACTCCGGGACTTCCAACACCGGCACCCGGGAAACGACCTCCCCGGGCGCAGGACTCACAGACGGCAGTAGTGGGCGTAACCCCCGCCTCTGGGCTCAGTAGGGATTCAACTCCCATGTATATTTTCTGCTTTCCCCTTTCTAGATCTTACTCTCCTTTAGTACCTCCTTACAGTAACGCCCCGGATTCTGGGCAAGGTACACTTTCTGGTTTTTTTCTACCACTTTACTTACATTTCGAGTACGACGGCCGAATACCTACATTTTCTAGAAAATACATTATAGATACAGCTACGGACCAGGAAACCGGCAAACGGCAAGAAAACGGGGACCCCTAGGCCTGGGGCCCCGAATCACCCTCACCCCCCCCTCCCCTCAGCCAACCCCGGAAATCCTCCCCCACCCCCTCCGGACCGTGCTCTCGCAACACCTCCTCGGCCAGCTGCTCCCAAGACGGGAGCTGCTTGCCCTCGTCCAAAATGCGCTTGAACCACGATCCCGGGGCCGGGACGTTCCTCCGGCGGTGCGCGCCCACCAACCTCCCCAGCAAATCTAGACCCCGCTCCACCCCGGGGCTCCCCACCTCCGACCGTAGCCCTTCTTGGAGAGACGCGAGTGCCGCGGCGGCCCCGTCGAGGAGCAGACGGTGCTCTCGAGCCCAACCTAGAAATATTAGTACGACCTAGGCATGAAAGGAGGGACACTCACTCAAGGAGGCCATGCGCCCGATGACCACGTCCCGGCGCAAGGCCTCGACCAACCCCGGGCTCGAGGGACCTCGCTCCGGGAGCCCAACCCCCTGCCCCAGCCTGGCCCTCATGGCGTCCAGCTGGGCCTCAGCTCCCCCTCGGGCCGCCCTCGCCTCCTCCAGCTCCCGGAGGGCCACCTCACGGTCCTCCTCCAGCCTCCTCCGGAGTGCCGCCTCCTCCCTCGCCCCCTCCTCGCGCTCCCCCCGCTCCCGGTCAGCCTGCTCGAGGCGCTCCTGCAGAGCCCTCACTTCGACGTCCAGCGGTCGCCCGGACAGGGGAGAGAACGTCGTCGGGGAGAGGCGCGCTGGGGGAGTCAGGGGCAGGGTTGACGCAGGCAGACGCGCCCTCTTAGAGGGTCCCGGGGAGGGACTAGGCGACGCCCGCCTCTTCCCCTTGTCGGGGCGCCCCCCGCGACCCTCGTGACTGCTGACCCTGGCCCGGGTCACCCGATGGGTGATCAGGACCACGGGCCGCCCCCGGCCCCCCACCCGAACGACCCCCCGACCCCCCGACCCCCCACTGGGCGCCTCAGCGGGCGCCACGGATTCCTCCCCCACCGGCTCCACCACCCAGTCCCGGTCCTCCACTCCCATCCTCCGAGTGACCCCAGCCAGCGGCCACCCCTGCTCCCGGGAGACACACCGCGCCCTCCACAGCGCCGATACAGAGCACCGCTCATGGTTCTGGCGGCAGGCCTCGCAAACGGATGTATCGCGGCGGGACGAGGGGCCCGGAACCTCGAACAGGCAAGGGACCACGCGCCGGGCGCAGTGCAGGCACTGCACCGAGATCAGCACAAAGACCAGGAGGTGAGAGCCCACTCACCGGTCCGTTGCTCACGCACCAGGCGTGGGCAGGTAAGCCCCGGAGCCTCTCAAGGGCCCCCTCAAACAACTCTTGCGTCACGCCCTCCCACGCAACGCGTTGACCCTCCGGGACTTCTGAGACGGCCCCTATCGCCATCCCGGAGCGACGAAAACGGGGGGCAGGCAGCCTAGGGCGGGGAGGGGGTTGAGGGCGGGGTGGGCGGACCGTCATCCGCGCAAAGGTAGGGGCGGGACTCCGGGAGAACGCTGGGGCCAGCCTCGGGAACAGACTCCAGAAGTCGGCTGGGACCCGCCTCCGGGGCCGGAATGTTGCGTTGTTCTGAAAAGGAAAGGTCAGTGGGGTAAAAGGGGCGGCGCGGGAGTACTCACGTTGCTCGACGAGCGCTGCCACGCGCTCCCGGTCAAGACGAGCCCGGTAACGCGCGTCCCGGGCTTCCCACGCCATGAGGGGCGCGACCTCGTTCGTTTGCGGGGGCGTCGGGGAATGCGTTGGCGTACGCGACATGGTTGGACTTGACGGTAAAATTTTTTTCGATACGTGGCAGGTCAGGTGCCGGGTCCCACGGTTGACCCCCGGTCCGAACCACCGACTACGCGCGCCTCGGAGGGTCTCGGCGCTGAGGGGGGGGTGATGTCACGACCCCTCCCCTCCGGGCCCACCCCGGGACACCCCCGGAACACCATCCGGGACCCTCCCTACGACCCCACAGGACACGCCCCGCCATCACGACCGCCGACACCGCCATCACGCGCATCAAGGACCGCCATCAGCCGCCACCAGCCCCGATCAACGACCGGATCACGCGGCCCATTCCCGGCTATCACGCATCATAGCTCCCTCCGCGCCAATTGATCGCGCGCCCCACACGTGCGATCCCGGTATACAGCCCCTGCCGCTACTCAATAACCCCCGGAGCCCATCCCAGACACCCCGGAGCCCCGAGACCGGGTCCCGTAGTACTTATAGCGTAGTTCCTCGTTGTATTCACTAGTCTTGATATTACATACTTTGCATACTGTTACTTTGGATATTGCGTGCCCTCTGTTTGACTGGTACGCCTCGTTTGGTACGCTTCGACTGGCACGCCTTGGTATTCGCGTGCTATAAGTTTGGTACGCACTTCGCGACTCTTAAATTACTAACTTGGTCTCGTCTTAGAACCTCCGGTTCACGACTCGACCCCCTCTAACTCCCAGCCACTCTCATCCAAAACCCCCGGACTCTAGTCCCCTCTCCCGGGATTACCCCTGTCCTCGTCTTGAACCCCGGAGTCCTAGCCCCGGAGTTCCAGACACCCGAGTATCCGTAGATCAAGTCCGCATTGTAAGGGCGTCGCTTTCCCAGAAAGCCCCCGATTCAGCGGAATCTGACACTCTCCCATTGCCCCCGTCCCTGACTTACCGACGGCATGACCGTCGTATTATCTCGAGACCGTAGCTCGGTCTGATTGGGGGGTGTGTAGCGTAGTCCGCTATGTGGCGTTGTCCACATAGCTTTACTTACCTTACAGTAGATACTATTATATTATATTTATTATAATATAATATTAATTTACATTATTATATAAATTAGTTTACCAGCTGCTTACAAAGCAGCTTATTTTTGTGTTGATACTACATAGTCAATAGACCAGACTGGTCTGATTCTGTGCAGTGTGAACCTAAGCTCTCACAATCTTTGTAACTTTGTTACAGTGCGTAAGTGTCCGCTGTCTGCTGGCATGCCAGCAGACGGTAGCTGATATCAGCAGTGCAACCAGTCCCAGTGGTTCAGTGGAATATTTGTTTATTGATATTCAATATTGTGTACAGTGGTGGGTTTTACTCATCCTACTCCATCTTAACGGAGTCTAATAGTGTGTTTTTATACAGGTGCATTTTTGCTCTACATGTACATTGTACTGACCTGTAGTAAGCGCCTGTGGTAGTTGATCCAACCCACTCAATTTTCAGTATTGTGTGGAGTGGTGGATTCGACTCTCCTGGTCCAGACTCCTCTAGTCCATCTTAATGACGTATAATAGTGTCTTTTTATACTGCTGCATTTTTGCACTACATGTACACTGTACTGATTTCTGGTAAGGACCTGTGGTCCAATGGAATATTGATACATTGATATTTCATATTGTGCACAAGACGTGGGTTTGAATCCCGCTAGTGCACATTAGACATGACATAACTTTGTTTTACTAATTGTTATTTACTACACAGTATGATAAATAAAGTAAAGTTGTAATTTTTTACAACGTCCTGTGGTCTAGCAAAATATTGTCAGTCTATATTCTTTCTACTGCCCAATTCGAGGGTTCGAGTCCCCCTTGTGTAATTGTTGAATAGTGTGTGGTTTTTTGCATTTATAAGAGTGGCATAATGGAACAAAACAATGGGATGGTTAATCTTAGTAGATCTGAGTCCTGTCCAAACTAATTGAAATGTCTATAGTAAAGTGCTGTAGCCTAGTACACAATACCAGAGTGATATTTATGTATAATCCACAGAAGGAGTAAGCCCAACAACCAACGCCCATATGGGCTTTTCAATCCTCTGCAGATACTGACATCACCTTGGGAGGTAATCGGAATTGACTTTCTTGGGCCATTGCCAGAATCAAAGGACCGTAATGGCACTTATGATGCAATAACCGTTATTATTGATCTACTGACTGGGATGGTACATATTGTTCCTAGCCGCACTGACTACACAGCCCAGAATGTTGCCGAATTAGTGTTCAGCGAAGTATACAAGCATCACGGCTTACCTAAAGCTATAGTCAGTGATAGAAACTCTTACTTTACAAGCACCTTCTGGACTCACCTGCATTTATTGATTGGAACTCAACTTCGAATGTTGTCGGCCTACCATCCCAAATCAGATGGGTCCACAGAAAGAGCTAACCGGACGATTACTCAGATGATACGTCAGTGTATAGGGGCTACTCAACAGGATTGGGTTGCCAAGCTACCTGCTATTGAGTTTGCGGTGAATTCGGCACGATCCGAGACTACTGGTTACTCACCTTTCTTCTTGAACACGGGCCGTATGCCCAGACCAATGATATGGAAAAGAACCTCAAGCTCCAAATTTCCAGGGGTGTGAGTGTTTGCCCAGCATTTGCGTTTAGCTGTCATGGCTGCACATGATAGCATCATTGGGGCTCGGGTAAAGCAGACCCAAGACGCCAACCGTAAAAGAAGAATGGTACCCTTCACTGTAAAGGACTTGGTTTACATATCTACGGAAAATATGAGTTTTCCAAAAGGGCTTACCCATTGATAGGACTCCATACAGGATCAGCGCATCAACGGCAGGCTACGGCAACACGGCACAGGTCCGGGATACCTTAGCATGCGCTAACTAACCAATTTTGGCAATATTTGATGGCCGCGCACGGCAAGAAGCAGATCCAATCAGTGATAGCGCCAATGGCAGACAGAATGACAACTGACAGATGGCATCAGTCACTAATGACAGCGCTTAGCGAGAAGCCTGATGATCTATCAAAAACTGACGGACAGCTTGGCGTTTGACCTTGGCGTCTGACACTGCTTAGCGCCTCGATCTGGCGCCTGACATCGCTAAGCATTTTGGACAGACAGAGGGGTGATGGAGTGATGGTTTAGCTTCGCGATCTGTCGCCTGGCATCGCTAAGGCTCTTGAATGGACGATAGAGATCTGAAACCGTTGGAGCTACCCCTATGAAATTTTCTAGTTTACCGCACTTTGGCAATGGTTGGTCACTGGTGACGGTGAACTCCTTGTAGTATATAAAGTACTTACCAATGTAGTACTTGATGTGAGTATTACTGATAGTTCTGGAGCTTGATGGTGTAGAAGGTTACTTGCAGTGCACACTGACTTGATGATGAAATTGATATATTTGAGGGCTTTCAATAAATTTCCTGAAAGCAGAGGGTTCCCAACAAACTCCAGCCTAAGTGATTCACTCCCTGGAAACCACCGAGCCTTTGCCTATCAATTGCCTGTCTATTCTCTACTAAACTTGGGCTATTTATACTGTTTTTCTGGTGCACAGACCACTATCTACACATGACTCTTTTGTTGTCAACTCCCCAGCCTCCAGAACATATTTGATAGTCCAATTTCCCTTTTGGGAGGTATGTTTTGGTGCCACCAGTTCCACCATTCAACTTCTTGTTCCACCATTCCTCCGGATGTCTCTGATTACCACTTCTCCATTTGCTTCAGCTCCATTTAGCACGATCCCATTCATAGATCCTTCTTTCTCCTTTTAGCACTTCCCTGCATTCCATGCTTCTTTTGACATCCCTCCATGCTTCTTTTCCTTTCCCCTTTCAGTCATGTCAAATTGGGCATTGTCAGATCTGATCTTGATCTAGATCATCACAAATTGATCCCATTTCGTCACTTCTGCCAGCTCCCATGCTTCCCCTCCCCATTACAGTGGTTGGACTATTGTTGTGTTGATAGCTTGAGCTGGTCCCTGCCCTTTGTTCTGTACTGTCTGTGTATTTATTGGGGTGTTTTTGGAGATATAATTTGTTGAGACTGCTACCAGGAGGCTTACAGTTTTCAGCCTTATGATTAAATGTTTATTTTGACTTCTAGTGCATGTTGTGTCCCTGACTGCTGGTACAGCGTCGTATCACCGACTTGTACATACATCAGAGAAGAACAATAGACCAGAGTTTCCTGCTCCCCTTACCTCAGTCTCCCTTACGTTCAAGATCTCATTTACGGTCGGCAACGTCGAACTCATCGGCAGTTGCAGACGCTCGCTAACACTCGACACCCTCGTGCCTTGCAGCTATGGCAGGCATTTACGACGCTTAGACTTCGCTAAGGTTACTGTGTTCTTGCCGCTACCATTGCCGTATTTGCTTACCACTTCTTCATAGGCGCTTTACCTTAGCGCTTTACCTTTGCCGACTCCCTTACCAACTTTTCCTTTATTTTTATAGGCGCATTCTCTGGGACCTGCCTGGGACTCCTCTCATCACTTATAGCGTGCCCAACGCAAGCTTTTGGTACGGTAACACTATAGTTATATTTGTTACTGACCAAACTGTGGGCGTCATCAAATTGGAGCCCACCGCGAGGGATCTCTAGGGCAGAATTCTGCCAGAAACCCGTCTCCAGCGTAGGTGCCGCCTGCTAGAACAGTCAGCAGAAGGCATAGCTCCTTCCCACCCATCAACTCCACAACCACCTGGTGCCTTACCGGGTCTCTCTCTAGCACAGGAACTACAGAACGCCACTGTAGACGAATTTCCTGATCTCTTCCCGCGTTCTCTCGACTTTAGCGCCGACGACCTCTTAGCATCGCCGCTTGCCGTACCACAACCAGTCACACCCATTACTCCATTAACACCGCTTTCTCAACTCGTCATTTCTCTTACCCTGTCACCAATCTCTAGAACTCCTTCCCCACAACCGCTA
Organism: Macrolepiota albuminosa; assembly: GCA_027475525.1. Classification (NCBI taxonomy): domain Eukaryota; kingdom Fungi; phylum Basidiomycota; class Agaricomycetes; order Agaricales; family Agaricaceae; genus Macrolepiota; species Macrolepiota albuminosa. The sequence goes on along the minus strand of JAMWFC010000049.1, from coordinate 4,833,692 downwards.
ACCGAACTCGCCAACACAGTCGCTATGGAACAACAAGTTCAGCGCATGCCGCCACGTAACCACTTCTCGGCACCTAAATGGGACGAGTCCAAGCCATGGAAGCTCTCCCAGTATTTCAAGGAATTGGAGTATTTGTTCAGGGATTGTGGCATTACCGACCACACGCAGATGAAGGAGTATGCGGCAAGATACGTATCGTATGACATGGCAGAGACATGGACTGGCCTTGCCGAGTTTGCCACCTTTGTTCCTGCCGCCCCACCCGTACCAGCCCAAGGCGCTTCGTATGAAGGCTGGAAAACGGCAGTAATCCAGTTGTATCCTGGTGCTGAAGAAGCTACCCGATACTCGGTAAACGAGCTGCAGAAACTAGTACAGGAATCATTCAACAATGGCACATCGTCTCTTGGCGCATTCTCCATGTATTACCGTGAATTCCAAAAGATTGCTAGGTGGTTAGTACAAAACAGCAAGCTTTATATTAACGAGGAACGTCGCCTATTCCAACAAGGCATCCCGACTTCGCTTTGGACTTGTATTGCTCGTTGCCTAGAGATAGTTCACCAGGCTCATCACCCAGACGAGCCCTATAACGTTGCCGACGTCTTTGAAGCCGGTAAATGGGTTCTCAAGGGAACGGACACTGGCGTTGGGCTGCAACGCGCTAGGACGAGCCCACCACCTGAGCGAACTAACGGTATCATTCCCATCCCACCTCCTGCTGCCGACTTTGTTAAGAAGGAGGATTTAAACGCTGCCATTACCGCTGCTGTCGCTTCCGCCATGTCTCGTATAGAAACTATGATCACCACCAATCTCGCTAACCGACCCACTAATGTACCCGCATCTGGCCCTTGCCACTTCTGTGGGGAAATTGGCCACACTATGACTAGAGGACGCTGCGCAACCCTCGAAAATTACATTCGGCAAGGAAGGATTCAAAGGGCTATCGACGGCAAGATAGTTCTTACTACTGGCGCCACCATCCCCAACTACCCAGACAAGAAGTCCTTCCAGGAGCGAGTTGATGAATGGCATAGGCGCAACCCAGGACAAATCGTTACCGGCACACTTTCTGGCAACGCCAACCCTGACCCTGAACAGGCGACCCAACAGCAAATGATCCACGAGGTCTTACACTTCAACAGCGTTGGCGACCATCCTACTTTCTCGCAGGAAGAACGTATCGCTAAGCTACAACAGGAGCTAGATTCGCTCAAGAATCAGGTCTTTGATGGGGTTGAAGTTAAGCAGCCTAAACAACCTCTTAAAGGATACAAGCCAATGCCTCCTGCTAGCAAGTTACCGACTCCCGCTCCTGCCGCACCACCAGCCACCACTCCAGAACCATCATCGACCGCCACCGCTCCTGAAACGCCCGTGCCGCCTTTACATCCCTATTCAGGGATTCCCGACCGTTATCATGCTCCCGCACAGCGAAATTTTGCCGCTCCTGAGAAGTGTCCTGAAGGTGGTTACCAACCTACTGCCCCAATTTTCGACATAGAGAAATCAAACCACGTCTTTAACCGCATCATGAAAACCGCCATCACCTTGTCAGTGGAAGAACTTTGTAGTATTGCTCCCAACGTCCGCAACCAGGTCAAGATGGCAGTCACTCCCTGACGACCTTTGGCAACAACCGTTGCCAAGGTTGATGAACTCGACGACGCCTGGTTTTTCTGTTACTGTCGACTCTTTGGATGCTGAAGACTCTCCTACCAACACCATTGCTAACGCCACCTCTGTGGACCCAGTGGAGACCTATCTTAGGTCAGTAGACCCTGGAGAAGACCCAGCAATCCTTACCGTCGCTCAAGAATCGCACGCTATCTGCTCAGTAGCGCTAACAGTAGACAATAAGCACGAGGTAGAGGCAATTGTGGATAGCGGGTCTCAAATTATTTCTATGGCAGCTGAAGTCGCTAACAATTTGGGCCTCATTTATGACCCTACCGTTATACTAAACATGCAGAGTGCTAACGGCACGGTGGACAGATCCTTAGGCCTCGCCAAGAATGTGCCCTGCACCCTTGGCGACATCACCTTCTACTTACAGATACATATTTTACGTTCCCCGGCATACAACCTACTACTTGGCAGACCCTTTGATGTCTTGGTGTGATCAGTCGTCAAGACAGTTACCGACGACGAAACGACCTTAACAATTAGTGACCCCAATTCCAGAATCCAACGAATAGTGCCAACGTTCCCTAGGAGACAACAAAAAGGCGCCTGCGCTAAGCCCCCGGAGTTTACCGACCAACACGCCAACGAGCCTCCCCGCCGGTGTTTTCACAAACCATCGAGGAGGTGATTGGCAACGATCATGGAGATGTGGCGCTAACGCTGGAATATGACCATTCTACTGGTCTTGTAAATGTTGTGTCTACCGCTTTTCTTGACGAAGAAGTTTTAACTACTCTATCCGCTACCAACGCTGAGCTTTCCCAGAAAAACCAAAACATTACTGACTCCGCTCTAGCGTACTTGTACCTTACCGCTTCCGAATCCTTTCAAAACATTGCGTCTACCGATACTTATCTCACTACCCTTCCCAGAGCCTCGTCTCCTGCCGTTCTTGGACTTGCCGCTCCTCAGGCTACAATTCCCCTTTCCACCTCTGTATATAACCAAGCTAACACTCCCAAAAGGAAAGGGGTTCAAGTCAAAAAGAAATATAAGCCAGTTGCGCTTAAAACAAAACCCGTCGCCATGCACTCTCCCGAGACGTTTGGAATTGAGCGCCAAATCATTGGCGACCCTCTTGCCGATATGCCAACTTTATCACTAAATCCACCACCCTTTCAGCCCACAGGACGTTTTACCATGGAACGCCAACAACAATTCGCAAAGGAGCATGACACAGGATTTTTGACCAAAGATGAGTTGAATGTCCTTACCGACCTCGTCGCTAAGCAAAATAAAGCCTTCGCTTGGGAGGACTCAGAACGCAGCAGTCTACGTACAGACTTCTTCCCACCTGTTGTAATCCCGACCATTCCTCATGTACCGTGGACTGAGCACAATCGACCGTTACCGCCTGGAATCAAAGCCGAGGTCTGCCAAATCATTAGGACCAAGATTAAGGCTGGCATCTACGAACCTTCCAATAGCTCTTACTGCTCCTGGTGGTTTTGCGTCCTCAAAAAGAACGGCAATCTACACATAGTCCACAGTCTTGAACCGCTGAATAGAGTTACCATACGACACTCTGGCATACCGCCTTTCCCTGACCATGTTGCTGAGTCCTTTGCCAGGCGTATTTGTGGCGCCACCCTTGACCTTTACATTGGCTATGACAAACGCCTAATACACCCTTCTTCCCGGGACCTTACCACTTTTCAAACTCTGTTTGGCGCTTTGCGCCTAGTCACTTTACCGATAGGCTGGACAAACTCAGTCCCCATATTCCATGACGACATCACGTTCATCCTCCAACCTGAGATACCGCACCATGTCCTTAGCTTCATTGATGACGTTGGCGTCAAAGGCCCCAAAGGCTGGCGACTCGTAAACAGCTTACCGGCGACCCATCCCGACAACTCCAACATTCGCTTAGCGCTTTGGGAGTTTTTCCAGCTACTCAACCGAGTTCTCCAACGTATGAAGTATAGCGGTGGAACCTTTAGCGGTCACAAACTCCTCCTTTGCGCGCCAAGGTTCAAAATACTTGGTCACATCTGCACTCCCAATGGTCGCGTTCCCGATGAGTCTCGCTTAGCACTTCTGGAGCGATGGGGTCCTTGCCACGACTTATCCGAAGTTCGCGCCTTTCTTGGTACCGTTGGTGTTCTTAGGATATTTGTCAAGAATTTTGCCCATCGCGCACATACCCTTAACCGACTCACCTGCGCCAACAAGCCCTTTGAATTTGGGCCAGACCAGGTCACTGCACAGCGAGACTTAGTAAAAGCCCTACAAGATGCCAAACCCCTAGTTCCTATCGACTATAGCTCTGCCGACCCAGTTATCTTGGCGGTGGATACCTCGTACATTGCCGTTGGCTACTTCTTGTGCCAGTGCCTTAGCGACAACCGGAAACAGCGACGTTATAACCGCTTTGGGTCTATTACGCTAAACAACAGAGAATCTCACTACAGTCAGCCTAAGCTAGAGCTCTATGGACTCTTCAAAGCCTTCCGGTCGCTAAAGATGTATTTGATTGGCGTCCAGAACCTTCTTGTTGAAGTCGACGCTAGATACATCAAAGGCATGCTGCAGAATCCCGATATCCAGCCATCTGCTAGCATGAACCGGTGGGTAGTCGCCATCCTCATGTTTCACTTTGAGTTGGTACACGTCAAGAGCTCTTTCCACGGACTGGATGGACTCTCTAGGCGACCACGGCAGCCTGGCGACCCGGCAGTGGATCCCCAGGTGGATAGCGATTTCGAGGACTGGATCAACAGATTACATGGTTTCGTGCACCTTATACAACAACCAATCCCCCTACTACGACGGCAACAGCCTGCCAGTATCCTTTTACATCCCATTGTCCCTTACCGCCCCGAGATCTTTAGCGCACCCCTCACATTCTACATGGCAAGCATCCTTGGACAAGACTTGCCTCCAGTAAAAGTCGTACAGGAACCCCAGTCGCTAAGAGAAGACAGCAAAAACCTGACCTACGATGCCGTTCCCCGATCCGCCAAGGCAAAGGCGGAAGACAGTCGCTTGTTAATAGTTGAACAATGGATACAAGACCTTAAGCGACCTACAGGCCTTACCGACAAGCAATATGCGACCTTTATCCGATATGCCACTCACTTCTTCTTTACCAACAACCGCCTCTGGCGACAAAATTGAGATGGCGCTCATAAGCTGATAATCAAGCCAGAAAGTCACTTACAAGTCCTGCGCACCATGCATGACGAGCTAGGACATAGAGGTCTGTACGCTACCCGAGCGTCTCTGTTAGAACAATTCTGGTGGCCACATGCTAGTGCCGACATCGCCTGGTACATTAGGACTTGCCACCTCTGCCAAATTCAACAAACACGCCAAGTGCTTATCCCACCAACCATTGCAACGCCAGCTCCCCTCTTCAGCAAAATCTATGTCGATACCATGCATATGCCCAAATCTGGTCGCTACAAGTACATCATTCAAGGTCGTTGCTCGCTAATCCACTGGCCTGAATTTCGAATGCTTCAGAGAGAAAATACGGAAGCGGTCGCCAAGTGGCTATTTGAGGACGTCATTTGCCGTTGGGGAGCGCTAAGAGAAATCGTCACAGATAACGGTGTGCCAATCATCAAAGCACTAACATATCTCGCCAAGAAATACAACATTCATCACATTCGAGTATCTGGCTACAACAAGCATGCCAATGGCCTGGTAGAGAGACCACACTTTGACATTCGGCAAGCGCTCTTCAAGGCAGTCAATGGCGACGAGTCTTGTTGGAGTGAGGCAACGTATTCAGTGTTTTGGTCGGAAAGAGTTACTATTCGTAAGCGCATGGGTTGTTCTCCCTATTACGTGGCTACTGGCACCCATCCGTTACTCCCTGCTGACATTATAGAAGCAACTTACCTTCAGCCAGCACCTAACAGCATCTTAGCAACTACCGACCTGATCACCAGACGAGCTATTGATCTCCAGCGAAGGAAGGAAGATTTAGAGCGACTCCACGAGGTAGTCTTTAGCGCCCATCGCCAAGCAGCCCTACGATTCGAGACTGAGCATAGCACCACTATCAAGGATTACAACTTCCCAAGGGGTGCGCTAGTGCTTATGCGCAACTCCAAAATCGAGACCTCATACAACAAGAAAATGTGCCCGCGCTATCTAGGACCCTTGGTAGTTATCTCTTGTAACCGTGGAGGCGCTTACATGCTCTGTGAATTAGATGGTTCAGTACTACATCGACCTGTTGCCGCTTTTCGCCTATTGCTGTATCTCGCCAAGGAACAAATCGACTTGCCACTTGAAGCGCTAGATATTGACACCGCCAAGCTGAGAGAACTTGAAGAAACCGAATTATTGGACGATGATGACTTGCTGACTTTAGTTGAAGAAGAAGAAAATGATTAGAAAAGAATATATTGATGAGCTCCCTTTTTCTATTACTTATCTTACTTATCTTTCTTGCCGATACTTACTGTACTATATCCAACAGACAATTCTTTATATAGTCAAGCCGCAGCGCTAGCGTGTTGCCAACACTTAAGCACCTTGCGCAACTCTCGCCAAGGGTTTTTCGCTATGATGATTTACTGAGTGTTTCCCTTTTCCTCAAAATTTGTCTAAGTCCCATATCTACTACTCCTCTTGCTAAAACCTATCTTAGAATACTTGCTGCTTACTTTCTCTTTGCTTTCTTGGCTCAGTGCTGTTGCGCTAACTTAGACTATGGAACTTATCCTTTCACTTCAAAAACGAGGCGGCAAAATGAATAGATGGGAACGGTAACAAGAAATATATACACAACGGCCTATCTACCCTAAGGTCCGTCAGTCTTCATCCTTGGTAAGCGACATGGAGTCGTCGAGCAGCAAGAGGTTGCCAACTTGCACGTGGTTAAGGGTTTGCCACTCCAGAGCCTCGTTGCAGTCAGCTTGATACTCCAGCAAGATGTCCATACTCCTGGTCAAGTTGGAATACCGGAGTCACAAAGCCATAATTTGTTCCCAGGCTCGTTTACGCTCACGACCTAGTACCGCTCGCATGCTTGCTGCACGCGCCGCCATCCGCTCTATCACCTGGGGAGGGTAAAGGGCCACCACTGGATAAACCAAGTCTTCCCCCAGCCACTCGTAAAAATTGCCAGTGACTCTTGGTTGAGGCTGGGGGGTCCACGACGAGGGCCCACTCAAGCTCACCCATTGGTGAGTTGCTAAGTCCTCCCCACTTGTCCAAGGGGCGGCAGGCTTCACCACCGGCAACTCCTGGGACTCGCCAGGAATGTCTCGCAAGGTCTCCTCCATTTCTCCCTCGGCATCCTCATTGCCGCCCTCTACCTCCTCGCAACTTGGTGACCCGCCACATGTTTCCTCCTCCGCGGGTAACGCCTGCGTGCTAGTTGGCTCTCCCATTATGATGTCACCCTCCTCTCGTTGGGCGCCAGTTGGCACATTTTCAGGCAAGGCGAGAGGAGACAATAAGCGACTAGGACCAGCCTCACCACTAACAGGAGGGAGGCGGCTGGCGGCAAGGGCCTCCTCTAAATCTTGCATCTCCCTGTCCTCAGCACTTGGAGAGGGGAAGGGCAACTTGATGCGTACGTGCTTGGCCTTACCCTTGCCCTTGCTTGGAGAGGGGGCCTTGCGTTTTTCCTGGCGCTCACCAGCGCCGCGCTTTCCGACCGATTCCGATTCATCTCCTTGGTGCGTCGGCAGTGCCAAGGAGGACTTGCTGATCTTTGCCGCTCTGCCAGCGGCAACCTCCTTACGTTCCCCCTCAACGAACTCCCTCACGTGCTTAACCAAAACTGCACGGGAAAAGGTCCTCTCGACAACGATGTCTGGCACCCCTCCCCGCTCGCGACTCTTGGCACCATCAATGGTACAGGCATGCTTGAGAGTGCTGCATCGGTAGCAGGGTTGAGCGCCAGTGGGGAACCAACAACTCTTGGGGTCGTTGTCGGCCCAGCATTTGTCACACTACCCTTACTTGAGAACCAGAACCATATAAAAAGCTAAGGCGACTTACCGCTCCACGCGAATCTTGAAACTCCTGGCGCATTGCCAGGGAAACTGTGCGCTTGTTCTTCATCCCGGGCAACTCCACTCCTCCCTCAATGCCCTCATCCATCACTACGTCTTCCCGGCGTAGCAAGAGCAGACCCCTCAGCTTCTTGTCGTCAAACATCGTCTGACTAGGGAGCTGGGAGAGAGTCAGTAGAAAGTCGGCAAAGAGTCACTACAGCATACCTCGTATTGAGGGCCCTTCCCCTTGCGAGACTAGCAAAAGTCAAAGTCGGTAAGAAGAGATGCCAATAACAGCAGACTCACCTTTTTCTTCAAAGCCTTGCCAGGCTTTGAAGGTGAACCCCGTGTGCCTGCCGGCAGTGTGGGGCTCTGAACACTGCCGGCGTGAGACCCCTTGCTAGAACCCTCAGCAACAGACTCCTTCTTCTGCTCCTTGGCGAGCTCTGCCCTCACTACCGCCAAAGTGTGCGCGGCAGCGGCAGCGGCAGCCTCCTCCTGCTCTTGCTTGATCTGCAAGCGAGCAAGGGGTTCCAGCACCTCTTGTTTACTATGGGGAGATAATTCAGTCCATAGCTAGGGAAGGAAAGGTCAGAAGCTACTTACTTGGTTGCCAACGCGCTTATGGTCATCAGCAACGTGCCAGAAAGAATATCCTCCAGCTCATCTTCAATGGTGGGGACAGGGGGGGGCGCCTAGGGAGCAATCAGCTAAGCGACATGGCAGGGAACAAAAGCAACTTACAAAACGGGAGAAAGGCGCTAACCACTCAGCGCCATGATTGTCGACATACCGTGCGCGGCACCACTCCCGCACCTTGATTTCGCAATCCCACCCAACGCCAAGGACTCTCACCTCATACCATTGCTCCAGCAACTTCATCACACCAACCACAAGGTTTTGGGACGCCTCGGCGCCAACGCCCTGAAGCGGTTAGCCTTGGCAATGTAGGCATATGCGGCTTCTTGAGCAGCTTGAGAGGGAATGGGGGGCGGAGTTGGAATACGGAAGGACATATTTTATTTTATTGAGCGCCAGGAAAAGATGGGGAGAAGAAACGAAGTCCAAACTCACGTGCCAGGACTATAAACAAAATCTCAAGAACGCATGGACCACTTGTCACAAAAGCGGTAACAATAGCCTTATTTGGTGACTGAGGACAGTCAATTTTTCAGTTGGGAGGAGATGATAGGACCCCATACAGGATCAGCGCATCAATGGCAGGCTACGGCAACACAGCACAGGTCCGGGATACCTTAGTGCACGCTAACTAACCAATTTTGGCAATATTTGACAGCCGCACACAGCAAGAAGCAGATCCAATCAGTGATAGCGCCAACAGCAGACAGAATGACAACTGACAGATGGCATCAGTCACTAATGACAGCGCTTAGCAAGAAGCCTGATGATCTATCAAAAACTGACGGACAGCTTGGCGTTTGACCTTGGCGTCTGACACCGCTTAGCGCCTCGATCTGGCGCCTGACATCGCTAAGCATTTTGGACAGACAGAGGGGTGATGGAGTGATGGTTTAGCTTTGCGATCTGTTGCCTGGCGTCGCTAAGGCTCTTGAATGGACAATAGAGATCTGAAACCGTTGGAGCTACCCCTATGAAATTTTCTAGTTTACCGCACTTTGGCAATGGTTGGTCACTAGCGACGGTGAACTCCTTGTAGTATATAAAGTACTTACCGACTTGTACATACATCAGAGAAGAACAATAGACCAGAGTTTCCTGCTCCCCTTACCTCAGTCTCCCTTACGTTCAAGATCTCATTTATGGTCGGCAACGTCGAACTCATCGGCAGTTGCAGACGCTTGCTAACACTCGACACCCTCGCGCCTTGCAGCTACGGCAGGCATTTACGACACTTAGACTTTGCTAAGCTTACTGTGTTCTTGCCGCTACCATTGCCGTATTTGCTTACCACTTCTTCATAGGTGCTTTACCTTAGCGCTTTACCTTTGCCGACTCCCTTACCGACTTTTCCTTTATTTTCATAGGCGCGTTCTCTGGGACCTGCCCGGGACTCCTCTCATCACTTATAGCGCGCCCAACGCAAGCTTTTGGTATGGTAACACTATAGTTATATTTGTTACTGACCAAACTGTGGGCGTCATCACTATAAATTTATCCCCAAGTTCGTTGGACTGTACCCTATTGCTGAGGATTATGGTAACAACTTGTTTCAAGTTAAGTTACTAGTCGCCATGACGCAGAGAGGAATCCATGACGTTTTCCATGCATCCCTACTCCAAATACATAAGCCTAATGATGACCGGTTGTTTCCTGGTTGCCTGGATGAACAAATAGTCATTGAGGATGCAAGTGAGTGGGCTGTTGACCAGATTGTGGCACACAAGGGCACCCAGACCAATGCAATATTCGAGGTCCTTTGGAAGGCAGATAATAAGACATGGATGAGTTACTCACAAGTCAAAGAACTCGATATATTGACTCCTTATCTTGACCTGCTAAGGATAGATGGTATTTCCGAGCTCCAGGATGGTGTGAGTGTACCACCTCCTGATGACCCACAGTCCTATTTAGGGAACCTTGAACTGGTGCCATGTTTAAATGAGGGAGAAGTTACCTGTGATACTGAACAGGACCTCCTATCCCATTTCACCTCTCACCTCAGCCTTTCTTCCCTCGACATCCGCTCCGACTTTGTTTTTATGCCTGCCTACCAATCCCATCGTGGCCGTGGGAGGCATCATGGTCCTCCCAGATATTGATCCAAACACCAGGGACACCATCCCAGCCCCCCGGAACAGCCTCGCCACCCCTGGGTCTACCAGGACTCTAAAATCCAGCTTATCTGTCTGACTCCTCCCAACCTGAAGTATGGGTACACCATTCATCCCCTCCAGATGGTTGAGTATCTATTGTTCAACCGGAAGTTATGCCAGAATGGAGGACATACCCGGAAAGCCACCCCCCTTGGGTTCGACACCTTTACGAAGATTTTCAATTCGGTGCCTGCTGACCAATATAAATATTGGTTTGCCACATATGATGATGAGGCTGGAAGATGGAAGGCACCTGAGTATCGGGTCAGGTCCCAGCATATTCACACCCATTTCATCGATAAGAAACAATACCGTGATCTCATCACTATAGGTCTAATCTCTAACCATGGACATGTCAACTTGGTCATGCTCAATACCACCCTTGCTGCATTACAGCAGCCTCACATCGCCAATTCAACCAAGAACTATTTCTATCAACGGCGTCGTGATGAGTGCAAGGAGCGAGACAATGAGGACAGCAATGAGTCCTACTCTGATGATAGCGATGGGGATGACTTATCTGACAACGAGTCGCGACGTGATCAATCGCGTTCACCCCCTCGTGGGTCCTAATCCAGTAATTTGCCTCCCGTGCCGCCCAGCTCGCAGATGACCGCTCCGCACGGACCCCAGCCTTTACCCTCAAACCCGGAAGTTGGGAGGAACTCCCGGGGTAGTCCTGTGGTTAGAGGGGCAGATGGAGCCTTTTTAGAGAATCGATATGCACCTGATAGCCCCCAAGGGACTTGCAATCCCTCTACCCTGACGGGTCCCATCTCCGAAGACGTTCAGATGAAGAATCTGGAGTCTACCAAGACCCACGACGTGTTGTACGACCCCGACTTCGATCTCGACCTCAATGTTTGAGGAGCTGTTATCTGGTAGTCAATGTGTCGACCCACAACCTTCAAGGTTAATCCTACTGCTTCTAGATGGCCACTTCGGGCCAGTCTCCCATGATCCTTTAACTTCGTTGGTTTGATTCCCACTCTCACTCGCGTCTTTTATTTGTTAAGTCTTAATTGATATTTCGATAATCCCGTTGTCTATTGATCCACTCTCCTTTGACCTCCTTGATTTATCGTCAGTTTATCCACTAGTTGTCTTAAAGCCGAGCCAGGACCACCCGTTCGGCTGGAGGGCGTATGTAGCGGTTTGTGACTACGTGACCCTTATACCCATATATTGTTTATCTCTTTCACATCACTCTCCTTAACAACCGCTTATCTGTCCTTTATATACCATAACACTTGTTGTAGTTAAGTAGTTTTCGCAATCGAGGACTTACAACAGTTCACACCGCGAGACTCTACTAAGTGTGCCATGACCCAATCCTAATCCAGTTGGCTCCCGTCACACAAACGGTCTTGTATTCTCAAAAACCTCTTGACCTCAAGCTCTTGACCTCATCACTTCTCAAACTCTCTACTGCTTGACCAACCATGCTACCCACCTCAAACTTTGAGTCCTTAAACCAGGCCCGATCTGGATCTCAATCGTCCATTCTGTGTTGTTAGGGTACTTGCTGTCTAGTCCAATAACCCCTAACATCTCATCAAGAAGCATATACCGTCCTGCCAGGGGTGACGATCTATGAAGGCTAAATATAAGTACAAGATAGAATATGACATATGCAGTAACAACATATTCTACAGGCCTCAAGTTGAAGCCCAAAAGCAATTAGAGCAACCCTCAGCCAATTACTTTCTCAGCCCTCAGCTTCACAAGGGCGTTGGATGAAAGCCCCAGATTGTCCATTAATACCTCGTCCGTATGAAAGCCAAGGTCTGGACCCGCCCACTTAGGTTGTGGGTCAACGCCATCAAGGACAGGGAACGTCCCTTGCATCTTCACGTTCCATCCTTTATCCTCACCGCCTACCCAAACATCTCGCACGGCACCTCACGCCTTGATCTGCTCGCCTTCTACGACTTCTTTAACAGTCACTACCCGACCCACTGGTACCCCGACCTTGTTCATGACTTCGATCACTTCGTCAACGGTGTGCTGCCGAGTCCAATTTGAGATGGCTTCCTCGATTTCGGATTGTCGTGCCACTCGATGGTGGTTTTGTTCATACTTGGGTCCTACGAATGAATGAATGAATGAAATTTATTTTTACCGCCGGCAAGCCGCTATGCAGGGCTAAGAAGCGGGGATAGGGCTGTAACGTGCTCTACACCTAGTAAGTAGTCTGATGGCCTGTCTATCTGCGGCCTTGTAATGTAGCTTTTTGAGGTAGAACTCTCTTCGAGTGGTTTATGGTGGCGTGAGTGGTAACGTGGGTTACGTCGCAGACTCCTCCGGGTGGAACATGTGGTTAATGGGGGTGTTCAGGTGTGGTGGGGGGGGGTGTGTTTGTTACTTGTGTTCTCCTGGTGTGTCTGCGTACATGGGGTGTCTTGACCTCCCACGGTGTGTGGCCCCAGTTCCGCCTTTACTGTTCCTATTCTGCTGTGGGCTTCTTCTCTCCTCCTAATCCTTTCTCCCCTCCTCTCATTCGCCCTCGACTAGTCTATAATCTGCCTCCCTATCCCCCTCCATCCTCCTCCACCAGCTCTCCTCCTCCTCTTCGTTCTTGTTGTCATCTAGTGTTGGCGTCTCTCGTTGTACTCTTTTCTCTCCCGTTTTCATGAATGCGCCTGTTTTAGTCAGGAACTTGACCATTGCTTCGAGCCCATCCTTTGTGCCCAGTATCACTCCCAATTCCATCTGCTCATCCGCTTCCCTCAATAGGTACCGGTGTTCTTCGTATCTCGGGCAATCCTGGATGATGTGTTCCCGCGTTTGGAATCGATGTCCGCATGTGCAACCTATTGGTTCGTTAGGTACAAACTTGGCATAGTACTCACCAATAAATGCATGTTTCGTTTGACACTGTGTGAGTCTCCCGAACACTTCTCTCGGGGTGTGTGTGATGTGTTCGTGCGGTTTCCATCTCGGGCACAGCCTGTTTGCAATGGTAAAGCCTCCCGACGCCGGCGACCTTTGCCACTCCTCCTGCCATGCCTTGAGGGCTCTCTCTTTTGTCCTCCTCTTCACGTTAGTCATCATGCTGTGATCTTGTATCCACAGCTCTGTCCTCATCTTTGCCTCCTCATCTGCGCACTCATTTCCCTTCACATCTTTGTGGCCTGGGCACCATTCTATGCTCATCGTCCTCTCATCACCTCCGTCAAGAAACTGATCCACAGCGTGAGTGGTCCTGATCATCTGCTGTTGACCTGGCCTTGGCTTCGGTTCGTACGCCGAGGTCACCGCTGCCGTGTTATCTGCAAATATATGAATATGTTTTACCTGGTCATGCCGTCTGGCATACTCTGTGGCCATCTTTGCCGCCTGCGCAAGTCCTACCAGTTCTGCATCATATACCTCTGCCTTGTGTCCTAGGCCGCCCCTGTTTGAGAAGATTTCACGGCCCTGGTGGTAGCCTACAAGCCCCCACCCTGTGCACCTAATCTCCTTGTCTGACTCGTCTTCTCGCATTGAGCCATCTGAGTAGATGGTGATCCGCGTCCTGTCAAATTTGAGGTCGCTGGCTCTTTGCTTGTGTTTCTTCGCTTCCTCGGACTTGTTGCTGCCCTTTGGGGCCCCTATGATTGTCAGTCTACCACCGTGATCTCTCGCTGTTCTCCTCCACGGCGGTGAAATGAAAGGGTCGATGAACTCACCTGCCATTGGCCGGTAGGTCTTGTTTGCCAGCCTCTCAAGCTGTGTTAGCTTGGCCGCCTTTTTCCTGCCCCTTTTCTTCCTGGATGGTAGTGGGGGGGGTTCGTCGGGGGCATGCCCTGTCTCCATTCCTCCGGTAGGCGCTCTATGATTGGGTTGGTTATTCTCAACTTGTGGAGCCTATTCGCATAACCTCCCGCAATCACATCTAGCGCTATCTCGACCGGGGGTGTTGACATGATCACTTCAAGTGCCTTGGTCGGGGTCACATAGAGACATCACAACGGTACGTGTCATACGTTGTACGGGAGCCCGCTTTGTGCCGTACCATACGTGTCCAGCAGAGTCCGCTACACTGGAGCGGAGCAGTCCCCACAGTGCCGTAGAATACAGAGCCGCGGACGTGTCACAATGTGCTGTATGACACGGTCCAGTGGATCGATAAAAGGCGGGCACACACATGCGCATGCAGGCCCGGCGGATGCCAGCGGACACTAGCAGACGTCAATGTGCATCAGCGGCCGCTGGCGGGCATCAGCACATGAGTGAAAACCTCCTCCATTGGCGGACTTCATGGCATGAATAAACCCTCCTCAAGGTTCCCCATTTCCCTCCCCTCTCCATTCCTCCCTGCAATAACTCGAGGCTGCACGTCTCCCCTTCCATCCTTTTCCCACCCCCAACACCAGCGTACGTCCACGAAAGGGCCCTGAAAATCTACGCAGGCCTACGCAAGCCACCAGCGGACATCCACGCAGACGTACGTCGACGGACTCAAACCTACGCGGGCCCTCCCAGGCCTGCGCAGGACACCAGCGGACATCCACAGAGGCCTACGCAGGTCCACGGGGTCTGGTTGGACCAAGAAAAAAGGTAACGTCGACTTGCCCGTCGTATGCCTGTGGGGGGGAATCGAACCCCCGGCCTTGGGAAAGCCTGCAGCAACGGAACACACATTTAACCATTGCACCACAGGTCCGTTACTAACGGATAGATTCAAAGGTCGGATAACACAATGAACGGACGCCCACCTACGTTTCCGCAGGTTCCCGTATGGATTTTTTGAGGTGGAAGGGGGGTGGCATACCTCCCAAAAGAGTTTTCGTGGCCTGAAAGGGGCGTTGGCATCAGCAGCCATCAGCTGGCCATCAGCTGGCCATCAGCTGGCATCCGTCGGAGTTCGCCGGCAGCCGTCGTGACCCGCTGGCATTCGTCGGCATTCGTCGGCATCCGTCGTGCATCCGTCGGCATCCGCCGGATATCCGCTGGTATCCATCGGAATCCACGGGAATCCGTCGGCAACCCCCGGCATCGTCCGGCATCGTCCGGCATCAGGGCGGGAGAGAAGGAAACGGGGTGCGTGGGTGTCCGCCGCATGGGGTGGCGTCTCGGAGAGTGTGGGGGGTGGCGGAAGAGGGATGGGGGTGGGGAGAAAGAGGGGGAAGGGGGAAGGGGAGGAGCGTGGGTGTCCGCTGGTACCCCAGCAGACGTAGCAGACATCGGACGTCAGGTCAGGGGGGAGGAGGGAAGCGGGGTGCATGTGGTGGACGGGGGTGGCGTGTGAGGTAGTGTGGGGAGTGGAGAGGATGGCACTGGGGAGAAAGAGGGGGAAGGGCAGAAGAGGGTGCGTGAGTGTCCGCTGTCCGCTGGCATGCCAGCGGACGGTAGCGGACGGTAGCTGATGTCGGCATGTGAGCCAGCTGACATCAGCGGTGCAACCAGTCCCAGTGGTTCAGTGGAATATTCATTTATTGATATTCAATATTGTGTACAGTGGTGGGTTCTACTCCTACTTCACCTTAACAGGGACTAATGCTGTGTTTTTATATGGGTGCATTTTTGCTCTACATATACATCGCACTGACCTGGAGTATGCGCCTGTGGTAGTGGATCTGACCAAAACTCTAGGAATTACTGAAACGAGAAAGGATGGAGGAGTTGACACATGAAATCATTCCAGTTCACATGACAAGTGACGATACACTAGGGCTGACTACCTTTTTTACAAAGACCAGCACAAAGGTAGTCAGCCACAGTGCATCATCAACTTGTCATGAGCACTGGAATGAACACATGCATGAACTCGTCCATCTTATGCCGCTGCAGAAATCTTTGGAGTTTTCAACGGATCAAATTCATGATGCTAGCGGACGTCAGCAGCCTGCTGCTATTATATAATGTGAACTAGTGGGAGTCGAACCCACTTCTTGTGCACAATATGAAATATCAATTGATGAATATTCCATTCTACCACAGGCGCTTGCTACAAGTCAGGACGGTGTTCATGTAGTGCACAAACAGACCCATACAGAATTTGAACGGATAGAGATTTTACTGCAACTGGTGCATCTGTATTGAATTGACAATATTAGACTGATATTTATTTACACCATAGAAGTATACAGGAAAGAGGAAAAGTACAGCGGTGGGTTCTTGTAACCTGTGGTTACTAGTTAGAACTATCTGTGTATTTCACACAGTGCTAAATCAGACCGCAATATCAGATTTGACTAGTACTTAGTGCGAAAACAAGACGTTATCTTACGTAATACGCTACTAATTGATTACAGCGTCGTTGACGCTGATGGTACTACGGATGACTCCGTTACATACCCCCCAATGAGACCGAATACTCGGTCTTGACAGAGGGAGGTAGAGAGAGATGAAAGATGCACGATAGTGCACCACGATAAAAGATGCACGGTAGTGCAACAATGGATGAATGCACGCGTGTGGCGTGGCTGGAAGGCGTTAGCACTCATGCGCAATGAAGAGATGTCGGCCGGACACAAGAGATAGCAGTCCTTATCAGACACAGGCGCAGGTAACGCCAGCAGTAGAAAGCCAATGGTGTATATAATAAAATTATAAAAACAAAAAGAATGACCCCTCCTCTGGGTCCGCTGTATCTACACGCGACTCTAAAGTGTGTATCAGCTGAAATGGCTCGAGTTCAATACTCAGAGGTACATACAAAATATTGTATACAAGGGTCTAGGACCCGGATGACGATGCTCCCGCGACAGCGCCCGTCTCAGTCACCATTGCCTCCTCCTCCAGTGCGACGTTAATTGCGGGAGGGGGAGGCGCCGATTCCGTCCTCGGTGGGGTTATAGGCCCCTCGACTGCAGGCGTGTCTACCACCATAGGCTCTGTTAGTGCGACGTTAATCGCTGAAGCGGTGGTGGTAAGCGTACCCTGCTCTGCCGTGCGTGACAGGAGATTGACCCGGCCTGGGTCCATGTCCGCTGCGGGCAGGTCATGCGCTGCCGAGCGTTTTAGGAGGTTGACCCGATTCGGGTCCATGCCAATCAAGTAGTAGAGGCCGTTGGCCTCAGGATTTTCCGGGAGCTTGCTCTCCTCGTGGTGCTTGAACATCAGACGATAGTGATCGTCTTCAGTCATCTCCCGCCATCCATCCCATTGCGGGATTGCGGCGGGGGTGCCATACTTGGAGAGGCGCTCCATGCGCTCGTCATCGACCTGCTTAAAGATGTCCATAGACATCGTGGGGGCGTGGACTGCTGTTCCAGGAAGACTACGCCGTACGTGTACGCGTGGTCTACCCATTCCAGCGGAATCCGGTTGTGTAACAGGACGCGTAACGCGTCATCGTCGGAGAAGTTCCGTGCATGGTCGTCGGGCACGTGAACTTGGTGAATTTCAAGCTGCGGCCCACGTTGGGGCTCAAATGGCTGCTCGGGGAACATGGCATCATACGAGGCAATCGCCTCTCGATAAAGCCCTGGACGGGCCACGACGAGGGTCATGCGCTGTACGATCACCGGCTTGGCTGCGCTGTTAGCGCACAATGCTCGACATAAGGCAAACCCAAAGAGGGTCCGCCAGTGCATACGGTAGGCATGATCCACGGCGATACCTTGATAGGTATTCTCCAGCCCAGGTCAGCCAAAGACCAGCGCGTACTGCGCCAATTGGTCAAGGTCGAACGGTGTGGCTGGATCCTGAGCGCGCATTACGCGCAACGCCGTGGTGCCATCGTCTTTCGTGCGCAAAAAGCGCCCCGGAATGTGTCGTCGCTCAACAAGAGCGAGGTCATCAGGGCCCTGCATCGGGTTGACGAGTTCCTGATACTGAGGCTCCTTCATCAGGAGCTGCATGGTTCGATCATGCAGAGCCTCCACTGTTCGCTGCGCGAACATCTGGAGCTCTGTGATCAACATATAGGCGACGATTCTGTCGCGACGCGGAACGTGCACATTGGCGTAGTACTTGTAGAGCCGGTCCAGCTCTAAAGGAGTGCGGGGAAGACCGCGTGGGGCGTGCTTGTACACAATCGTGCCCGGGATATGGGCAGGCTGGCCAGAGGAGTGTTCATATGCCGCCGCTCTATTGGCGTCAGCTCCCATCAACACCGTATTCGTGGCATACGAATAATAGGTGCAATGGCTGAGTGCTCCTCTAAAGCACGAGTTCATTCGCTCGATATCGAGCGGACCCCACACCTTCACCCCCAAGCCATCGGGGATCCTCCCCGAACATTCGTCCTCGGCCCTCGACTTCTGGGCCTTTAGCTCCTTGGCGTGAATCGCCTTCTTCTTTGCAATGCGCTTATTGCGCGCTACTCGTTGGAATCGGTCTGCGGCCGATTCCCCTTCCTCCCCGTCCTCCTCCTGCTCCGAGCTCGACTCTCCATAGTTGCTCTCGTCGGACAGAGATGGTACTGGTTTTTTGCCTTTATCAGGCCTAGTCTTCCCCCTCGAGGTCGCTACCAGACCATCATACTGCTCCGGCGTACGAGGGTCTGGGGTCAAGACGACCACGGGGTACTTTGCTGGTGGGGCCGGTACAAACACCGGCAGCATAAACAACATCTGGACTTCTCCCGCTTGTGCGGGAATGCCAGCAGGAAAGAGTATAACCTCCAATTTGGAGGCATCGAGAGGCGGCTTGCGGCCGCGGCGCTGACGAGACGGCCCCGACTTGGTCAGGGCGGACGATTCTGGTTGTGGCTGAGCCACCGGAGGGGCAGGCGCATTTCGCGCCAGAGTATTCCCTCCAGGCCCAGCGCGAGGAGTAACGGTAACGGGCGCTCTTGGCGCCACAGCGACGGGTTTGGACCCCCTAGGTGGGGCCCGAGATGATGCGGGTTCCCGCTGACCCAAGGACAGACCTGCCAAGGGTTCACTGACGGCAGCCAGCGACTCTGACGAGGCCTGCGGGCCCGACTCGGGTAGCTGCGATGACGAGGCCACGGGCTGAGGAGGCTGCTCATGGCGCGCGAATTGCGCTTCCGACGGCATCCTTGCCTGTGGAGGAGCGACCGGTCGACTGGGCTGATATCTCGCCCTCTTGACCTCAGCGGTCGATTCCTCACTCGTGGCGATTTTGCGCTTAGACGCGCGCTCAATCTGCTCCAGCGCTGCGACGCGCTGCCTCTTCATCAGCTCGATCTGGTCGAGCAATCCCTCCATCACCATCACGGCCAAGCTGTCCTGCAGAAAGGACGCAGTTGCAGGGACTGGCTGTCCCGCTGCTTCCAGTCTGCCCAACAACACATCTGACCCAACTACACTCTGCGCTTGTGGCGCAGGCTCCTCATACGACTCTGCTGCGGGCTGATGAGCCCATGGAACTGACGGCGGCCCCGTCACCACACCCGCATACGTCGGATACGACGCAGACGAGCGTGAGGACGGTTCCTGATAGTACCGTTCTCGACGCAAGCTATCCTCCGGGCGCCCATAGCGCCCATCATCATCGACCTCCATCTCTTGCGAGTGGAGGGGTGTTTGGTAGGGGAGCGGCTCCTCGCGGCCCGGATAGGCCACGCCCGCTGAATGCAACTGACTCGCCGCCGGATATGGCGGCTGCCTCTGAAACTGGGAAACCTGGGATGACGTCTGTATATTCGGGGGTCTCCCCCCTCCACTAGAGCCTTGCCGGCTCTGATCACCCTTTTGCGGCCCCCAATAGGCCATTCTAAAGCGACACGTAGACTACGTGTATTGGGACTGAGGAAAGAAAGAAAAAAACAATCTCCCAACTCCGCCAGTGGTGTAAACAACCACAAACACATGCCACCCGGCGCTGCGTCGGCGATCATAATCGCCTAAATAGTTACAATCACAGCCACAATCAGTGGCCCCCCGGTTAGTTACCGGCAATCAAAGTGGACTTCGTCCACATTCCACCACCACACGCGCATTACGCGTGTTTTGCTAGCTGCTGAGGGCGTTTCACGCCCTGCAGCTCTAGATACCTATCCATCGCTGCAAGGTCTTTGCAGTTTACTAGCGGTTCCCAGGTAGTATCACCTAAGCTCCACCTTACCTCGAATTCGAGGCTTCCCCTTGTCCAACGATGACCTATCAGGTCATCTACGAACCACTCCTGGTCATTACCAGTTCCAAAATCATACGGCTCCGGAGTTGCTCGATTAGGAAAGAGCGCATCACTACTGGCCATATACGGTCGCAATAGCGACACATGAAATTTGGGGACTATCCTTCGCGCTTGCAGCGCATGGGGTAGTTCCAGCACGTAGTTAGACGTGCTCGGCTCCGCTTCAAGGACCTTATACGGTCCAATCCACTTTGGACACAACTTACTCGCTCTGCCTTTCGGCAGGTTTAGGTTCTTCGTAGAAAGGTACACTAGGTTCCCTTTCTCAATGTCTGGTTCCTCGCGTCTGCGATTATTCGCATGTTTGGTTTGCCAGACGCGCGATTCTATAATCGCATCATGGGCATCTGCCAGATTCCTTAGCGCGTTGCACGCAAACTGCTTGACTCCCACATGAATAACTTCGTCCGTACGAAGTTCACGAATCATGGATGGCATGTAGCCATTGTTGAGTTCAAAGGGTGAGTACCCTGTGGTTTCCGATATACTCGCGTTTATCGCGAATTCCACGAGTGGACATCTATCCACCCAGTCCTTCTGATCAGGACGTACGAACGCTCGCAAGATTTGCGCGATATTTCTATTCGCACGTTCCGTTTGACCATCCGTTTGCGGATGAAATGATGTCGACATGAGCAACTTTGCTCCTAGCAGCTTGTGCAACTCCTTCCACCATTTGGAAGTAAACTTAGCATCTTGATCGCTCACGATCGAGCTGGGCAGTCCATGAAGACGTACTATCTCCTTGAGATAGATCCACGACAAGTCTGACGCGGTCATGGTGGTTCTCACCGGAATGAGATGGACCATACTGGTCATTCTGCAGATCACTACCCAGAGGTAGTTAAAGCCTTTCGACTCGGGGAACGGACCTATAAAGTCCATCCCAATCGAATCCCAAGGTTTGACCGGGATGGGTAGCGAATGCAGCTTTCCTGGTGGCTTCAAAGTCGACACTTTCGACTGTTGACATAGCTCGCATGTCGAGCAGAATTGGCTCGTCTCTTTGGCCATTTGCGGCCACCAGTACCAGCGTCGCACATAGTCCAGCGTTTTCTGAGTTCCGAAGTGGCCCACTACTTTATGGGCCTGGTCCAGGATAGTCGTAATCAACGACCTCTCCCGGGGAATGCAGATGACTTTGGACCCCGTGGGTCTGGTAAGGTAGACAAGCTGCTGCTCCGTCCTGAAGCGCGGATGCGCTTGGATATTGTTCAGAATCTCTAAGAAGAGATTATCATCCTTGTATCCTTGCTGGATACGTGTGCGGAATTGCGCATTGCCTAAGTCGGCCGGTGCAGGCGTATGGTCCTGTGACTCCAGCGCTTGCTGGAGCGTCATATCAGTACCTCTCATAGGCACCTCTTGCCTCATCTCTTCCCTTGGCTGAGGGGCCTCATGGTCCACTAGCACCTGAGCCTCGATATCGCGAGTCTCTCGCTGCTCCTGCAGTCGCTTACTGCGACGTGTTTCCTGCGCTCGCATGGCACGTAGCTCGACCCTATGTTCCCTGATTTTGTGGAATCGATGCAGAGGCAAATCCTCGCCCTCTGGGTCAATACGTTTGTCCGCCTGGACATAGTCATGCGCGTCATGGACGTCATCTTGAGTATCACTCTCAAAATATCGAGATAGGCAATCCGCCACTTTGTTCAGTTCACCTTTTACATAGGTGATGTCGAACTGATACCGCAACATGTAGTCGATCCAGCGACGTTGTCGCGGAGACAGGTGCACCTGAGTCTTGAAGAACTCTAGTGCTTTGTGATCCGTGATAATATGGATCTTATATCCCATCAGTTTATCCTCCCACTTTAGGAGGGCTTCCAGTATTGCGAGTGTTTCTAACTCGTGCACAGCATAATTCTGCTGAGCAGCAGTGAATTTACGGGACATAAATCCCGCTGGTCGGCAAGTCTGCCATGTTTTACCCTGGCCAAACATGGCCCCAACCCCAGTCTTCGACGCATTGCAAATGAGCCAGATGGGCTCGTCGATGCGTGGGTCAATTGGCCAGATGACCGGCGTTTTCGCGCATATGCGCTTAATCATCTCAAAACACCGCTGATGCAGCGGTCTCCAATGAAACGGTGACCCATTCTGGGTCATGGCCATAAGTGGCCCAGTGTATGCAGTGACGTCTGGCAAGAAATTGCCAATATAGTTCACCAGTCCGACAAATCGTTGGATATCATTATATGTGCGTGGAGTACGCCACTCTCGGATTCGGTCGAGCTTATCCATATCAGGATGAATGCCCTTCTCGTCAATGACGTGACCGAGACAATCTATACTCGTTGCGTACAACTCGCACTTCTTCCATTTGAGATAGAGGCTGGCCTTCCGTAGTCGTTCAAATACGACTCGTAGGTGCTGCTCATGCTCCTCAATGGAGTCAGAAAATATGAATATATCGTCTAAATAGACGTGCATAAACTTCCCGATTACATCTCGGAAGATTGAGGTCATTAACCTCTGAAATGTCGCCGGTGCATTACAATCACCAATCTGCATGATGTTACTCACGAACGTCCCCATCAGGGACGAGAACAGTGTCTTCGGTATATCCTCCTCGCGGATGCGAACCTGTTCGTACGCGTCTGTGAGGTCGATTTTCGACCGATACTTCGCTGTCGCGACATCTTCTCGTATCACTTCCTGATCTGGAAGAGGTGTTACATCCTTGACGGTATTATCATTGCGCTGTCGCGCATCCAATGCCGTCCACAACGTTCCATCCTTCTTGGGGATACAAAGCAATGGTGCAGCTTGCACCGCTGGTCGTGGTTCCCACCACTTCGCGTTTATGTATCTATTCGTCTTTTCACGAAGTTGATCCTGAAGTGCTCGTGGGCAGCGAGGCAAATGATACTTGTACTGCTTGTTATCGTCAATGAGGTTGATCTCATGATTAACCTCCCGCCACGGAGGAAGCTCCTCCTTCGTTCCATTGACGATATCAGCGAACTCCCGTTGCCATTGCTGGCGCAATCGAGGAATATCCTCCTCTGTAAGGCTCAAAGCCTTGCCTTTTCCTTTGGCTACGCGTGCTATACGCGGCTGAACCTTTGGTTCAAATCGCTCCCGTAAGGCACGTACGTGCTCCTCTGTGAGGTCTCCCGGATTCAACCTTACAACCGGTTGTTTCCTCGTCGTACTCGCCGACGACTGCACACTCCTCGCCTTCAGCGAGAATCCGTCAAATACAATATCCAATGTTTCAGATATCTCGTCCTCTCGTGCATGACGGTACACTTCTCCCGTCTGGGTCGCTTGCCCACTTCCCATAGCCTGCGTCACCATTGACGCTACCAGCTCGTTCCACTCCCATGGCATTCGTGGGTCATACGCCCATTGCACTCCTGGCCGAGGCACTGGTCGATCCATTAGCGACCTAGTGCTACCCACAGTTCCCATCGTACTGTATCCCTCGTCCTTGACGAGATCCTCCACCTTTACTCGAGAGCTAGTCGGCTGGCATTCCAGCGACTCCACCACGCGTTTACTACGCTCATTCTTGCACTGCACAGCCTGTTTAGGCTTTCCATTGGTACACCCAGTCACATCCGGGTGCTTCCCCTTCTTCAGAGTTCCTTGAAACTCTTCCTCAGTCATCAGTATAGCCGGCAAATCAGCCGGCAGGCTTTTCGGTGGGGCCTGTTCGTCCTCCACCTCCTGAACAGTCGCTCTCCTGCGACCATCTAGTCAGTTGCGCTCATCACGCCGCTTCTCAGTTGCGCGATAGCGCCTCAAACGACCATCTGTATCGTTCAACACCACTTTCTCCGCCTTCAGCGGCGTACCATTCACAACGACCATGTCGTTCATGAAATCCAGCAACACCTTGTTCTTACGCATGAACAGCGTACCGATAATCATGTCATAGCGATCAAAATTCGCTATATCCACGTATTCCTTCGTCGACGTTCCTGACGTCTTTATTTTCACCTCCGCGCCAAACTGCACCATAGCGCAACTCCCCACAGTCCCCAGCTGGAGCATCAAGGGCTCCTCCAGTTCATGAACGCGAATCGCGTTGATGTGAGCAAACTGGGGCGTAATGCCCGTAGTGGTACTCCCGGAGTCCCACAACGTCCATGCCGGATGTCCGTTGACATCAACATACGTGACCAGGCACTCCTTCTCTTCAGGAGTATAGTGTGGCCGCTGCAACTTATTAGTTGCCTTCTGCAGGGTTACGCGTCTCATTCGGACGCGCTGATCTCCACGGCACTCCGTCAGTGCAAACAGGTGTTCCTCCTCGTCATCACGAGCATAGTAGTCGCTGTCGTACACATCCACTGCGACGTATTCATCGCCATCAATCTGGACGCTCTCAGCGTCATCCACTTCCGACCCGTCAGCCTCTGCTTGCAGCTCCTCCTCGGTTTCCTCGACGATTTCATCGTCCTCGTCATCACTGACGACATCGCTCAGTGCCGCAGCCGTATGGGCCGCTCGGATGTGTGCCTTAGGAGGGGCGGGACACTCCTTAGCAAAGTGCCCGCTCCTGCCACAATTGTAGCACGCTGAGGGGTCCCCGGCAGGCCTTCTCTGGCCCACTCCTGGAACTCCAGCAGTTTTACCCGCCATACGCGCTGCAGGCGCCACTACTCCTCTTGGTGCTACTTGATTCTGACCCGAAATGGGTCGACTGTCCTTCGCTGGCAATTGTCCAGCAGGTTTCGATCGAGGCCGTTGGCCTCCAGGAATTGTCTTGCGAACCACGAATCGCGGATTGCGATTGTTCTCCATCTCCGTCCGCTTGGCTAGGAAGGTTCCCACCTTCACTGCCTGACGGTTCACTGGTCCTCGGCGTGAACTACGCTGCTCATAATGGTTTGCAGTCCGTGTCGACTGCTCATAACGGATGGCATACGCCAAAAATTCAGTCACAGTGTTGACCTCCAGAGACAAGTTATCGTCGCGTATCAACGCTCTCCTCATGTCTGCGGGTATTCCGTCCAGGAATGTCTCGCGGATAGTGTATTCGTCTGGATAGACGGCCATATTCTGTGCATGACCCACAAGGTCATCATAAAAGGTCTGGACGCCAGTCTTAGCGTCATACACTGCCTTTCTAAAGGCATCGCGAGCTTCCTGCATCGTAGCAGCGTTAACGAACCGATTATACAGTCCTATCAGGACCTCTTTAAACGTCCAGTGCGATTTGTCGCGATTAATGTGGAGAACATGGCGACGGAACCAATTCCGAGCCTCTCCTTCCATAAATTCGTGTAGCACGAATATCCTTTCCTGGTCCATGTTGTCTCCACCATAGCAGCAGGCTGCGAGGTGGTAGCACACGTCCATGGCCCAGTCCTCCAGTTGCGAGAACCTATGTCCTCCAGCGTACGCACGTATGTGCTTACCATCGGATTTACGGGGGCTTACCCCAGCAGGGAACTTAAATCTGACTCCAAGGGAGTCATCCACCAGACGAGTGAGGCGGTCATGCATATGATCCATATGGATCCTGACCGCTTCATTCATTCCCGGCGTAGTTTCACGCAAATCATGAGGTGCGGGCATCGAAAATGCCTGAGGACTGCGAAACAGGTGCTCATTGACCACTCTTTCCGGCCGTGCGGTGGGCTGTTGCCTCACTTGTTGCTCTGCTGGTAATCCACCAGCCTGCCTGCCCCTGTCACGACGATTATTATCGTCCTGATCGTCATTCCTACAATCACAATCTCCACCGTCATGATTGCGACGATTTGGCTCCCTCCGTTCGTAGTGACCACTACTGTCGTCACTACCACCCGGATCTCTGTCCGGTTCAGCAGTCCGAGCCACGAATTGTCGCCGCATGTCATCGACAGGCGTTACGCCCTCACGCCCTTCAAAGACTACCCCCTGGTCGTCAATGAACGACTCACCATGATCGCGCAAGTCCTGGTTGCGTATCCTTTGGTAATTGACGCGTTCATTCCAGTTGTCCACTAGGTGGACGCGTCGTGGTCGCGTTTGCTCCTCAAGAATGTGGACTTTGTCCACCTCTTCCTTGATTGTAACTTGCTTACGAGGTGTCTTAACCTCCTGCACTGCAAGTGCTGCCTCTGGCTCTGCCGGAGTCATCGTTACAGTCTCCACCTCAGACAATGCCTGCTGAGGCACTCCGCTAACAATGCGTTGACGGTTTGCGGCGTTCTGGCGCCAAATGTAGTCTTGCTGAGACTCATCAGCCTGACGAGGCGCATTGAGCAATTCCATCGCGTCCGCGATTAGTGGCGCTCGTCTGCGCACACTCATCTCACATTCTACGGAGTTGGCTGGAGTAGCCGTTGAGACTGCTGACCCTCACGCCGCTTTGCGCTTAAGGTATTCCACTACTTCGAGTTCGAAGATGCGCACAAACAATTCGATATATTCACTCGAATCTGCACGGGGTACATCGTGGCTCCTAGCCGCCAGCAACTGTAAGTGCTTCACTACATAAAGCTGAAGACACTTTCGCGTCGATTCCTTCACGACCGCCGGATATCGGTCCAATACTAGCTGCAACTGGATAGATAAGGTCAAATGCGACCTTTTGCTTTCCTCATCATCTGAGGACTCCAACTCGGACTCTAAGTCCATAACTCTCCTGAGGCCGTCATGCCTCACTTGCGGCTGTTTGCCGGCTCATCGGTGCAACTCTGGACTTCCAGGCGTTGTTAACGCCTTGTCCAACCTTACGACATTGTCGTCTTCCCTACTGACCACTATTGCTGGTCCTTGCTTCTGTACTTGTGTCGTCAACGACGACGGTCCCGGTTCAGTGGCAGCATTGGCCACATATTCCAAATGCCGTTCCGTAGATGCAGTCCGGAATGGGGTGCTATGCGCAAACGCGCTGCCTTGTACCAATTCCGAGTACTGGGTAACGTCCGGTTGACCCTCCGAGGGAGCTGAAGAGCTCTCGGGCAATACCGGATACATCAGTGAGGGCATTTGACTCGCTGGCAGCGACACTCCTGAGACCGCGGATCTATCTCCTGGTTTTCCACCAGGTCGTACAATGGACATCATCCGTGATACGGATAGCCCACCAGGCATTCCATAGCTCGCGCTGACATCGCGAGGAGTCTTTTCGTCCCGCTTTGGCGGGGGTTGGTATGCTGACGCAGATTGCGTCTTCACAGCCTGAAGCACAGGTAAGTCACCTGCGTCTGCAGCTGAGAACGGAGGATCCGGATCAAGAGAGCCAGTCATGGAAGCACGTTTTCAGCGTGATGCCAACAGAGAATCGAGAGGTTTTGATGAGAGTTGCCTAGTCGGTAACAAGCCTAGAGTCTAAAGCCGATAGCAGAAGATTTAAAAAAATGTAACCTGTGGTTACTAGTTAGAACTATCTGTGTATTTCACACAGTGCTAAATCAGACCGCAATATCAGATTTGACTAGTACTTAGTGCGAAAACAAGACGTTATCTTACGTAATACACTACTAATTGATTACAGCGTCGTTGACGCTGATGGTACTATGGATGACTCCGTTACAGTTCTACTCCCTCTACTCCACCTTAATGGGGTCTAATAGTGACAATGGAATATTGAGGGGCGGGTTGGACTCCTGCTAGTGACAAATATTTTAATAGGGCCTGTAAGCCCTAATAAAATATCCGTTCATCACTCGCTAGCATCATCAAGTTGATCCGTTAAAAACGCTAGAAATTACTGAAGCGGGTATGGGTTGGCCGAAGTTGCGCATAGTCACGAGATCTGGAATGACCACATGCGCAAAGACGATCAACCCATGCCACTGCAGAAATCTCTGGAGTTTTAAACGGATCACATTAATGATGCTAGCGGACATCAGCGGCCTGCTGCTCTAATATGCACTAGCAGGAGTCGAACCCACCTCTTGTGCACAATATGAAATATCAATTTATCAATATTCCATTGTACCACAGGCGCTTACTTAGAAGGGGGTCAAACCTGCCTGTCAGTGGCCTATGGTAGTTGATCTGACCCACTCAATTTTCAGTATTGTGTGGAGTGGCAGGTTCGACTCCCCTAGTCCAGACTTCCCTAGTCCACCATAATGACGTATAATGGTGTCTTTTTATACTGCTGCATTTCTGCACTAGATGTAAACTGTACTAATTTTTGGTAAGGACCTGTGGTCGAATGGAATATTGATACATTGATATTTCATATTGTGCACAAGAGCCGGGTTCGAATCCCACTCATGCACATCATTAGACATGACATAACTTTGTTTTACTAATTGTTATTTATGTCTATATTCTTTCTACTGCCCAATTCGAGGGTTCGAGTCCCCCTTGTGTAATCGTTGAAGAGTGTGTTGTTTTTTGCGTTCATGAGAGTGGCATAACAGAACAAAACAATGGGACGGTTAATCTTAGTGGACCTGAGTCCTGTCCAAACTAATTGAAATGTCTGTAGTAAAGTGCTGTAGCCTAGTACACAATACTAGAGTGATATTTATGTATAATCCACAGAATGTCCTGTGGTCTAGCAGAATATTGTCAGTTTATGTTCCTTCTAGTGCACAACTGGAGGTAACGGATCAAACGGATTTATAATGGATTCGTCAGCGGCACAACAGGACGGTTAATCTTGACGAAAAATAACCAACGGAAAAGCCAAGAATTATAGTAACTAAGGATTAAATTACTCATCCGATGTGTATTCCTCCTCTTCATTAGATTCATGTAATGTGTCTGAATAGAACAAATCCTCATGAAGCAGGTAGTCTGCTGTCAAAAATGCAAAGTTGTCCGGTGTATATGGCCCTTGAGGTCTGGGAAGTGTGATGTCTTCATACTTTGCTATCAGGCCTGACGATGAAGATGGTGAGGGTGACTCTGACATATCAACAGACACATCATCAGTACGGCCAGCTTGATTGAAAGGGCCAATGGGCCTACATTGACCATGTTTTGCTCTAGCGCGAAATTCTTGTTCTGTTGAAATAAATTAACTATGATTACCAGTGCCAAATTATACTCACGTTGTTGATACAATTCGTTAATTCTTCTCTGATCCTCACGTCGAGTCATACGTGACTCATATTCCTCCCACTCCCGGACATTGTTACCAGTAGGTAGGGTTGGGGAAGGAGATTGTTGGAAGGGGGAAGATGGGATTTGAAGAGCCGTTACATCAAAAAGCGGTGGAAGATTTTCTTCGTCATCGGCTGCCATGCCTCCATCCATCTCTTCTGCCGTCACAAGAAATAGCGGCGGAAGGTTTTCTTTGTCCTTGGTCGCCATACGTCCGCCGCTCCGGACTTCTGTTTGTCTGCCATCACCGGCCACCATGGTCTCCACGTCCATCTCCTCTTCCGCAGGAATGAACAAAGGGGGCAAATCATTGTCTTCGGTCTCCTCTTCCGCAGGAATGAACAAAGGAGGCAAAGAATCCTCTTCCATCTCCTCTTGCGCAGGAATGAACAAAGGTGGCAAAGATTCGTCTTCCGTCTCCTCTTCCGCAGGAATGAACAAAGGCGGCAAAGATTCGTCTTCCGTCTCCTCTTCCGCAGGAATGAACAAAGGAGGGATACCCTCTAAGTCAGGGTCACTAATGGATGGATTAGGGATATCCACCTGGTCGTCGTCAGTTTCCCCCAGCTCCCTGAATGTCCCACGGACATGAGCTGCTGGGGCGGAAGGAAGTTGGGATGCCGGTTGAACCACAACGTGAGAGTTTTCCATTGTAGGGCCATACACCAGTCCAGGTTTACTCTGACTGTAGAGGTGGTGGAATGGATGTTGTGCGTTCGAGGGTTCGATATGTGTCAAGGATGGCCATTGGGGAGAGTCGACATCAGGGAGAGTGGTAGGATGCGCCATGGAGAGGCAGTCTTGAGGATCAGGCTGCTCACCATCAATACTGTTGGTATGGGACTCAATGCCTGTCAATTGGCCCGTCCGAGCAGGATCCACGGACCTGGCAACAGAACTGACAACGGAAGCAGCAACGGACTTGCTGCCAGCAAACAGGCGGATCATATCATTGGCCGTTGGCACATGTTCCGTCCTATCCAGCGACCGCCACTTGTCTAGGGCTAGAAGCGTCCGCTGGTGGCCCCTGGTGGATCCGCTACCTGCAAACACATGGAGCAAATCATCTGGTGCTGGGACGGACACCAATCCATCAGATGGCAATGTCATGGGCGGCCGGCGGTTGCATGCCAAGAAGCTTTCAAGAGAGTGGAAGCCTTGCTGATGTACGAGAAGGCAATGCTCCAGCGTTTCATTGCTTAAGACCTGAACATCCTCTCGGCCAATGTGGTTCCACCAATCACAGCCATACAGATTTCTAATAAGACCTTGACGGCCATCAACAAACTCCAGGATCTCTGTGGGCAAAGTTTGCTGATTTTGGAGAGGGAAAAATCGGCTCATGCTTTTGATAATGTCTGGGACATTGCAGACCACATTATTCAGTGATGCAGCCCCCAGATATGACAATACAAAGTTCTATGGCACACAGTCAGATCCTAATATATTTACACATTTTGAAGTCATCTTACCAACTCCTTGTCTAGATGCTGGATAATCCATGCCTCTTCCGCTTCAAGACTTGGCGCAAGATTGCCAAATATGGAAAGTGCTGCAATGAGGCGTGACTCGATGTAGTCAACAACCTCTTGCAAATTTTCTAGTACAGTAGCTTGGGACATGACATTGTGTGGTACAGAGGTAGACGCCATTGCACTCTTGCTTGTAGAAGGGGATACTGCTATGTATCAGATTTTTGTGCCTTGTAAACAAAAGTGATTTTCAACAATTCCATTGCACGTGACTGTCACAAATCCGTTCCGATCATCCGCTGATGGCAGCAAGCTGCATCCGTCACATCAATCCGTCTCTGCATCCATCACATCAATCCGTCTCTGCATCCACCATTTTCACAGCGGATCTCTTGCAGTTTGGGGGGGAATAAAATCAGGAAGCACCCGCCTAAATTTATCAATTGCCATCGAGGCCAATTCTTGCCACATGGCCACCTTTTTGTGGGCATATGACTGGAGACCTCTTTTCTTCACTGACATACCACGCTTCGACCAAATATCTGCCTGGTTGAAGAAATACCGAACTGTCCACTCCATTTCACTCGTGACAAGCTGACATTCCTCTGTCCATCTGCTGCGTTGTGCTCTAGCACGTAGATAATGAACACGATTAACTGAAGAGATATGTTCACGAACGGATGTAATGATAACGGAAATGTTAACAAGAGGACTCACATTCAGAAATAGTTGCAGATTCATTTTCTGCATCAGAATTAGAGTGCCATATCCAAGATACCTTGATCCTTGATGAACCAGGAATGTTGGGATCTCGTATAGCTGTGCTTGCATTCAAATCCGCTTTCTGTAGAACTGGATACTTTCTCTGAATGCTGGGGTCCGATCCCAGTCGCAGCAGAGCACTGCGGCATCGTGCATAGGCACGAGCCTTCACCAGGATTGAGGCCTGGATTCTTTGAAGAGATGCGCGAGCTCGAGTTTTCACATTCTTGCTTGGGGCGACCCGGACGACGTGAGAATATAGGAATGATTTCTCTGCAATGAATTCCCAAAGGGCTTGCAGGAGCCTTTCAATTTGAATCAAGCGCAGATTGCGCTCTATCATTGTTAATGGTGAGACATTACCCATGATCATAGATGGGAAGGAGATTTCAAAATCTTCTGGAACAACTACATCCGTTGGTTCAAGGTTATCCGCCGGCGGTACCAGCGGATCCGCTGGTTGTCCATCTTCCGCCATTTCATTGTCGTCAAAGGCTCCGGGAACTTCATCCGGTTCCAGGGGGGCAGTCCGCCTTCCACCAGCAATGAACCCGCTCCTGTCCTGAGAAGCAGCAAGGACATTGAGTCGAACCCTTAATATTTCTCTTTCCGCCTCGACCTTTTGCCGATCATCATTGCTTGCATGCCGATTCAAACGGCGAACCTGGTCCTGAATTGCAATTCTGAGCTTCCAATTAGTGAAATAGTTTGGGCCATCAGCAATACACCTTACTGCTGCTCCTCAATGTCAAGGGCAAGTTGAATCCAGAAGGAATGAATATCCGTCGCTGCAACATCTGTTGAGTGGTTTCCACTGTCTGCTGCCATTCGGTCTTCACTTGCACTATTGAAGGTCATTGTACGAGCTTTCAGAATATCCATTGCTTTACGGTTTCCCTCCTCTCTGAGCCTTTCTGCCTTAGCTATTCCGGCTTCCCAGCTTGTTAGTAAATCCGTTGATATTCCGACGGATTGCTCGGTGAAATATTGAACGGCTGCATCTCTCATCTCAACAGCAGTCCTGTACTTTCGACATAGGAATGGAACCATGTCAAGCAGCTTCTTCCAGTTTGAGTCACACATGTGATCATCAAGGATTTCTGCCCGATGTGCCAAGGTAGCCGTACGGGCCATCTGTGAGACTTCATTTAGTGTAGACCAGAGACTTTCAATTATCTCCCCAGCCAAATGACCGGCCCCAGGAATGAAGGACGGGGCAAAGCGGAAAAAACAATCCTCCTTATGCCCATGGACATGAAGAAGTCCTATTGCAAAGTCCACGAGTAGATTATCTGGCAGGACTTCTCCGGCCTCGGCAAGCCGTTCAGAAAATTTGACACACCACTGGCATGCTATGTCATATACCAGTAGGAGACGCTGAATCCCATCCATGTTGGTCGTCTTAACTGCCCGTGTGATGGAAAAGTCTGTGTAAACCTGGCCTTCACCACGGGTCAAGTTTGTTACACTATTAGGAGCAAAGCAGCCATGCCGTGTACATGCCGTTGCAACAATACCAGTAATGTTGCATGACTTGTTCATCATCAGGGCCTTTTCAATAGCTTTGAATGTGTTTTCACAGGCAGCTCCCTGGACAGCCGGAGGTCCAGCAGACGGCCGACGGACAGGATTGAATTGATGAGCGGACGGCGGACAGGTAGAGTTAAAGAATGTCACTCACCGTTGGCTGTTCCTTTGCGCGCTTGAGATAGTGGGTGAGCTCATCCCTCCTGGCCATCATACCACCGCCTTCTGAATGCCATACATCATGAGCAGGATTAGAATGTCGGACGTGATCCGCCTTGAAGTTGCCGTCCATCATTAAAGAACGATTGAACTTCCACCGGACGGGATCTTCTTCCCAGTTGGATGGAAGATTGACTCCTGGTTGGGGACAAGTTGGACAGAATATTGCAAGTTCACCA
This sequence comes from Macrolepiota albuminosa, assembly GCA_027475525.1. Lineage (NCBI taxonomy): Eukaryota > Fungi > Basidiomycota > Agaricomycetes > Agaricales > Agaricaceae > Macrolepiota > Macrolepiota albuminosa. Next base: position 4,800,042 of record JAMWFC010000049.1, on the reverse strand, counting down.
CGGTCCGGCGCCATGGGATGCCTCGATTCATCATGGCCGAAGCCTGCCCACTTCAACTTCTTCAGCCACCGCCATGAACGAGAAAGTCGTCGTAGCTCGCGGTAAAGGTTATCCACCTCACCAGAAGATGCAATCGGGGAAGTTATTCTTGCAATTTTCTGCCAGTACTGGTAGGCGGATGCTTTGCACTCTAGATTTGTCAGACGGAAGTTGTCCAGCACAGCCGTTGTAAAATATGTTTGTGTCCGATCAAATGTACTGGGGACCAGCTGCGAGCGGATGGTATCCTCCACCAAGACATCCATCCCAGAACACTCACATGAAATGACAGTGATGTAGTGTACTCCAGTTGTGTGAACAATCCGTTGTATTGGATTCCCAAAGCAATCATATCTGTCCATACGGAACCCGTTTGTGGCTGGCCGATCTTCTGGAATATCTTCTATTGGCACATTATTCTCTGGGTCCTCTTGCTCTTCCTCTTCCATGATTTGATCAAGGCTGGCATCCTGAAGTCTGCTCAGGAAATCTGAAGTCATGGATGGATGCGCTGCCGGATGTCCCAGATCGCTATCCGCTGATGGAAGTTCAACATCCAGTTGATATTCGAGTCATAGAAACTCTTGCTCCTGAATGTCCTTTTTCCGCTCGTGGTCCTCAAGAGCCCTGACCCTGACCTTCCCTTGATGACAGTTTGCATGCAATGAATTGTGTTGGATATAGAAATACCCTCCAGTATCCGACATATTCATTGGTTGGAAATACCTACCATTCCATACTTCAGGTCGGTGAAACGGGTTGGAGTCGTGCGTGCGGCGGAAACATCCGCAACAGAATATTCTTGACCCAACGCAATCACGGCATCGCCATCGTGCGAGGTAATGGTCAGGACAAGCAAGGCAATCAGTAACGTCATCCATTGATTCACGACCAAGCAATCCATTGAGCAACTGTGGAACATGGTTGATGAAGTCGTTAAGATAATCTGCCTGTGTCTATGTATGAACTTGAATAATTCACTCTCAATAATAGCATACATTCAAATCACCTTTACATGCCTTATGGATACGGGCATTGTATCATCTACATCATCTACCGTTGGATTATTGTCCAAGTGTGCAAAGTTATCATCATCTGCAAATGCCGCAGATGGTGCACCAGTTACAATGGGAGCGGGACCCAGTGGTAGCCGTTGTGTTATGAGGACTGGCAACCCTCGTGTGTTCTGAGTGAGTCGTGTCCTTTCCTCAGCAAACGGGATGAGGTCCCTTTGTCTGATGACTGTTGTTTTTGGTCGCTTGCGTTTCTTTAGAGAGTTCAGGTTCATGATCAAAATATCTATGGCCAGGACCTAGCCATTGTACGGGATATCTAATGAGACCGCTCATCGATATCGGCAATATGCCCCAATTTGGACGGGCCGGATACCAGCGGACAGCGGACCCTATCCGTCAAAGACAAACGGAATCCGTTTGTCATCAACGGACACTGAACGGAAAATCTATATTTTATCATGTGATCCTTCGGTTGAGAACTGTGTGGTTGCAGAAAATTATATTGTCTACAAACATGTCTGCCCTCCTGCAACCGCCTGAACCAATATTTTCACCAAAGAAAAGACGAGTGGAACCGATATTTACAGCGGAAGAAAGATCTATCTTTGAACCATACAAGGAACTCTACCGCTCCTCAACTACTCCTCAAGCTTGGACTGCTATCTTGAAGGATAAAATCCTAACAGATATTTTCAACTACTGGGCCACTAAGGGGACAGAGCCAAAGACAGGGGAAGAGTGGGCAGAGAGAATCAAAGTAGGTACAGCAACTCATTGCAAAGAACTAGACATCATTTGCTTGAATAGAAGGTTGTCCAGTATATCAAGAATTGCTGGCACCCTTATTACCAGCATAAAGATCCAAAGGTGCTCCTGAAAACTTCACTGCGAGATGTTGTCCGGCAGACAATGGCAAAGGAGATAAACAAGGAGATCCAGAACTTGTTGAGGGGTAAGGATCACAACGCCTTGGGATTGGATGCATTTGCACAATATAATGTGGCTGTCAAAAATGTTATGCATCAACTCACACCGCAGGAGGAAAGTCGTTTACGGAAGATGGCGGCAGAATGGAGCGAAAAAGAAAATCTGCCAGAAATTCAGCACAAGTTGGTACTGCTTCCGTCCCCCATCCGTCCTCTATTTGTTGTACATCCGTCCGCTTGATTCCGCTTTCTAATCGTTGTCTCTCCAGGAAGGCCCGAAAGCACGGTTTGAAGCGTGTGGACGATGCAGATGTGCTTCGATTTAGAGAGATGGGCATGTTGAGTTGGACTGTTGTTGGTTGGTATGCAGATGAAGGCATGACTATTAGAATGTATGTGGTGCCATCATTCTTTAAACAATTTTGACACCAATTATAGTCATGACAATATGTCATACTTGACCCATGCTAACCGACCTACCTTTCAAGACTCCTTTCCTGACCTTGTTAGTGACCTCAACAAGAAGATGATGGATTACATGTCTGCTCTTCTTGGTAGAGACATGCCGTCCAACATGCAATCACCCCATGATTTGACTCCTCCTATCCTTACACGCCATGACCTCATCCTTGATCTGGATAGGGATGGATTCTCAATATTACCAGCAGATCCAGGACCAAATATATTTCAAACTCGGGCAGAATTGGAAATGCTTGTCCGGGACTATCTAAATACTCATTACAGTGAATCCTAGTTTTCTCCACCTTTGCTCATCATCTGATCACCCCATCAGAAATTGCGTCTGGTTACCGTTATGAATCTGCTCCTTACAAGGCAGTGAGGACCAATGATCAGCAATTCATACATTCAAGGTATCTTCTAGAGGGTCTGATATTCCAAGATCCTCATAATCTTGGTCGGCCTGAGCTATTGCGTCTGCTGAACTTCTGGAGAGACCGTCAAGGACAGTATGGATCCGGTGATACCTTCCGCTGGACAGTTTATCTCAACCGTCACAAGCAGCCAGTAGCTGCCGAGTACGGCACCCGAGCTGATCGTGAAAAAAATGCGGCAGCAGCAGCAGCATGTAAGGCTACACGCAAAAATGGAGGGAAAAATCGGAAACAGAGGCCAACACCATCAGCGGTAGTCGATGGCAACAGTAGGACCATTGCTAATGATGGAGCTGCTGATGGCGGATCCGCTTTAGTCACCGGATCTGCGGTAGTCGATGGCAACAGTAGGACCATTGCTAATGATGGAGCCGCTGATGGCAGATCCGCTTTAGTCACCGGATCTGCAGCCAACTTGGAGTGGCAACGGGGGCCTACACTTCCCCTGTCACCTAGCGTACCACACACACCACTGCCTGACTTACAGGAGGAACCTCCTGTCTTGCGCTCACCACACACTCCCCAGCCTCAGCGCCACAACAGATCCACGGTTCACAACGAATCCCAACCAAATGTATCAGCTTCCGCTCACGACGAGTCCGCTCTCGACGAATCCGTTCATGACGGATGTGTTGATGATACAGCAGTGGTAGATGCCACTACCATCCACCTCTTACAACAAAGAGGATGGAGCCATCCAGACCCTCCAATTAATGGCCCTAGTGATGGTTCCCCTAGATATAGAGTGTCAAGAAGGGTGCTCGACATTCTTCAAGATGAGGACAATGACCAATTTGAAGGTGAGGGAAGGCCGGCATTACAAAACCAAAAGAAGCGCAAGGCATTGCCTAACCAATTGTCAACAAATTCCAAGCGACCCCGCAAGTCTCAAGCACAAATGTTACAGGAGGATGCAGCTCGATACATTGATATGTCTACACCAGCAAAAAGGAGTAGCAGCCGCACTAAGGTCATTTGACCAGTCCGCCGTCATTGATGTGGGGAAGGGGGGAATGTTATATTACATTTTGTAAACTATAGGGTTACAAAAATGTACGAATGTGTGTCATAATGAAAAAAAAAATATGTGATTGTCCATCTTCACTTCTCTTCTGTTGCCTTCCATCTCTCAGTAAGCCGACTGGATGATCGGGTCCGTTGCATCAGCAGCCGACTACTTCGGGAGTTGCTGCGAGCCCGTCCCCTTGGGCCAGGGAGAGGGTCCTCGGCAGGGACTGGGACGGAAGATGGTTGAGGGGGTGACGGAGATGTTCGTGCGGGAGTCGTCCCTGAGGATGTTTGTTGAAGCGGGGACGGAGCGACGGTGAGAGCGGATAAGTCAGCGGCGTGATGGGATTGGTCAGTGGCGAGGGCAGAGGTGTCACCAGTGGGAACGGATATGTCAGCAGTGGCAGGGGATTGGTCAGCGATGGGGTCAGGAGTGGTTTCTTCCTCTTCAACGATGGGTCCAAGTCCACTGTGCCCTGTTGGATGCACTGCCACATCATCCTGAGCTGACGGACTGGAGGGACGGGTAGAGATGTGAAGTTGATTCTGCAAAGTGTCAACCACACCCCAAATATTGCGGATCTGCTCTTCCGTCTGACGGATACGTCCGGCGTGGTCTTCAAGTGTCTCACCCGCAAGAGAAACATTCGTTTGCAGGGTTTCTATGCGGCCACTGAGCGTGTCGACCTGAGTCTGGTAGCGACGGAAGAAGTCCTCAATACGTGGTAACCAGCTCGCCTCAGCCGTGACAAACCCGTCCCGCACCTGCTCCCCAACATTCCGCAATGCTTCCTGGAACCCATTCTCCATCCTGTCCAAACGGCTCTCCACCCCTGCCATTACACCAGCCACAATGTCCTCACTGTGGCTAGACTCCATTGCCCGCTCCTTGCCCTTTCCCTTGACCGGAAGAGGGTCCGCTGGGCGGTTGGAGGTCGACAGTTGGGATGGACGGACGGACGGTTTTGATGGTCCCGCGATTGGACTGGTTGGTTCATCTGCTAACTATTGGTTAGCTATTTGAGCAGGAAAAGAGTTTCATACCGTCATCACTCTCAATAATCGTCACTGACTTCTTTCTCAGTGGTTTTTTCCCCTTTTCCTTGTTGCTGGGCTTGACGGTTTTCTTGACAATCGTCAGGCTGCATGTTCGTTTGCGAATGAGCCGGCAGGGATCGCATGCGGTGCCGCCCTTTGTCCTGACACACTGTAGCCACTTACTTGCGCAATATTGGCAAGGGGGGTTGATGTGCTGACCCTCGCGACAAGGTGCTGTCCTCAGATACCTGCCCAACAGCATCCCTCCAGTAATTTCCCCCTTCGGTATTCTGCCCTCTTGTTCTTCCTCTTCCTCTTCCTCTTCATCCTCGTCCTCATCCTCGTCCTCCTGCTCCTTCTGTCGACGATAGGTACCAGGAGGAGGTTGACCAATATAGGTCACCCGTTTTGGCTTCTTGGGATTTGGCGACGGACCAGACAAATCTCCTGCCGCTGGAGGACTCGGTCGTTTTCTCTTCTTCAGAATCGGTGACGGACCAGACGAATCTCCTGCTGCTGGCCTATGACCTATCCGGTCTTCTCGTGCCGGTGCCGTTGACGGACCGGCCTCGGTCGACGGATCAGGTCGTTCTTCGCCCCCACTTGGTTCCTCCCCCCTTCCGCTCCTCTGGGTCCATTTCTTCGCAGCGTCCTTCAACCGCCTGGTCATATCCTCGTCAGAAAGCTTGCTCTGGAGTAGCGGGATAACTTCGTTGATGAAACTTCTCCTGGCATCAAGGAGGAGTTTCTTGTCATCCTTGACGTCCCTAACCTTGAACCACATGTCAATCTACAGGACGACTATTAGTGCATGTCTATTAGGCAGGAGTGCTTGTATCTTACCAGGTCCTTCTGCTGTGCTTTGAGTTGTCGCAGGTCTCCTCTGAGAGCAAGGTATAATACTCGAACATCCGCGTCAACGACCCGTTGGTGGAGTTCTTCATTAGACATGGCAGATGGAGGATTAAAGAAACGGACGAGAACTTTACACGAAGCAAGTTCTGAAAATAGATATCATGTGACCCTGTTTAAGTTACAAAAGAAGTTTGATTTATTGCTTGACAAAACCTTACTTTGTTTATCTTACAGTTTAGTAAATAACAATTAGCTAAGCAGGCCAAAAAAGGCAAACGTCTTAATGTTCATTGCACTAAGCAGGAGTCGAACCCACCTACTGCAACACACAATAAAGACCAATGGATAATATTCCACTAGACCATCAATGCTTACTGTATACTGCTATAGTCTAAATAGATATCATGTCACTCTGTTTAAATTAGGACCTTACTTTGTTTATTATACTGTGTAGTAAATAACAATTAGCTAAGCAGGTCAAAAATTGCAAACGTTTTAATGTTCATTGCACCAAGCAGGAGTCGAACCCACCTACTGCAACACACAATGAAGACCAATGGATAATATTCCACTAGATTATCGATGCTTACTGTACACTGCTATAGTCTAAATAGATATCATGTCACTATGTTTAAATTAGGACCTTACTTTGTTTATCATACTGTGTAGTAAATAACAATTAGCTAAAAACAGTGAGACAAAAATGCACTAGTAGGAATTGAACCCGTCTACTGCAAGACATAATAAAGACCAATGGATAATATTCCACTAGACCACCAATGCTTACTTTACATTGCTATAATGTAAATAAACATCAGTCTATTCTTCTGTGTGTGGTCAAAAATATTTGAGTTCGATCTCAATACACTAGAGGGAGTCGAACCCACCTAATGCAAGATACAAGGAATACCAATGAGAAATATTCCACTACACCACAGATGCTTCATGTATAATGCTATGGTGTAAATCAATATCAGTCCAATATTCCGCTACAAACCATGGTTTTCCTCTTTCCTGTATACTTCTATAGTGTAAATAAATATCAGTCTAATATTGTTGTCACGACCCCTCCCCTCCGGGCCCACCCCGGAACACCCCCGGAACACTATCCGGGACCCTCCCTCCGACCCCACAGGACACGCCCCGCCATCACGACCGCCGACACCGCCATCACGCACATCAAGGACCACCATCAGCCGCCACCAGCCCCGATCAACGACCGGATCACGCGGCCCATTTCCAGCTATCACGCATCACGCATCATAGCTCCCTCCGCACCAATTGATCGCACGCCCCACACGTGCAATCCCGGTATACAGCCCCTGCCACTACTCAATGACCCCCGGAGCCCATCCCAGACACCCCGGAACCCCGAGACCGGGTCCCGTAGTACTTATAGCGTAGTTCCTTGTTGTATTCGCTAGTCTTGATATTGCATACACTGTTACTTGGATATTGCGTGCCCCTTGCTTGACTGGTACGACTTGATTGGTACGCTTCGACTGGCACGCCTTAGTATTCGTGTGCTCTAAGCTTTGGTACGCACTTCGCGACTCTTAAGTTACTAACTTGGTCTCGTCTTAGAACCTCCGGTTCACGACTTGACCCCCTCTAACCCCAGTTACCTCCAACCCAAAACCCCCGGACTCTAGTCCCCTATCCCGGGATTACCCCCGTCCTCGTCTTGAACCCCGGAGCCCTAGCCTCGGAGTTCCAGACACCCGAGTATTCGTAGGTCAAGTCCGCATCGTAAGGGCATTGCTTTCCCGGAAGGCCCCCGACTCAGCGGAACCTGACAATTGTCAATTCAATACAGATGCACCAGTTGCAGTAAAATCTCTATCCGTTCAAATTCTGTATGGGTCCGTTTGTGCACTACATGAACACCGTCCTGACTTGTAGCAAGCGCCTGTGGTACAATGGAATATTCATCAATTGATATTTCATATTGTGCACAAGAAGTGGGTTCGACTCCCACTAGTTCACCTTATATAATAGCAGCAGGCCGCTGACGTCCGCTAGCGTCATGAATTTGATCCGTTGAAAACTCCAGAGATTTCTGCAGCGGGATAAGATGGGCGAGTTGACGCATGTGGTCATTCCAGTGCTCATGACCAGTTGATAATACACTGTGGCGGGCTACCTTTGTGCTGGTCTTTGTAAAAAAGGTAGTCAGCCCTAGTGTATTGTCACTTGTCATGTGAACTGGAATGATTTCATGTGTCAACTCCTCCATCCTTTCTCGTTTCAGTAATTCCTAGAGTTTTGGTCAGATCCACTACCACAGGCGCATACTCCAGGTCAGTGCGATGTATATGTAGAGCAAAAATGCACCCATATAAAAACACAGCATTAGTCCCTGTTAAGGTGAAGTAGGAGTAGAACCCACCACTGTACACAATATTGAATATCAATAAATGAATATTCCACTGAACCACTGGGACTGGTTGCACCGCTGATGTCAGCTGGCTCACATGCCGACATCAGCTACCGTCCGCTACCGTCCGCTGGCATGCCAGCGGACAGCGGACACTCACGCACCCTCTTCTGCCCTTCCCCCTCTTTCTCCCCAGTGCCATCCTCTCCACTCCCCACACTACCTCACACGCCACCCCCGTCCACCACATGCACCCCGCTTCCCTCCTCCCCCCTGACCTGACGTCCGATGTCTGCTACGTCCGCTGGGGTACCAGCGGACACCCACGCTCCTCCCCTTCCCCCTTCCCCCTCTTTCTCCCCACCCCCATCCCTCTTCCGCCACCCCCCACGCTCTCCGAGACACCACCCCATGCGGCGGACACCCACGCACCCCGTTTCCTTCTCTCCCGCCCTGATGCCAGACGATGCCAGACGATGCCGGGGGTTGCCGACGGATTCCCGTGGATTCCGACGGATACCAGCGGATATCCGGCGGATGCCGACGGATGCACGACGGATGCCAGCGGGTCACGACGGCTGCCGGCGAACTCCGACGGATGCCAGCTGATGGCCAGCTGATGGCCAGCTGATGGCTGCTGATGCCAACGCCCCTTTCAGGCCACGAAAACTCTTTTGGGAGGTATGCCACCCCCCTTCCACCTCAAAAAATCCATACGGGAACCTGCGGAAACGTAGGTGGGCGTCCGTTCATTGTGTTATCCAACCTTTGAATCTATCCGTTAGTAACGGACCTGTGGTGCAACGGTTAAATGTGTGTTCCGTTGCTGCAGGCTTTCCCAAGGCCGGGGGTTCGATTCCCCCCCACAGGCATACGACGGGCAAGTCGACGTTGATGACGCCCAAAGTTTGGTCAGTAACAAATGTAACAAAAGTGTTACCGTACCAAGAGTGTGCGTTGGGCGCGCTAAAAGTGATGTGGTGAGTCCCAGGCAGGTCCCAGAGAACACGTCTGTGAAAAAGGGTACAAGTCGGTAACGGGGTCGGCAAGTGTCAAGCGCTAAGGTAAAGCGCCTAAGGAAAATGCGGTAAGTGAACACGGCAAGGGTGAGCGGCAAGAGCACGATAGGCTTAGCGAAGTTCTAAGCGTCGATAATGCCTGCCGTAGTTGCAAGGCGCGAAGGTGTCGAGTGTTGGCGAACGTCTGTAACTGCCGATGAGTTCGACGTTGCCGACCGTAGCGTAAATGAGCTCTTGAGCGTAAGGGAGACTGAGGAAGGGGGAAACTCTGGTCTATTCGTCTTCTGATGTATGTACAAGTCGGTAAGTAATATATATACTACAAGGAGTTCACCGTCGCCAGTGACCAACCATTGCCAAAGTGCGGTAAACTGGAAAATTTCATAGGGGTAGCTCCAACGGTTTCAGATCCCTACCGTCCATTCAAGAGCCTTAGCGACGCCAGGCGACAGATCGCGAAGCTAAACCATCACTCCATCACCCTTCTGTCCGTCAGAGCACCTAAGCGATGTCAGGCGCCAAATCAAGACGCTAAGCGGTGTCAGACGCCAAGGTCAAACGCCAAGCTGTCCGTCAGTTTTTGATAGATCATCAAGCTTCTCGCTAAGCGCTGTCGTCAGTGACTGATGCCATCTGTCAGTTGTCATTCTGTCTGCCGATCGGCGCTATCACTGATTGGATCTGCTTCTTGCCGTGCGCGGCCGTCAGAAATGGCTTAAAATAGGTAGAACGCGTGCGCTAAGTTCGGAACGAGTGTGGCAAGGTTTCCGGAGCCGGTGCCGAGCCTGCCGTTGATGCGCCTAACCTGTATAGGGTCCTATCAACGTTACCTTTTTTCTTGGTCCAACCAGACCCCGTGGACCTGCGTAGGCCTCTGTGGATGTCCGCTGGTGTCCTGCGCAGGCCTGGGAGGGCCCACGTAGGTTTGAGTCCATCGACGTACGTCTGCGTGGATGTCCGCTGGTGGCTTGCATAGGCCTGCGTAGATTTTCAGGGCCCTTTCGTGGACGTACGCTGGTGTTGGGGGTGGGAAAAGGATGGAAGGGGAGACGCGCAGCCTCGAGTTATTGCAGGGAGGAATGGAGAGGGGAGGGAAATGGGGAACCTTGAGGAGGGTTTATTCATGCCATGAAGTCCGCCAATGGAGGAGGTTTTCACTCGTGTGCTGATGCCCGCCAGCGGCCGCTGACGCACATTGACGTCCGCTAGTGTCCGCTGGCATCTGCCGGGCCTGCATGCGCATGTGTGTGCCCGCCTTTTATCGATCCACTGGACCGTGTCATACAGCACATTGTGACACGTCCACGGCTCTGTATTCTATGGCACTATGGGGACTGCTCCGCTCCAGTGTAGTGGACTCCGCTGGACACGTATGGTACGGCACAAAGCGGGCTCCCGTACAACGTATGACACGTACCGTTGTGATGCCCTACCCTGTCAGGGTGGTTTGGAATGCGCCTGCCATGTGTCGGAGCGCATTGTTCTGTACTTTTGTCAGCTTCTCTATGTGTATCTTCTTACCGGTCCACCAGGCTGGGCTGGCATAGGTCATTATAGGAGCCACACAAGCCCTGTACATCGTTCTCAATTGAGACTGGCTCACCCCTCTGACTGTGTTTGCCAATATCCATGCGCCTGCCACCGCTCTCTTGGCCTTCTGGGTGACTTTTTGCACGTGTTGGTTGAACGTCAGCTTCCTGTCAATGTGTAGTCCCAGGATACGTATTGTTTCGCCTGCTTCCACTGTTGTCTCTGTCCCATCAGGCATTGGCAGTTTTATTACTGGGGAGTATCCCCTATCTTGTCGCCATGAGTGGTGCATAAGCCCCGTTTTCTCTGGCTCTGTATAGAGTCCGACTTTTGTCAGCCTTTCGTTTACGAAAATGAAATCTCGCCTTAGTATCTTTATGTTTATGTCAAGTGATTTCGATGAGGCCCTAAGTGTGCCATCATCAATGTACATCAGTAGTGTTGCGTCCTCTTCCTGCTTCTTGTATTTTGCTTCCATTATCTCCAGGATTTTGCTCCCATATATTATGGATAGTATCAGTGACACTGGTGACCCTTGCGGAATGCCATTTCGGACTGGTTTCATCTCACTTCTTACCCCGTCTAGGCACACCGCTGCTTTCCTTTCGCTAAGGAAGGAAGCTACCCACTTCACTAGTGGCAGTGGTATCGCTTTCCGGCATAGTTCTCTCAGGAGTCGAGCGTGATTGACATTGTCAAAGAACCCTGAGATGTCAAAGGTTAGTACCGATGTCACCTTACCATGGTTTCTTGCTGCCTGTATATCCTCAATGTGAGTGAGTAATGCGTCGTCAGTAGAGCTGTTGGGGCGCCCCCCAAACTGCGTTGGCGGTACCAGGTCCTCTCTTCCCACGAGGAAGCTTATCCTCCTTGCTACTATCCCCTCAAGCACCTTGCCGAGACACTCTAGGAGTTGTATCAGTCTATATGCTTTCGGTTCTGAATAATCTGGTTTGTTCGGTTTCCTCAGTGCCACTGCCACTGCCTGCCTCCACTTCTTGGGGTGGTAGCCCGATTCGATGCAGTGGTGCATAAGTGCGAAGATTGTGTCACTCTCCGCTTCCCACACCCAGCGTACCGTGTTGAACGGTTGTTGGCTTACTCCTGGTGCCTTCTTAGTGCTGTGCCGGTATATCGCCTCTCTAACCTCCTCTCGTGTTAGCTTCACGTGCATGTAGTCTTGTGCTTGTTCTCTGGTCAAGTCTGGTTCGTCGTTGTTCTCTAGTACTGGGGGTGGCTTAAAGAGGGCAGCTCGCAAGGCATCACACTTATCTTCATGTTCCACTGCAGGCACGGTTCCCTGTCTCTTGATCGCCGGGGAGGGGTAGTTTCTTGTGCCTTTTGACCACCCCCGAAGTCTCCACATATTTTCTGGGGTTGCTTCCTTGAGTGTCTCGTTGATCCATTTGGACTTCTCGTGCTTGTACAGGCGTCTGAAATAGTTAGTTACTTTCCTGATTTCACGGTTGATTTCGCTGCTCTGCTCCCCCCATCTGGTGACATGTGACCTTTGCTCCTCACGTCACGTCATCCTTCTCTTGTTTGCCTCATTCAGGGCTTCAGACCACCACGGTCTTGCTCTTTCTGAGGGTTTCTTCTCCTTTGCCATTTCTTTTGTGGCATTTTGCATTGCCTCGGTGATCAGTTCGACGTCTCTGTCTAACTCCTCCGGGGGGCAATTAGTGCCTAGATCTTGGAGAACTACCCACCTTTCTTCACTCTTCTCCATCTCCAATCAGAATGCCTCCTGCCATTCCTTCGGTTTTGTTTCCTTGAAACTGTACCTACTCCCTGTTATGTTCTGTACTTCTGTCGCGCCGTGTTCTATTATCCATCTCAGCGCGAAATGGTCCGATCCACAGGCCAGGCTTGGGTCTATGGCCCACTCTCTCACTGCGTCTAGAGCCCTCGCCTCTGCGTTCACCCAAGTGAGGTCCAGTACCGAGGTGGCTCTCTTCCTCCTGTGCTCATGGTATGTACACGCCCCCTTCTCGTTTAATAACGTGAAGTCTCCGCTCTGCATCCACTCAATAAGCTCCTCAGTTCTTTCCGTTGGTTGCGGTTCACCCTTGCTCCATGCAGGGTGGTGCTGATTCCAATCCCCGCTCAGGATTACTGGCCTCTCCTCTGGAAGACTGATCGCTCTGAGCCTCTCGGACGCATCTGCTTCTGTTATCTGTGTGTTCCTGTTCCTGGGTTGGTTGTATACGTTGACGATCGTCACTGTCGGATAGTTAGCCTGAGTTATATCTAGTATCTGTATGTCGAGGTCCTTAGCTAGGTCCGACCGTAGCGTTACTTGGAAGTCTTGTCTTTTCTTTACGTATGTCATTACTCTTGGTCTCCTGTCTTCCGGTATCCTTGCCATCGGTGGGATTGGCGTCCACGCCCCCAGAGAGGCCGGGCCCTTCTGGTCATTACCTATACTTCCCCACCATGGTTCTGTGACCAGGATGATGTCGAACTTGTCTATAAAAGTGTTTAGCATTGTGTGGCACACCGTATTGCTACAATTTGTGTTCAGCTGTACAATTTGTATTGGTTTGGTTTTCATATAGATTGGACGTTACCGGTGGTCTGACTTTCCATGTAACCTATCTCTTCCACTTCTATTTCATCCCACCTCTCCGGTTCCTGGTCATTGAGCAGGTTTTCAAGAGCCATACTCCTGTTGGCGTCCCTTCCGGCGTCCGTGGCCTTCTTGTTGTTGGGGTTGGTCTTGTCAGCACTTGCACCGGCGTTCCCTTTATGCGCTCTCATGGAGCCGTCGTTTGCTGTGTCCCTCGCACCGGTGTTGGTCATCTCCCTGTTGGTTTCCGCTTTGGTTGTCTTCCTCTTGGTGACTTTCTTCTTCCTAAATATGCCACCTCCTACGTCAGTATGGTCTTTTTCTCTTGCGATCATCTGGTGTCTCTTCCTCTCGGGGCAGCTCCTCTTGGTTGCTGTGTGGTCCCCTTCGCAGTTTACACACCTTCTTTCCCTGTTCCTCTCCTGTCGGCCATCGTCGTCCTCTTCTCCATCTTCAGGCATGTGCTGGTCTGCCACCTTGTCATGATCCTTCTTGCTGTGTCCCCTTGCACACAAACGGCACCTTGTCTCGTTCCTGCACCGAGATATGTGATGCCCGATTTGCCAACATCTGTTGCATTGGAGTACTGGTGGTCTATCCGCATGATATACGACCTCGCAGAAGTTCGTGAACATCGCGACATATTTTGCTGCCATCATCGCCTGTGCGTCTTCTTCTTTTGCAAATTCAAGTACAATCGACGAATGTTCCTTTTCCTGTAGGTCTGCTTCTGCTCTCATCCATCTGGGATTGCTTATCAGTGTAATGCAAGACATGATCGGGTTGAACCTTTCTAATTCCTCTCTCAAGTCCTCTGATGTGTTTAGGCCTCCCTGGCCATCTCTCCCGGTCCAAACCCCATTAATTCTCACTTTGAATCTTCTGTCGTCTGTAAGCATATCAATGGAGTTAGCCGGTATTCCAAGTATATCAATGAACTCTTTAGTGTGTTGTCTCAGTTCCTCCCCCTTCTGGTCTTCTCGCATCATTATTATTATTAAGTTCTGGTTGTGGTTGTATTGCGCCGATGCTACACGTAGATGCTTGGCGTTTTCCGATTGGGCGAGTCTGTCGTTTATCAGGGTGACCAGCCTGCGTGGGTTCAGGTGGTTTGAATCAATTTTCTCGCCCCTCGGTACAATTATGAGGTGTGCTGGATGATATTGGTCCCTCGGAGACCTGGGTGTGTACTGCTGGCGTTGGAAAATGGGTTTGGTTGCCGTCTGGTGGACCTTTGTGGGCCGATATGTTGGGCCCGAAGCCATAACTGTCTTCGTGGTCTGTACTGTCATGGGTTGAGCCTGGCTGCTATTGTCTTTCTTTTGTTCTGTATCTTGACGCTTTACCAGGTTGCCTACTGCCTTGGCCAGGTCGTTTACCATGGCTCTCAGTTCCGCTGTTTCCTGTAACGCACGCGAGGTATCAGCTTTGTTGCTTTTCATGCATTTCTCACCTGCATCCACGATCTCCGGGATGAACTTCCTCGATACTTCGTACGCAGCCTCCAGCGCGTGAGGTCCCCAGACGTGATGGTCCGAGAAACGCCTCAGCTCTCTGCGGAGGTTATCTAGTTGGTTTACAACTATTGCCTCTGCTTCCGCTATCGTTGTCAGTTCCTCCATCTCTGTGTCCGTCTGAACATCCATCGCCGTTTCAGCATGTTTGCTTTGTCTCATGGGCGTCCTTGGTTCTTGTTCGACTTGTTGTCCGAGTATGTCCGTGTCTCGTTTTCATCGTCCAAGAACCGGTCTTGCCGGTGAGTAAATGTCAGGGTCTGGGTCTGGTTCTCTTGGGTGCCCATTTGGGCCCCCTTTTTGTCTCTTTGTAACGCTTTCGCTGTACATTTGCACTGCAGACTCTCTCCTTCCTTCCCTGTTAGACCATGGGAAATTCACTGTCTAATGGTAGTGTCGGATCAAGAAGCGTTCCTTGGGCCCTACGAGGTCGGGTCGTTTGACAACTTCCATCAAGCGGTTATAGATCGAGTCTCCGTTGGCGCCGATCACGACGTACGTCGGTATTAAGGGAGAAGATGGGTCGGGCATGCATGGGTATGCGTTTGTCGGAACGATGCCAGTCACTGAGGAGCCTGAAAGTCCGCGTGTCTAGTAGAAGTCAGAACTGGATTCAACGAATTCGAACTTTGGCTTACCTTTGCCTTACAGTCATATTCCGGAATAATACCTTCCATGAGGTTAAGCATGCTGGAGAGGGATGTAGCTCCAAATAGCACGCGAGCAAAGCCAGTACATACCTTTCAACAATGCTGACATCTACTGTTGTGCCTGGCTGAGTCGACTGCCTTTGCCGCCCCAACAAAGCCAGCACCTAGCATGGCGCATGAGGATTACGATGCACACGATAAAATAAGCATACGGTGCCGAATGCTGCATGCAGACCAGCGATCGAATCTCCCAGGCTAATATTAGGTCTAACAGGTGGACCATCCAGTCCCTGCGTTTCAGGATCGGGGAATCCATTGATATATCGAAAACCGGACTCTGCTTCGCACACGGAAGCATATCCAGGGCGTGGAGCCCACGGACCCGTCTGCCCGTATACACTGACACGGGTAAATATAAGCGACGGATTTCGCAAACGTAAATCCGCTGGTCCGAGTCCCCATCTCTCAAGCGCTAAATATAACATTCGTGAGAGGTTTGTATGTGTTTTTAGTCGAGAACATACTGCCTGGCTTGAAGTTCTCGATGACGACGTCACTTTTGATGGCGAGTTGTTTGACAAGTCTGAAGCGTCGTCGTGTGCGGACTTGTAGTGGGCAGGACAGACAAAAATCAATACGCACTCTCGGCCTTCTGGTTTTCTCATATCTATCGCTACACTCTTCTTGTTTCGTGCTATACTTCTGAACCATGGGCTAGTCCCATCTTCATCTAGCTCACGCCAAACGCGCAATGGATCACCAGTTCTAGGAGGTTCCACCTTGATGATTTCCGCACCAAATTGCCTGAACGGTGGGTAGTTCGTGAGCCTCAGAAAGAACGACAGGCGAGACAGGGGCTGGCCCGAGGAGTTGACCCGCAAAAGGACCCGCAATCAATTGACCCATCTCAAGCACACGAATTCCGGACAATGGAAGGTTATGTGACCTGTCCATTACAGTGGCGAATGTCCTACGACCACGTCAGTACAATTACCAGGGTAGCGGATCATCTAACTGACGCGACCTGCGACCTGAAGAAACTTTTAGAATGAGACGAGCATGCCAGCGACCGGTACGAGAGAATTGAAGCCATAACGTGTCCCAAAGACTTGGCTTTCAATACCCAAGTTATTATGTATCGATATCCGTAGAACTCGGAAGTACGTCAGTAAATATACTTGCTGGAGTGCGTGATCGGCCGAAAAGTGGCTCCATGAGCACCATCGGCTTTTCGGACCTCGCTTTAATACTAAAGTGTTTTTAACATTCCAACAGTCGGTGGAGCAAATTACGAAAGTACACGTCGGTATCATCGGCTTAACTTACGAACATATCGAAACACATGACAGAGCACAAGACACTGCAGAACGTAAACAGCTCAGATGACAAGGATTCGGCAATGCTATGCCGAAGTCGGAGTCCCAATTCAAGCAGATTTTCCGCAGGACGTAAACAATCCTGCCAGCAGTTCAGCCCACGCGCGGGCCAGCGTACCTTTAGGAGTTGAATAGCTGATTACTTTTCTTTGGCCCACGGGCTGATCGTCGTGCGGGCAGGCCTGTTAGTTAGTTTTATTCATTAGTCTACAATACATTCACTTCGCGCGTATGCGCCAACGGTGGCGTCAGTCAGCGAATTCGCAAGCATATGGTCCTCCCACCCGAGCGGCCATATCCGTCGCGTCCCAGTCATCAGCTTCAGCTGACTCAGCTCTACCCGCGGGACATAAGTATCCCCCCCGTCACATGATCACACGAGAGGTCTTTCTCTCACACAGGCTCATGTTTCAGATGTGTTATACAGGTGTCGGAGGTACGTATCTTGGGCAAGGTAAAAAATCTAGTCTGAGATCGTCCAAGCAACGGAACGTTCTTGGGGTGTTGAATATAAAGGCTTAGCTTCCAAGGCCTTGGAAGAAATTATTCTATTCTATGCATCCAAAGAACCCCAGACCTTTGATGCACAAGCCATCCCTATTTTCCAGTCGCCGGGAACCGGAAAATCTCGCATGATTGACGAACTGGCCAAAAAATTGGTTGTGATTCCTCTCAATCTCCGACCTTTCCAACATACAGGCAAAGCAGTCGTATCTTTTCTTCTTGATCTATGTTGTTCACCATGGTTCTCGGTTTTTAGGGTTTCCCCCATCTGACGGTCAAGTTCTATCTTACTTTTACTCATCTGGATCAGGCAGGTCCGACGTGGTGACGTTGAGATGTCTTTCGTTCTTGTCAGCAGTCTTCACATGCACCAAAGAAGTTCTCGAAAACATCGACGATGAAATACGTAAAATTCCTGAGCACGATTCCTCACACCTGAACAGTTCGCCAGCAGAAAAGTTTAGATTCCTTATGTCCCCTGGTTTATCCTATAAATCGCAAGGCAGTTACCGCGTCGAGTTCTATAACAGAATTTTGGACATGGCTAAAAGTCAAAAAAATCAGATCAAGTCGTCTCCTGCAAGTACTCCGCTTGTCACATTTATCGCTATCTGCTCACTTGATGATGCAGGAACATCTCCTTGAGGCCAAAGCTAAAGCGTTGACCTCCTGCGCTAAAGATAAGGGATACGAAGCTGTTGTCTTTGCAGTTGACGAAGTTCATGGGCTGTTTGAACCAATTGCGGAAGGAGAAAGTTTCTTCCATTGCCTTCAAACGGCGTTACATTACATCACTCACGTGAAAGCTCTAGTTTCGGTGTTTATTTCTACGTACGGCGTGCATAATTATGCCCTGCCTCGTTCTCTAGGCGTCAACTACCAGAACTCCCAATTCATCCCTCCTTTTACAGACATCGGTTTCGACCAACTAGTAGTCGGAAAAGTGAAGAAGGACTTGCATTATCTTCGAGATATGGTTTCTATTGAATGGATGTCCCAGTTTGGCCGGCCACTGTATGTCAAGAGTCATCCCCTCTTTTGACAATTTTTACGTGATGCACAGGTTTGGAACACGCTATAATGAAGGAGGGGGGAGCGAAAGAAATAGCATGGTGCGATTTGCCGCCCTGAAGCTTCTGGGTGGCGTCGAAGTTTATAACATGACTCCAACCTCTCTAAGCGAATCACAACGGATCGGTAGGTTCCTCCCCGTCATTTCTATGTTTTGAGAGGATTTTTACCTTGCTTTTAAAGCAATCTTGTCCGCCCGGATTTCCTTGTGCTTTACTCGCACGACGTTAGCATCACGAACGCTGGAAGTCAACCAGGTAGAGCATCACATGCGCCTTTGCCTTGCGATAAAACATGACAACGAAACGGCCATCACCATCGCAGCCTCGGAACCTATTTTGGCGGAGGGTGCCCGTTACATCGTCCGAGAGCTCAAACTTGATCAAGCCTATCTTCTTAGAGATGTGCTGAAAGATTCCATTATTGACAATGGCGATCGCGGTCGGATGGTAGCTCCTGCTGTTCACACTGGCATGTGATGCAATCGTCGGGGACGGCCTAAACATGAAGTTAACCAGCTTTCTGAACGCTTTGCTGCGGTCGGACGGTCCAAGCACTAAAGTCGCTGAAGACGAAGAAGAACGCTATGTTACTGCAGCTCACCTTTCGAATATTCTTGAAGGGCGCCCGATGTTTCTACATGAATCCGACAATGACGTCTCGCTTGAACGTTGCTTTGAGCATTCAGAAGTGCATTTCAACCACTTCATCAGGATCAAGCACGCCTCTGCCATGAACCGCGGCACTCTCTACGGACTCATCGCACGTGGTGCTGCAATACTATGCCGTAAAAACCAACCTGGAGTGGATGTGGTCATCCCGTTCGTCTTCGATGCTCGAAAACCCGTTGGCCCAGACAACGTGTCTGTTATTCTTTGCCAAGTTCGAAACGCCTCTGAGTACACCACAAAAGTCGTAGGACGCCTGTTTGAACCGCATATGGACCCGTTTATACTAGGGATTTTCAACCCTCCGGACAAACAGCCTCCCATTCCTTTCATAAGGATGGTTATGGCTCTGGGTTCTCCCGAATCAGGTGTCTCTATATTGAGTCCACCGCGGCGCAACCCTTCTCGAGACGTCAAGCCGGCCGACGAATACACTGCGTACGATATCTGGTGTGCTGGAGCATGTTCTTCGACTTTCACAGTAATCGAACCAAATCAAAAGTACACTTACAAAGACTTGCTCTTTGCAGACGAACTCGGAGAATATTCTTCTAAACATGAGTTTGTGGAAATTACTGGAGAAGATCGGGAAATCGCAGAATCCGGAAGTTAGGGGAGATGACCAAGAACATTTGCGTTATTTGAACGTGAGTCTTGAACTTCATGGTCCTTGTGGTCGGGGCTGAATTGAGTTTCTCAAGGAATTTTGTGACTGACATGTTAGACCTGTGTTTCGTACTTGTCTAACACAATATGCATGTATGAATTGTATCACTGCTGTTTGTAACCATATTCAATCGTTTCAATTCTTGTTTCATCTACGAAAAAGTGAAGTTGAGATCCTCAGTTGATTTCTCATCTCTCACCTCAGTGCTTTGAGCCCATCTCAGACCACCTGTTCATTAGAAGGCTTATGTTTGATACACCAGTAGATGTACGCTGTTACGCATGCAAAGATGGCAGATCCGATCCCACTCAGCATCTTCTCCTCGAAACACATGACAGAGCACAAGACACTGAACAGTTCGTAAATGACAAGGATTCGGCAAGGCTCTGCCGAAGTCGGAGTCCAAATTCAAGGAGACTTTCCGCCGGATTCGTCGCACAAGTCCCTCAAAGTCTACGTCTCTTCCTGTAAGTAAGTACCAATTCGCAGCCATGAATAGGCAGCTCCACTCTCTGTCTTTTGTAGTTACTTTGTTCATCCTCCCAATCAGTGACACCGAAGCTGCATTTGGAGTCATGTATGGATCTGCTGTCGGTCCGACCCATGCCAATTGGACGTAAACTGATATCGTGTCAACTTAATGATTCGGACATTCACCCCGATTACCATTTTGAAAATTGCTCCGCCCGTACAAATGTACAAATGGTGCATTGTGGAGACATCAGATATGGCAGGCGCTCTTCTCCGAGTGGTCCAGACCATACTTGAGAAAAGTCACGAATGGTAGGTAACTCAAATGGTTGTGATTTGTCATGTCTCCTTCAGATGATGAACTCTGGGAGGAGAAATCACACGCATAGGTATGCATATCGAAATTTCAAAGATCATTATTATTCTTTTTTAGAGAGATAATTACATGTATTTCATGGATGAAGGTCGAAAATGCATCAAGTCAACGGTGTGGTTGTAGCTTGCAGCAACATTTTGAACGAGCCGCGTCTTGAGATAGAACTCAAACACCGTGCTCCACCTCCAGTGAACACTGCGTCTATTGGTTCGGCAAAATTTATCGAGATACTGATCTAACCTTGGGAGTTTAAACTGTTCATGCTGTGTTTCGGCCTTCTCATCTGAACTATGAGATATGACTAATCAGAGTCCGAATCAGAATCTGTGTCACAGTCATTCTAATCCCTATCCAGGTCTATGCTATCGTTGATATTTAAAGAATCAGGAGAGGAAATGGTAGGGACACTAAGAGCGGGTTGTGGTGATTGTGATGGTGATGATAAAGTTGGTGGAATAGTTGACTGAGTATGAAGAGAAGACCTGGATACTACAAGATAAAAAGGAGTCAGAATGGTGGATAGTGCTTCAAGACTTCCTTGATATAATGTCGAAATAAATCCAGGGACCACAATTTCTTCTATAAGAATAATTGTTCGAGATGGAGTAACTTTAATAGTCTGGACTTCGGAGGAGCCAGATTCAAGAGATGGAACAATGACAACTGATTGATGAGGAGCAATAGATCCCAATGCAATGATTTTTTTCCCTGAATATAAGTGAACAAGCTGGCCAGGAGTGTCCTGAACAACTTTCTGGCCCACAGATGGGAGTGGAGCAAGAACCTTCCACAATTTCCAGCTAGCATAGCCATCAAGAGCAGCATAGTCCTTTTGAGCTTTGGTAAGGATTGTAGAAGACCATAGTGAGCACCGAGTACTATCTGGCTTAGGAATTTGCTTTTTGAGTACAATTGCAGACAATGCTGCCAACCCAATTGTAGCATCCATAACTTTACCCTTAAGTTTTGCCAAAGCTCCTAGATCAATGATGCATGCCTTAGAGTGGGAAAGAAGTGAAGTGAGTTCTGTTGAAGACCATGCTTCTGCTATGCAATAAAGATCAGCTTGGATTCCCCGTCCTGCTTTAATGATCTGTTCTGAGATTAAAATAGATTGCAAACAAGGAGGAATAGAGGCTGAAGTCTGGAATTGAGACACCTGAAAGATGTGCTCTAAAGTTAGACAACAAGATAATATATTGTATTTCTTTACCTTGAAAACATAGACTGTGTTTTGAGTGGCAAGCTGGATAACATCAAGCTGACCAGTTCATGACTGCAAAACTGTGCCAGGGCCTCCCTGGCCTGTAGTTTCCATCTCATACTCCACATCAAGCCCAATGACTAGATGTGACCTGTCAAGAGGAAGACTTTCCAGAATATGAAGACATGCGCTGTCAATCAGATCAGAGCTTTCATAGTATACAGACCGGATTTCAGGTGGTATGACAAGAGAAGGAAGATGAACATATGGATCAAGCTCAACATAAACCACATTTTCCTGCAGTCGTTGAGTTGTTGTCTCATGAAATGCTATTTCACCTTGAAAATATATTAAGCAACATATTTTGCAGTTGTAATGATTATAAAATTACCTGATGCAATATCTGTATACATAAAAGCCGTGGGAGGATGGCCATGCTCTCTTAGCCCATCCAAAATATCACTATACATTTCAGCAACATAGGATAGGCTTTTTGTGAGTGTGAGTGCCTGATTTCTAACCTCTTCCCACTCATTGACAACTGTATACATAGCATCATGAGTCGGTTCTCCATTGAACTTTGCAAGATTCTTGATAAGCTATAAATGCAAATATTAGTACTTATTACATCAAATTTGGATTCTCAAGTTGGTGTAAGTAACGCACTTTAAATGTGTGACCTCCTTTTAATATTTCTCCTGGAAGAGAAGCCATTACATGATTATAAAATATCCTATGGGTATGCATCCAATCCACAAATACTGATTTACAGTATTGTGTCGATGGGTGAGTACCAGCATATCGAGTTTTATCCTCAAAAGTTGAAAATGGCTCAGGCTTGTGCTCTCCTTGATACTGAAAAGTTGTACATGCCGCAAGATATGACAGTTCACGATGTGCATGGTGCAGTTGTTGCATCTCGCTTAAGAGTGATGCAAATGGTTCTGGACCAAAGCGGGTTGAAAACAAAGAACACATAACAACCATTAAGTTTTTATCAATGGCCCCTCGTGCTGTGATATATGCTAAAACCACATTATGGAGTTAAAACTAACATCACTGTAAAAATACAGATGTAATCACCAGGAAAAGCTTCTTGGACGTAACGTGAAAGTTGCTTGAGAATATCCGGATTAGTACCTTGATAAGAGGCACCACATCCAGGATTGGATACAGCATCCTTATTGCAAACAAATCTTGCAGTCAAAAGAAAGTAGTCGTTATGCAAGTCACGGACTCTGCATGCAACAGGATTGCTATTCCATCCTGAGATCTAAATAAGTTTTTGGAGAGAAATAGTGCATAGTAAAAAGACATACCATTACGAACAAGATGGTGTTTGCACCTTGTGCAATAGAAATGATCTGGTCGCCCTTGTAACAGTGCAGGGAGCCAGACAAAGACAGGAAGGTGGTAGAGCTCCATCGGAGAATATCCTGATGCATTGCTCTTTGTTAAGTGGAGCGCAAATACAGGATCCTTGGGATGGATCCAAAAAGTCCCTTTTCTGTAACAATTAATTTGTCCTGTGGCCTTGATTTCAGCCTTCAACTTCGCCACAATACCCAAAAGATATTCAACATGAACTCCTTGAATAACACTATCGGCCTCAGCCTCACATTCTGCCGACAAATCTTCCAGATTATCGAAAAGACTTTCTTCGACATTGGCATTACCCTGGTTCCCATCTTCTTCTATGCTTTGCACCAAATTCCACTCAGACTGTAGACATGAATACTCATTGTCGGTGAGAATATGTGGATCTCAAGAAAGTAGTTAGACGCTCTCAGTATTGTGTACATACACTTTCATACATAAAGCTCAGAGATATATTTTCTTTACTAGTAGATGTTCCATCTGATGTTTTTCTGCCTGTTGAAAAGAATGGATTTGGAATATTCAGACCGTTTCCTGGAACCGTAACACCTGTGAAAAAACTTGATTTGACATCAAGAGTCTTGGGTTTTCGGCCTGCTCCTGGTCGAGCGCCTCCTCGGCCAGATTTCGAGTTGCCAGACATGTCTATAAGTTAGAATCCAGAAGTTCTACTTGACGATGTGTTAAAGCTGACTTAGTCACATGTTCGAGTTGAGGAATTCAAGTTCTGCAATAGAATTGTCGAAAACCAAGAAAAAGTTTTGTAGTAGTTGACAATATACAAAATTCTATGTATGGTTTGCTACTACTATGACAGTCCCTTCACATTCACAGTATGGTTGTAGCTGCCGGTGTAATCCAAAAGTTGCAGTGATTTGTGGCAGTCGTCATGAAAGTGGTTGTGCTGCTGTAAATGAGGAAAGATTTGTAATGTAACGAGGAATGAAAGTAAACATACAGAGTTGTCATAGCTGCACAATACGATGGCTGTGGGATTCCATCCGGCAGCAAAGATGGCTAGTGTTATATTGCAACGTGGGAAGAGGATTTGTGAGTCTTTGAATTATCAAAAGGTTGGAAACTTACTTTAAGTGGAGCAATGCATAATATGGTGCCTTTCTGTGGTGTGGCATTCACAATGCTGTTGAGTTGTGGGGGAGAGAGAGCAACGACGAGTTTTCTCGAAGGCTTGAAGGGTATGGGAACATTGGCTGTTCACTTATGTCTATGTCCAAAACAGGCATAACCCATCGACGGATATTTGATATGAGCTTAGTGACCGCTGATGCGAAATGGAGTAGTTTATTATATGTAAAGTAGTTCAGAACGGAATCTGGACTAAACTTTCAGTATATTTCAACTAACTCAATTCCACAGAGTACGTGGGGCAAGTGTTGACACGCGCGCGCACTTTGTAAAAGTGGTGTAATGATAATTTTTATTGATTTAAAATTTGAATGTTGAATTAGATTCACACTCGAAATTGTGGGACAAATAGTATTACTACTAAACCCGAAGTCAAACTAATTAGCTCGTAGGCCTAAGATGTCCACTCCCTGGGGACTCCGAGCCGTGGCAAGTAGCTTGCTTGCCCGACTCCCCCAAATCCCTCTCCCTTTTATACCCCTGTCGTCGACGCACAGACCATGCCTGTCCCGCGTGTGATTTCGTTGTCTCGTCGTGCTACCGGGCCCGGGTGCTTGGCGTGCTCGATGTTTTACCGAGGCTGGGCACCGGCACTCGACCGCGTGGTTTTCTTTTTCTCTGGCTAAACCTTTTCCCGTGGTTCTGTCGTTCCTTTTCCTCAGCTCGTTGCCTCTCTTCTTTCACACGTCTCTTTTTCCGACTCGAGTGCGCGGTGGTGGGCTGTGAGGAGGAGACTTCGTGGTTGTGCGGCAGGTTTAGAAACGGGACGACGGATCGGTGGCGGGCTGAGTGATGTCAGTGTTTGGACGGGATGTTGATCTCGGATGTTATGCCGAGATCTAATCCCTGCCGAACACTGCCACCTCCTCGGTTATTCCCGCGCCATCACTCGCCTGGTTTACTGCTCTGCTGTGGTTTCGACGAGTCTTTGTATACGGTTTTTGGGGTTTAAAAGGTGCGTCATCCCTAGTCTACAGTTTTCGACTTTTATCGCTTACAGTTACCAGCGTTTTTGGGTATAGTTTTGGGATTTATTTGACTGTTTTTGTCTGCCTCGAGTGAGGCAGACGTATCACCGCTGGGTAAGTCGCGTGTCTCACGCTGCCAGTTGGAGTCAATAATGACTCGCGAAGCCTGTCCGATCTCTTATCCAAGGACGCCGACAACCTTGATCCTGGACGTGTCATCAACATCTCGTCAACAGCCGCAACTGACCCACGAGTTGAAGGTCCCCTTAGCAGAGACGGAAATTGGACATGGAGTTGTACGTCCTCTGTGCAAGCAAAATGCAGCCTTTTTCAGCGCTTACATAGTTCCTCGCAGATCAACCGAGTAAAGCAGCAGGTTTGTCCCCAGTTAAGAGTCTCACGCCTTGTCTGTTTACTTCTGGAAATCTCAAGTCAACCACCTCACCTCGGTCTTGGCGCTGAAGCGTGGGCGTCAGCATGTAACGTGCGGACTTCATGACTCACTATAGGGTATCTTACTAACAAGCTCTTGGTGGACTTTTGCAGCGTGAATGCCATCATGCCCGGGTTAGTTTTGTCTCCACATCCTTCTCCTACGCTGCTCATGAGGTTTCAGACTCTTCCCGAGTAAGATGACCGCGTATGGCTTCTGAAACGCTGGCAAGGAAGCATTTGCTGCAGGACAACCATCAGGTGCTGTCTTGGTCCAAATTCAAAATTCTTCTGATTGATCACCAAGTCTACAGGCCGTTATGGTACGCCTCAGGATATGGCCGGAGTCGCACTTTTCCTCGCCTCGCCGGCGTCGGCTCATGTCACGGGAACACACACGCTCCTTGACGGAGGAGCTCGGTACGGATCCGCGGGCAGGACGGCTGTAGCGAAGCTTTGAGGCTGCGGTCAACTTCATTGATTATTTATGTAAATGAATGAATGAGATGGATTCCTGGAGGCTCAATTGATTTGGGTTGTACAATATGACACTGAGCTCTGTTCTCTAAAACAAAATTATTCTGTCGACGAATATCCATGCCTAGTTAAAAAATTCAAGGATTCACAAGTCAAACTCACACAGCAACAGACAAAGCAAACAAGACAGAAACCAGACATTACGATGATCCCTCAGGCCTCATGCCCAGTGAGAACTGGATCTGGAGGGATCCGGGAGGATCGGAGAATCTGTGTAAATTTCCGGTCTGGGCTGAACTGGGCTGAAATTTCGGCACAACTCTCAATTTAGACAATATTAGTCAGATATTTGTATATTTAGAACAGCTGCAGGAGAAGACAACAGATAAAACTCGCTGGCTATCTAGTAGACATAACCGAGGAGTTTTCCTCCAATACTTTTACGACGGGTCTCCTCGTGGTCCATGATACCAGCCGAGGTGGTCTAGTGAAAAGGTCAGATGTGTGTTCGCAAGAGATGGGGGTGGGACACACGAGGATGATAATACCGAAACCACGGGCAGGGAGGAGCAAGTTGACCCAGGATTCAATCTGGGTAGCCTGGACATTAAAGCGAGGGGAGATGACACCGGTTTTGTTCAGGCATCCATTGAGCTGGATGACGATTTTGCCGGAACGGTGGTCGTCAATGATTTCAAACTCGCCAATGTAGCCTGGGTAAGGGAAGGTGAGGTTGGCTGGAAAAAAAAGGATAGAGGGACGTACCGTGACGCTGCATGACGGAGAGGAACTTGACAACGACCCTTGACAAGGGCCGGACGAGGACCTGGCACTTGCCACGGCGCTCGGCATTGACAATGTTGTTGAGGCAGTTGTTCTGAGCACGGTTAGGTTGGTTAAATGTGGAGATAAAAGGACACTCACGAGAACGGATACGCGGACCATTTTGGATAGTTGGTTAGTTTTTTTGTTAAGCCCAAAGAGTGTCGCACTATGGTGAGCACGAGTCAGACGGGCTGTCGGAGAAGAAGAAGAAACCGCAGTCAGCGGTGAGTATCATTGACCCAACACGAATGTAGACTGGCAAGATAATTTACCTGGATAGATCGAGTCATTGGACAGGTCATTTGATCAAGACGGAAACTCACTCTGTTGCGCAGCTCAACGCCCAACAGGGTACACACACGGGACTCTGTGCCGCCATTCCACCCGACGCGGTCTGGGTCGACCATCAGCACCATCAGGTCAAGGTCGGGGTCGGGGTCGGGGTCGACGCTGGCACTGGAGCGTATTTTGGATTCGTGCGACCCGTCGTTGACGCATGTGGTGCCTGCACTTGCGAGGCTCAGGATCAGGAACGACGGGCATTTGAGGGCGATTGGCAGGCTGCCGGACAAGATGAGGAACTGCGAGCTAAGGGATGCAGTGATGAGAGAGGGCGTTACGGTTATGGGTTGGGCACCGTCGTCGTTAGGAACTGGAAGGACGAGGGTGGCGGGGGTGGACGTCGATTGGGGTGTTGCAGCGGAGACAAAAGGGGAGAACTGGGGATTTGGTGTGGGATCGTGCGAGAGGTTGCTGTAAGCCCGTGGATACCTACTGGTGTCAATGTGCTCTTGAATAAACATAGCAGCCAATAACAACGTGGTAGATAACTTGTAAGCAGCTTTGCAGCACAGAGTCTGCTTCATCATTACCTTGGGCGAATATGCAAACCTGCAGCACCTGCGAGCCAAAAGGTCTAGCTAAGGTGTGAAACAAAATAAAAAGTGGTGAAAACATCATAACATAGGCGTCAGTACACATCGTATGTGTATACCGTCCAGAACGAACATGTAATGACACCTGGGAGTTGAATAAATGGTCTTGATCACTTTTGGTGAGGGCACCATCAAAGCCCTCATCGAAAGTGATCAATTTCCCATGCTAACCTGGTTTTCAAATTAATGATTAAAAAAATAACTAAAACGTTTTGTGATCTAATCTTATCTTGATGAAAACGCTAGAGGAATTCATTTGCTAGCTGTATGTTAAATCAAAAAGGGATCCCTTTATCACCTGAAAAGACGAATATATTCGCGCGTCGATGCATTTGACGTAAGCACGTGCTCAACTACGCGTGACAACGTTATATAAGCAGGTGCACCGACGATTTGATTATCAAATCAGGAGCACCAGCTGATGTCGATGTGACCAGTACATTATAATTTATAACACAAATGAAATATTTTAACTCTGAGGCATGTAGCGGGCTGTGCAGCTGCAAGGTGCCCTTCAAACATTATAAACAACAATATTTTGCCATTTGCAAGTTGTACTAAGAAATACACTGCACAATATCACGTGGCTAGAAAATGGTCGTCATCTTGCTATTGTACCACTTACCATCGCTCTAATGTCTAATGGCTCTGACTTTAATTTTTCTTCTCAATCAAGCTCTGACTTCGGTTTTACTTCTCATTCACTTTCTAATAATACTCAGCAATCTCAATACCATGTAAGTGGCACACTAGAAATGTGATCACAATTCCTGACTTGTGTTCGGTAGCCAACTGCAAGGTTTTCAGGTCATGAACAATCTTTTCCCACTCCAAATGCTGTGAATACTATGCGTGCTGACCTTGTAAATTCTTTCCCAGTCATGGAATCCATACTTACTATTTATATCTAGCCTGCACAATATTTTCGAACACCAGTTCTTGCTAATGCCACGCACACTGACCTCATCTGTGCTGGAAACAATGCATATACTGAACTTTGGAACATATCTACTGAGCAAAAGGTCGAAATACGAATGTTAAAGTGTGTATATGCAGTTTAGTTGCATATATCATTTATTAATCATTTAAATTAATAGTAACGAACTCACACATATTCGCCAGCTGTTATCGAATACTTTAGCCTCATCAAATACAGGTTTTGTATCATCAGAACCACGCACACACCCTTCTTCATCATCGAATCTTCAAGTTCCTGCCAAGATTCCTACTACAAAGGACCGTGAGGACCATCCAAATGTACCCTTTTGGGAGCTGCAAGAATGGACAAATTGGGTAGAGACAGAGAAGAATCGGGGACGAAAAACAAAGAGGTTTGGCTTTATTACTGATAGTAATGGACATTCAGTTTCGAAGAATCGCCTGAAACAAATTTCGGAGACGGCACGAACCTGTTGGAATGAGTTCCGTCTTCACTCTCAGGACCCTCCGACATGGAAGAAGAAGTCGAACCTTGTACAGGATTTCTTCTATTTTCGCATGCTTACAGCCCACCCAGAATTCCTATTTGCTGAAAATTACTGGAAAATCGAGACTTATGCAACAATCAAGTACCCTGATTGGACTGGTAATCTCTCAGATGATAACGATGATGATAATGATGACGACAATGCCGATAACAATTTTATTCGCCGATTAAAGCCAAAAAAGCGAAAGCGCTCTTCCTCCCCAGTTTTCGAGAAGTCAAAGCATTTCTCGCCTCCCTTTTGTGGTGCGTCAGTCTTTGAAATTGACGATGATGGGCTTGAAGGTGCATTGCTATTCTTTTTTCTGATTTTATGCTGATTTTTATTGTAGCAGTAAAATCTTCATCGCAAGCACAGCCTTCTTCGGAAGCTGAGTCTCTGTTGCAAGCCCAGTCTCCATCACAAGCCCAGTCTCCGTTACAAGCTCCATCTTCATTGCAAGCTCCGTCTTCATTACAAGCTCTGTCTTCGTCACAAGTTTTATCTGCATCACACGCTCCATACTCGCAATCTCTGTGCTCACAAGCCTCATCTGTATCACAAGCCCCACCCGAATCCCAAGCCCCACCCGAATCACAAGCCCCACCCGAATCACAAGTCACGTCTTCACAAGCTACATCTGCATCACAAGTCACACCATCACAAGTATCTGCATTGCAAACCTCATCTTCGCAAGCCCCATCTCCCTCACAGGATCCATTGTCCATGTCCTCTGTAGCCGTTGCGTCTTTGTTTACTGTTTTATTCCTTCTCGATGCCAAACTGACCCTGCCACGTCACAGGTACCAATTCAATCATTGCATGTACCAGCACCATCGCATATGTCAATTACAGTCACACCCTCCACCGAATCACCATTACTGCTGGCATCAACTGCCTCTGAGTCAGAGCCACCTCATTTTCAACAGCCAAAGACTCATCGGATTCTTAATCCCTTGCAAGTTGATCAATCAATCACAGCAAGGACCTCGAACTAATAAATTTTTACAGGAAAAATGTTTGTGTTCCACCACCACCGATCTCGATTCCTCAAATCGCAACTGAACCAAATCCCATCATCAAGAAATCAAATGCAAAACCACTCAAGGCAAAAGACGGAGTTACGACAGCTCGGTATGTTATCATATTCGATTTTTCATTTAAATATTTACATGTTCATGTAAGGAATCTCTATCTCATCGACTACCTCACATCGCATCCCAATGCCACTGAAGGGGAGTTCGCTATAGCATGGAAATGCTGCGATGGGCCAACAAAAGAAGTACGCTATGTTAATTTGCCCATGTACATAATACTCACCAAGCCAATCTCACAGAAATATCAGCAGCTTTCGAAAGAAGAAATCAAGGCACGGAAGAAGAGAGGACAGACAACTGAGAATGCTACATCAACTTTGCTGAATGTTCCCGACAAGAATTCATCACAACCTCTAAGGTATGCTTGCTGCTTTGTCGCTTTAGCTCAATTAAACTTAGTCGATCTTCAGAATACATTTGAAATTAAGTGGCAGATAGTTTTGGTGGTAATCAGATAATTTCAGTAGTAAACAGATGGTATCAGATACATCGTTGAAAATACATTCTGTAATTCTCAGACCAGACGTGATAAGACCTGATATATTCAGATATATTCAGATGAATTGATTCTGTTGTTTTCGGACTAAACAGGACGAGGCCAAATGAGGCCAGATAGAAACTTAATACACATTCAGATGCGAACCGACAGGACCTTACAGGACCGTAAGAAAATCTGGGAAGTGGGTAAATTACAGGTTTGTTCTGGATCTGATTTGATCCTTATAGAGTCTGATATAACCCGATAGGCCCCGACCAGCCCAGAGCCAGTTCTCACTGGGCCTCATGCTTCACCTTTTCCTCCCTTCCCCGATCGGCGTAGGCAAATTCTCATTCCTATTCTCGTTCTGGCTGCGACGGCCCAAATTCATGCCCACCATCCCCACCACTAAATCACTCTGCACACCGACTACTCCCCCGAGCGGTGGCTCAGGAGCTAAATTTGCATTAACATTCCAAACAGACCCCGATCCCAAGCCAGGTACATTTGAAGGGATAGGAGACTTCCCTGTCGCGGCAGTCCACTTGCTCTGTGTGAAGACGCGTGCTTGCTCCAGTAGCGCTCTATACATGCCATAATTGAACCCGACACATTGAAGTGCAACACAGGCGACTTTGAGTGCACCGGCTGCGTAGAGCTGCGTCACTTCATAGACGTTTTGCGGGGAAGTGTTTTTCCGTGCTACAATAGTTTCCTTTACTATGAGCTGGGTTACCTGTATGAGCCGAGCATGACAGTGTCAGTAGTGAATGATAAAGTATGTATGAAGAGAAGGGGAAGGACTGGTATCAAAGTCACGATACTGGAAGAAAAGACACCAGCAAGACAGACCTCTGCGGGAAGTGCGACCCACTCTTTCGTTGTGAGGTCGGCTAAACGAAAGGCGGGATACACGCCAGCGTAATACCAAGTCCCATCCTTGTTGAAAAAGCACTCTGTATTATTATAAGTTCAGCATCACTATGCTGGGAAAAGAAACAACCAGTCAGTTTGCTCATGCGTCCAACGACATCGACGAGGCTCCAGCGATGAGCAGTGGCAACGCGGGGATTCGTGCTACACTTGAAAGCGGGCGTGTAAAAGTAGCCATGCTCTTCACACTCGGGGCACCACATCGTCGTAGTCGCATAAAAGAGCCGATAGTGGTTCAGACTAGCAGTTTGCGGAAGGACCCATCAGGTAAGGTCAATTTTTAGGTACTCACGAGGTTCGAAGAGACTACAGGCAATGTCAAAGCCATATCGTGTTTAATAAGGACAGAATACTAACTCCAGACAAGGAATTCTTGGATTGTCAAAGGGGGAGGGATGCTAAGAGGACTGAGAGTCTCCTCCGGTGCGTCTTGCGGGAGTCGTAAGTCTGCAAAAATGGCGTTTCGTGCGGCCACCATATCTGCAGGTTCATCCGAAGCCGGATAATGAGAAGCTGACTGCCAGAAGACCGGTTCGTTAGCAAAAGAGCACTCGACAGCAAAATCCTGTACTCGTTCAAAGAACAGGTCAGACGTCGGGTCCGTGCCAGATGGTATCACAGTATCCTGTAATGGGAGAGAAGGCGCAGGTGATTCGACACATCTTCGAGGCAATAGCTGTGGAGTAGATCCCCGAAGATCCATGTTGTTCTGAAAGCAGGTCAGATAAACTTTTCAATTGAGAGCCGAACTTGGAGAGTGCCTGTGACGTCTGAGCGGAATTTGCGGCGTTTTCTTTCAGTGTTCTAAGTTCAACTCGTAATTCAACGATCGTTCGTTCAAGCCGTGCAATTTCTTCCTTTGTTTTTGTTGCTTCCAGTATATCTATAGGCGTCGGAGAGTCAATGGAGGATTAAGGCTCCGTTGAAGGAACTCTATGCTTGCTGATTTTTGTCGTATGGATTAGTGCGCTTCAAACAGACATTGAACAGTAGCATCACGCGCCTTCAAAGCTTCAGTGGCTCGTGAACGTTCAATGACAACTTCGACAGCCATTTCTGTAATTCTCAAAGGGTCCTACACGACTTGTATTAGTGCAGTTCGACCGCATCTATAGAGGCTGGCGGTTACAGGTGTTTTGGGAGCGTCGATTTCTAGCTTAGCTTGAGCAAGTTCAATCTCTGGGGCAGTCATGTCGGAATCGATAATGGATCGGGCAATGTGTGGTGGGTTGGTTACCCGGGGTTAATTCGGGCTCAGTCAATATCACACCTCACACCATCACACGCAACCCTGGCCTCTGGCCACCAATCCATAGGGCCACTCCGCCACCATTGACTAGCTTCATTATATACCTGCGGGCAAGTCGTCATCTCACACTGCGCTCGCAGGTAAGCTACTCTTCGTACATGTACTTACAGTCGTCTCACACTGTGCTCGCAGCGCTGACCCAACTAGATACTCATTACGTCACGCGTTTTTTATCCCCTCCCACCATCCCTGTTCCATTTCATAGAACTCTACAGACATTTTACCTACTCGCCTAGTCCCTCGTAGTTAGTCGGTCCCCCTCCCTCGCTCAAAGAGGGAGATCCGGCGCTTGAGAACTGTTTAGGACTCACCATTTCTTTCCCGCAAACACTCGAAATTCATCACTAAGTTTTCCTTATCAAATTCTCATTTTAAACTACATATCTCATTTATCTCAGACTACCTTTCCCCTTCCAAACGGCAGCCTCGAATTAAGAGTGTCCAATTGTTGAATAGGAGCGATCCATGGTCGAAAGCCGCCAGAAGCCATATTTGTACATATTTGACTGAGTGTCTCGGCAGATGAACCTTTTTCCGACATCTCAATTATGTCTTTAACTGGTGAAGAAGGCCTCCGCGTCGCGATTTGCGCCACAATTCGCGCTGTTGTATCACACGAAATTACTCGGATTCACGTCGACAACCACACCAGATACGGCCCGAGCTCATAGTCGAGACCTTCTCCGCAACCTCTCGGCCACAGCCATACTATGCTAAACATCCACCGACGCGCGAACTGCCTCGTATCAAAGTATCTCAAACAAGTTCGGAATCTTTCCTCAGCTCTGACTAATCAACAGAAGCGCTGGCCCTCTGTTGTTGGCGCTCTTATCCTTGGGGTCACAGCTTGGGCTGCCTTCATGACATACGTCACAAATCAAGAAATGATATCAAGTTCAGTACATAAATCTGGGGAATCGCGGCTAACTCATCTGCCCCTCTTTCAGCAGGTGCTAAGGATGTCGCTCGTCTTTCTTTGTTAAGAACACACTTTTCCTCAATTCATGTCATATCATCTTTCGTAGGGTGCGGATATTCCAGGCAGAGGGTGCCCAACTCCTTCTAGAGCTTCCCATTCCCAACGTTATCGAAATCCGCTTCTCTCCACGCGGAACGTATCTCTCAACGTGGGAACGCCCCGGTATGCCGAACTGCATCGTCTGCATGGGCGTTTAATTCATATAAATACCAGTCAAAATGGAAGACGGTGCACAACACAAAAATCTTCGGATCTTTTCCGCGAGCACTGGCGAGGAGCTCGTTGCTTTCTCGCAAAAGTCCCAGGAAGGCTGGGATGTTCAGTACACAATTTCAGAAGAGTCGCATGCCGTGCGCCTCGTCTCGGGCGAGATCCAAGTGTACCGTCCTGCAGAATGGTCCAAGGGTATCGTCGATAAACTCAAGCTTGAGGGTGCCACCATGGTTTCTCTTAGTTCTGGTTTAAACGCCTCTGTGGCAATTTTTGTCGCCGAGAAAAAGGTGTGTGGTACATTCTTCTTTTCTGCTCTGGATTAGTCCTTCTGCATTGAACTTAGGGTGCACCGGCTGCCATTAAGATCTATGGCCTCCTATCTCTCGCTGGCATCCCGACGTGCCAAAAGTCGTTCTACAAGGCTGATCGCGCTCAAATCAAATGGAATACGCTTGGAACGCAGGTGCTGGTGATGACCCAGACAGAAGTGGACAACATCAACATGAGTTGCTACGGAGAGACGGGCCTGTATCTTCTCAGTGCAGCTGGGAACTTTGACTGCCGTGTCACTCTTGATAAGGAAGGGCCTATCCATGATTTTGCGTGGGCACCTAACTCAAAAGAGTTTGGCGTTGTCTATGGCTGTACGTCTTCCACCCAGTCGCAAAACTAACGAACTTACATATTCCCAGACATGCCGGCGAAGAGCGTGATCTTTGATCAGCGGGTACGCGCTTTGCACGACTTCGGAGCCCATCCACAAAACACCATCTCTTTCAATCCACAAGGCCGTCTTGTCCTCATCGCAGGCTTTGGTAATCTGGCCGGTAAAATCGAAATCTTCGACCGTCGCACCCTTCGACAAGTCTGCACCATCGACGCTCCAAACACCTCGTACTGCGAATGGTCACCGGACGGACGCACCATTCTCACCGCGACGCTCTCACCGCGACTCCGCGTCGATAATGGGGTCAAGATTTGGCACTGTACTGGTCCACTTTTGCATGTCCAGCCTGGAGAGGAATGGTACCAAGTGGCATGGCGTCCTACCCCTGTCGATGCTGTACCGCAATTTGGACAACACCTACCCAGCGCTCCTGCACCCGCAGCGAGTGTGGATTTGATCATGCGAATTTCGTAAAGCCCCACACCAACTAAGCCTGCGGGTGCGTATCGCCCAGGTGCGCGTGGGCTCGCTACACTATCGATTTACAAGCGCGAGGATGAGGGTGGGGCAGCAAGGGTTCCGACGAATGGAACGTCGACGCCGCCGAGGGTGTATAGTCGTTCGCCACACCATCTGCCACCTGGTGCTGCACCAGCGAACGGGAATGGATATGGGAATGGTGGCCGCCCTCACCAGGGACGTCGACAGGTGCTGGGCGCGCCGTTGAGTGCTGAGTCACCTGGACCGGAGATTGATAAGAAGGGTGGTGTGAGGAAGAGGAAGGGGAAGAAGGATGGTGCTGGTGGGCAGGATGGGGAGGGTGGTGGGGTGGACAGTCGAAGCCATAGTCGGCAGGTCAGTGGAACGAGTACGCCGGCTGTGCAGCAGGATGTGGTGGTGGTAGATGTTGGGACGCCGACGTCGCCTGTCCTACAGCGAAGAAGATGCGGAATTTGAACAAGAAGGTGCGTGAAGCCGTGGTATCTTGTGTGTTGGTTCTGATGAATTTTTTTCAGCTCAAGGCAATTGAGGAACTCAAGGAGAAGGCAAAGCGCGGGGAACAACTTGAAGCGGCACAGCTTAGGAAGATGGAGGGTGAAGCGGAGATCAGGGCCGAGCTCTCTGCCCTCGCATCTTCTTTGTGAACCTTGATACCGTGCATCGAGGCTATCCCTCGTTTTCGTTGTCCATGGCTCTTTCTTCATCGTCGTCTAGCTGTCGCTCTATCTCGTAATGCCCTTGATACATCATACTAATTTAGAATTCAGGTTTGCTGCTGGATGTCTTTTCAGAAGCTTACCTCGCAAGTTCCATGAGCACTG
The DNA here is from genome assembly GCA_027475525.1 of Macrolepiota albuminosa. Lineage (NCBI taxonomy): Eukaryota > Fungi > Basidiomycota > Agaricomycetes > Agaricales > Agaricaceae > Macrolepiota > Macrolepiota albuminosa. The sequence goes on along the minus strand of JAMWFC010000049.1, from coordinate 4,763,650 downwards.
AGAGGTGCATCTGAGTTGTACGCTGTGGGAACAAAATTCCACAACTTCCTTTTCTTTTCATCAACAAAAAGTATCTCGGCGTTTGAACAAGTATCAATCATATCGTCAGTATCTCTTCTTTTACGTTCATTGGCAATGAGGACTCACTTCGTATCTGATACATCATGCAAAGTCGCGCTCACTACTTCAGTTGTCGGCACGTGTACCAACCTGCGAGGAAACTTGCAGAATTGGAAGAACTTGACAGCAACCTCGCCACATCACATGCTTACTGGCCACGGCCTTTCGACTGTGGAGCGATATTCTTCCACGCCTCCGAATCGGGGTTCCAGATTTCCTCTCGCCCTTAGTGTCTTGCGGGCCTTCAAGTGCGTGTACGTTGATGGGGACCCATCTACCTTTTTGCTACACCTTTGAATCAATTGGTCACCAGGATCTTCAACCCAACAACCACCTTGTTTGTCACCGCATCTACGTATTGGAATCGTAGATAAGTCCTAGAACAACGAGGAGGTCGCATCCCTAGTTGTCTGCTAATCTCGTTACTATCTTTGCTGCTATACAGGTATGAGCCGATATCAGTTGTGGATTCTCTATACTTATCGCCTGTCGTACCTCGTGAAGCTTCAACTGCAGGTGAAACAAAATTGTGAACATTATCTCTCGTTGTTCTTTTCTTCGAACAGATGTGGTTCTTCTCGTAATCTGGTCCAATCTTGCTCATTCAATGAATCTAGTCGCATTATTCTCAGCGCGAGTCATTCTGCCGCCTATTTGATGTCATTTATTCCACACATTCGTATCTCTTAACTTTTCTGCGATGGAGGCTGAAATCAATTCGAAGAATGTTCTCTCATTTTACGTGATCATTGGTGGTAGTCCAAGTACGCTTCTCTACTGTTCGCTCGGAATTCCAGTTTTAATTAGACCAGTTAAGGATCCAGTTTCAATGACATATTTGGCTGATCTGATCTGTGGGCGTTTACCAGCTTTGTTTGTTCTCCATCTCGAGATTGATTTCTGTTATGATCAAGTGACGACGTTGCAAGGTTTCCACACTCCACGTTGCTTCTCGATGGGCAAAGCTAACAACCGAGGACCTGATCCAGTTGCACGCCGAATTAGAACGGGATGTGAACGCAACAAGATCGTGCGATTGGATTCAGACAATCCAGTGGGGTGGGGTGGGGTGGGGTGGTGGTGGTTGTTGTTGTTGTTGTTGTTTCCACTGCTCAAGTCAAGGATCGTTCATATCACTTGGCGTCTGACGTTCATTTGAACTGACCACACTCAGCCTTCAACTCAACCCTTCACGATTTACCCTCTCATTCTATTCCTTGCAAACAACACTCTGCGCCACCAGGATATGCGCCACCAGATGCGTGCTAAAAAGTTAGATCGATTGGTTAGGATTGAAATTCTACCTGTCAAGCTACGAAAATCTGCGCAACCATGCTTAATGCCAAGTTTGGGTTCATTAACTCGTCTCTGAGGGTTGTGTCAATGGATGGCAAACTTGAATATCGAAAGGTTAAACGTTCAACGGCTCTTAACATCTCTTTAGGTCGTGTGTGATCACTCGCGATTGTCTTTACCTGGATGATAACTACTGTAATGTTTGTTAGAGTTGCCTCCACCCGTGCACGCCACGTCAGCAAATCTGCAGGAAGCTCATATCCTGCATCAATTGCGTTGGTGACTGTGGGTCCTTCAGGGACGAATCATACAAGAGGAAATGACCTGAATAAAACCTCTTTGAAGCGATTTGCACCCCTGGGCAGCCTTGACTGATGTGCCACAACTCAAAGATCGACGCTAATTGCTTACACAAAGCTTGGCTGAAGCAGCCAGAAACAACTGGTATGGTGCACCATGTGTATCAGGTAGGATTTCGTTTTGCAAGTGTTGGCTACCCTTCAGGGTCGGTCAACTACCTCCAGGGTCAGCTCAAAGAAGCTGAGCGGATCAGTAATTTTGGGGCGTGACATCTGGCACCCCGTTACATTTGAAATGAGCATTATAACCCACCAGTAACTTAGCGCCGAAACTGGTCACGCGGAAGCGTGACCCATTAAATTGAAGAAAAGAGAGGCGAAAAAGCGACTACTGGCTACCTTATTTAATAATACAGGGTGAGGAGGGAGGGTTGACGAAAAATATGTGTAAAATACACTAAATAATACTGGTGTGAAGAAGTGAGCGAGGGGCCAAGACGCGACCTTCCCATCGCGAACTTACTTTAGATATTTCGCTAGTGGACGGCGCAATACAAACAACTTTTTGAGAGAGCGAAATATCTATGGTGAGAGGTGAGCCCGGCTCACCGGTGGCCACGCAGGGGGAGTCTCACCGATGATTTATGGAGCAAGCGAAGAATAAATAGGGGGGCAATAAATAAAAGATAAACTGTGAAAAGACGGGGATCTCGGTGAGAATAAAACAATGTGAGAGAGCGCGACGGCGCTCACCTGGGCAGCAGCAGGGGAAGGAGGTGGACGGAAGGTAAGGACTGCCCAAGATGTCTGAGACCGCATGCCGTGCTGACCACGCTACGGCATCTGCCAGAACTGTGGCACCGTGCCGAGATCGGCATACGAGCTGGGGAGAGGGAAAGGTGCGGGTGTGACCGGAAGGACTCCTGAGCACGCAGAGGCCTCCGAAAACGCTCACCACCTTCGGCGCTCGCCTTTACGCCGACCTCTGCAGTTGGGGAGTTTTTATAGCGCCGAAACTGGTCACGCGGAAGCGTGACCCATTAAATTGAAGAAAAGAGAGGCGAAAAAGCGACTATTGGCTAGGAAAAAGCTGACGAGGAGAGAGGTGGGGAGGAGGTGGTGAGAAAGATGTTGCGGGAGCTGAGCCGAACAAGAAGTAGATTGAAATTATGATCGTGGATTTTTCGTTTTTGTTGCAGGAGCAGGGTCGAAGTAGAATCAGATTGAAAAAAAAACCCGTGTGTCTGTTCGTGAACTTTTTGTTTTATGGTCGTGAATCTTTGTGGAGGTGAAATTCGTGAATGAAAAGAGGATGCTTGCGTTTGTGGAGAGCAGCGAGCTCGAATTCGGCCCGTACGGAGGGGTTATCCCTGAGGTAGGTCCTCCAAGCTTGCGAAGTCCAGCGACCGATAGCCATAATGACGTCTTCCGAGAGGCCTAAGGATGCGTAAAACGTGGCTCCTCCAGCACGCGGGGAGTGACCACCGTAAGTTCGATCGAGGAAAGAGGAAAGCTTAGAGTCGAACCAGGCTCGCGTCGGAATGGAACCATCTTGGCGGAGGAAGAGTGCAAAACGTGCACCGTGTATAGCGTCGCGACGAGACGTGTATTCACCGAGAAGATTAACTGGGTCAGCCACATTATGGTGGGCGAACATTACTTTAGAGCCCGTGAAAAATCGGTCGGTTTTATGGTACGGCAGATCATAGGATGCGTATCCATGCGAGAACTGAAGAGAAGAACGTTTGATGATTTTGCGCCAGTCTAAAGCAGACTTCGACCTGATCACAAGTTCCCCCGAACGGTGGCATGCGTAGAAAGCGCATGACATCAGGGTTGCAAACAACAGGTCGTCAAAGTCGTTAGACGTTCGAGCCCGGGTGACGAATCTTTGCAGGTGAGCGATTCGGAGAGGAAGTTTACGATGGATCGGATCCGCGCGAATTTTCTTTGCGCCTTTAATTGCAGCTTTTACGAGGGGATGTGATCTGTTAACGTCGAAATCGGGGTAGATATTACGAAGGAAGTGACCAGCGCCTGAGAGATATTTCGGTGCAGAAGCTATATATCTAGAAGTGAACGCTACATATTTAGACAGAGTTTGGGGAGTAGGGTCAATTGGAAGGTTGTGAGAGGAACAAAAATTGACGTAGTCTCGTGCTCCTGTAGCATAACAGGAGACTGTCGATTTTTCTATGGCTTCAGTTTGAACGTGAAGAGTCCAAGCGTCTAGATCAGCACTGGACATCGGTTGGCGGGCCGCTTTTCGAGACGACCCGCCAATTGCCTTCAAAAGGATTTGTTCCATCGCGCCGGCAGAGAGTCTCTAGGGGGCTCAAAGTCATGGACGCGGTAAGCAGGAAAACGGCGATGAAAATCGTCGAAAAGGAGGCGTGATAAGAGGTCAGCCCGCGTGTTGTCCTTACCTGCTATGTGTCGAACACGCAAGTCTATTCCGGTTTCAATGATTATTCCAGCCACAGCCTTCACTACGGAGTTATGCATGTCTTCTGCTGCGCCGAGAGTGTTAAAGACTGAAACGGAGTCAAGACTATCAGTGAAAATAAGCAATCTTTTTGGAGGGTGATCGAAAGAAGCAACGTGATGGATGCTCGAGAGGATGGCCAATAGCTCAAGGAAGAAGATGTCGACTTTAGGCTTTGAGTGGTCCGGATTCAGCTTATAGACAAAACCATTCCCCGCATAGACAAATGCAAGGGCCAGTTTTAGACTAGCATCAGTCCATAAAACGAAATCGGCCGAAGCGTCGTCCCAATTTGTTGCGTCGAGGAATCTTATCCCTATTGCCGAAGGAAGAACCTTGAGCAGCCAAGACATATCATCTGTTACTTCCCTGTTGAGGAAAACTCCGGCATGCAGTGTTGTTTTAGATGCTATCTTTCGATATAACGACGATAATGCTGGGCGACCCCACGGTAATACATTGAGAAGCCAGTTGAGATGGCCAGCAAGGCGCATCCAAGCACGGAGGGGTGGACGACGGTTGGGAGTGTTGACGAAGTCGAAAATCTTCGTGAAGATGTCATCGATGGAATCTTTGGTCAGAGTAATAGTGCCTTGGTTTATATCGACCCAGAATCCGATGATCTTAAGGCACTCCCCGAATTCTTGCTTCTTCTCGTCCCACGGACAGCCGATGGAGTCCCAAAGAATGAGAAGTTGAGCTTGGTGTCTTGGCCTTAATTTGCCTTTGAAGTTCACCAAGTCGGTGGCTCGGTCCCACGAAAAGAAGTCGTCCATGAAATCATGCAGGTCGGGCATATCTAATTTAGTAACCGCTAACCAGCACATTAAACCTGCCAGTGCGCACCAACAACGAGGGGAAGCTCGGTTCCCAAATACCAAACGGTGCACTATGCGCCACACACCGTCAACCTTGACGAGCTGTCGTAGCTGCCACAAAGGGTGTGCAGGGAGATTTAGGAAAGCACTTGAGACATCAGATTTCCAAGTCACCAAAGACTCTGAAGGATGTCGGCGCTTAGCGTTGTAAAGTACTTGCCCAAATGTCCTCATGTCGTCATACTTCACCTTAACATCAGTTTTTGAGATGCCATCGTTTAGACCGGAAGCTGTATGATCGGTTACGACTCTTGGTTTTCCCTTTTGCCAAACGACAAAAAGAGGAGACGATTTCATTCCTGGTAGAAGCTTGTCGATGTCGATGGGATCGGACCAACGTTTGGCTTCAATCTCTTTTTTCTGGAAGTCCCTGATGGCGTTGAGGTCCAAATCTTCCGTCGCGTAATTATCCAGAGGCTCCGCTGCATTCGAATCCCAATTCCCATCATCAAATGGCCAGAAACCTTCCCTGAGACCTTTCATGACTGATGCGACGAAAGGCTGGTTGGGGTGATCCCAGAGCATGGCTTCAAAGGAATCAACATTGAAGGGTGTCTCAACGCGTATGTAATCTTTCATTGTTTCTAGTGTTGATCGGATATTAGGGTCGGAAAATAAAACAGAAGGGGGAGATGGAAGTGGCGTAGCTGTCATAGTGTCACGAGCTGATGGAGACATAAGTGAGATATGAGAAGAACTGTTCCAGACGAAACCTCTACGAAAACGAGGTGAATTTTGAGTAAGAGAGTCATTAGGACGTTTGCGGATAGAAGAGAGAGATCTAGGCCCATGACTAATTGCCTCATCAACTCTACGCCTCGAGTCCGCCTGTTGCTCGATGAGATTGACGTCGTGCTCTGAGCTTAGAGAGGCATTCCTCATTGTCTCTAGCTCTATGTTTATTCCCACACTCGCAGCAAACACCGTGCCGACGATTGTTCGAACACGGATCCACATTGCAATAACCCAGGTTCCAGTTTTGGCAAATCGTCGAGGCTCGCCTTTTGTTTGGAGTGAAACGAAAGAAGGAAGTACGCTTGGTTCCCAGCGTTGGGTGGGAAGCAGCCGCCGAGACGCCAATGAGCTGCGAAAGGAGAGGAATATGGAGCTCATTGGGATCGTTAAGCCTAAAAGGATTTCGTGCATATCTGTTTCGCGTGTCTGCATCGAAATTAATTGCCATCGAAACAGCTCCGAGAGAGGAACGAATGAAATCAACGATTCTGCCACGATAAAAGGCCAGCTCAATCTTGCGATGCGGATAAAAGGATATAACTCCGTCCGCCCAAGCGTCAAAAACCCTGGCCCAGTCAGATTCCGACAAAATCGGACGACGAGCAGTAGCATGATCCTTTTTGATAATGGAGAAACCCCCGATGAAGTCTTTCGGTTCATCGTTGTAGTCATAACCTTTGTCCAAGGTCGCGTAGAGCTTCTCGAAATCGACGTAGTGATTGAGTATGATGAGACGCCAAATAGATCGCGAAATGGGATCTTTGAGCTTCTTGAGTTGGGCGAGATTGACGAGAGAGTCGATGACTTTTTCTTTCCCATACTCCTGTCGGAGCTCCCACGTTTTGGCCAGGTGAGGGTCGAACGAAGCTTCGTCCTGAAAAGAAGCGAGGTGTGGCGCAATGGCGAGCAAGGAAGGAGGAATAGCGGCAACTTCTGAGTCCTTGGACTCAAAACCAGCGTTTTGGATATCAAATCGAGTGGGCTGATCCATCCTCGCATCTTTCCTGGAGGGGTCCACCTGATCGAGCAGAGATGCCCATGCAGCCGACTCGATTGCTTGGGCATGAGAGGACGATTGAAAGTCCGGACCTTGAACAGGGAGAGTTGCACTTCGATCTGGTCCTTTTGAATGTTCAGGTGGTACCGATGGGGAACATGGACGAGAGACATCAGGCTCTTCTCTAGCCTTCGCTTGTCGAATTTCAAGACGACGCTTGGCTGCATCAATAAAGTCTCGAGCTTCGTCTGGTCTGAACCCCGATACTTGGAGAGAAACCACAAGATCTGAGAGGGTACGTGCTCCCTCGACTGTTTCGTCGACCAGTTTTTGACCAGCCTCTGATTTGGCACGGACTGCTTCAAGACTTTGATCATGACCAAAGACTTGTCCTTCTGGCACCTCACTAGCATGGCGGATACAAGTTTCACAACGGCAAGACTGGACATTCTCGGAGCTCATGGATAGATGATGATGACGAGGATGAACGAGTAGAAAATTGACGAAAAATATGTGTAAAATACACTAAATAATACTGGTGTGAAGAAGTGAGCGAGGGGCCAAGACGCGACCTTCCCATCGCGAACTTACTTTAGATATTTCGCTAGTGGACGGCGCAATACAAACAACTTTTTGAGAGAGCGAAATATCTATGGTGAGAGGTGAGCCCGGCTCACCGGTGGCCACGCAGGGGGAGTCTCACCGATGATTTATGGAGCAAGCGAAGAATAAATAGGGGGGCAATAAATAAAAGATAAACTGTGAAAAGACGGGGATCTCGGTGAGAATAAAACAATGTGAGAGAGCGCGACGGCGCTCACCTGGGCAGCAGCAGGGGAAGGAGGTGGACGGAAGGTAAGGACTGCCCAAGATGTCTGAGACCGCATGCCGTGCTGACCACGCTACGGCATCTGCCAGAACTGTGGCACCGTGCCGAGATCGGCATACGAGCTGGGGAGAGGGAAAGGTGCGGGTGTGACCGGCAGTCCTTACCTTCCGTCCACCTCCTTCCCCTGCTGCTGCCCAGTTTATCTTTTATTTATTGCCCCCCTATTTATTCTTCGCTTGCTCCATAAATCATCGATATTTCGCTCTCTCAAAAAGTTGTTTGTATTGCGCCGTCCACTAGCGAAATATCTAAATATTATTTAGTGTATTTTACACATATTTTTCGTCAATTTTCTACTCGTTCATCCTCGTCATCATCATCTATCCATGAGCTCCGAGAATGTCCAGTCTTGCCGTTGTGAAACTTGTATCCGCCATGCTAGTGAGGTGCCAGAAGGACAAGTCTTTGGTCATGATCAAAGTCTTGAAGCAGTCCGTGCCAAATCAGAGGCTGGTCAAAAACTGGTCGACGAAACAGTCGAGGGAGCACGTACCCTCTCAGATCTTGTGGTTTCTCTCCAAGTATCGGGGTTCAGACCAGACGAAGCTCGAGACTTTATTGACGCAGCCAAGCGTCGTCTTGAAATTCGACAAGCGAAGGCTAGAGAAGAGCCTGATGTCTCTCGTCCATGTTCCCCATCGGTACCACCTGAACATTCAAAAGGACCAGATCGAAGTGCAACTCTCCCTGTTCAAGGTCCGGACTTTCAATCGTCCTCTCATGCCCAAGCAATCGAGTCGGCTGCATGGGCATCTCTGCTCGATCAGGTGGACCCCTCCAGGAAAGATGCGAGGATGGATCAGCCCACTCGATTTGATATCCAAAACGCTGGTTTTGAGTCCAAGGACTCAGAAGTTGCCGCTATTCCTCCTTCCTTGCTCGCCATTGCGCCACACCTCGCTTCTTTTCAGGACGAAGCTTCGTTCGACCCTCACCTGGCCAAAACGTGGGAGCTCCGACAGGAGTATGGGAAAGAAAAAGTCATCGACTCTCTCGTCAATCTCGCCCAACTCAAGAAGCTCAAAGATCCCATTTCGCGATCTATTTGGCGTCTCATCATACTCGATCACTACGTCGATTTCGAGAAGCTCTACGCGACCTTGGACAAAGGTTATGACTACAACGATGAACCGAAAGACTTCATCGGGGGTTTCTCCATTATCAAAAAGGATCATGCTACTGCTCGTCGTCCGATTTTGTCGGAATCTGACTGGGCCAGGGTTTTTGACGCTTGGGCAGACGGAGTTATATCCTTTTATCCGCATCGCAAGATTGAGCTGGCCTTTTATCGTGGCAGAATCGTTGATTTCATTCGTTCCTCTCTCGGAGCTGTTTCGATGGCAATTAATTTCGATGCAGACACGCGAAACAGATATGCACGAAATCCTTTTAGGCTTAACGATCCCAATGAGCTCCATATTCCTCTCCTTTCGCAGCTCATTGGCGTCTCGGCGGCTGCTTCCCACCCAACGCTGGGAACCAAGCGTACTTCCTTCTTTCGTTTCACTCCAAACAAAAGGCGAGCCTCGACGATTTGCCAAAACTGGAACCTGGGTTATTGCAATGTGGATCCGTGTTCGAACAATCGTCGGCACGGTGTTTGCTGCGAGTGTGGGAATAAACATAGAGCTAGAGACAATGAGGAATGCCTCTCTAAGCTCAGAGCACGACGTCAATCTCATCGAGCAACAGGCGGACTCGAGGCGTAGAGTTGATGAGGCAATTAGTCATGGGCCTAGATCTCTCTCTTCTATCCGCAAACGTCCTAATGACTCTCTTACTCAAAATTCACCTCGTTTTCGTAGAGGTTTCGTCTGGAACAGTTCTTCTCATATCTCACTTATGTCTCCATCAGCTCGTGACACTATGACAGCTACGCCACTTCCATCTCCCCCTTCTGTTTTATTTTCCGACCCTAATATCCGATCAACACTAGAAACAATGAAAGATTACATACGCGTTGAGACACCCTTCAATGTTGATTCCTTTGAAGCCATGCTCTGGGATCACCCCAACCAGCCTTTCGTCGCATCAGTCATGAAAGGTCTCAGGGAAGGTTTCTGGCCATTTGATGATGGGAATTGGGATTCGAATGCAGCGGAGCCTCTGGATAATTACGCGACGGAAGATTTGGACCTCAACGCCATCAGGGACTTCCAGAAAAAAGAGATTGAAGCCAAACGTTGGTCCGATCCCATCGACATCGACAAGCTTCTACCAGGAATGAAATCGTCTCCTCTTTTTGTCGTTTGGCAAAAGGGAAAACCAAGAGTCGTAACCGATCATACAGCTTCCGGTCTAAACGATGGCATCTCAAAAACTGATGTTAAGGTGAAGTATGACGACATGAGGACATTTGGGCAAGTACTTTACAACGCTAAGCGCCGACATCCTTCAGAGTCTTTGGTGACTTGGAAATCTGATGTCTCAAGTGCTTTCCTAAATCTCCCTGCACACCCTTTGTGGCAGCTACGACAGCTCGTCAAGGTTGACGGTGTGTGGCGCATAGTGCACCGTTTGGTATTTGGGAACCGAGCTTCCCCTCGTTGTTGGTGCGCACTGGCAGGTTTAATGTGCTGGTTAGCGGTTACTAAATTAGATATGCCCGACCTGCATGATTTCATGGACGACTTCTTTTCGTGGGACCGAGCCACCGACTTGGTGAACTTCAAAGGCAAATTAAGGCCAAGACACCAAGCTCAACTTCTCATTCTTTGGGACTCCATCGGCTGTCCGTGGGACGAGAAGAAGCAAGAATTCGGGGAGTGCCTTAAGATCATCGGATTCTGGGTCGATATAAACCAAGGCACTATTACTCTGACCAAAGATTCCATCGATGACATCTTCACGAAGATTTTCGACTTCGTCAACACTCCCAACCGTCGTCCACCCCTCCGTGCTTGGATGCGCCTTGCTGGCCATCTCAACTGGCTTCTCAATGTATTACCGTGGGGTCGCCCAGCATTATCGTCGTTATATCGAAAGATAGCATCTAAAACAACACTGCATGCCGGAGTTTTCCTCAACAGGGAAGTAACAGATGATATGTCTTGGCTGCTCAAGGTTCTTCCTTCGGCAATAGGGATAAGATTCCTCGACGCAACAAATTGGGACGACGCTTCGGCCGATTTCGTTTTATGGACTGATGCTAGTCTAAAACTGGCCCTTGCATTTGTCTATGCGGGGAATGGTTTTGTCTATAAGCTGAATCCGGACCACTCAAAGCCTAAAGTCGACATCTTCTTCCTTGAGCTATTGGCCATCCTCTCGAGCATCCATCACGTTGCTTCTTTCGATCACCCTCCAAAAAGATTGCTTATTTTCACTGATAGTCTTGACTCCGTTTCAGTCTTTAACACTCTCGGCGCAGCAGAAGACATGCATAACTCCGTAGTGAAGGCTGTGGCTGGAATAATCATTGAAACCGGAATAGACTTGCGTGTTCGACACATAGCAGGTAAGGACAACACGCGGGCTGACCTCTTATCACGCCTCCTTTTCGACGATTTTCATCGCCGTTTTCCTGCTTACCGCGTCCATGACTTTGAGCCCCCTAGAGACTCTCTGCCGGCGCGATGGAACAAATCCTTTTGAAGGCAATTGGCGGGTCGTCTCGAAAAGCGGCCCGCCAACCGATGTCCAGTGCTGATCTAGACGCTTGGACTCTTCACGTTCAAACTGAAGCCATAGAAAAATCGACAGTCTCCTGTTATGCTACAGGAGCACGAGACTACGTCAATTTTTGTTCCTCTCACAACCTTCCAATTGACCCTACTCCCCAAACTCTGTCTAAATATGTAGCGTTCACTTCTAGATATATAGCTTCTGCACCGAAATATCTCTCAGGCGCTGGTCACTTCCTTCGTAATATCTACCCCGATTTCGACGTTAACAGATCACATCCCCTCGTAAAAGCTGCAATTAAAGGCGCAAAGAAAATTCGCGCGGATCCGATCCATCGTAAACTTCCTCTCCGAATCGCTCACCTGCAAAGATTCGTCACCCGGGCTCGAACGTCTAACGACTTTGACGACCTGTTGTTTGCAACCCTGATGTCATGCGCTTTCTATGCATGCCACCGTTCGGGGGAACTTGTGATCAGGTCGAAGTCTGCTTTAGACTGGCGCAAAATCATCAAACGTTCTTCTCTTCAGTTCTCGCATGGATACGCATCCTATGATCTGCCGTACCATAAAACCGACCGATTTTTCACGGGCTCTAAAGTAATGTTCGCCCACCATAATGTGGCTGACCCAGTTAATCTTCTCGGTGAATACACGTCTCGTCGCGACGCTATACACGGTGCACGTTTTGCACTCTTCCTCCGCCAAGATGGTTCCATTCCGACGCGAGCCTGGTTCGACTCTAAGCTTTCCTCTTTCCTCGATCGAACTTACGGTGGTCACTCCCCGCGTGCTGGAGGAGCCACGTTTTACGCATCCTTAGGCCTCTCGGAAGACGTCATTATGGCTATCGGTCGCTGGACTTCGCAAGCTTGGAGGACCTACCTCAGGGATAACCCCTCCGTACGGGCCGAATTCGAGCTCGCTGCTCTCCACAAACGCAAGCATCCTCTTTTCATTCACGAATTTCACCTCCACAAAGATTCACGACCATAAAACAAAAAGTTCACGAACAGACACACGGGTTTTTTTTTCAATCTGATTCTACTTCGACCCTGCTCCTGCAACAAAAACGAAAAATCCACGATCATAATTTCAATCTACTTCTTGTTCGGCTCAGCTCCCGCAACATCTTTCTCACCACCTCCTCCCCACCTCTCTCCTCGTCAGCTTTTTCCTAGCCAATAGTCGCTTTTTCGCCTCTCTTTTCTTCAATTTAATGGGTCACGCTTCCGCGTGACCAGTTTCGGCGCTATAAAAACTCCCCAACTGCAGAGGTCGGCGTAAAGGCGAGCGCCGAAGGTGGTGAGCGTTTTCGGAGGCCTCTGCGTGCTCAGGAGTCCTTCCGGTCACACCCGCACCTTTCCCTCTCCCCAGCTCGTATGCCGATCTCGGCACGGTGCCACAGTTCTGGCAGATGCCGTAGCGTGGTCAGCACGGCATGCGGTCTCAGACATCTTGGGCAGTCCTTACCTTCCGTCCACCTCCTTCCCCTGCTGCTGCCCAGGTGAGCGCCGTCGCGCTCTCTCACATTGTTTTATTCTCACCGAGATCCCCGTCTTTTCACAGTTTATCTTTTATTTATTGCCCCCCTATTTATTCTTCGCTTGCTCCATAAATCATCGGTGAGACTCCCCCTGCGTGGCCACCGGTGAGCCGGGCTCACCTCTCACCATAGATATTTCGCTCTCTCAAAAAGTTGTTTGTATTGCGCCGTCCACTAGCGAAATATCTAAAGTAAGTTCGCGATGGGAAGGTCGCGTCTTGGCCCCTCGCTCACTTCTTCACACCAGTATTATTTAGTGTATTTTACACATATTTTTCGTCAACCCTCCCTCCTCACCCTGTATTATTAAATAAGGTAGCCAGTAGTCGCTTTTTCGCCTCTCTTTTCTTCAATTTAATGGGTCACGACACCCTTCAATGTTGATTCCTTTGAAGCCATGCTCTGGGATCACCCCAACCAGCCTTTCGTCGCATCAGTCATGAAAGGTCTCAGGGAAGGTTTCTGGCCATTTGATGATGGGAATTGGGATTCGAATGCAGCGGAGCCTCTGGATAATTACGCGACGGAAGATTTGGACCTCAACGCCATCAGGGACTTCCAGAAAAAAGAGATTGAAGCCAAACGTTGGTCCGATCCCATCGACATCGACAAGCTTCTACCAGGAATGAAATCGTCTCCTCTTTTTGTCGTTTGGCAAAAGGGAAAACCAAGAGTCGTAACCGATCATACAGCTTCCGGTCTAAACGATGGCATCTCAAAAACTGATGTTAAGGTGAAGTATGACGACATGAGGACATTTGGGCAAGTACTTTACAACGCTAAGCGCCGACATCCTTCAGAGTCTTTGGTGACTTGGAAATCTGATGTCTCAAGTGCTTTCCTAAATCTCCCTGCACACCCTTTGTGGCAGCTACGACAGCTCGTCAAGGTTGACGGTGTGTGGCGCATAGTGCACCGTTTGGTATTTGGGAACCGAGCTTCCCCTCGTTGTTGGTGCGCACTGGCAGGTTTAATGTGCTGGTTAGCGGTTACTAAATTAGATATGCCCGACCTGCATGATTTCATGGACGACTTCTTTTCGTGGGACCGAGCCACCGACTTGGTGAACTTCAAAGGCAAATTAAGGCCAAGACACCAAGCTCAACTTCTCATTCTTTGGGACTCCATCGGCTGTCCGTGGGACGAGAAGAAGCAAGAATTCGGGGAGTGCCTTAAGATCATCGGATTCTGGGTCGATATAAACCAAGGCACTATTACTCTGACCAAAGATTCCATCGATGACATCTTCACGAAGATTTTCGACTTCGTCAACACTCCCAACCGTCGTCCACCCCTCCGTGCTTGGATGCGCCTTGCTGGCCATCTCAACTGGCTTCTCAATGTATTACCGTGGGGTCGCCCAGCATTATCGTCGTTATATCGAAAGATAGCATCTAAAACAACACTGCATGCCGGAGTTTTCCTCAACAGGGAAGTAACAGATGATATGTCTTGGCTGCTCAAGGTTCTTCCTTCGGCAATAGGGATAAGATTCCTCGACGCAACAAATTGGGACGACGCTTCGGCCGATTTCGTTTTATGGACTGATGCTAGTCTAAAACTGGCCCTTGCATTTGTCTATGCGGGGAATGGTTTTGTCTATAAGCTGAATCCGGACCACTCAAAGCCTAAAGTCGACATCTTCTTCCTTGAGCTATTGGCCATCCTCTCGAGCATCCATCACGTTGCTTCTTTCGATCACCCTCCAAAAAGATTGCTTATTTTCACTGATAGTCTTGACTCCGTTTCAGTCTTTAACACTCTCGGCGCAGCAGAAGACATGCATAACTCCGTAGTGAAGGCTGTGGCTGGAATAATCATTGAAACCGGAATAGACTTGCGTGTTCGACACATAGCAGGTAAGGACAACACGCGGGCTGACCTCTTATCACGCCTCCTTTTCGACGATTTTCATCGCCGTTTTCCTGCTTACCGCGTCCATGACTTTGAGCCCCCTAGAGACTCTCTGCCGGCGCGATGGAACAAATCCTTTTGAAGGCAATTGGCGGGTCGTCTCGAAAAGCGGCCCGCCAACCGATGTCCAGTGCTGATCTAGACGCTTGGACTCTTCACGTTCAAACTGAAGCCATAGAAAAATCGACAGTCTCCTGTTATGCTACAGGAGCACGAGACTACGTCAATTTTTGTTCCTCTCACAACCTTCCAATTGACCCTACTCCCCAAACTCTGTCTAAATATGTAGCGTTCACTTCTAGATATATAGCTTCTGCACCGAAATATCTCTCAGGCGCTGGTCACTTCCTTCGTAATATCTACCCCGATTTCGACGTTAACAGATCACATCCCCTCGTAAAAGCTGCAATTAAAGGCGCAAAGAAAATTCGCGCGGATCCGATCCATCGTAAACTTCCTCTCCGAATCGCTCACCTGCAAAGATTCGTCACCCGGGCTCGAACGTCTAACGACTTTGACGACCTGTTGTTTGCAACCCTGATGTCATGCGCTTTCTACGCATGCCACCGTTCGGGGGAACTTGTGATCAGGTCGAAGTCTGCTTTAGACTGGCGCAAAATCATCAAACGTTCTTCTCTTCAGTTCTCGCATGGATACGCATCCTATGATCTGCCGTACCATAAAACCGACCGATTTTTCACGGGCTCTAAAGTAATGTTCGCCCACCATAATGTGGCTGACCCAGTTAATCTTCTCGGTGAATACACGTCTCGTCGCGACGCTATACACGGTGCACGTTTTGCACTCTTCCTCCGCCAAGATGGTTCCATTCCGACGCGAGCCTGGTTCGACTCTAAGCTTTCCTCTTTCCTCGATCGAACTTACGGTGGTCACTCCCCGCGTGCTGGAGGAGCCACGTTTTACGCATCCTTAGGCCTCTCGGAAGACGTCATTATGGCTATCGGTCGCTGGACTTCGCAAGCTTGGAGGACCTACCTCAGGGATAACCCCTCCGTACGGGCCGAATTCGAGCTCGCTGCTCTCCACAAACGCAAGCATCCTCTTTTCATTCACGAATTTCACCTCCACAAAGATTCACGACCATAAAACAAAAAGTTCACGAACAGACACACGGGTTTTTTTTTCAATCTGATTCTACTTCGACCCTGCTCCTGCAACAAAAACGAAAAATCCACGATCATAATTTCAATCTACTTCTTGTTCGGCTCAGCTCCCGCAACATCTTTCTCACCACCTCCTCCCCACCTCTCTCCTCGTCAGCTTTTTCCTAGCCAATAGTCGCTTTTTCGCCTCTCTTTTCTTCAATTTAATGGGTCACGCTTCCGCGTGACCAGTTTCGGCGCTATAAAAACTCCCCAACTGCAGAGGTCGGCGTAAAGGCGAGCGCCGAAGGTGGTGAGCGTTTTCGGAGGCCTCTGCGTGCTCAGGAGTCCTTCCGGTCACACCCGCACCTTTCCCTCTCCCCAGCTCGTATGCCGATCTCGGCACGGTGCCACAGTTCTGGCAGATGCCGTAGCGTGGTCAGCACGGCATGCGGTCTCAGACATCTTGGGCAGTCCTTACCTTCCGTCCACCTCCTTCCCCTGCTGCTGCCCAGGTGAGCGCCGTCGCGCTCTCTCACATTGTTTTATTCTCACCGAGATCCCCGTCTTTTCACAGTTTATCTTTTATTTATTGCCCCCCTATTTATTCTTCGCTTGCTCCATAAATCATCGGTGAGACTCCCCCTGCGTGGCCACCGGTGAGCCGGGCTCACCTCTCACCATAGATATTTCGCTCTCTCAAAAAGTTGTTTGTATTGCGCCGTCCACTAGCGAAATATCTAAAGTAAGTTCGCGATGGGAAGGTCGCGTCTTGGCCCCTCGCTCACTTCTTCACACCAGTATTATTTAGTGTATTTTACACATATTTTTCGTCAAATACACTAAATAATACTGGTGTGAAGAAGTGAGCGAGGGGCCAAGACGCGACCTTCCCATCGCGAACTTACTTTAGATATTTCGCTAGTATACTGGTGTGAAGAAGTGAGCGAGGGGCCAAGACGCGACCTTCCCATCGCGAACTTACTTTAGATATTTCGCTAGTGGACGGCGCAATACAAACAACTTTTTGAGAGAGCGAAATATCTATGGTGAGAGGTGAGCCCGGCTCACCGGTGGCCACGCAGGGGGAGTCTCACCGATGATTTATGGAGCAAGCGAAGAATAAATAGGGGGGCAATAAATAAAAGATAAACTGTGAAAAGACGGGGATCTCGGTGAGAATAAAACAATGTGAGAGAGCGCGACGGCGCTCACCTGGGCAGCAGCAGGGGAAGGAGGTGGACGGAAGGTAAGGACTGCCCAAGATGTCTGAGACCGCATGCCGTGCTGACCACGCTACGGCATCTGCCAGAACTGTGGCACCGTGCCGAGATCGGCATACGAGCTGGGGAGAGGGAAAGGTGCGGGTGTGACCGGAAGGACTCCTGAGCACGCAGAGGCCTCCGAAAACGCTCACCACCTTCGGCGCTCGCCTTTACGCCGAGTAACTTATTATTTTGACCTGAATTTGCTCAGGGAGCACGTGACTGGCACATGTGACCAGTGCATGTGATTTGGGATCTCCTGGGCACATGATCAGATTGAGTGTCAGAAAGCCGCCCTAAAGTTGAGGGGCTGCCCAATGACTTGCTTGTGGTCAGACTATAGAAAATTTTATACTGGTTCTTCCGAGAGGGCTCACTGAGCTGGTCTCAGTCAAAATAAAAATTTCTGTACCTGCTGATGCGGCTGCTAAGTACTCTAAGGGAAGTGGTGGGTGGGTAGCGTGAAACTGTAAATACATATTTTTGCTATCTAAAGATCACTCAGTGAGATTGTTACCATGCACCATGTGTATCAGGTAGGATTTTATTTCGCAAGTGTTGGCTACCCTTCAGTTGACTGAGACTAGCTCAGTGAGCCCTCTCGGAAGAACCAGTATAAAATTTTCTATAGTCTGACCACAAGCAAGTCATTGGGCAGCCCCTCAACTTTAGGGCGGCTTTCTGACACTCAACCTGATCATGTGCCTGGGAGATCCCGAACCACATGCACTGGTCACATTCGCCAGTCATGTGCTCCACGAGCAAATTCAGGTCAAAATAATAAGTTACTGGTGGGTTATAATGCTCAACAAAAACACGGGTTCCGAGGGTAAGGAGCGTTATCGGAGGCCTCTGCATGTACAAGCAGTCATACCTGCAGACCATCAAGACATCAGCAGCCGTTTCCGATTCGATGCCATGGCACTGGCAGAGGTTGGGTTGGAAACAGTAGGACATAGCTTTACTTACCTTACAATAGATATTATTATATTATATTTATTATAATATAATATTAATTTACATTATTATATAAATTAGTTTACCAGCTGCTTACAAAGCAGCTTACTTTCGTGTATACTACATTGTCAATAGACCGGTCTGGTCTGATTCAGTGTCGTGTGTGCACACTAAGCTCTCTAAACTTCGTAACTTCGTTACATTTTTTTGAATCCGCCAGCTAGGATCTATTGCCTAGCATCCGACGTCAGTCGTTGAGTTCGTTGACAGAACTCTATCAGCTTCTCGAGCTTCTTGCACAGCCACACCGTGCAAATTTCAAACAGGGGATCAATGAGTAATCCCATACCTGCAGCGCCCACTGACGGCGGGCGAAATGCCCACGACCTACGGGGAGACCCAGCAGACACCCAGGACGCGTCAGCGTCCAATGCGGGTCAGGTAAGACCCAAGGCTCGAGACCGAGGTCAGAGTGCCGACCTGGCCAGGAATGAGAGCGAGGCCCGGAGAGCTGAAAGCTCACAACAGGACGGTCCGCAACGCCTCCAGGACAAGATGCCCGGGGGATTAACGCCCCCAGTTACGCAGCTGCCAGGAGGACTGTGACGGTCTAGCCGACTGGCTTCCAAAGGACCCCCACAGGATGGCCGACAGTCAACCGGCGCCTATGGCGCCCCAGGAGATGCCGAGTCGTCAGTACGGACTGGGAGAGCCCTCCCTACGAGCCGGAGCAGTGGGACCAGGCGGTCCACAGCGGGGCCAATGCCTTCTAAAGTAGCGGAAGCCCGCTTAGAAGAGGTACCGGAGGAGGCTGCAAGGCCTGAAGGATACCGCGCGGAAGATCGATTTCCGCGCACACCAGCAGTGGAGGAAGCTCAGGAGGTTGTAGAACTTCCAGAGGAGGTGATGGAGTCGTCAAGTGACGACGACGTCGGAGCAGAGGAACAGCGGCTGAAAACCGCGTACACCGTGCGCTTGCAGGTGTTCTGGGACTTGCACCCAGAGGTGATGAAATACACCACCCAAGCGCGACTCGAGCGCTACGCGTCAGCCCATATAGTAGCACTTAGGCGACAAGGGCACGAAGTGCCCAATGTATTCAGTACGAAATATACTGATTTGATGGTGAGAGTGCTCACTATGGAGCTGCAAATGTATGTGCAGCGTAAGGCCACACGGCAATCGGGGGTCTCGACCCCCTGGAGCCACACGTCCAAGGAATGCTCGGCACGACGCAATCAAGACGTCGGAATCGAGCTAGTGGAGGCACTAGCACGGGCGCAAGAAGTGCCCGAAGTAAGACCGGTGAGTACTTTTTATAC
This sequence comes from Macrolepiota albuminosa, assembly GCA_027475525.1. Taxonomy (NCBI): domain Eukaryota; kingdom Fungi; phylum Basidiomycota; class Agaricomycetes; order Agaricales; family Agaricaceae; genus Macrolepiota; species Macrolepiota albuminosa. The sequence goes on along the minus strand of JAMWFC010000049.1, from coordinate 4,744,221 downwards.
TCCAGCAGGACAAGGGTGGCATGAGGAGCCCCCGCACATGCGTAACCATGACCGTAGGACAGATATGTCAGGTCCGGATGGGCACGATAGCACTGTGCTCAAAGTGGAAAGCGAGGCATCCGTGATGCCGCGCGTGCCCATGGCCGAAACGTTGAGCGACAGAGTCGCGTACCAACGTATGCGCAATGGCGACCTCAGGACTAAGGGACAGTCCTTTATAGACAATCAGGGCATCGTATTCGAGGGCACTAAGCCCATTGACGAGATGCGTTGTCAATTCGTCACGCAGGGTCAGGAGAATCAAGCTTCTCCAGGTCCAGGGCGGCGCAACGATCATGATCGAGGAGACTTCCTCGATCAAGATGGCGCCACGAGACGTGATGTCCCTGGTAACGGCCGGGATGACGGCCCTAGGTCGATTCCTCGAGACGAGGGCAATTATGCCCACAGTCGAGGAGGCTCGGGACGTTCCCCGCAAGGTGGACGGGGAAAGTCACTTCCCCATGCCGCTGACTTGGCGACTAGATCCCCGGGTCAGCGGGAAGCCATCCGAATGCATCGTGAAGCCATGCACGATCGCCTGCATCAAGTAGTCGATGATGCCCTGGGCGTAACCTTACAGTTACCAGACGGAGTGAAGCTGCGTAAAGCAGACAGTAGGCACATTCGCGCCTATACAGGCACGTCCAAGTTCAGCGACCTGGAAGATTGGGCGATGGATGTATGCACCCATCTTGCCATGTGCTTATACGGAGGTGACCGTATGGAACGAGAACGAATTTTTGTTCTGCCTGAGTTCTTGGCCGGAGAGGCCATGGGTTGGTTTCGACGGGCAGTACTGCACGTCAATCGTGTCCAATATGACTGGACGTTTAAAGGAGTCCTTACAGGACTGTACGATCGATTCGTACACCCCTCAACGCTTCAGGATGCAAGGTGGGACTTCCAGTCTGCCAAGTACACCGAGAAGTTGGGAGTACAAGGGTTCTATGATACCCTTAGTGACCATGCCCAGAACATGGCAATATATCCGGACGGGTATACAATGCTCGAAACGTTCTTGGATGGCATTCCAGCGGATATGCGCCGCTATTTGATACGTGAGGACGGCTTGTCCCCAGAAGTCAACGATGTGGAAGAATTCGTGGCATATGCCATCCGGTATGAGCAGTCTCTGAAGACTGCTAACCACTACGAACATCGGAGTGGACACAAAGGGGGATCCAGGCGACTACCGCCTGGTGGGACGCCCTCACGGGGTCAGCATGTGGGGACCTTCCTGGCCAAGAAGACCAATTTGGATCGTGACCGCAACACGCGGTTTGTTGTACGCAAGACCCCTGTTGCAAACCGAGGACGGAGCCGCCCACGCCCAGAGCGGGCGCCAGACAGAGAACGTCCTAAATCAAGGCCGGACTTCAAACCGGCCAACCCACCAGGTCAGACGGGGACTTGTTTCGCGTGTGGCCAACCAGGCCACTACGCTACCAACTGCCCTGCGAAGCCAGGACCCCCGAGGAAGGGGTATACACCCCGCACCCACCTTCGAGCTGCACATACTGCAGCTGCGAGTGGGAGTGACGGAGACGTATCTGCCAATTCTGAGGCGGAGAACCCCACAAACGACCAGGAGCCCCCAGAGGAGGCATCGGGCGCCGAGCCCAAGAGTGTGGTCGTGGAGGGGGAGGAGTACGTCACAGTCGACGTATATGACGACGTCTACGACAATGAGTATTACAGTCGCGACAGCGACTCTGAGTGCCTAGCGGCGATGATGGATTGGCCGTCCGCAAATGACCCTGAATGGAATAACGTGGTTCGGATGAAGAAGGTGACCCTTCGTCGTGCAGAGGGCACTTTGCAGCGCCCTACATTGAAGCGAGCAGACAAGGAGTGCCTGGTCTCGTATGTGGACGTAGACGGCCACAAGGCATGGACCCTATGGGACTCTGGGAGTACCACATCGGGCATAACGCCCCAGTTCGCCCATGTGTACGGAATATCCGTGCAGGAGTTGGATACGCCATTGGCGTTACAGCTGGGCACCGTGGGGAGCTGAGCCATGGTGCAGTATGGGACAAATGTGAATGTCCAAACGCCGGGCTCACGTAGCCGGGAATACATGGATGTAGCGAACTTTGATCGCTACGATATGATACTGGGAACGCCATTCATGCGGCGTAACAAAGTCATACTAGACTTTGACCAATGTCAGGTACTAGTGAATGGGAAAGTGATCCCAGCCGAACGAACAACAGCAGACGACACTGATAATCATCTGCGACGTCATCGCACTACGGAGAAACGCAAGGACTCTCCATGACTTGGCCGGCGCAGAGTGCCGGCCGTGGAGGATGTGGAGGAGGAAGTGCAGGCTATGCCTGGACTGAGAGCAGACCACAACGTGGTAATGATGAGCGAGGAGGAGTATCAAGCCTCCAAGAGGAGCAACGAGCGAATAATCGCTCCTGAGATTCGAGGCGCAAGGCCTCCGGACAAACACCATCGAAAGGCGAGATGACGGGAGGACTCAGTGGATGTATGTCCACCTACGTCCTCACGAGTCAAGTTGGAAGACTTGAAAGACAGCATCCGAGAGGCGGAAGCCTCAGTAGAGGGGGACACACGGTCTCTATGGGAACGACCAGCTCCCCTACCGGAGTACGACTGGGCATACGACCCCCGAATGCCGCAAGAGTGGAACGAGCTGGTGGCAGCCACGTGTGCGCGAAATGCGCACCAGAGACGGATGACCGTCAAACCAGTGTATCGCCAGCCAGCCCCGGACGAGGTATCCGTAGCGTACTCGCTTGTACGTGAGGGAAGAAGCCTCGTGGCTTGTAAGGCAGCGGTAGCGGGTGCCCCGCTGAGACTACATATACCTGATGACAGTGTCAATCGGGTGCTCGCAATGCGAGAACAGTACGCGCCGCCGCCTCGGCCACCCTCAGAGATGGTGGAAGTACTTCCCCCGGTACGCATGAAGGGGAAGCAGAAGGCGACAAGCCTTTGTGAGGAAGATATACCTCGGTTGCGTCAGCAATGGCAAGAAGAATTTGCCGACATGGTCAATGGGACCAAGGAGGAGCTCCCGCCATGGCGGGAGGTGAATCATGAGATTAATCTCATAGACGAGAACAAGCAGTATAAGTACCACTTGCCGCGCTGTCCGCGCACCCTCCAGGAGCAACTATGCGATAAGACTAATCGCTACTTGAATGCTCAATGGTGGTCCCCATGCACCACCGCTCAAGCTGCACCGCTATTGTGCATCCCAAAGAAGGATGGAACTCTTCGAACAGCCCTTGATGCACGTCAGCGCAATGACAATACCATAAAGGATGTAACTCCTTTACCAGATCAAGAGGTGATCCGGGAAGACGTGGCTCGGGCGAAGTATCGCTCAAAAATTGACCTTACTGATGCCTACGAGCAGGTGCGCATTCGCACCGAGGACGTTCCAAAGACCGTATTTGCGTTGATCATGGGTACATTCACGAGCAATATAATGCAGATCGGAGACTGCAATGCTCCAGCAACTTTCCAGAGGCTAATGACCTCTATCTTCCGAGACGTAATAGGACGGTTCATGCACGTCTACTTAGATGACATATTCATCTACTCAGATACTATGGAGGAGCATGAACAGCACCTCAGAGTCGTATTCGAACGACTGCGCAAGTACAAGTTGTACTTGAAGTGGAAAAAATGTGAGCTCTACGCTCAGAGTATAGACTGCCTAGGGCATGTCATAGACGAGCGGGGTATCCACCCTGATCAGGACAAGCTCGATCGTATTCGGGAGTGGCGCACGCCCCAAAATTACAATGACATCCAACGATTCGTTGGCCTTGTCAACTACATATCGAGCTTCTTGCCCGATGTCACAGCCTATACTGGGCCACTTATGGCCATGACGCAGAACGGATCACCGTTCAATTGGAGGCCGTTACACCAGCGGTGCTTCGAGATGGTCAAACGGATCTGTACGAAGACTCCGGTGATTCGACTGATCGACCCTAGATGGGACGAGCCAATATGGCTCATTTGCGACGCGTCCAAGACAGGCATCGGGGCCATGTACGGCCAGGGAAGCAGCTGGCAGACATGCCGTCCAGCAGGGTTCATGTCGAAGAAGTTCACGACGGCCCAGCAAAACTATGCGGTGCACGAGTTGGAGACTCTTGCCATACTCGAGGCTCTCCTCAAGTGGGAGGATAAGCTGATGGGATACCCCATCCACATCATAACGGACCACAAGGCCCTTGAGTTCTTTAAAACTCAGGTGAACTTGTCGCCGCGTCAGCGACGGTGGATAGACTACATGTCGAGATACCAGTTCGACATCACCTATGTTAAAGGTGAACTCAACAAAGTGGCAGACTGCTTGTCACGCTACTTTGAGAGTGATGTAGTCGGGGAGGCTCACGAGCCTCATGAGTATGTGCAGGCAGACTGCCGCATAGACCCTGATGGAGAGGATTTACCTCTCCACCGATACCAGGAGCTCAGGGAGCATGTCCTGGAAGTACGCGCTATGCGTGACGATGAACGGAGGCAAAGCACTTGCCTCAGAGAGCAGCGTGAAGAACGGGACGTGGCCGCCCAGTTGCTCAAGGAGCATGAAGCCGTGGACCCAGCATCCACTAGGGAGCACGAGCGCCACGATGTACCCGTTACTCTTGTGGAGATGCTCGAAGGCGAATTGCCTTCATCCCAGCCTCCTAGCCTGGTCAATGACGACTTCCGGCAGGAGGTGGTGCAGGACTATGGTGATGATCCTCTCTTTGCTGAGATAATCGCCAATCCTGACGACCATCCTCGGTTCAGGCATGAGCCTGGTGGACTCATCACGACGGAGAACCGTCAAGGGGTGGCAGTGGTATGCCTCCCCCGTACGCGTACCATTGTTACGTGGGTCTTGGACCAGGCCCATGCCCTGGTGGGGCACTTTGGTGCCGCCCGGACATTGGGCTACATCCGGCGATGGTATTGGTGGCCACGTATGGCCCAAGAAGTGACTAAGTTTTGCGCGTCCTGCGCAGCGTGTCAGAGGGCAAAGTTGCCCCCTGGATCCCCTCTCGGGAAGCTACACCAGCTACCCGTGCCGGTGAAACCCTGGGACTCAATTGGAATGGACTTCGTAGGTCCCTTTCCCAAGTCCAGAGGGTTCGATTACCTCTGGGTAGTCATATGTCGTATGACAAGCATGGTGCACCTCATACCGGTGCGAACTACGCTGACGGCTAAGGAGCTGTCGTGGATCTACCTGAGGGAGATCGTTAGGCTGCATGGGCTGCCTAGCACCATTGTGAGCGATCGTGACTCAAAGTTCACGTCTCAATGGTGGAGAGAACTCCACAAACTGCTAGGAGCGCGACTCCTCATGTCGACGTCCTTCCATCCGCAGACGGATGGGCAGACAGAGCGGGTTAACCGCAGTATAGGTCAGATTTTGAGGGCAGTTGTTTGCCCTGACCAACGGGACTGGGTGGACTGGTGTCCACTCACTGAGTTCACGATTAACACGAGTATCTCGGAGACCACAGGGTATGCGCCCTTTGAACTCAACGGAGGGTACTTGCCCTCCATGCTGCACGAAGTTCGTGCTGATACGGTAGCTCACCGTGGAGTTGTCGAGTTCGCCAGGCAGGCCCTGGAGAACATCGCGGCGGCGCATGACGCCATCATAGAGGCGCGAGTCTTTCAGGCGAAGAACGCCAATCACCGTAGGCGAACAGACCCGCCAATAGCTGTAGGAGCGTTGGTATACTTATCAACGCGTAATCTGAGGCTCCCGAAGGGACGGGCGAGTAAACTCTGCCCGAAATGGGTAGGCCCGTACCGCGTCCTAGACGCGGAGCCAAGTACCTCCAACTACGTGTTGGAGCTGCCTCTGGCATTACAGGAACGACGCATCGTTCCTAAGTTTCATGTGTCGCTGTTGCGACCTTATAGCGCGTCTGACGATGCGCTGTTCCCTAACAGGGCGACCCCGGGCCCCTATGATTTTGGGGCTTGAGACAATGACGAATGGTTCGTCGAGTGCATAATTGGGCACCGGTGGACTGAGCGTAACACGCTCGAGTTTGAGGTACGATGGTCCCTGGGGGACACAACATGGGAGCCACACTCCCATTGCTCCAAGCTAGCGGCACTTGACCGTTATTTGGAGTTGAAGGGCGTTAAGCGCCCACATCAATTAAGTAAGCGTGCCGGCGCTTAATTTGATCGGCAGTGCCGATTGCGGCTTGGCTGAGTTAGTCAGCAGCTGTGGCTGAAACACGTCTTAAAAGGCGAAATTTCTTTTTTGCCTTTTTTCCCCAACCATGGACAGCATGCCCGTGGACGTGAGTGACCAGCAGCAGCAGCAGCTACAGCAGCAGCAATTTGAGAGTACGCCGTCGGTCTTACCGTCGGCTGAAGGGGGGGGGCAGATGGCTCCCCCGCTGACCCAAAATGTGCCCCAGTGGGGACAATCGCAACAGGCGGTGGGCTTCCCACAGCAGCAGCAACAACCAGCGGTGGGCTACCCGCCGCAGCAGCCGGTGATCAGTGGCTATCCGCCACTTCAAACCATGCAGGGCAACTTCATGCCCCAGAACGCACCTGTGGGCGGCTATCAGCCCCAACAACCAGCACCGGGCGCTTATGCGCCACATCACACCGAGGGCCAATTCCAGCAACAGGCCTACGGGGGGCTAGTCAGCCCCCAAGCAGCGTCGGCATGGAGGCAGCTTGCCCCTGTACCGGCAACAGGGCAACTGGGGACACATCCTTTTCCCCAGTTTACCGCCCCGGCGCACTACCCTGGGATGGGTGGTGTGCCCATAATGATGCCGTACCCCCCGGCTTGGATGGGGGCTTGGGGCGCAATGCCCCAGTACAGCGACTCGCATGAGTCGCAAGCCAAGGGAGGCCAGTCGATTTCCCTGTTGACCACAGTACCAACCGATAACCTAGAGGGACGCCGAGCATCCCTCGTGCAGGCCACCGCGGCCATTGAGAGAGCAGAAACTCTCAATACAGAACGAAGCGTCGGTTCATCGTCCGATGCGCCGACGGAGAGCCTGGCCAAGCTCTCCTTGCTACAGCGGCTGGAAATGCCGCACCAATCCGAGCCCAGCTCGGAAGAAGAGTCGCGTCCTCGACGCGACAAAGGAAAAGCACGGGCTGTCGAGCCCACTCACAGCCAGGACTTAGTCCTGGCTACCCTTCTCCAACGACTGGGAGATAACGGGTACGATGTACCCGCAGAGTCATCATTCCTCCGCGATGCAGAGGCAGTCGTCCTCATCTGCCGGATGATGGACGACATGGATCACATGCGCGCTCAGCGCAAAACTGATCTCCTTGCCCTCTTGGCTGCTCGTAAGCGGCAGTCTACACCCCCGAGTCGGGACACCGACTCCAGCAAAAGGGCGCGTCGGCAAGGAGTGGAGGACGCGCCCTCCCGCTTGATTAAGTCGAGCGTTGCTGCCCCCAGCCAGGAGGCCGGTCTAGGACGGGACATCCTCCCTTATGAAGATGTTCCTGCTCCAGCCGCCCCCCGGCTTATCCAGCGCCTCGCCAGCGGCACGTCTGAGGTCGCGTCTTCGCGACCAGTATCCGTGGTATCCACCACGTACTCTGGGGAGCAGAGTTCCAGGGGCGTGAGCACACGCCCCACTGAGGCCAAGGCCTCACAACCCCGAAAGGATCGTCGGAGTAAGCAACCGGAAGTGCGCGCCTACGTCAACGTGCACTTCCCCGAGGATGCCCCGAAAGGGGCCCCAGGGGCTAACATCCCCTTTTTACCCGCTATACTGGTAGAGGGCCTGCCAGCCTGACTCCCGCGGTGTGTGTGGGCAATGGACCCACGATCTGAGAAGTCGGAGCCGGAGAGGCTGCCTTCCCCTCCCTCCAACGACGATTGGTATGAGGAGCCTGAAGAGGCTCGTATGGAATCCCCAGTGCCGCACAAGACGGCGGCACAGCGTATGGCGCGTGAACGGCGCAACAGCAATCAACGAGCCAAGATGGAGCGTCGGGCGCAGAACAGCGCCAAACGAGGGGCCGCCCTCCTTGAGGACGAAACTGGGCGCATCCCTGATGCGCTCGGTGTGGTGATCTACCGTGATCACACTATTGAGCGCCAGAACTCATTCTTTGGCGCGGGGTTGGCTCCCCAATTCTATTGGTCGCCAATGACCAATACCATCTTCGTCGGGCAAGAAGCCCGCTGATGACGCCCAAATCGAGCTGGATGCTGCGTGGACTATCACTAGTGCAGCTACTTAGCCGATATAGCTTTGGGCGTGCTAAGTGTGTGAGAGAGTCCCGGACAGGTCCCAGAGAACACACGGTAGGCAAGAGGTTGGTGGCAAGGAAAGTGGGTAATTGGAGGCACTTGTGTATGGCTCCAAAACGTGGCTACAGGGCGCTAAAAGTCGCTAAGGGGGAGCGCTAAGAGCGTGGGAAAGTCGCTAAGGAAAGCGCTAAGAGGTGCGGGAAAGGGTCGCTAAGAAGCGCTAAGTGTTAGCACCTAGAACGTGATAATAAAAGAATGAGATTGCTTAGCGGATCTAAGCACAAAAGCCAAGCCGTAGTTGCAAGGCGCTAGAGAGAAAGAGATATAGAAAACTAGAGCAGAGTCCCCTTGCTTGACACGGTCAACAAGAGGTAGTCTGTTGCGTATGGAGACCAAAATGTTGGGATACGATCCCTACTGCCAAATTGATTCCCTGTACTACTAACAAAAAGTAGGTATTTATAGTAAAGAAAGTTAGCCGACACTAAGAGGTTAAGCGCCGCTAGAGGGTGGTGAACTGATAAAAATGTAAGTAAATGCGGTGAATTGAATTGTATAGTAAAAAGGTCCATAATGATGCTGTCACGGAAATACTTCATCATTTCCCTTTGTAAGCGCTGCCACTGGCTAAGAGCATTATGCCGGATTGACTGATGCCCAGTGTCTGTGTAAATGTATAGCCTTGGAGTGCAAGTGGCAAGGTGCGGCGAGGTGTCAATAGTGGTGTGAAGAATAAGTGGTGCCATAAAAAGTGGTCTGAGAGTAATTGGAGTCTGTAGCTGCGAGTTATCAGTGTAAAAATATAAGAAAAATAGCGCTGGAAGCGCTAGAGCGTGGCGCTTCTGGTGGTACTAGTGGGCCTATATGAGGTGCGGGTATTGGTGCGATCTGTAGCCAGCCACGATGCAGGCTCATCACCGCGCAGCCAGGTCCTTCGAGGACGACAAACCGGGCAACGCCGCTGCGACGCCCCACAACAGTAAGGTGTACCAAGTTGCACCTCGCAGGTTTCCCCGCAGCCCTCGAGAAGTCCGCAGACTTCACGCACTGGTCAACAACCAGTTTACGCCGCTTCGTCAGCGTCAGTTGGGCTACCTCTTGCTCAACGAATTCAAGCGGGTGGCGCTCAACTGCCACCCTACGGCCCGAGACAGAGCTATGTCTCATTTACTTGACGAGATTGAGTATAGGACTATCGCGGTACCCTTCGCGAGTCCAGAGGAGCGGGAGAGTTTCCCGTGAATGATTGTGCCGTCGCGGCTCTATCGCCGCAAAGAGGGAGGGAAGATTGCCTTCGTCGGCCTTACCCCCCCTGATCCAAAGCAACCATTTGCTTTGGACTACCTGGGCTCATACGCCCTCCTCTATGGACGTCCTGGGACGTCCAATGTGTGGACCGGTCTGGCCATGGACCGAGCCATGCGCATTCATTGGTGCAGCCTCTTTGGGTTTGCGCTTGTACGCGCCCTCAGCGCCAGCCGCCCCTCTAAGGCCACGGTACACAAGTACCTGGCCTACGTCTTCGCCAGGCCAGGCCTCTATAAAGAGGCCGTGGCCGAGTACGAGGCGGCCACGGGGCGAGTCTTTGAGCCCATCCACGCCGACAACCCTACCTTCGAGGTTCGGGCTGTGGACATTCCGGAAGCGTCAGCTTCCGTGTTCTCCACTTCGGACGCGTTACGCGTCCTTCTTCACAATCAAATTCCGGTCAGCTGGGCTGACCACGCGTACACTTATGGGGTCACCTACTTGGCCCATCTATTCTTCAGCGACAGCCGGCTCTACAACGAGGCGGCTGCTATCGACGACGAGAGGCTACAACGCCTCGATCACTACGGTACACCCCAGTCCATCCCTCAGTGGGATGGGTGGCGCGAGGCCACCATCGGCGATCGTCAACGCCTGATGCTCCAGCAGCAGGACAGTCGTCGTGCATACGACGACGCGCTCGTCAAGGGGATGTACCTCTCTATTGGGCAAGACATTCATGCCCACGAAATCTGGACGCGCCAGTACCCGTCCGACACCGGGGATCTGCCTGATCCCCAACCACCTGTTCCGGGGTCGACCGTTGACCCCAATCTCACACTGTCCCCCCTCCGGGACTATGATGATTCCCTGCCAGTAGCAGGGCCTTCGAGTACTTTTTACGCGCCCGCACCCGAGGATGAACTCCTCGACTACGACATGGACGACGTGACTGCCGATCCATTCCGGGAGCCTGGGGGCTCTCCCATTGCCCCCGTCCCTGACTTACCGACGGCATGACCGTCGTATTATCTCGAGACCGTAGCTCGGTCTGATTGGGGGGTGTGTAGGGTAGTCCGCTATGTGGCATTGTCCACATAGCTTTACTTACCTTACAGTAGATATTATTATATTATATTTATTATAATATAATATTAATTTACATTATTATATAAATTAGTTTACCAGCTGCTTACAAAGCAGCTTACTTTCATGTATACTACATTGTCAATAGACCGGTCTGGTCTGATTCAGTGTCGTGTGTGCACACTAAGCTCTCTAAACTTCGTAACTTCGTTACAGTCAGTCACGTTACATGCATGTTGATTGCATTGTAACCCATGCAACGGTCTTGCAGAAATTTTCTTCCGGCCATGCAACGGCCTTGCACCCATACCACCACAGTCCCCAGTCAGGTCAGCGCAGAGTCACTCATACACAGTTCATCAGTAATCTGACACCCTTTGCAGAGTAGTGATTCGTCCTCATCACAGCTGTCCTGCTCAGTTTTTTGGCATCACTACTCTAAGAAGTAAGGTCGATTTTACAGTTGTCAGCAGTCAATCAGTCTTCTCATTATTAAAAGCAGTTTATAGACAAACGCTCATACAAAAGAATTGATTATAATTTGCAAGTTGGGTCTTCACAGTAAGCAACAGCCAGTGCATTGACGTGCTATCATTAAACTCAATCATACTTCTTTTGGTACTAGAACTTTTATTAGCATAGTCTTACTTTCTTCGCGCACTCTCCCACCTTTCCCTAAAATATATTGAACTTTTATTTGTACTACATACTACATAGTGTACAGCCACAGCTACGTTCGCCGCTTCAAGTAAAAAATTTATAAAAAGTGGTCGTCTCGGCAGCCAATTGGGCACTAAAAACTTTGATTATTCTGTCCTATCTGAACTCTCATCAAATCTTGCAAAGAGCTGCAGAGGTCATTTTGAATACATATAATGGGGTGCCAGATGTCACGCCTCGAAATTACTGATCCGCTCAGCTTCTTTGAGCTGACCCTGGAGATAGTCAACCAACCCTGAAGGGTAGCCAACACTTGCGAAACGAAATCCTACCTGATACACATGGTGCACTGTAGATGGTTCTCTGTTTGTGTTGATTAAATGGCCCACCTAAAGAGCAAACACTGAGATGGTTGTCTCTACCGGACTTAGGTTTCTCAGGTTGCTCTCTGGTGTAAGGATCACGTGCTTTGTGCGACTCCTCATTAATCATTAATGAGTCATGCGAAACACGTGATGGCCTCGTGAAATCAGGGATTTAAATATATGTTGATAGGACCCCATACAGGATCAGCGCATCAACAGCAGGCAACGGCAACACGGCACCGACTCGGGATACCTTAGCGCGTGCTAATTATCTAATTTTGGTGATATTTGACGGCCGTGTATAGCAAGAAGCAGATCCGATCAGTGATAGCGCCGACGGCAGACAGAATGACAACTGACAGATGGCATCAGTCACTAACGACAGCGCTTAGAGAGAAGCCTGATGATCTATCAAAAACTGATGGACAGCTTGGCGTTTGACCTTGGCGTCTGACATTGCTTAGCACCTCGATCTGGCGCCTGACACCGCTAAGCCTTTTGGACAGACAGAAGGGTGATGGATTGATGGTTTAGCATTGCGATCTGCCGCCTGGCGTCGCTAAGGGTCTTGAATGGACGGTAGGGATCTGAAACCGTTGGAGCTACCCCTATAAAATTTTCTAGTTTACTGCACTTTGGCGTCATTGGCCACTGGCAACGGTGAACTCATTGTAGTATAAAAGTACTTACCGACTTGTACATCAAACAATAGACCAGAGTTTCCTGCTCCCTTTACTTCAGTCTCCCCTTACGCTCAAGACCTCATTTACGGTTGGCAACGTCAAACTCATCGGCAGTTGCAGACTCTCGCTAACACTCGACACACTCGTGCCTTGCAGCTATGGCAGGCATTATCGACGCTTAGACTTTGCTAAGCTTACCATGCTCTTGCCACTCACATTGCCGTGTTCACTTACCGCTTCTTTCATAGGCGCTTTACCTTAGCGCTTTACACTTGCTGACCCCCTTACCGACTTTTCCTCATTTTTCACAGGCGCGTTCTCTGGGACCTGCCTGGGACTCCTCACATCACTTATAGCACGCCCAACACAAGCTTTTGGTACGGTAACACTATAGTTATATTTGTTACTGACCAAACTTTGGGTGTCATCAACGTCACTTGCACCAAGCTCGTATGTTTTTCTGTCATGCCATATCTTAACACTAGTAATTAGTCATTGTATTGATACTTTTTTTAAAAAATTCTCAACAAGTCACAGATAAAATGGAGGGTCAATCTAAGAACTAACTGTAAAGTAAGGATGGCAGACAGCTTAAGGAAAAGACATCAATGACCAGCAGAGGCTGACATTATTGCATTGTCTGCTGTTTCGCTGTGATACCACCAAAAAAAAAAAAAAAAAAGACATCAATATAAGGAATTAACTGTAAGGTAAGTATAGAGAATAGGTTGACGGAAAGACATACCAAGGAACATAGAATCCAAATGACGTCAATATAACCAACTTCTCAACTTTAGGGTGGCTTTCTGACACTAAACCTGATCATGTGCCCAGGAGATCCTGAATCACATGCACTGGTCACATGTGCCAGTCATGTGCTCCCCGAGCAAATTCAGGTCAAAATAATAAGTCACTGGTAGGTTATAATGCTCATTTCAAATGTGACGGGGTGCCAGATGTCACGCCTCAAAATTACTGATCCGCTCAGCTTCTTTGGGCTGACCCTGGAGGTAGTCAATGACCCTGAAGGGTAGCCAACACTTGTGAAACGAAATCCTACCTGATACACATGGTGCACGGTACAACTGTGAATAGATCTTTGTGTTTTTCAGCACTACGAAAGTGTCGCCGATCAGTAGCTCAGGAATGGAATTTTGCTAAGGGAATTATCAAAAGCAAAATTTCATGTTCCGAAGAGTACCTGAAATTTCACTCAAATTGTCAAAAAAATTGCACTCCTCAAAAGGTGGGAACAATTGTGCAAGCTGAAGACCTAAGCAACGCGGTTCAGCACGGTTATTCTCATGCGCCTGGCCTATCACACGAGTCCACATCCTAGTGAAACAGCTTACATATATGATTTAGAACCAACTGCTCAATTTAGATAAGATGGAACCAAGATGAATGGAGAACGAACCATATCAAGCATCGAAGCCCAGAACCAAATGGAAAATCGAGAGATTTGTTCGAATTGGTACCTTGTTATTTATCCTTGTTGAACGCCCCTGCTTTATAGCCCAGGGTCCAAATCGAACCTTGTCTCTTTTCCAGCGGGACAGATATGTAGTCGTGCTGAAATCGCGGGAAGTTCAAAAACCTCACACTAACTTCATAAATAGACCCCGAATTTGCCATTCCTTTGATACTGCTTCATGGATGACAATTCAGCCTGTCCTGTCTCTCCAGTGCACCAGTTACTCCCATACCCGATTTCCCGCCATGAAGCTGAGCTTCACTGGGAAATGACTCGCCAAAAGGTAGGAATCAACCATCCTTTCTTAGTTGACTTCGTAGCTTATCACAGTATTCGACAGGTGCAAGCCCGCATTGCAGCTCTGCCTAGTTCGTCCTTCAAAAGGACCATGCTAGAAGAGGACGAGCGCTTTTACGCCACCTTCTCCCAGGCATGACAAGCTGCGATCAATACGTGGATTGCGCATGAATTTCCTTATGCACATTGGGCGCAACCATCGTCTGCTTCTTATGAGGATACAATAGGCACCATCTGCGGTGACTTGCTGGCAACGCCGATGCTGACCTCTGTCCATCGCCCAGTGCCAGACTTCCCCACGTCCACTCTGGCTCATGCTCTCGCTCTTTCGTCCTCTTCTCACCTCGAAATTCCTGCACACCGTCCTCTGACCATTATCTTTAATGCATTGACTAAAGTTACTGGACAGAATCTCAACACAAGCTCCACAGATTACGTTTCTACTGATCGTGCAGGATCGTCTCAGGGATGTGACTTATCCCAGCAAAGCCCCATTTCAGAGGTCGTCCCAGTGTGTCCATTCTTTTGTACAAATTTGTGTAATTGATCGATCGTCCATTCAAGTTCTGGCTCCTGCTCAACAAAGGTTGGCTCAGGGCACAGTGAAAATTCATGCCCATTCACCGCCTCAATCAGCTCTAAAAAGCAGGAAAATGTTTGTCCTTCGACATTTTTCGCCACTCCTCCTGAGTCTCTGTCTGCTTGTGTCTCCATACCTGCACTATCACCATCCAAAAAATACACTGATGATTCGAAGGCTGAAGTCATTGCTGCCGCCGAACATTTGCACACATCAGACAGAATACATACCGCTGATAAAACACCTGTCTCCTTCCCATCTCCTCATTAAAAAAAATCTGATACTGACTCCTCATCAACCCGCTCGCAGTCCTCTTTGCCATGCAAGACCCATCATCTATCTCGCTCGCGCCAACATTCGCTCATGCCCTCTAAGCAGCCTGATTCACCACAAGACTCAAGTGAGCGGCCCACCCTCCCGGCGCCGTGTAAGCATGCCAAACTCTCAAAGGACAAGGACGGTAAGCCGGTGATGGCTTGCTTGTTCTGCCATGGAAGGAAGATTGCGTGTGGACCGCCACCGCAAGGGAGTGACGATCCTATGTGCAAGTAAGTTGATCCTTATAAGTCTTTCGACAATCACCGATGCCGTCTATTGTAAGCCAATGCACTCGTCGCGGTCTCGTGTGCCATTACTCTACTGAGAGCCGTCGTGGCCAGCGCAAGAAGAAAACAGATTTTGTCAATACCCAGTCGAATGATATGTCAACAGTGTATCGCAATGCTACCCTGGACTCTCCATGATGATACGTATGCCTCAAAATTGAGGCAGAAAAACATGTATTACTGAGCTCTAATACAACAGTTTCAAAAAGAAACAAACGCTGAAAACTGTAAGCGTGACGTCGAAAACGGTAGATGTCGGAGCCTGACCTCAAAGTACGAAGTACCTGCAGTATGATGATGACCAAAGCTCGAGCAAAGCAGTGTGTACCCAAGCCGCACGGATCTGATCAGCAACAGCTGATGGGTGGCAGTGCTCGGCACGGATCTCGGAACAAACCCCGAGATCCGGCTGACATCACACATCCACACATCCAAGCTAACCCCGAGTCCACTCCCACCAACAACACTTGAACGCGTCTATAGGCCAGCAAGCACACGCTGCTGCCACCACTAAAACGGCACCAGAAGTCCCAGGAGGAGAATGAAGGCAGGAGCAGGGGAAGGATTAAGGCAGAACAACGGCAGAGGGTTTAGCCAGGAAAAGAAGGGCTCTTGCGCATGGAAGGCAGGGGAAACAATACACATTTTAGGATTGTTCATTGACAGGAAACTGACGTTCAATCAGCATGTACAGATTGTTACACAGAAGGCCAAGAGGGTGGTGGCATCAGCATGGATGTTAGCCAACACCGTGCGAGATCTAAGCCAATACCAGCTGCGGATGATGTACAAAGCATGCGTGGCGCCAATCATGACATATGCAAGTCCAATATGGTGGACAGGTAAGAAGATACATGTGTCTAAGCTAACAAAAGTACAGAACGACGCACTCAGACACATGTCTGGTGCATTCAGGACAACGCCGGTGAAAGCACTTGAAGTCGACATGTCGATCCCGCCAATAGAGATCTTATCGGACATGTTCACAGGAGGATATGCCGTCAGACTCCACAAACTCAAGCCGTCCAACCCGGTGCTCAAACACCTCCCTGCAGAGTGGAGGCAAGGCAGCCCTGCGACTATACTGCCCCCCTTCACACCTGGAGGACGATCCCAAAGCAAGAGACAGACGAAGCAGACCCAACTTGAAAAGATAGCCAGAAAGACCTTCAGACCATTTGTAGATGAAAGCATTGACCCATTCGTAGCGCCACCTTGGCAGAAAACGGCTAAAGACTACAACGGAAGACTAACTATCATAGGGGCCCCTAAGGGCAGCACCAAAGCCGAAGAAGCCAAGACGCACAGGGAAAGAGTGAGTAACCTAGAAGGTGACGGCTCCAGGGTATGGGTATACTCAGATGGCTCAATGCGGGAAGAGGGACCTGGAAAGGTGGTCAAGAATACGGGCTGAGGGATCGTAGGATACCACTGAGGAAGAGAAGTGTTCTCGAGCAGGGGAGGCATGGGCCACTGTGCAGAAGTATACGACGCTGAGCTGGTTGGGCTGATGCAAGCGGTGGCAGCAGCCATAAGGTACACGGGGAGACACGAACAGGTAAAACATGTATACATATTTGCTGACAACACAGCAGCGGTGACATCAATCTACGGACCGAAGCCAGCACCGGGCCAGAGACAGATGATCAGGACCACCCACAAGGTGGACGCATTCCTGCAGGGTAACGACGAACGAACACTCAGCATGGAGTGGTGCCCAGGCCACAAGGATGTGGTAGGCAATGAGTGCGCAGATGAAGAGGCAAAGAGGGGGACGGAGCTATGGGCACAGGACTTCACGACAATGGCCAACGCAAAGAGAAGGACGAAAGAAGACGCGCTCAGGAGATGGAAGGAGGAATGGCAGAGGGCGCCGCCTACGGGAGGATTCACAGTTGCCAACAGGTTGTGCCCTAGATGGAAGCCGAGAGAACATGTAGTCCACACCCCCAGGGAGGTGTTCGGAAGGCTTACACAATGTCGAACAAAGCATGCATTCATAGGTGAGTACTACGCTAAATTTGTACCTAACAAACCAGTAGGTTGCCCTTGCGGAGAGCGGTTCCAAATGCGAGAACATATAATATAAGCATGCCCAAGATATGAGGAATACCGACACATTCTAAGGGAAGCGGACGAACGGTTGGTACTGGGGGAACTGCTGGGCACGAAGGAGGGACTGGAGGCCATGGCTAAGTTCCTGGAGAAGACAGGGGCATTCTCGAAGACAGGAAGAAGAAGATACCAAAAAACAACGCCTACAATTGATGACAAAGAAAATGAGGAAGAGGAAGAGGGTTGGTGGAGGCGGATGGAAGGGGAGGGAGGGGAACCCCCTGAGTGGGTTGGGGAGGAACAGGGTTAGGAGAGGCGGGAGGAAGGATTGGACAAGGAGAGGTGGAGGCAGTAGAGGTTAGGAGGGCAGAGAATGTAAGGACGCAATGCAGCAGCGACAATGAGGCTGAGCTGGGAACGCACACTGCGAGTAGTCAAGGCGACTCGTGTACGCGCACATGATGGGTGGACACAAGAATCGACCAGGCCCACCGGGCCTCACCACTGATCATGACACCGCAAAACCCCCCCACACATGTCACACCAGGAGGAGTACGCGACGCACCCCAGTACATCAGGAAAGCTGCCAAAGACAATATGAAGAGAATTCTACATCACAACATTACGATACACGATCGCACATAGATAGTCTGCAGTTAACACACCAGGAGTAGGATACGCAGTAGAACCTACCCCCGCCTCTTAGCCCTGCATAGTGGCTTGCCGGCGGTATAATCACAACTCATTCATTCATTCTCACGCATGGGATTTGGAAAAACCAATAGCCCTCTACCCAGGCCTGGGCACAGCAATATCATGACCGTATCCAAGCACGCGAAATACGATGGATGGTCCGTGTGTTGGGGAAAAGGTATAAGAAGGGCAGGATTATGGGGGAGTTGGGCAAGCAACTTACTTGCCACGGCTCGGAGTCCCCAGGGAGCAGATGTCTTAGGCCCACAGCAGACTTGTTGACTTCGGGTTTTAGTTTATAATACTAATTGTACCCAACCTCAAGTGTGATCTTTTTGAGCTCTCATTCAAATCAAAAACAATAAAATTATAAACTCCATTTATAAAGTGCGCGCTAGCATGACTACTGCCCCACGTACTCTGTGGAATTGGAGAATTGAAATATAACAAAGTTTAGTCTGAATTCCATTTTGGACTACTTTACATAGAGTAAATAATCCATTTCGCATCATCTGGAGCCCACCGCGAGGGGGCTTTTTGTTACACAAACAAACACCTTGTAGGATCTCTATTTGGGATCCAAACACACCAAAAGAAACATTAGTTTCGCACCCCCCCAGGTTCTTGGCCTGGGACGCCTAAGGTTACAACACCAAGGGCCAAAATTGTTATCTCTCCTAGGAGAAGAGAGACTCGTGCATCCTCTAGAGGCACAGTTCCTTCTCTCCCAGATCCAGACGTTGTACTTTGTAAATGAAAACTTTGGACTGAGAAGTACACGTCAACCCCTACCAAACCCAAGTCTTTAATTGCTGTAACAACTAGTTTGAGCAGCATTATGGAGCACAACCCAAGATATAAGATGCCCTTGCCTGATAGCAGAGACGCTCCTCGCTTCAGATACAGTGAACTATCTGAGGTTTACCGATTTCTGCAGAGGATGCAGTCACTGTTCAGTCATGCAGGGATTGTGGATGATTTAGAAAGGAAGAGGGTATTGGAGTATATAGATGCTCAGACTGAGCAGGAGTGGAGGAGATTTGACAGCTTTGCTGAGGGGCACTCCTGGGCTGATTTTGTCAAGGAAGTCAAGGACTCCTACCCAGAAGCTGTAGATGATTCAGGCAGTGTAGCCAATTTGGACCACATCTGCAGGGAGCATGCAAGGCTGAGCAGGGAGGATGTCACTGAAATATACTCCTTGATGAGGAAGTTCAGGGCAGAGGCTTAAAAGCTAGAGAAAGTAGTGGGGAATGGAGTTTTAGTAGACAAGTTCATGGGGTGTTTTACACCCACCCTAGCTGAACTAGTGGAGGAAAGGTTGATTCACAAGTATGGCCACTACCGGGATCCAACTTGTAATAGACACAAGGACAACAAATATGATTTGTCTGAAGTGTTTGCAGTTGTGACAGCCTTAGTAGATGGCACAACAGTGAGAAGACCTGTGGGAGATACTGCCACCAAAGAGGTGGTTAGTGTAGCAGTCAAGAATGAGGAGACAGAGGAGAGAATGGCTCATCTACAAGACTCCATGGTAGCTATTGGCAAACAAGTAGGGAGCATCCAGAGTGCCATGCAAGCATTGCAAAATGGTCAGATGGATATGAGGAACGCTTTCCTGAATACCAAGCCCCACCATGGAGGTTCTTTGGAGAGGCCCACTCAGGTAATGATGCCCACACCTGGTGGAAGTACCTATTGCTTCTACTGTTGGGGAACTGGACATCGTATTGCAGAGTGTGAGCAGGTAAAGTCAGATGTACAAAAGGGATGGGTCATCTTGGTGGATGGGAGAACCAGGATGCCAAACAGAGCTCCTCTTCCCAAAGAACCATCCAGTATATCACCCCATGATAGAGTCATGAAATTACATGACACTCAAGTGGGATTGTACTTTGGTTGGGCAGAGGAGGCCTCAGAAACCCCTACATACTCTGCCTATGTCAATGCAGTAAGAGACTCAAGGGATGACATGCTGGAGCACATTCAGCATGAAAAAGTAGACAGGATAGGGGAATTGGAGCAGGGACTGAAGAAACTGACAGAAGTAATGTCAGTTCTGGTCAATACCAGGCCCACCCCTAGTTCTGGGGCAAATCAGCAGGGAGGAAGGGATTTTTGAGAGGCCCAAGGAAGGTAGTAGGGGAGGCTCCACCAGGGATACCCATACTATCAGAGGGACCACCTAAAAATACCTGGAAGGAAAAGTTGACCTTGAGGATTCCTCCCAAGGCAGCACCAAAGTTGGACTTACCTTTTGAGAAGGTCCCAGCTTTAAATGAAAAGCAAGAGGCACCAGTGCAGAGCACTGGTGGGAGTCCTATGAGAGAGGTTAAGAAGGAGTTAGGAAGGATAGCTGAAAAGCTATGGGAGGTGCCAGTGTCACTAACCACCAGAGAATTGCTGGATGTGGCACCTGGTTTGAGGGAGGTCATGGTCCAGAAATTGGTACCAAAACCTCCTAGGCCTAAGGAGCCTAATATTCCAAGGGCAGCTACTCAACACCTCACAGCAGTGGAAAAAGAGCCTGACAAGGTGGATGTCAATGATCTACCCATGGCAACTTATTTCATTGCAGATGGGATTCAATCTGGATTGCCTACTGGTGCAGTAGTGCATCAAGATTGTGTTGCCACTTACTTGGAAAATATCCCTGCAGGAGAAAAGCCAGTAGTGGCACTTCTCCCTGGACATCACCAACAAACCCCGGCATCTCCGGACATCACCAACAGTCCTGGAGATCCCCAGCATGACAGCATGACCCCCCACATGGCATCTGAAGCATCAGGGATCATCACACATCATTCAATGCATCATGCATGACCTGCATCACCCAACGCATCATACATCACCCCGTGCATCAGCCCACACATCATATCTCGCCACGCATCAACTCCCACATCATGCCTCACCACGTTCTCTCATCGCACCATGTCCTTCCTTGTGCAGCACCACTGTGACTCCCAAAGCAGTGGCACCACTTCCATCCAACACCTGCAGGTCCCCTTTGTCTTTCTATGTGTGCCGAAACACCACCAGAGTTCCGGGAGCAATCCCCAGACCTGGGGCCGAGACCCTGGACCTGTCCTGTCATGTAGTTGGTATATAAGCCCCATTGTAGCACTGAGTACAGTAGTCTTGATATTGCCTAACTTGCTCATTTTGCCTTAGTCTCATATCTCTGGTTTCCAGTCTTGATCTCCTTTCTTAACTTGTCCCGTACTCACCTCTATTCTCTTGTCTCTGTCTCTATCTACTCTCTCAATTCTATCTCTTTCTCTCCTCTATCTCTCTTTCTCTTTCTCCATCTCTCTTGTATCCACCGGCACCTTAGCTTATCGGTCCGCATTTCCCACTCCACCTAAGTTCAGCTCTGCAACTGTTGAACTCTAAACTGCCTATTCTTTGTCTTCCTATGTGCTCCAGGACACCACCAGAGTCCCGGGAGCAGCCCCCAGACCTACCTTGTCATGTAGCCAGTATATAAGCCCCATCATAGCACTAAGTATGGTAGTCTTGATATTGCCTAACTTGTTCGTTTTTGCCTTAGTCTTGTATCTCTGGTTTCCAGTCTCAATCTCATTTCTTAACTCATCTCGTACTCGCCTCTGTCTCTATCTACTCTCTCAATTCCATCTCTTTTATCTCTCTATCTGTCTCTGTCACGACCCCTCCCCTCCAGATCCACCCCGGGACACCCCCAGAACACCACCTGGGACCCTCCCTCCGAACCCACAGGACACGCCCCGCCATCACGACTACCGACACCGCCATCAGCCGCCACCAGCCCCGATCAACGATCAGATCATGCCGCTCACTCCTGGCCATTACACATCACGCATCACAGCTGCCTCCATGCCAATTGATCGTGCACCCCACACACGCAATCCAGGTATACAGTCTCTGCCCGCTACTCAATGACTCCCGGAACCCATCTCAGACACTCCGGAACCCCAGGACCCAGCCCTGTAGTACTTATAGCATAGCTCCCCGTTGTATTCGCTAGTCTTGATATTACACTGCTTACACTGTTTTCACTTGGTTACTTGAATTGTTGCGTGCCCTCTATTTGACTGGTATGCATTGACTGGCACGCTTGACTGGCACGCTTGGATAATCACGTGCACTAAGACTGGTACGCACTTCGCGACTTTAACTTACTAACTTGGTCTCGTCTTAGAACCTCCGGTTCACGACTTGACCCCCACCCGAACTCCCCAGTTACCCATCCACCCAAAACCCCCGGACTAAGTCCCCTCTCCTGGGATTTCCCTGTCCACGTCTTGAACCCCGGAGTCCTAGCCCCGGAGTTCCAGACACCCGAGTATCCGTGGGTCAAGTCCGCATTGTAAGGGCGATTGCTTTCCCAGAAAGCCCCCGACTCAGTGGAACCTGACATAATATCAAGACTCCCTCCTTACACCGTTCTTGATGGCTATGTATACTCACACCTACTACCCCACGGGCTACCAGACTGACCCCTATGGGCGCCCGGTATCCGAGCATTACTCTGCACAGATCCCCTGCCCCGTCTATCCACCCCTCCCATACGAACCTCCGTACCTCCACCGCCACTGGGCCCCCGACCCATCCCTCTATGATCTGGGGCCCTCAGCCAGCTGGGCCCCTCCACCCAACTTAGCCATGGCACGACCCATGGAGGTCCCCTCGTACCGGAGCATCCCCGGGGGCCTGCTGGAGACCCCACCAGTACCCAGTGGACCTCGCCCGATTCCCCCCAGCGAGGGCCCCTTTGCACCCACCCCCTACTACGGTTACCAGCGCCCTGCCCCCCAACCCCGGGGACCTCTCAACTACAACTATCCCCCTCGACACTACCCAACCACCGCACCACCTGCTTGGACTCCCCCCTCGCCAATGGGACAACGACGTCTCAAGGACTACGAACAGCAATGGGACGAAGTGCTCTGCTCGCTTAGGATCTCGCTGGAGGACTTCGCGCAATGGGCAAGAACGCTATTCACGGAACTCAGACACGACAACTTCACAGGCACTCCAGAGGAATGGGCCCACTGCTTGGTCAAATTCGGGGATCGCCTCATGCGAGGAGAACTCCCGGAGCAGACTATGGTAAAGTATAGGCGTAACACAATTCTCTGAGAAGAATTGCAACAACTGCTCAACAAAGTCCACGCGTCCCCCTCCCCCTGACTCCTCAACGACCCTGCAAACCCGGGACGCTCGATTCACATCTGGTGGGAGCCCCCGGAACCCGCCCTGGCAGCCCCCGTGGTCCCCACCCCAGAGCAACGACAACGGAAAGAGCGGCAAAATGCCTCGGCCATACTACGGTCCCTTAACCTGATGGGAGGGCTATTCAATCAGCCCGCTGCCCGCACAGTAGGCTTGTCTACTCACCATAGGGCTAACTCCATTCCTAGCACCTTCGAGACCTGGAGACAGCCCCAGAGACCCCTGGAACCCCTCCCATGAACGGACAACGCCCGACCCCCGGCCCCGGCGAACCCCGGTAGACCCCGTGCAGACACCCCTAACACGGACGACATGCTGTGCTACATCGACAAGCTCACGCGTGGCAACAACGAACCACATTTCGCGCCCACCCCGGTCCCACCCCCTACGTCAGCCCCAGCCCCTCCGGAACGCAACTTCTGCTGCAACCCCCCACCCCACTTTGACCTACGGAACCCCCCGTGACCTCCGATGCAAGCACGACCCTCCCCTGCACAACCCGGCACCCGACCCAGCACCCGGCCCCTCTCCGACTGACCCGACACCGCTGAACCCCCCCCCGACCGCCTCCGCCACCCCCAGCCGAACCTCGAGGACAACCCCCAGGCCCCCCACCTCTGCCACCCCCTGTGTGGAGACCTGGGCCTCCTCCCGGCAGGAACAAACCCTCCTGAGACAACGGACCCCCCAGGCGTGGACCCCCAGGTGAGCCACCCGGAGGAGGCCCTCCAGGCGGGTGGGGTCCCGCCCTCGGTGCTTTTCCTCCACAAGGAGGGGGGGATAATCATTACTACTACTACTACAATGCCGGCCCTCCCTCCCGCAACACTGCCGGACCAGACAATGCTCGCGACGCCCTTGCCCGTGAAGGATGTCTGGACATTCAGAAACCCGATGCATTCACGGGCCGGGACCCCCAAAAATGGCGTACATTCCTCACTCAGTGTCTCAATACGTTTCAGGCAAAACCACTCACGTTTCAGGTTGACAGCTCCTGAGTGGCCTTCGCCGCCTCGTACCTCCAGGGGATCGCCTTCGACCACTACACAGCGCTCATCCAGTTCGACCCCAACAATCCGGCACTCTCCCGCTGGCAGGCCTTTGTCGACGAGTTCTCCGGGAAATTTGGGATCTACGACACTGTGGCTGAGGCCGAGGACAACCTCTTCAACCTCCAGATGCGCTCAGAAGAACGTTTCACCACCTTCATCGTACGTTTTGAAAAGGAAGCTTACGAGACAGGCTGGAATTACAGCGCCCTCCGGTACACCCTCTGCCGTGCCGCAACGTATCAAGGACGTTCTCCGACTCGCCCCGAAACAACCCTTCTATGATGGATACAAGGCCCTCATCATGCAGATCGACCAATGCTACTGGGAAGACCACAGCAAGTACTCGAACTCCCGACCCCCCTGGAACTCTAGAGGAGGACCCCCATGGCCCTCTGGCGAAACCCCCAACCCCCAAATCCAAAACCCTGGTCTCCCCGCATTCCCTGGTGGCCGACCCCTGGTGAGTCGCGGCCTGCCCAATAATAACCCCGGCAGCGGCACCCGCCCTCAGGCCCAACTCAACACCGCTGTGGCCACCAATGACCTGGGTGACGCGCCAGACCCCAAGGAACCCCCGGAAGACTCTGAAGATCCCGACTTCGCCAACGAGCGGGACAAAGAAGCCCTCCGGGCCAACTGGCTCTCGAAAAAGGGGTGACCCTGGGTTGAGGTCCCGAGGGATGTGCAGGAACGATGGAGAAGGAAGGGTGTCTGCATACTTTGTGGTGAGAAAGACCATTTCATCTCTGAGTGCCTCCAACGACAGGTCATGAGACGTGCCACCTGGACCTTCGAAGGGGAAGACGCCACCTACGAGTACTCGGAAAACAACCCGGCGATTTAGACCCAGAAGACGCCCTAAATTGCAGAATCGACCCCAACGTCTTCTCCACCCTGGTCTCGCATCTTCACTCCATGACGCTCATACAGGACACCCTCACGGCTTACCTACCCTCCCACTCTTCACACTCCCTTCTCCTCAAAACCTGCCTCACCCCCTCCGGAACCCCCCTCAACACCCTCGTTGACAGTGGCACCACCGACAACTTCATCGATGAAGCATGGTCTACCTTCGCCCCGGAACCTGCTCAGCAACTCCCGGTCTCGGTACGGCTCTGCCTCTTCGACGAAGACGCTTCTACGGCGGGGAATATCACTCACTTCGTGCGTATGCCCGTTACTTTTGCCAACGGACAGACTCACACCCTCCGGATGTTGATAACCAAACTCCACCCTTCCGCACCCCTGGTTCTAGGGCTCCCATGGCTCCGAGACACCAACCCCCGCATCGACTGGCAACATCTTACCCTTTGCCTGACCCGGGACCCGACGCCCGACGACCAGCAACTCCCCTTTGACATCCCCCACTCTCCGAACCCTACTCCGAAGGATGGGCCCCCACCACCCCCCGGACTCCAGTCCCGCTCGTCCTGATCCTTCATTATCAATGCCAGGCTGGATGGCATCCCGGGACTGATATCGGCCCTCATCGACAGCGGAGCCACCGGAGTTTTCATTAGCGACGCCCTCGACCTCCCCCACGACTCCCTTGACCAGCCCCTCCGCCTGCAACGCCTCGACGGCACCCCCTCCTCCTCCAGCCCCATCCAGAAGTCTCACTTGGGATGTGTGACCCTGGACAACGACTACGAGTTCACCTCCGACTTCCTGGTCACGCGACTTCACGAATCG
The DNA here is from genome assembly GCA_027475525.1 of Macrolepiota albuminosa. Classification (NCBI taxonomy): domain Eukaryota; kingdom Fungi; phylum Basidiomycota; class Agaricomycetes; order Agaricales; family Agaricaceae; genus Macrolepiota; species Macrolepiota albuminosa. The sequence goes on along the minus strand of JAMWFC010000049.1, from coordinate 4,718,224 downwards.
ACCCCGATGGTGCTGGGACTACCCTGGCTGCGCAACACGAACCCCGACATCGATTGGAGGACGCTCACCATGACCTTCCTGAGACCCGAAGACCACCCCTCGACCACCGTGCACCTCTGGGCCCTAAGAAGCGACCCAATGCCCGACACCTCCGGGACGACTGCCACGCCCCCCACACCCGTCCGAGACCGCAAGGCCCCTGATTGACCCCCAAACATTCCTCAGAACAAGGACAAAGGGCTGAACTACCCCAGCCGGTCTCAGACACGCGTCACACCTGCTCTGGCCAAAGCATCCACGACCCCGATCGACCTGAACGCACTCGACATTAGAATCATTGAGGCCGCCCCCTTTGCCCGCCTCATGAAGGATGGAACTCCCACGTTTCAGCTGCACACCTTGCCTTCTCTCCCGGAAGAACATTTACGAGGGGACGCTATTCCCCCAGAAAAGAAAACCGAGGAGCAAATCCTCCGAGAAGTAGTTCCTCCAGAGTATCGCCAAGGAGATTCCCCCTCACCGCCCCTATGACCATACCATCGACCTCAAGGAAGGAGCTGCCCCCCCTTTCGGCAAGATGTACAACATGTCGGAGGTCGAACTCCGGGCCCTCAAGGACTACCTCGACAAAATGCTCGGCAAGGGATTCATTCGACCCTCTGCCTCTGCTGCCGGAGCCCTGGTTCTATTCGCCAAGAAGAAAGATGGCTCGCTCTGACTCTGCGTCGACTACCGGGGACTCAATAAGATCACCAAGAAGAACCGCTATCCACTCCCGCTCATTGGCGATTTGGTCGATCGACTCCACAGTGCCAAGGTTTACACAAAGATCGACCTGGTTACAACAACGTCCGCATCGCCCCAGGACACAAGTGGAAAACCGTGTTCCGCACGTGGTATGGTCTGTTTGAGTACCTTGTGATGCCTTTCAGAATGACTAACTCCCCTGCCACGTTCCAATACTTCATGAACGACATCTTCCACGACATGAGTGACGTCTTCATGATCGTTTACCTGGACAACATCCTCATCTATTCTGACTCGAAGGAGGACCACCAGAAACATGTCCGGCAAGTCCTCGAACGCCTCCGGGAACACAACCTCCACACCAAGCCTGAGAAGTGTTCATTCCACACGGAAGAGGTTGAGTATCTCAGCGTCATAGTATCCCCGAATGGCGTTCGCATGGACCCCCACAAGGTCGAGGCCGTCGTCAACTGGCCGCAACCCCAGAACGTCAAGGAAGTACAATCCTTCTTGGGTTTCGCTAATTTCTACCGGAGGTTCATAGATAACTACTCCGGCATCACAAAACTCCTCAACCGGCTCACACGCAAGGACGTCGCCTGGAACTGGGACAGTAAGTGCCAGAGTGTCTTTAACCTGCTCAAGGAGGCTTTCACGGCTGCCCCCGTACTCCGGCACTACGACCCGGCCCTCCCGATTATCCTGAAATGCGACGTCTCCGACTACGCCATTGCCAGGATTCTCTCACAGATGGAACCTGACGGAGGGGAGCCCTGGCCAGTTGCCTTCTACACCTGGTCCATGATCGACGCCGAGCTCAATTATGACATTTACGACAAGGAGCTTCTCGCCATTGTCGAAGCCTTCAAGCAATGGTGAGCCTACCTCGAAGGAGCCCGGCACTGGATTCAGGTCTACTCGGATCACAACAACCTGCAGTACTTCACCACGACCAAGCAACTTAGTCGACGGCAGGCCCGATGGTCCGAAATCCTCTCAGAGTACGACTTCACGATCCAGTACTGCCTGGGACGACTTGGAGCTAAACTTGATGCCCTCACCCGTCAGCTGGACGTTTATCCCAAGAAGTCGTTCGAGGCGGAACGCAATGCGTTCAATCATTGCGTGGTGATCCCTCCTGAACATTTGAATGCCATACTGATCTTAAACAACGAAGGGACCCTGAACCAGATCTGCCGCACCCCCCAAGACAAGTACTTCACTGATCATGACCCCTGAAACCCTCCCGATGGAACCGACTGGGACCCTGCCTTCTCCTTGTCCCCCGACAAAAAACTCCTCCTCCGGGACGGCTACCACAAGCTCCGGGGACACCCTGGAATACGTAAGACTCTCCAGCTTATCTCCCGGACTTACTTTTGGCCAGGGTTGAAGAAGGACGTGACCCGTTACATTCGATCATGTGAACCCTGCCTCCAGGCCAAGGTCTCCCGACACTGACCATACAGACTCCTGAAACCCCTGCCAGTCAGACAATGCCCCTGGTCCTCCATATTCCTGGACCACATCGTTGAACTCCCGGAATCTGAAGGGTTCAATGCCATTCTCGTCGTTGTGTGCAGGCTAACCAAACAGGGCATCTTCCTACCCTGCCACACCACGGATACCGCCCCGGACTTCGCCCGGCTGTTCCTCGAGCACGTCTTCGCCAAACATGGACTCCCGGACGACATCGTCTCCGACCGTGGCCCTCTCTTCGTGTCCAAGTTTTGGACTTCCCTGTGTAAGGCACTTGAAGTAAAGACTAACCTCTCTACTGCCTACCACCCCGAAACCGACGGCCAAACCAAAAGGGTCAACCAGTCTCTTGAGCAGTACCTCTGACTGTACGTCAACTACTTGCAGGACGACTGGCACGCCGAGCTCCCCCTGGCCAAGTTCACCTACAACAACACGCTGCACTCTGCCACCGGGGTATCCCCCTTCTTTGCCAACAAGGGATACCACCCTCGACTGACACTCTCACTCCAGGACATGCCGTCGCACGCTGCCCACAAGGTCGCCCAGGATCTCCAGTCCCTTCACGAGTTTCTCCGAGAAGAGATCGACACTGCGAACCAGGCCTATGCAAAACACGCTGACCGGAAACGGGAAGAGACCCCTGACTGGACCCCCAGGACAAAGATATGGTTAGATCGACGCCACCTCCGCACCCGCCAGCCCTCCCCAAAACTCGATTACAAGCGCCTCGGCCCGTTCAAAATATTGAAGAAGGTCTCATCCCACGCCTACAAGATCGAGCTTCCCCCGGGACTAAAAGGTCTGCACCCGGTATTCCACGTCCGCCTCCTGGAACGACACCCCCCGGATCCCTTCCCCGAATGACGCCCTGAACCCCCTCCCCTAGTCGAGGTCGAGGACAAGTACCACTACAAGGTTGAAGACATCCTCGACTCCCAGAATATTTGTGGACGACCCCACTTCCTTGTATGATGGAAGGGATACAGCCCGGAAGACGACACTTGGGAACCGCGCCAAAACCTTGAAGGCGCCCTCGACAAACTCCGGGACTTCCAACAACGGCACCCAGGAAATGACCTCCCCAGGCGCAGGACTCACAGACAGCAGTAGTGGGCGTAACCTCTGCCTCTGGGCTCAGTAGGGATTCAACTCCCATGTATACTTTCTGTTTTTCCCTTTCTAGATCTTACTCCCTTTTAGTACTGTTTTCACTATAGTATTCCGGAGTCTGGACAAGGTGCTCTTTCCGGTTTTCTCACCCCCCTGCCCACGCTACCCTCTGACCCCGGGAAACCAAGTATATACATTTTGTTCTACTTTACAATACTCTACAGTAGCAGCCCAGAACAAGAATCAACGGACGAACAAAAGACAAACTACTGACCCCCACCCCCCCCCTCCCCCAGCCAGCCTCAGAACCCCTCCCCCATCCCCTCCGGACCGTGCTCCCGCAGTACCTCCTCCACCAGCTGCTCCCAGGACGGGAGAGACTCACCCTTGTCCAGGATCCTTTCGAACCAAGAGCCGGGGGCGGGCACGTTCCTCCACCAGTGGGCCGACACCACCCGCCCCAGCAGGTCGAGGCCCCGCTCCACCCCAGGGGTCGTCACCTCTGGGCGCTGCCCCTCCTGCAGCGCTGCGAGTGCCACAGCCGCCCCGTCCAGGAGCAAACAATGCTCCCGGGCCCAGCCTGTGGGTGTCAGTAAGGAGCCAAGCCCGGGGAGAGGAACACTCACTCAGCAAAGCCATGCAGGCGACCACCACATCCCGACGCACCGCCTTCACCAGCCCCTCCAGGAACCCTGCCCCCTGCCCCAGCCTCCCCCTCAGCGACTCCAACTCGGCCTCGTCCCCCCGAGCGACTCTGACCTCCTCCAGATCCCGGAGTGCCGCCTCCCGACCCTCCTCCAAACCCCTCCAGATGGCCACCTCCTCCTCACGCTCCTGCTTGGCCCGCCCCAAGCGCTCCTGGAGGTCCCTGACACTGACGTCCAAGGGCCTCCTGGACAAGGGGGAGAACACTGCCGGGAACAGATGCAGCGGGGAAACTGGGGATGGGGTCTCAGAGGGCAGACACGCCCTCTTGGAAGGCCTGGGGGATGGGCTCGGCGATGCCCGCTGCTTCCCCTTATCAGGGCGCCCACCATGCCCCTCCCGACTCCCCCCAGCCCAGGTCACCTGGCACGTGATAAAGACCACGGGCCGGCCCCGGCACCCCCACTCCCCGACCCCCCTGGACCTGCCGTGGCCACCTCCCCCACCGGCTCCACCACCCAGTCCCGCTCCTCAACCCCCATCCTCCGGGTGACCCCCCCCAGCAGCCACCCCTGCTCCTGGGAGACGCAGCGCGCCCTCCACAGCACCGACACGGAACATTGCTCATGGTTGAGGCAGCATGCCTCACACACGGACGTGTCTCGGCAGGACGAGGGGCCTGAGACCGTCCGTCAAGCGCAGTGGAGACACTGCACCAAAGTCAGCAACGAGACCCGAGGTAAGGAAGCACTCACCGGTCCGTTACTCACACACCAGGCATGGGTAGGTAGACCCCAGGGCCTCTCCAGGGCCTCCCCAAATAACTCCTGCGTCGCGTCCACCCACGCAACGCGCTGACCCTCCGGAACTTCGGAAACGGCCCCCACCACCATCCCAGAACGATGGAAACGAGGGGCAGGCAGCCTGGGGGGGGAGGGGGTTGAGGGCAGGGAGGGTGGACAGTCATCTGCACAAAAGTAGGCGCGGGATGACACTAGGACCCGCATCGGGAGCAGGCTCCGGGTGCCGGCTGGGACCCATGACAGGATTGCTGAGTTGTTCTGAAATAGGAAGGTCAGTGAGATAGGCAGACGATGCGAGAAGACACTCACGTTGCTGGGCAAGCTCTGCCACGCACTCCCAGTCAAGGCGGGCTCGGTATTGCGCGTCCCGGGCTTCCCAAGCCATGAGGGGTGCGACCTCGTTAGTTTGTGGGGGCGTCGGGGAATGCATCGGCGTACGTGACATGGTTGAGTTTGATGGTAAAAAAATTTTTTTTTGATACGTGGCAAGTCAGGTGCCGGATCCCACGATTGGACCCCAGTTCAAACCCCCAGCTACGCGCGCCTCGGAGGGTCTCGGCACTGAGGGGGGGGTGATGTCATGACCCCTCCTCTCCAGATCCACCCCGGAACACCCCCGGAACACCACCCAGGACCCTCCCTCCGACCCCACAGGACACGTCCCGCCATCACGACCACCGACACCGCCATCACGCGCATCAAGGACCGCCATCAGCCACCACCAGCCCTGATCAACAATCGAATCACACGGCTCGCTCCTGGCCATCATGCATCACGCATCACAGCTGCCTCCACGCCAATTGATCGCGTGCCCCACACGCGCAATCCAGGTATACAGTCCCTGCCTGCTACTCAATGACTCCTGGAACCCATCCCAGACACTCCAGAACCCCGAGACCCGGCCCCGTAGTACTTATAGCATAGCTTCCCGTTGTATTCGCCAGTCTTGATATTACACTGCTTACACTGCTTATACTGTTTTCACTTGGTTACTTGAATTGTTGCGTGCCCTCTATTTGACTGGTACGCATTGACTGGCACGCTTGACTGGCACGCTTGAATACTCGCGTGCTCTAAGACTGGTACGCACTTCGCGACTTTAATTTACTAACTTGGTCTCGTCTTATAACCTCCAGTTCACAACTCGACCCCCACTTGAACTCCCCAGCTACCTACCACCCAAAACCCCCGGACCAAGTCCCCTCTCCCAGGATTCCCCTGTCCACGTCTTGAACCCCAGAGTCCTAGCCCCGGAGTTCCAGACACCCGAGTATCTGTGGGTCAAGTCCGCATTGTAAGGGTGATTGCTTTCCCGGAAAGCCTCCAACTCAGCAGAACCTGACACTGATGGCAGATGATATCAACGCCCCTTTCAAGCCACAAAACCTCTTTTGGGAGGTATGCTACCCCCCTTCCACCTCAAAATATCCATCTGGGGACCTGCGGAAATGTAGGTTGACATCCGTTCATTGTGCTATCCGACCTTTGAATCTATCTGTTGGTAATGAACCTGTGGTGCAGCGGTTAAATGTGTGTTCCATTGCTGGAGGCTTCACCAATGTCGGGGGTTCAATTCTCCCCCACAGGCATACAATGGACAAGATAAGTTACCTTTTTCTTTGGTCCAACCAGCCCCCATGGACCTGCGTAGGCCTCTGCAAATGTCTGCTGGTGCCCTGCATAGGTTTGAGTGAGTTGACATAGGTCTGTGTGGATGTCCACTGGTGGCTTGTGTAGGTCTGCAGAGCCCTTTTGTGGACGTACACTGGCATTGGGGGTGGGAAAAGGAGGGAAGGGGAGGCATGCAGCCTCAAGTTATTGTGGGGAGGAAGGGAGAGGGGAGGGAAGTTGGGAACCTCAAGGAGGGTTTATTCATGCCATGACGTCTGCCAATGGAGGAGGCTTTCACTCATGGGCTGATGCCTGCTGGCAGCCGCTGATGCACATTGACATCTGCTAGTGTCCACTGGCATCTGCTGGGCCTGCATGCACATGTGTGTGCCTGCCTTTTATTGATCTACTGGACCATGTCATACAGCATATTGTGACATGTCTACAGCTCTGTATTCTATGGCACTGTGGGCACTGCTCTGCTCCAGTGTGTCACGACCCCTCCCCTCTGAGACCTTCTTGGGACATTCCCGGAGCCCCATCTGGGAGCCTCTCTCTTCAACCCCACAACATGCCCTGCCCCCACGACTACCAACGCTGCCATCATATGCATCAAAGACTGCCATCACCCAGCATCCCTGGCAACCCTGCATCACAGATCCTGGGATCAACTGCCATCAACAATCGGATGCTTCTGGCTTTCATGCATCACGCATCACAACTCCCTCCATGCCAATTGATTGCATGCCACACATGCACAATCTGGGTATACAGTCTCCTGTCTGCTACTCAATGCCTCCTGGAACTAATCCCAGACACCCCAGAACCCAGAGACCCAGACCCAGCCCCGTAGTACTTATAGCGTAGTTCCCTGTTGTGTTCACTAGTCTTGATATTAACTTGAATTGCTGTGTGCCCTCTACTTGACTGGTACACACTGACTGGCATGCTTTGACTGGCACACTTGAATAACCGCATGCTCTGAGTTTGGTATACACTTTGCGACTTACAATTTATTAACCCAGTTTCATCTTAGAACCCCCAGTTCCCAACTCGACCCCCTCCCAACTCTCAGCCTCTAAAACCCAAAACTCCCGGACCAAGTTCCCTTCCCTGAGATCACCCCTTATCCATGTCTTGAACCCCGGAGTCCTAGCCCCAGAGTTCCAGACACCTGAGTATCCATATATCAAGTCTGCCTTGTAAGGGCATTGCTTTCCCAAAAAGCTTCCAACTCAGCAGAACCTGACACAGTAGCAGACTCTGCTGGACACGTATAGTATGGCACAAAGCAAGCTCCCATACAATGTATGACATGTACTGTTGTGATGCCCTACTTTGGGCAAAAATAGGAGCACAGACAAACAATGGCCTGAACATAGATGTCATGCCTGCACTGGGCTTCTTCACAACAGGAGTGAGGCTCAGCTCTGCCTTGCAAGCCTCCCTCTACAGAGGAATCATAAGGAAAAGATTGCCCCACATAAGGAGGAGCACAGAAGTAAACCTAGACAGGATAAGATGGGGTCTGAAAAATATGAACAGTGATGCACCAACAGACAAAAATATTTGGAACATGTAATGGAGCATCATACATGTTACTAGCATCAACGATGCTATATGCATTCAATAGAGTATTATATAAGACAACATCTTGTATTCACTCTAGTTCTAGTCAATCCAATACTGCAGTCTGATTCAGCACTATGTAATACACACAAGATTGTTCTAGCTTGTAACCAACGGTTACATTTTTTTGAATCTTCTGCTATCAGCTTTAGACTCTAGGCTTGTTACCGACTAGGCAACTCATCACCAAAACCTCTCAATTTCTGTTGGCATCACATCAAAAATGTGCTTCCATGACTGGCTCTCTTGATCCGGACCCTCCTTTCTCAGCTGCAGACACAGGTAACCCACCTGTGTCTCAAGCTGTAAAGATGCAATCCACATCTGCATACCAGCCCCTGCCAAAGTGGGATGAAAAGATACCTCACAATGTCAGCATGAGCTTTGGAATGCTGGGTGGGCTATCTGTATCACAGATGATGTCCATTGTATGGCCTGGTGGTAAACCAGGAGAGAGATCCACAGTCTCAGGAGTATCGCTGCCAGCAAGCCAAATGCCTTCATTGATGTACCCGGTATTGCCCAAGAGCTCATCAGCTCAGTCCAAAGGTCATCCAGACCTTACCCAATACTCAGAATTGGTACAAGGCAGTGCATTTGCACATAGCACCCTATTCTGGACTGCGCTGACTGAATGGCATTTGGAGTATGTGGCAGACGCTGCCACTGAACCAGGACCGTTGTTGTTGACAACACAAGGACAGAAGCAAGAACCAGCAATAGTGGTCAGTAGGGAGGACAACGAGGTCATAAGGTCAGAAAAGGCATCGTCAGCACCTAGAATTCCAGAGTTGCATGGAAGGGCCAGCAAACAGCCGCAGGTGAGGTATGGAGGCCTCAGGAGAGCTCTGGACTTAGAGTCTGAGCTGGAATCCTCAGATGATGAGGAAAGCAAGAGGTTGCATTCAACCCTGTCTATTCAGCTACAGCTGATATTGGACCAATATTCATTGGTCACGAAGGAATCAATGTGAAAGCATCTGCAGCTTTACATAGTAAAGCATCTACAGTTACTGGCTGCTAGGAGCCACAATGTATCCCATGCAGATTTGACTAAATATATCAAATTATTTGTGCGTATCTTCGAACTCAAAGTGGTGGAATACCTCAAGCGCAAAGCGGCATGAGGGTCAGCAGTCTCAACAGCCACTCCAGCCGACTCAGTGGAATGTGAAATAAGTGTGTGCTGACAAGCGCCATTAATTGCGGATGCAATGAAATTGCTAAATGTGCCTTGTCAGGCCAATGAGTCTCAGCAAGACTACGTTAGGCATCAGAATGCTGCAAACCATCAATGCATTGTCAGCAGAGTGCCTCAGCAGGCATTATTTGAAGTAGAGACTGTGACAACAACTCTGGCAGAGCCAGAGGCACTACTTGCAGTGCAGGAGGTTAAGACACCTCGAAGGCAAGTCACTATCAAGGAAGAGGTGGATGAAGTCCACATTCTTGAGGAGCCAACGTGACCATGACATGTAGTACAACATGTCCACCTAGTGGACAACTGGAATGAACACATCAATTATCAGAGGATGCACAACTAGGACTTGCGCAATCATGGTGAGTCATTGATTGACAACCAGGAGGTAGCCTCTGAAGGGTGTGAGGGTGTAATGCCTGTCGATGATATGCAGCAACAATTCTCCTGGCCCTGTGTTATGAATTGACAATGCATCTCATCAATGGGCTTAGTGCCCTCAAATACAATGCCCTGATTGTCAATAAGAGACTGTCCCTTAGTCCTGAGGTCGCCATTGCACATGCATTGCTATGCAACTCTGTTGCTCAATATTTCTGCCATTGGCATGCACGGCATCACAGATGCCTCGCTCTCAACCTTAAACACAGTACTATTGTGTCCATCCAGGCCTGACATCTCTGTCCTAAGGTCTTGGTTATGCATGTGTGGTGGCTCCTCACACCACCCTTGTCCTGCTGGAGTATAGAAGATACTCACCAGTTTTACTTTGGGCACTTTCTGCACCTGTGCTAGTGCTTCCACTAGCTCGACTCCAACATCTTGATTACAATATGCTGAGCATTCCTCAGACATGTGGCTCCAGGGGGTCAATACCCCTGATTGCCTTGTGGCCTTCCACTGCAAATACATCTGCAGTTCTATAGTGAGAACTCTCACCATCAAATCAGTATATTTAGTACTGAATACATTGGGCACTTTGTGCCCTTATTGCCTAAGTGCTACTATATGTGCTGAAGCGTAGCACTTGAGTCACACCTGGGTGGTGTATTTCATCACCTTTGGGTGTAGATCCCAGAACACCCACAAGTGTACGGTGTATGTGGTTTTCAACCACTGCTCCTCTGCTCTGGCGTCATCATCGCTAGATGACTCAATTACCTCCTCTGAGAATTCTGCAACCTCTGAGACTTCCTCCACTGCTGGTATGCGTGGAAAGCAAGTTTCCATGCAGGCTACTTCAGGAATTGCATCCTTCTCCAGTACCTCCTCTATGTGGGCTTCCACTATTCTGGTGGGCATTGAGCCTGCTGCGGCCCACCTGGCCCCACTACTCTGGCTCAGGAAAATAGGTCCCCCAGTCTATACCAATGACTCAGTGTCTTCTGAGGTGCCCTGGGTGCCTGTTGACTGCTGGCCTCCATCAGGGGGCCCTTTGAAAGCTAGCCAGCTGGATCATTGCAGTCCTCCTGGCAGCTGCATAACTGGGGGAGTTAATTCCCCTGGCATCTTGTCCCATGGCCGTTGCTGGCCATCCTGTTGTGAGCTCTCAGCTCTCTGGGCCTTGTCTTCATTCCCAGGAAGGTCAGTGCTCTGACCTCAGTCTTGAGCCTTGGGTCTTGACTGACCTGCATTGGATGCTGGCATGTCCTGAGTGTCTGCTGGGTCTCCCCATAGGTTGTGGGCATTCTGCTTACTGTCAGTGGAAACTGCAGGTATGGGATTACTCATTGATTCTCTGTTTGAAATTTGCATGGTGTGGCTGTGCAAGAAGCTCAAGAAGCTGATAAAGTTCCATCAATGAACTCAGCGACTGACATTGGATGCTAGGCAATAGATCCTAGCTGGCGAATTCAAAAAAATGTAACGGAGTTATGGGTTAATAGAGCTTAGTGTGCACACTACACTGAATCAGACCAGACTGGTCTATTGGCAATGTAGTATACAACAAGAAAATAAGCTGCTTAATAAGCAGCAAGTAGAAACTATTTATAACAATGTAAATAATAATATTATATTATAATAAATATTGACTACTTATACCATGTACAGAGAAATCTACCAATTTGGCAGATTCTGTGTCTTGTGCAAGTAAGAACCTAATTTCTTACAGAATGGTATCACTAAGAAAAAACAATGTCTGAGCTGTATCCTTAATAGTCCAAATATAGCATTCAGCTTTGCTATTCTGTTGATAGGTGTAGGCTGCTATGGATTGTAGGATGATGCCCACTAAACCAAGGTCTTCATAAAATCATCTGTGTAACAAATTCCCATGCACTATTATATTAGACAGCTTTGACTTTGTTTCTTAAAGTGTTTTGTGGCTTGAGTCTGGACTGATAAAAGGGCAGTATCACTGAAATTTGAGAAATTGTTTAAGATAGAGTGGAAATAATTGGCATGATTATTAGCAAAACATATTGGAAAAGGACTACAGGAGTCCATATGAAGTAAGTTGCAAACATTGGCAGCTCTATGCTGATAGTGGTCTTATAGACAAGCAGGCTGTTTACTGATGATACATGGAATGCAGTGGTCATCATTAAATGAACCAGTATATTCAACCTCAGAAGCAAAATTCTTAGTAAGAACTGCTTGAGTAGTATTCTGCAAAGGATGACACATATGACAATGCCAAAGATTTGGAGTAGCCAGAATGCAGGGAAACAAGACAATATTGTTGGTGATTGCAGGAAAAGAGATTGGGGAAAGTAATCCTGATAGAACAAAGTTGCAGTATAAAAATAATAGTTGGTTGTAAGTGGAAGCTAAAATAGCTTTGTCACAAAGAGTTGGTGAAGATGAAGAGAAGAAAATGAAGGTAGCATCCTAAGTAAAGTGAATATCCATACCATGCTCCACTATTAAGCCCACCAATAAAAGGTTAATTGGCACATCAGGAGCATGGAGACATTCAGACAAAATAAGAGTAACAGATTTACTATTGACATGTGCCTGAAAACAACATTTGCCTTGAGCAAGGACATTGAGAGTGCCACAATTTGCAATGCTAACTGGAACTGCAAGACTAGAATCATAGGTCCAGAAATATTGATGATCCTTAATGATATGAGTGGTACTGCCAGAGTTGAGAATTGCATTGAAACAAAGTGAGATAAAGATGAAAACCATTGGATCTGCAGAGCTCACAAAAGAGAGATACAGAGGTAAATCTGATGAGGTATCAGAAGCAGTATAAAGGTAGAAAAACATTGTCCTTGACAATTGTAGATAATACAGGAGTACTGAGTGTGTCATCTAGAAACAGAGTAGATATAGTAGTAGGTTCAGGTACTGGTAAAGAATCTGTGACTGCCATATTTGCTGCACCATGCTCTCTTAATTTGGTCCATGTCTCACTTTTGAGGCATTTGTTGATTAAACTTTGCAGCTCTGGCTGTTTGGTATACCCCTCTTCTTCCAATTTACTGCACACATCTGTAAATTTTGATTTCCTGATCTTTATTTCTGCATTTGTAACTGAAAACCAAAGCAACCAAAGGATTTCATCAATGGAACATTCTAAGAGCCAGGACTTGAATGTCTTCATATCTTTGTTGCTCTCTTTATAAACATAATTGAGCATTCTCCTGTCTTTATCATCCATGCTTTTTGGTTTCTTTCTCAAATCCTGGGACTGAAACAACTGAGAGCACTTCTGAGAAGTAGTAGGAGCAGTCAACTGAGATATGAGTGTGTGGTAGAATGATAAGCAACTTCTATTTTAAGCTGATTAGAATGTCTATCACATGTTAAACATATGGCTCCCCAGATTTACCAGAATGCAGTTGTGTGGTTCCAAAAGGCATCAGCAGATCCTGGTTCTGTGAGGGCTGTCCCAGACTCAACAGTCAGCTGCTAAGAATCCTTCCCTTAACACCTACCACACCATTCACACATCTTCTGCCACTACTTCTTTCCTTTCCCCAGGCAGCCCACTTGCTAAAACATGGCATTACCATGGTTGGACTTTTCTCAAGTTTAACAAACTCAAAAAGTAAAATTGATAGGTGTCTACTGACTTGCAGCAGAACATGGGTACCATTGCGGCTACTGGCTCAGGACTGTGCATATGAAAGATTCATAGTTGACATTGCCATCTCTGTCATGAATACAAAAAAAATTCAGTGTCAGTTCTTTCAATCAAAATGCACAGAGACAGTTGGTGATGAAGGATCCCTGACTCTCTTATATAAGTAAGAGAAAGGGTTCTTTTACAAGCTTGAACATCTCAGTTCCACTCAAATTTGCCCAGATCATGTGATGTTCTAGAATGTTCTAGAAGTTTCTATTAACTTTCTTATTAGTTCCTTATATATCATTATAGTATACTTGTTTTGTCTCGCTTACTTTTTTCAAATCAAATCATTATTCATGACTTTAAACTTGTCTGTTTTGTTATGTTACCATTGTCTGCTACTGCTAACCATTATAGTACTTGTTTTGTCTCACTTACTTTTTTCAAATTAAATCATTATTCAGGACTTTAAACTTGTCTGTTTTGTTTGTTACCACTGCTACTGCTACTGCTATTCAGAAGTTATTGTCATAATACTATATCAATGCAGACATAGAAAATATCAAGTTCATTCTATTCTATATAATATATTCAATAATCTTTCTCTCTCTTTTTCTCCTATGTATATAAGTTATGCATATACAGTTACCCAGTATAGAATAGTATAATATATAGTCTGTACTGTATATTATGTATGTATGATGCCACTATGCCACTAAAAAATACCAAATGAAATTTCACCCACACCTGTGTGTACATAGAGCAAAAAACACACTAAACACCCTTTTGAAAAGTGGGCCCCCATAACTAAATAACCAGACAATAGGCTAGATCAAATGGCTGCAGAGCTATGGATGAAGAAGAACTTCCTGAGACAAAGATAACTGACTCTCACATCACAAGATCTAATATGCCTATACAGATTGTGATGGAAGCCGCCATTTTCATAATAGGGACTCTCCAATCCAATGCAAAAGAGTGTTCTGGCTAAGCTCTAAAATTTCCTTATCCAAGCTCAGGAATTCATTGTGTCTTCCCTTTATTCACAGACTTGCTGACTGCAACAAATAGTGTATAGATACCTCAATATCTTCTCCCAGTCAGAGTCCGAGTGTCTGTCACTTGGTTCAAAATCAGCATCCTTGCAATTTGGCTACAGGATCATCCAATAAAACCTGATCCAAATCTGCATTTTCCCATAACTCTGAACTTTTGCCTATTGGGATGGGATAGATTAGCGACTCTTTTTGTGCATTTTAACATGCAATAATGTCTTTCAATTTTTGAATCTTTCCTCTAAAAATCTAGACTGAGTACATAATAGACCCCCCCAAAAAAGTATTGCGTTTTTATAACTTTCGAGGTCAGTTTCCTTCTAAATTAAATTACAGTCACTACAGACCTGTTTGTTGGATACAGTTACTCAGTCGGTGTATAAACAACTGATATTCGTCTAATATACCTGTTGGATACAGTTACTAAGATATAAGTAAGTCAACTGTGTTTGTCCTAATGAGCGATTTACCACATACCTCAGTCGGTGTATAAACGACTGAGGTATGTTAGATCTCCGGGTCCGATCCATATCACCTAACTGTATAGTTTTTTCCTAATCCGTCCGTTTTCCCTCTCCCCTGCGGCACACCACTCACGTGCTTAATTAGCGCATCGTCGCGTACCGCGACTCCTCTCCAACACTGTTTTCAAATGTGATTATATTCCAGCATATTATATTCCGTCACCCAATAAAGCCTTATCAGGATTACATTATTTCAATTCCCAACTTAACTGGTTCGGAAAACATAACCGTGTAACCTCCATACATAAAAAAAACTGAGTCTTCTTCATTTAGATCCCCGTATTTTTTGGTTGCGTCTGTTCTCGTGTCCATGGACAACCCTCAGCATTACCAGCCTCTTGCTCATGCGTTTAATCCTCCACAAGGCCATCAACGCACATATACTGGCATTTTCAACTCAAGAACAACAACCACGAACACACACAGCACTCATCGTGAAGAGGAAGAGGAAGAAGAAGAAGAAGATGCCGACGACGAAGGTCTCATGGAGGAACAATTGAACCGCCATGAGTCAGGTACCCAAAGCAATCCATCTTCTCCACAACCAAAGATAACTGGGTGTGTACATTATTTTACTCCAAATGAGGCGTCCGGTGTAGACACTTTGCACTCATTCGTTGTTGGACCGGTCATAAGCACGGCCGACACACATGCGGCACAACAAGGCCAACGGGAAGATTCTCAGGCAGCAAAGAGTCGACCAGGTCGTCCGCGTGGTTCTAAAAACAGGAAACCCCGTACCAGTCAGACGGCATCGAAGCAAGACGCTGCTTTTTATACCACGCCTGCTGTCGTAACTCCACCTCAACATCCTGATGTGAATGCACATAATCAACAATACTACGAGTTTCAGTGGCGCGTCTTGAATTTATGTTCTGAATTCTACACAGCTGCGGAAGAGCTTGTAGTATGTTGTTGCTCGATGACCTGAGAACAAATATCATTTCTTACAAGGCATTATAGAAAGCAACCCAACCCTTGGTAATAGCACAATGTTATCAAATGGGCCCTGGAAGTAAGGTTGACCCATTGGTCATGCTCAATGAAGCAAAACGTATCTGTGACACATTGGTAGGGTTTGACTTGAGCCTACTATCTACAATGCTTCTGATTCATGACACAAAGCTCAACAATCCGGCACAACTAGTCGCCTCCCCACCCCCACCCATTTATACTGCTGCTCCAACACTCTATCAGCCAGTGCAGACGCAAGCTGTCGCGGCCACCTCGACACCAGCGCGTCCAGCGGCATCTACCAGTACAACAGCTACTTCCTCCGCTGTTATATCCAATCCAGCATCATTTGTCGTGCCCCTACCCACCGCGCAACCCACTTATCCGCAATACTCCATGTATGAACCCCCAGGGCAATACCCGACGACCCCATACTATCAGTATCCGTACGTTACACCCGGGACTTATTATCCACAACCACAACCTCAGGTATCAATGCCTGTACAACCTCAACCAGCAGTTACTCAGACGCAGCCGGTACAGACGCCTCAACCACAACCCGAGGCATCGACAAGCACCGGAATAACTGTTAGCTCGGCCAATGTCATTACATCTGGCACCGGGGCTGGAGGAAATCAAGGCGCATGGTCTGATGAAGAAACAGAGAGGTTGAAAAAGCTGGCAGAAGAAAGCAGGTCAGGGACGCAAACCGGAGATATTGATTGGGATCGCGTTGTCGGACAGTGGGGTAACAGTCGGACAAGGTTTATTTTCTTTTCTCATTACATTACAAAATAAAACTAAAAATGTTGTGTCACAGGCATCAGATTCTCATCAAAGCAACTTCGTTGGGCTTAAAAGAAAGTTCTTCAAGGGGAGTCAAGCGACGGCGCGACGAAGGCACCAGCGACGCAGCGAGTCCCTCAGTCCCACATACACCTACAGTCACAAATACCTCCCCAACCACTACCATTCCTCTCCAACCTGCTGTTGCATCCAATCCGACCTCCACCTCGCCCTCTCACAGCCAAACCGCATCGACCCCCGCAGCCTCGCCCGCCCTGCCAAATCAGCAGCGCCCGGGGCCTAAACCCGCCTCGACCTTGCCTTGTCCCATGCCAACCGTGGCAGTGAACACTCCGTCGCCCGTGATTTCGACTGCAACGATAGCGACGCAAGATCAACAACGCACCAGTTATTACCGTGCCCGACCAAGCCAGGATGCCCAGAAGGCAGCGGAGACAGTTCCGACACATCCGTATATGTACCAGCCGAACGGAAGTACGGGGTCCTCTAGGCTTGGAAAAGAAAATGGGAAGTGAGACCTACCAAGAAGCGGTCGTCTCAGCGCGCTTCCTTTCCATTGCGTATCATCTGTTTACTATCTTGTGACATCCGCGATTTATGACTGATTGGAGTTCTGCTGTTTCCTTTCAATGCTCTCGTATCATTCTCATTGCTGTGTTTGAACATGGACGGACCCCTGGTTGTCGTTTACTTCCCTTTTCCGCTTGAGCGCAGAACTCATGTAGTATTTTATAGCTGCTGCTGTATGTTCTTGAGATGCGCGTATCGTGCGTTGATGTCGTATACACCAGGCTAACCTACAGGCTTTTAGCATGTACAATAATGGACTGCCGTACCTCTCTGTGCTTCTTCGTTGCGACTGCTGTATCCTACAATTCTTCTTTAATATATGAATTTCTCATGCAACCGAGTGAAAGCCCATGTATCACACCACACCATCACTGAACAAAGATATCGATTACAACGCTATCACTTCCGGGTCATTAGCTCATTAGGTCCAAAAATCACGAGTCTCAGTCTTTAATTGAGCTCATCAGGCTCATTGAAATACCGTCTGGAACAATGTCATCAGAACATAGAAGATCTGAATTAAACGATGACGACGTACTCCAGAAGATCAACAGTACGTTCTACGAGTGCTCGGTTATTGTCACCACGTGGAGCAGATGCCTGGTTGGCTGTCCCCTCTGCTTGAGAGAGAACGGCTTCTGGACTATTAGCTTTCTTATGTTTTTTATGATGGGCCTTATCCTTGGGAATCAAGACAAATTTTTCACCAGCAGGAACTCCAGTGGGAGCGGCATAGCAGGGTGTAGAACTACCCTTGTGGAACACAGTGACTGTTCCGTCTACCCCGGTCTTGGTACGCCTTTGACGGCGTTTACTGCCATGCTTGTTCTTCGGGTGATTGGTAGGGGTAGGGGCACTGCCAGCGAGTCCCGAAACAGTGGTCATGGGGATAGGCGCATCTGAGCGAGCAACGAGAGCGGTGTGGACGTGGGTTGGAGTAACTGGTGGATCGAACGCGAAGATGAAAGAAGCGAAAGCGGAGAGTAATGGGAGAAGTCGTATGAGGTTGGAAAATGTGATGAAGCGTCGTGGAGCAACGTTCGTCGTGACGTTGCGAGAGTTCGTAGACTAGAGACAAGCTGACTCCGAGAAGATTAAGAGATGCCTAGTAACGATAGACGCCAGAAGGAGTGTGCAACAGTATTCCTGACTCAGAAAAAGACAAGATTGGCTCGTCTGAGGTGTAGAGCCGACAACAACGAGATGGTCAAGTAAGCGAGAAGCCAAAAAGCCAAGGCAGAAGCAGAGATGCCGGAACAAACGATCAATCCAATGACAGAACCGAGACAGACGAGATCAAAGCCGAAGCCGAGAAGCAAGTTCGCCGAGAAGCCGAGAGAATCCAGGTACGCTGCCAGAGACAGTGAGCACGCGGTGGTTGACGTCGAATCAGATGTCAATGAAGCCAGAACAAAGACAAACAAGACGGAACTCGAGACCAGTTATTTATTTTACATTACTGTTTCTATTCTTTCAACACTATCTATTGGTACCACTTTCAGTCTTTGAGGTGCTCTGGGTCTTCAGCTATCATTCTGACAAGTCTGGCTCCTTCAGCACTGCATACAGGCCACTTATATAAGCTGGAGTTTGCCTTTCTGACTTTTAAAACTCCAGATTTGTCCTGTCTTGCAATTTTAGCAAGGAGTTTGCACTTTGATGAATGCTTCAAGACATGACTGAGAGATGCATTTCCTTGTGCCTCATACTTACACTCAGGTGCAATACATCCCCAGGACTTCTTTCCTGAACTACTAACATATTTGGTTATTAGGCAGCCTATGAGATCATTAGAGTTGCATCCAAGTGTAGAGTTTGGCTGGTAGATTGATTTCTATACTCAGAAGAAGTTAATTTTGATGCTCCTAAAGATACAGCTCACATACTGATGGCTTTGGCTTCTTGATTGGTGCTTTGGGTACATCAGTAACTTCAAGAGAGTGTGCTTGCTTTTGTGTCAAGTGGTTTGTCACTTCACAAGGGTCTGTCATTTCACTAGGTATCTAGTATGATCAGATTATAGACTATTTGTTATCAATCATTGAATACGCATACCTCAACTCCATGGTTTGCATATATCTTTTCAGCACCTATTACTACATCTATTACCCACTTCTAATAGGCAGAATACCATCACCAGTAGTCTGAGATTGCCAGCCAAAGACATGCTCCAATTGTTCACCAAGTGTGCAGATTTCATCTCCTGTCTTCTCAAGTAAATTAGGATCTAGCGCAAAGTTGAGAAACAAGCTATATCTAGAATCTGTGGGTGAATTTGGCAAGGGTAGTTGTGAAGGTAAATGTTTCAAGAAATGTTGTAATCTCTTCAAGACTTGATCTAGTTCCTGTGGTGAGATCAGCTCTGGTGCTGGGTAAGGCATCTTTGAGCTTCAGCAGTGAGATGACAGGAAAATTTCTTGGGCAATGCAGAGTGACATGCCTGGCAATGCATTAAGCTCTTGGCTCTTCTAGACCCTGTCATAGTCCTCAATCGATCAAGATTCAATATGTGCTCAAGGGCACAAACCCTAAATGGGATCAAGATCTTTGAATAATACTTTTCTGAGATATTCACATTTATTTACATAGGGTATGCCAGGACCTGGATGAGATATGAATAACATGTTAATAACATAGTATATATACATGTGTAAACAATGGTACACTTATTCACCAAGCCCTAGTTTGAAAGGACATCTCAGAATCTATCTCTATAAGGAATGAGTCT
The DNA here is from genome assembly GCA_027475525.1 of Macrolepiota albuminosa. Taxonomy (NCBI): domain Eukaryota; kingdom Fungi; phylum Basidiomycota; class Agaricomycetes; order Agaricales; family Agaricaceae; genus Macrolepiota; species Macrolepiota albuminosa. The sequence goes on along the minus strand of JAMWFC010000049.1, from coordinate 4,698,340 downwards.
GCCAAAGCGAGTCCCTGAGGTTTGTTCGCTGGAGCTGACAACGAAGGGCTACCGAGGCAGGTCCTGATCCTTTTCTTCCCTCTATCACATTTGTGTCTCTAAGCTCCCCTGGGGGGCCTGTGGGCTTTGACATGTGGGGTGGCATGGCACTTAGGGAGCTTTCCTTTGCTTCTGCCGTTCCCAAGGAGATTTTAGTGTCTGGGGCATTTGCTGCCCTCGAATGAAGGTTGTATCTGTTGGAATCCATTTTAGTAACTTTTGGTAAAGTGTTGACTCACTACTAGGGCATTCATGGTTGATCAGACCGAGTCAAGCCCACTGTTTGCGAGTCACTTGTTCTTATTAGGACTTGGAGAAGTTCAAAATATGTAATAGTAGACCACCAAAATCGGCAATTTGCTGTCACACTGAATAGTCTTCATGGTAAGAACTGGTTTAAGTTCTCATGTTGTAAAAACTCATTACTTTGGGTGTACATGCAACTATATATACTGTAGGAGGACCTGGCTTGGAACATGGTAAGTAGGAAGTCTTCAGGAATAAAGATTAGAGCAGTGATGTAGGTCACGCTTGCACTACACTTCCTCAATGGTCAGCCTTCAATTGTCTCCGATCAGCTCTCCCACCTCTCACGGCCACCCTTGCTTTTTCCACCGTCAGCTATTCTTGCTTTAGCTTTTCAACAGTGAATACTTCCTTGATTCAATGACTTCTTTCTGTGACACAATTTGAAGATTCCTGAGCGTTGATTCCAGATATATGACTATCACAACAACAAAAATTCTTGATAAACTATGGAAGCACACACTGGTAATTTCATTGATTCCTGACTCTCTTACATAAGTAAGAGAAAGGATTATTACAAGCTCAAACATCTCAGTTTCTCACAGTTCGTTGCAGATCACGTGATGTTCTAGAATGCTCTAGAAGTTTCTATTAAGTTCCTTATTAGTATATTTTATTTTGCTTACTTTTTTCAAAAATCATCATCAACAACTTTATCAATGAGACTTTAAACTTGTCTGTTTTGTTACCATATCTTACTGCTATTCAGCAGCTTGTTGTCATAAATAATAATAATACTATACCAACAGACATATAGGAAGTATCAAGTTCATTTTCTATATATATATAAGTCTTCTCTCTCTCTTCCTCCTATGCATATATACAGCTATCCGGTAATATAATATGTAGTCTGGCTGTACATTATATGTAAAATACCAAATGAAATTTCACCCCCACCCGTGTGTAAATAGAGCAAAAAACATACTAAACACCCCTTCTGTAAAGTGGGACCCCATAACTAAACAACCAGACAATAGGATAGATCAAATGGCTGCAGAGCCAACAGATGAAGAACTTCCTGAGACAAAGATGACTGACCCTCACATCACAGGGTCCAATATGTCTATACAGACTGATTGTGGTGGAAGCCGCCCTTTTTATAATATAGACTCTCTGATCCAATGCAAAAAAGTGTTATGGCTAAGCCTAAAATTTCCTTATCCAAGCTCAGGAATTTCTCATTGTATATGTCTTCCCTTCATTCACAGACTGTAAGGATGTGTCAATATACCTTAGTTAAAGCCTGGGGTTATGCTTAAGCCTCTATTGACCGGAGCTAGAATGGTACTAGTTGGCAAGAAAAAGCAAGTAGTAACATGGGACTATGGTGTAATGGTAACATGCAATGCAGGTTCAAGCCTTGCTAGTTCCAGTTTTCCTGAGGTTGTCGGTTCAATCCTCTGGAAGTGTTACACAGACTTGCTGACTGCAACAAACAGTGTATAAGTACCCCAATAATTTTGAAGTTCATTCTCCTAGTCAGAGTCTGAGTGTCTGTTACTTGGTTCAAAATCAGCATCTTGCAATTTGGCTATAGTATTATTCAATAGAACCTGATCTGAATCTGTGCTTTTTCTTTGTGTATAACTCTGAACTTTTGCCTGTTGGGATTAGCAACTCTGTTTGCACATTTTAATGTGCAATAGGCTCTCTTAATTTTTGAGTCCTCTTTCCTCTTAAAATCTAGACTGAGTACATAATAATACTCCCGAAAATTTTATTGTATTTCTATAACTTTCAAGGTTAGTTTTCTTTTAAATTTTTTATTACTAAGCATTTGTCCAGACAAACACTTATGTAATACATAATACATTTATTATTAATGAATCATCATATGTAAGACATAAATGATTGATAATAAAAGAAAGAGAAGTTTTTTTTTTTATTACTCTGTGTAGGAAAATTACAGTCACTGCAGACCTGTTCTCAAATGATTACATAAGTGTTTGTCCAGACAAACACTTATGTAATAAATTTATTATTAATGATCATCATATATAAGACATAAATGATTGATAATAAAAGAAAGAGAAATATAATAAGAGTAGGTGACTGGTGCATGGGTCACTACGACTTAAAATATTATTATCATAGCGGCATACATGTGTGCTGGTCCCCAACTCTTACATATTTCTTTTTCTTTTATTACTTGTATTTTATTGATTTTATTTATTGTATGTATGTACTCTTCTCTTTGTTCTTACTTTCTTTATTACTTTATTATTATTATATATGGTTATTACAGTAATTTATATATAGATATGATCATGATAAATGATATAATATGATACATACATTGAGTGGTACAATATACATAATATATTATATTACTATATAATAAAATAAATAAATAAATAAAATAAAATCTGTTTGAAAAAAACATATAGCGGATTGTAATTGTGAAAAATATGAAAGTTAACTTACCTACAAAAAGAAAGTAATACTACCTATTGATGTATTGTTATTATTTTGTGTTGTAACATACGTGCACTCATAATAAAATGAGTTCGAAGTAAACTTGAAGAGTAAAATGAAGACTTATAACAATTTTTGAAGTTGTGTTGAAAATATGGCGTTGAGTTACGTGGTTGAGAACGATGTGCTTGACGATAATATTTTCCACCATCCAGCTGTATGAATTGCCTGAATACACGTAAGTGAACGCTTTGTCAAGGTATCAATTGTCGTCGCTATAATGTACGTGAAAGGTGGCGACTAATCATTGGTTCGTATCAAATCCTTTGAGGGTGAGGTGTCACGTGCACGGGTTGTGATGGGTATAAGAGCTGACATTAGAAAGATACAATATGTAAAAAAAAGCGCTAATATAAAGTAAAATAGAAAAACTCACCAAAATACTAGATTTTTGACATTATAACCACTTAAAACGTTGAAGTACCGTCTAGTGACAATGATGAACCCAACGTCCGCAATTTCTCTCATTTGTCTTCTGTGAAAGGAGTAGGGAGACGTGCGCGGGTGCCAACACTGTATATCATCAACGTGTGGAAGTTCAGACATGGATATTGTGTGAAGACGTTGTTCAATGTTATACACCAAAAAAAAGTAAATGTATATGAAGTAATGTTGAGAGGAAATATCGACCGCATACAGTTATTTTTGTATAAGTGAGTGAGTGTTCACTAAAGTCTACTTAATGTCACTAAACATCTTGGTTGTTTTAGCAGGTTGATATATATAAGGCTTCATTGCATAGTTGTTTGAGTAATACAACAGTTTTTCCATAGTCACATTCGCAGAAAAGATTTGTTTCAAGCCACATAGATCCATAGATTGAACAGGCTAAAGTCGTACTTACATTGTACTAATTGCCAGAATTTTACCTATTGAAACATTCTAGCTTGCAATGAGTAGTAATAAGTACCAAGTTGAACCACAGCGATTGATAGTGTTTGCCTCCAGTAAGTGTCCGTTGAGTGAGTACACGACAACATAGACTGACAGTACCAGTTTGTTATAGCAGAAGAAGCGACAAGGATATAGCATTTCCAGAGTTGTGCAGTAACATGACAGTAAGATAGTTTGAAATCAAAAATTTTAAGAAAAGACAGGGAGGAAAGAAAGAGACGTATGTATTACAAATAATAATGATGACTATATACAATAATAATAATAATAAAATCATTATATAATCATTTATGGGGATGAGCACTTACATAATGGTTTGAAAACAAGAACGGTCAAAGAAATACCATGATGCACTATAGGGGAGTCGAACTCGCCACTTGTGCACAATATAGAATATCAATTTATAAATATTCCACTGAACTACAGCAAGGGCTTACTATAAGGATATGGTGTACAGAGAGATTGGTCAAAAGACAACATCACACGTCAATAGGTCAGAATATTGAATTTTGAACTTTCAACTTTATATGTGTGATCTAACCATTATATATAAGAGTGAGAAAATAAGAGAATTACCATACCAGAAATGTGCATAAAGCATTTCCTCAGGGTAGATGCCTCAAAACAGACGGACTGTCTGTAAACTAGCGGGCTATAAGAACTAGCCCCAAAGGGCAAAGTTGTTAATTGCAAATAGCTATCAAACAAGGTAACACTCCTTCAAAAAAAAAAAATAATAATAAAAATAAAAAATAAGAGAATTAAAAAAATATATATATATAAATATATAAAATTAATAATCTTTTACAAGGTCGAGTTCCCCTAGATTTACCTCAGATCATGTAATGTTTTAAAAGTTTCTATAAGGTTCCTTATTAGTGTCTGTATTGTCTTATTTATTTTTTTCAATCATTAGTAAATATTCATGACTTCAAACTTGTCTTTGTTACCATTGTCTGCTACCGCTATTCAGACTATTTTGTCATATTAGTATGTTTTTCTTACTACTAGTGCTTTAATCCTTCATAATGTAATTACTTCCTGCTACAGCGCTGTCTGCGAGCCTGTTATAGGTGTCGTCTTTATTTATTTTACGTCTGCCTATTATAATCTCTGTCTGCTGTAGTGCTTGTTTTCTGTTGCAGTACGATTTTGTGCTGCCTGTTCACTGCTGTTCCTTGCTTGCTGCTTGTTTGACTACTATTTCACGCTGTGTGTTTCTTGCATTGCACTGTTGTTGTTTGTCTGTTGTCATTTTATGATACCTGTTTGTTGCTATTCTGTAATCGCTTGTCTACCACTAATGCACATCATCTGCTCATTTCTGTTCCAACAACATTGTGTGTTTGCTACTTTTCTGTTCTACTTGTCTGTTGTAATTTCACCTGTCTGCGCTGTTTTCTGTTGTTATTGTTTGTGTCATTTATATTTTGTATAGTATTGCTTTTCAAATTTTATCTATGTGTGTTTTGTCTACTTTTTTTTTTCTTTAATTTTGCTTTCTTTTACTGATGCTGTTTTTTTAGTGGGTGTTGTAGTATCTTTTTTTATCTAGTCATCTATATTAGGTACTTGTGAAATCCCACTGAAATAAATGTGAACTCCTACCGAATTTTGTGTACTACTACCAAATTTTGTGCACTACTATTAAATTTTGTGTACTACCACTAGATTTTGTGTACTACCATTAAAATTAGTACTCTCACATCATTACAGCATGTTTCCCTTAATAAAATTGCCATGTCATGCATCTAGAGTATTTGATGAAAAAGATTGCCCTTCTACGCATGTTGAGTTTTTATCTGAGGAATATTCAAAATATTATAATACTTTATACTTTCCAAATTCTTCTAGTTTTGATTCTTCAAATTCTGTGATTGAATAGTTGACTAATGTTTTTAAAAATGAAAATTACACATCTTCCTACATTGTCACTTACACAACAGGAATATTTTTACTGTATGCAATCTTGGAGAGAAAACATTTATTACTTTAGATTGTTACGATATTTGTTCTTCTTTTTTTCATCCTCGCAAATATTTTTCTTCATTTCGCACTTATCTGCACTATAAAAACCACCCCACATAGTTGTATTATACTCAAGATCATTATCTTGCATCTTTGAATGAACTTTCCTGTAAAGACTTAAAATCTGCATTTAATTCGGAGTTAATTATGCCTAAATGTCGGAATAAGGAAGCTCTTGCTAGCACTATTTTGTCTCACTTCTTGGAATATAGGCAGAAATGTCTTACTCTTACATCAAATCAAATAAATAAGCAGTTATGTTCTTTTTTTCCAGATTCTTCTTCTGAAATGCTGCCTAAACTTTTTTATAACATTGCTCTTCAGTTATTTGGTGAGAAAGTTTTGCACGCTTTACTAATCCCTGAAAATCCTTTGTTACATTACAAGAATTGTCAAATACATAAGCCTGTATTGCATCAGTTGTTGGAAAATACTGAGAATAATAATAATGTGAGCTTGTTACCTTCATAAACATTTTCAAAAAAAATCATTGTGTTTTATTTTAAAATGTATTCATCCTTCTTGCCGTCCTTCTTTTGCAAAATTACATAGTGAAATAGTAAAAGCTATTATTGAAAGCTTTTGCTCTCGGTGCAAAGCATTAATGTCTTGCAACATATCAGATATTCATCAATACATTACTTGCTTATTACCAACCTATATTATATTTCCTTCTGATTTTTTTAAGTCAGTGTGTTTGCTATTAGAAATTGAATATAGTACTAATATATTTGTACATTTGACAACCAGCATAAAAGTTCAAAAGCAAAATGAAAAAAAAATAAGCAAAATCTTCAAAAACAAATTACAATCAGTATAAATGCAAAACATCAAAGTGAAATTGTTTCTTCATGGCCAACTGTTCCTTCTGATAATCTTATTATGAACTGTGCACATAATGTAGCGTAGTCTGCTATGTGGCATTGCCACATAGCTTTACTTACTGTAGTTGATATTATATTATAATATCATAATATAATATTATTATTAATTACTTTACAATAAATAGTTACATATGCTGCTTACTAAGCAGCTTATTTTTGTTGTACACTACATTGTCAATAGACTGGTCTGGTCTGATTCAGTGTTGTGTGAACTCTAAGCTCTCACAAACCCTGTAACTTTGTTACATTTTTTTGAATTCACCAGCTAGGATCTATTGCCTAGCATCCAACGTCAGTCGCTGAGTTTGTAACAGAACTCTATCAGCTTCTTGAGCTTCTTGCACAGCCACACCATGCAAATTTCAAACAGGGAATTGATGAGTAATCCTATACCTGCAGTTTCTACTGACGGTGGGTGGAATGCCCACAACCTACGGGAAGACCCAGCATATACCCAGGACACGTCAGCGTCCAATGTGGGTCAGTCAAGACCCAAGGCTCAAGACCAAGGTCAGAGCACCAACCTGTCCAGGAATGAAAGCGAGGCCTGGAGAGCTGAAAGCTCACAGCAGGACGGTCAGCAACGTCTCCAGGACAAGATGCTCAGGGGATTAACTCCCCCAGTTACGCAGCTGCCAGGAGGACTGCAACGGTCTAGCTGACTAGCTTCAAAAGGGCCCTCTGAGGACGGCCAACAGTCAACAGGCGTCTATGGCACCTCAGGAGACACTGAGTCATTGATACAGACTGGGGGAGCTATTCCTCCAAGCCGAAGTAGTGGGACCAGGCAGTCCGCAGCAGGTTCAATGCCCTCTAGGATAGCGGAAGCCTGCATAGAAGAGGTACTGGAGGAGGCTGCAAGTCCTGAAGTAGCCTGCATGAACAACCAATTTCCACACATGTCAGCAGTGGAGGAAGCTCTGGAGGTTGTAGAGCTTCCAGAGGAGGTGATTGAGTCGTCAAGTGACAATGATGCCAGAGCAGAGAAGCAGCGGCTAAAAACCACGTACACTGTGCACTTGCAGATGTTCTGGAATTTGCACCCAGAGGTGATAAAATACACCACCCAAGCGCGACTCAAGCGCTATGTGTCAGCACATATAGTAGCACTTAGGTGACAAGGGCACAAAGTGCCCAATGTATTCAGTACAAAATATACTGATTTGATGGTGAGAGTGCTCACTATTGAACTGCAAATGTATTTGCAGCGGAAGGCCACAAGGCAATTGGGGGTCTCAACCCCCTGGAGCCACACTTCTGAGGAATGCTCAGCATGTTGCAATCAAGATGTTGGAATCAAGCTAGTGGAGGCACTAGCACGGGTGCAGGAAGTGCCCAAAGTAAAACCAGTGAGTACTTTCTATACTCCAGCAGGACAAGGGTGGCATGAGAAGCCCCCACACATGCATAACCAAGACCTTAGGACAGATATGTCAGGCCCAGATGGGCACAATAGTACCGTGCTCAAGGTGGAGAGCAAGGCATCTGTGATGCCACACGTGCCCATGGCGGAAACGTTGAGCGACAGAGTCACATATCAACGTATGTGCAATGGTGACCTCAGGACTAAGAGACAGTCCCTTATCAACAATCAGGGCATCGTATTCAAGGGCACTAAGCCTATTGACAAGATGCGTTGTCAATTCATCATGCAGGGCCAGGAGAATCAAGCTTCTCCAGTTCCAGGGCGGTGCAACAATCATGATCGAGGAGACTTCCTTGATCAAGATGGTGCCACGAGACATGATGCCCCTGGTAATGGCTGGGATGATGGCCCTAGGTAGACTCCTCAAGACAAGGGCAATTATGCCTACAGTTGAGGAGGCTTGGGACGTCTGCCGCAGGGTAGACAAGGGAAGTCACTTCCCCAGGCTGCTGATTTGGCGACTAGATCCCTGGGTCAGCGGGAGGCCATTTGAATGCATTGTGAAGCCATGCACAATTGCCTGCATCAAGTAGTTGATGATGCCTTGGGTGTAACCTTACAGTTGCCAGATGGGGTGAAGCTGCGTAAAGCAGACAGTAGGCATATTCATGCCTATACAGACACGTCCAAGTTCAGCGACTTGGAGGATTGGGTGATGGATATATGCACCCATCTTGCCATGTACTTATATGGAGGCGACTATATGGAATGAGAACAAATCTTTGTTCTGCCTGAGTTCTTGGCCAGAAAGGCCATGGGGTGGTTTTGACGAGCAGTACTGCACGTCAACCATGTCCAGTATGAGTAGATGTTCAAAGGAGTCCTTACAGGACTGTACAATTGATTTGTGCACCCCTCAACACTACAGGATGCAAGGCGCAACTTCCAGTCCACTAAGTACACCAAGAAGTTGGGAGTGCAAGGGTTCTATGATACCTTTAATGACCATGCCCAGAATATGGCAGTATACTCTGACAGGTATACAATGCTTGAAACATTCTTGGATGGCATCCCAGCAGACATGCACCGCTATCTGATACGTGAGGATGGACTGTCCTCAGAGGTCAATGATGTGGAGGAGTTTGTGGCATATGCCATCAGATATGAGCAATCCCTTAAGACTGCTAACCAATACAAGCATTGAGGTGGCTACAAAGGGGGAAGCAGGCGACTACCGCCTGCAGGGGTACTCTCATGGGGTCAGCATGTGGGGACTTTCTTGGCTAAGAAGGCTGATTTGGATCGTGACCACAACACGCAGTTTGTGGTATGCAGAACCCCTGCTGCAAACCGAGGGCAAAGCCGCCCATGCCCAGAGTGGGTGCCAGACAGAGAACGCCCTAAACCAAGGCCAGAGTTCAAGCCAGCCAACCCACCAGGTCAGATGAGGACTTGCTTCGCATGCAGCCAGCCAGGCCACTACGCTACCAATTGCCCTGCAAAGCCAGGGGCCCCAAGAAAGAGGTATACACCCTGCACCTACCTTTGAGCTGCACATACAGCAGCCGCAAGTGGGAGTGATAGAGACGTGTCTACCGAGTCTGAGACAGAGCACCCCATAAATGACCAAGAGCCCCCAGAGGAGGCATTGGGCACCAAGCCTGAGAGTGTGGTCATGAAGTAGGAGGAGTACGTCACAGTTGACGTATACAACAACATCTACAACAATGAGTACTACAGTCGTGACAGCAACTCTGAGTGCCTAGCAGCAATGACGGATTGGCCGTCTTCAAATAATCCCAAAAAGAATAATGTGGTTCAGATGAAGAAGATGACCCTTCATCAAGCAGAGGGCACTTTGCAGCACCCTACACTGAAATGGGCAGACAAGGAGTGCCTGGTCTCATATGTAGATGTAAATGGCCACACAGCATGGACCTTATGGGACTCTGGAAGTACTATGTTGGGCATAACGCCTCAGTTTGCCCACGTGTACGGAATATCCATGCAGGAGTTGGATATGCCCTTGGTGTTGCAGCTGGGCCATAGGAAGCTGTGCTATGGTGCAGTATGGGACAAATGTGACTGTTCAGACACTGGGCTCATGTAGCCAGGAATACATGGATGTAGTGAACTTTGATTGCTATGATATGATGCTGAGAATGCTATTCATGCGGCGTAACAAAGTCATGCTAGACTTTGACCACTGTCAGGTACTGGTGAATGGGAAGGTGATCCCAGCCAAACAAGCTATAGCAGACAACACTGATAATCGTCTGCAACATCATTGCACTACAGAGAAATGCAAGGAGTCTCCATGACTCGGCCGACGCAAAGTGCCAACAGTGGAGGATGTGGATGAGGAAGTCCAGGCCATGCCTAGACTGAGCTCAGACCACAACGTGGTGATGATGAGCAAGGAGGAGTACCAAGCCTCCAAGAGGAGCGATGAGCAAATAATTGATCCTGATAATCAAGGCGCAAAGCCTCCAGACAAGCACCAGAAAAAGGCGAGACAGTGGGAGGACTCAGTGGATGTATGCCCACCTACGTCCTCACGAGTCAAGTTGGATGACTTGAGAGACAGCAACCGAGAGGCGGAAGCCTCATGTGGGGGGGACACATGGTCTCTATGGGAATGACCAGCACCCCTTCCTGAGTATGACTGGGCATACGACCCTCAAATGCCGCAGGAGTAGAATGAGCTGGTGGCAGCCACATGTGCACAAAATGCACACCAGCAACAGATGACTGTCAGACCAGCATTGGACGAGGTGTCCATAGCATACTCACTTGTATGCAAGAGAAAAAGCCTCATGGCTTATAAGGCAGCAGCAGTGGGTTCTCTGCTGAGACTATATATACCCAATGACAGTGTCACTCAGGTGCTTGCAATGTGCAAGCAATATGCACCGCCACCTTGGTCACTTTCAGAGACGGTGGAAGTACTTCCCCCAGTGCATATGAAGGGGAAGCAGAAGGCAACAAGCCTTTGTAAGGAAGATATACCTCCGTTGCATCAGCAATGGCAAGAAAAATTTGCCAATATGGTCAATGGGACCAAGGAGGAGCTTCCGCTATGGTGGGAAGTAAACCATGAGATCAACCTCATAGACAAGAGGAAGCAATACAAATACCACTTGCCGCGCTGCCCACGTGCACTCCAGGAGCAATTATGTGATAAAACTAATCGCTACTTGAATGCTCAATGGTGGTCACCATGCACCACTGTGCAGGCTGCACCATTATTGTGCATCCCAAAGAAGGACAGAACCCTTCAAACAGCTCTTGATGCACGTCAGCGCAATGACAATACTATAAAAGATGTAACTCCTTTAGCAGATCAGGAGGTGATCTGGAAAGACGTGGCTCGGGTGAAGTATTGCTCAAAGATTGACCTTACTGACACCTACGAGCAGGTGTACATTCACACTAAAGACATACCCAGGACCGTGTTTGCATCGATCATGGGCACATTCACGAGCAACATAATGCAGATTGGAGACTGTAATGCTCCTGCAACCTTTCAGGGGCTAATGACCTCTATTTTTTGAGATGTAATAGGATGTTTTATGCATGTCTACTTAGATGACATATTCATCTACTCAGATTCTATGGAGGAGCATGAGCAGCACCTCAGAGTCATATTTGAACGACTATGCAAGTACAAGTTGTACTTGAAGTAGAAAAAGTGTGAGCTTTGCGCTCAAAATATAGACTGCCTAGGGCATGTCATTGATGAGCGGGGTATCCACCCTGATTAGGACAAGCTCAATTGCATTCGGGAGTGGTGCATGCCACAAAACTACAATGACATCCAATGATTTGTTGGCCTTGTCAACTACATATCGAGCTTCTTGCCCAATGTCACTGCCTATACTGGGCCACTTATGGCCATGATGCAGAATGAGTCACCGTTCAATTGGAGGCCGCTGCACCAGCGGTGCTTTGAGATGGTCAAACAGATCTGTACAAAGACTCTGGTGATTTGTCCAATCGACCCTAGATAGGACGAGCCAATATGGCTCATTTGCAATGCGTCTAAGACAGGCATCGGAGCCATGTATGGTCAGGGGAGTAGCTGGCAGACTTGCCGCCCAGCAGGGTTCATGTCAAAGAAATTCACAACAGCCCAGCAAAACTATGCTGTGCACAAGCTGGAGACTCTTGCCATACTCGAGGCCCTCCTCAAGTGGGAGGATAAGCTGATGAGATATCCCATCCATATCATAACAGATCACAAGGCACTTGAGTTATTTAAAGCTCAGGTGAACTTGTTGCCACGTCAGCAATGTTGGATAGACTACATGTCGAGATACCAGTTCAACATCACCTATGTTAAAGGTGAACTCAACAAAGTGGCAGACTGCTTGTCTCGCTACTTTGAGAGCAATGTAGTCGGGGAGGCTCACGAGTCTCATAAGTATGTGCAGGCAGACTGCTGCATAGACCCAGATGGAGAGGATCTACCTCTCCACCAATACCAGGAGCTCAGGGAGCATGTCCTGGATGTATGCACTATGTATGATGACGAACGGAGGTGAAGCACTCGCCTCAGGGAGCAGCATGAAGAGCAGGACATAGCTGCCCAGCTGCTCAAGGAGCATGAAGTCATGGATCCAGCATCACCTGGGGAGCACAAGTGCCCTGATATACCCGTTATGCTGGCTGAGATGCTTGAAGATGAATTGCCTTCATCCCAGCCCCCTAGCCTGGGGAGCAATGACTTCCAAATAGACGTGGTGCAGGAATATGGTGATGACCCTCTCTTTGCCGAGATAATTGCCAATCCCAACGACCATCCTCAGTTCAGGCAGGAGCCTGGTGGACTGATCATGACAGAAAACCATCAAGAGGTGGCAGTAGTCTGCCTTTTCCATATGTGAACCATTGTTATGTGAGTACTAGACCAGGCCCATGCACTGGTGGGGCACTTTGGTGCCGCACAAACGTTGGGCTACATCTGGAGATGGTATTGGTGGCCACGTATGGCCCAAGAAGTGACTAAGTTCTGCGTCTCATGCGCAGCATGTCAGAGGGCCAAGTTGCCCTCTGGATCCTCTGCCGGGAGGCTACACCAGCTACCTGTGCTGGTAAAACCTTGGGACTCTATTGGAATGGACTTTGTAGGTCCCTTTCCCGAGTATAGAGGGTTTGATTACCTCTGAGTGGTAATCTGCTGCATGATGAGCATGGTGCATCTCATACCGGTGCGAACTATGCTGACAGCTAAGGAGCTGTCATGGATCTACCTCAGGGAGATTGTTAGGCTGCATGGGCTGCCTAGGACTATAGTGAGCAACCATGACTCAAAGTTCATGTCTCAATGGTGGAGGGAACTTCACAAACTATTAGGAGCCCGACTCCTCATGTCGATGTCCTTCCATCCTCAGACAGATGGGTAAACTGAGCGGGCCAACCACAGTATAGGCCAGATCCTGAGGGCAGTTGTTTGCCCTGACCAACAGGACTGGGTGGACTGGTATCCACTCACTGAGTTTGCAATTAACTTGAGTATCTCAGAGACGACAGGGTATGCACCCTTTGAGCTCAATGGAGGGTACTTGCCCTCCATGCTGCACGAGATTCGTGCTGATGTGGTGGCCCACCAAGAAGTTGTCGAGTTCGCCAGGCAGGCCCTGGAGAACATTGCAGTGGCACATGACGCCATCATAGAAACACAAGTCTTTCAGGCAAAAAACGCCAATCACCATAGGCAAACGGACCCACCAATAGCAGTAGGAGCATTGGTCTATTTGTCAACGCGTAACTTGAGATTCTCAAAGGGTCAGGTGAGTAAACTCTGCCCAAAATGGGTAGGCCCATACCACGTTCTAGACGTGGAGCCAAGTACCTCCAACTATGTGTTGGAGCTGCCTCAGGCATTACAGGAACGACACATTGTTCCAAAGTTCCACGTGTCGCTGTTGCGACCATATAGCACGTCTGACGATGCGCTATTCCCTAACAGGGCAACCCTGGGCCCCTATGACTTTGGGGCACAAGACAATGACAAATGGTTCGTCGAATGCATCATAGAGCACTAGTGGACAGAGCATAATACGCTTGAGTTTGAGGTATGGTGGTCCCTTGGGGACACAACATGGGAGCCACACTCTCATTGCTCCAAGTTGGTGGCACTTGACCGTTATTTGAAGTTGAAGGGCATTAAGCATCCACATCAATTAAGTAAGCATGCCAGCGCTTAATTTGATTGGCAGTGCTGATTGCGGCTTGGCTGAGTTGGTCAGCAGCTGTGGCTGAAACATGTCTTAAAAGGCAAAATTTCTTTTTTCTTTTCTTCCCTTAACCATGGACAACATGCCCATAGACCACAGTGAGCAGCAGCAGCAGCAGTTGAGTTCATGCCATTGGTCTTACCGTCAGCTAAAGGGGGGGCAGATGGCTCCCCTACTGATCCAAAATGTGTCCCAGTGGGGACAATTGCAACAAGCTGTGGGCTTCCCACAGCAGCAGGCTACCCGCCACAGCAGCCGGTGATCAGTGGCTATCCACTAAACCAACTCATGCAGGGCAACTTCATGCCCCAAAACGCACCTGTGGGCGGCTATCAGCCTCAACAACCAGTAGCGGGTGCTTATGCGCCACATCATGCAGAGGGCCAATCCCAGTAACAGCCCTATGGGGGGCTAGTCAGCTCCCAAGCAGCGTCAGAATGGGGGCAGTTTGCCCCTGCTATGGCAAGAGGGGCAATGGATGCACATCCTTTGCCCCAGTTTACTGCCTCAGCGCACTACCCTGGCATGGGTGGTGTGCCTGTAATGATGCCGTACCCCCCAGCTTGGATGGGGGCTTGGGGCATGATGCCCCAGTACGACGCCTCATATGAGGTGACAGCCAAAGGAGGCAGGTTAGCTTCCCTGTCGACCACAGTACCAGTCAACAATCTAGAGGGATGCCAAGCATCCCTTGTGCAGGCCACTGTGGCCATTGAGAGTACAGAAACTCTCAATACAGAACTAAGCATCAGTTCATCAGCTGATGCGCTGACGGAGAGCCTGGCCAAGCTCTCCTTGCTACAGCGGCTGGAGATGCCGCGTCCTCGACGTGACAAAGGAAAAGCACGGGCTGTTGAGCCCAGTCTCAACCAGGACTTAGTCCTGGCTACTCTCCTCCAATACCTGGGGGACAACGGATACAATGTACCCGCAGAGTCATCATTCCTCTGTGATATGGAGGTGGTCGTCCTCATCAGCCGGATGATGGACAACATGGATCATATGCACGCTCAGCACAAAACTGATCTCCTTGCCCTATCGGCCACTTGTAAGTGGCAGACTACACCTCTGAGTCAGGATACCGACTCCAGCAAAAGGGCGTGTCAGCAAGGAGTGGAGGACACACCCTCCTGCTTGACTCAGTCAAGCGTTGTTGTCTCCAGCTGGGAGGCCAGTCTAGAGCAGGACATCCTTCCCTATGAAGATGCCCCTGCTCCAGCCGCCCCCCAGCTTATTCAGCGCCTTGCTAGCAGCTCATCTGAGGTCGCATCTTCATGACCATTATCCATGGTATCCACCATGCACTCTGGGGAGCAGAGCTCCAGGGGCATTAGCTCACGCCCCACTGAGGCTAAGGCCTCACAACCCCGAAAGGATTATTGGGGTAAGCAACTAGAAGGGCATGCATACATCAACGTGCACTTTCCTGAGGATGCCCTGAAAGAGGCCCCAGGGGCTAACATCTCCTTCTTACCTACAATACTGGTAGAGGGCCCACCAGCCCAATTCCTGCAGTGTGTGTGAGCAATGGACCCACGGTCTGACAAGTCTGTGCCAGAGAGGCTGCCATCCCCACCCTCCAATGACAATTGGTATGAGGAGCCTGAAGAGGCTTGCATGGAATCCCCTGTGCCACACAAGACAGCAGCACAACACATGGCACACAAACGGCGCAACAGCAATCAACAGGCCAAGATGGACTGTCAGGTGCAGGATAGCACCAAACGAGGAGCCACCCTCCTCAAGGATGAAACTGGGCGCATCCCTGACATGCTTGGTGTTGTGATCTACCACAATCACACTATTGAGCACCAGAACTCATTCTTTGGCGCAGGGTTATCCTCCTAGTTCTATTGGTTGCCAGTGACCAATACTATCTTTGTCAGGCAAGAAGCCTGCACAGCCAGGGCCTTTGAGGCTGATAAAGAGGGCAACACCATGTCGACGCCCCACAACAGTAAGGTATACCAAGTGGCATCTCACAGGTTTCCCCACAGTCCTTGAGAGCTCCGCAGGCTCCATTTACTAGTAAACAACTAGTTTATGCTGATTTGTCAGCATCAGTTGGACTACCTACTGCTCAACAAATTCAAACAAGTGGCACTGAACTGCCACTCTACTGCCTGAGACAGAGCCATGTCTCACTTACTCAACAAGGTTCCATATAAGACCATTGCAGTACTCTTCGCAAGTCCTGAGGAGCGGGAGAATGTCCCGCAAATAATTGTGCCAATGCAGATCTATTGCTGCAAAGAGAGTGGGAGACTGGCCTTCATTGGCCTTACTCCTCCTGATCCAAAGCAACTGTTTGCTTTGGACTACCTGGGCTCATATGCCCTGCTCTATGGGTGTCCTGCGATGCCCAACATATGGACCAGTCTGGCCATGGACCATGCCATGCGCATTCATTGGTGCAGCCTCTTTGGGTTTGCGCTTGTACACGCTCTCAGCACCAGCCACCCCTCCAAGACCACAGTACACAAGTACCTAGCCTATGTGTTTGCAAGGCCAGGCCTCTACAAAGAGGCCATGGCCGAATACAAGGTGGCTACAGGGCAAGTCTTTGTGCCCCTCCATGCTGATGATCCTAACTTCGAGACTTGGGCTGTGGACATCCCAGAAGCGTCAGCTTCCATGTTCACCACTTTGGACGTGTTACGTGTCCTTCTTCACAATCAAATTCTGGTCAGCTGGGCTGACCATGCTTATACCTATGGGGTCACCTACTTGGCCCACATATTCTTCAGCGACAGCCAGCTCTACAACAAGGTGGCCACCATCGACAACGAGAGGCTGCAACACCTCGACCATTATGGGACACCCCAGTCCATTGCTTAGTGGGATGGGTGGCACGAGGCCACCATTGGCAATTGACAACACCTTATGCTCCAGCAGCAGGACAGTTGTTGTGCTTACAACAACGCACTCACCAAGAGGATGTACCTTCTTATTGGGCAAGACATTCATGCCTGCAAGATCTGGATGCGCCAGTACCTGTCCGACAATGGGGATCTTCCTGATCCCCAACTATCTATCTCAGGGTCAGTTGTTGACCCCACTCTCACACTGTCCCCTCTGGGACTACGACGACTCCCTGCCCATAGCAGGGCCATCGGGCACTTCCTACAAGCCCGCACCCAAGGATGAACTCCTTGACTACGACATGGATAACACAACTGCCGATCCATTCCAGGAGCCTGGAGATTCTCCAATTGCCTCCATTCCTGACTTACTGACAGCCTGACCATCGGAATATTTTGAGACCATAGTTCGGTCTAATTGGGGGGTGTGTAGCATAGTCTGCTATGTGGCGTTGCCACATAGCTTTACTTACTGTAGTTGATATTATATTATAATATCATAATATAATATTATTATTATTAATTACTTTACTATAAATAGTTACATGTGCTGCTTACTAAGCAGATTATTTTTGTTGTACACTATATTGTCAATAGATCTGTCTGGTCTGATTCAGTGTTGTGTGAACTCTAAGCTCTCACAAACCCTGTAACTTCGTTACAGAACCTTGCCTCCAGGCCAAGGTCCCCCGACACCAGCCCTATGGACTACTGAAACCCCTCCCAATAGGGCAATGCCCCTGGTCCTCTATCTCCATGGACCACATTGTTGAACTCTCAGAATCGGAAGAGTTCAACGCCATTCTTGTGGTTGTGTGTAGGCTAACCAAACAGGGCATTTTTCTACCCTGCCACACCACAGATACCACTCTGGACTTTGCCTGGTTGTTCTTCAAGCATGTTTTTGCCAAGCATGGGCTCCTGGACAACATCATCTCCGACTGTGGCCCGCTTTTTGTATCCAAGTTCTGGACCTCCCTGTATAAGGCCCTTGAGGTAAAAACTAACCTATCCATGGCCTATCACCTGGAAACTGATGGTCAGACCAAGATGGTCAACCAGTCCCTCAAACAATACCTCTAGTTATACGTCAACTACCTGCAGGACAACTGGCGTGCCAAGCTCCCGCTGGCCGAGTTCACCTACAACAACATGCTGCACTCTGCCACTGGGGTGTCCCCCTTCTTTGCAAACAAGGGTTATCACCCCTGACTAACCCTCTCCCTCCAGGACATTCCATCACATGCCACCCACGAGGTCATGCAGGATCTCCGCTCTCTCCACAAATTCCTCCAGGGAGAAATCGACATCACAAACTGGGCCTATGTGAAACATGCTGACCGGAAAAGGGAAGACACCCCCAACTGGGCTCCTGGGACTAAGATATGGTTAGATCGACATCACCTCCGCACACGCTGGCCCTTTCCAAAACTTGATCACAAGTGCTTCGGCCTGTTCAAAATTTTACAGAAGGTCTCATCCCACGCCTACAAAATTGAGCTTTTGCTGGGACTAAAGGGCCTGCACCCAGTTTTCCACGTCCGGCTCCTGGAACGACACCCCCTGGACTCCTTTCCCAAACAATGCTCTGAACCCCCTTCCCCAGTTGAGGTCGAGGACAAGTACCACTATGAGGTTGAGGAGATCCTCGACTCCTGGGATATTTGTGGACAGCCCCACTTTCTTGTATCTGGGAACCACACCAAAACCTCAAGAGCACCCTCGACAAACTTTGGGATTTCCAATGGCAGCATCCAAGGAACAACCTTGCCAGGTGCGGAACTCACAGATGGCAGTAGTGGGCATAACCTCTGCCTCTGAACTTAATAGGAATTCAACTCCTGCGTATATTTTCTGTTCCTCCTCTCTGTGTTTCACCATTTTTATGCTTCTCCACTGTAGCACTCTGGAACCCAGGCAAGGTGTTTTTTCCAGCTTTTTTGCTATGTCACTTACACTACCTTTTGGCTTTGGGAGACAAGTATATACATTTTACATTTACAACTACATTATGCTACATTACCAGGTATCATAACAAGAAAAGAAGAAGAAAAAACAAAAAGGGACCCCTAATGCTGGGGCTTTGGACCCCCCTTGCTCCCCTCACCCTCCCCTGGCCAACCTCAGAACCCCTTCTCCCCAGGACCATGCTCCTGCAATGCCTCCTCTGCCACCTTGCCCTCATCTAGGACCTGCTCGAACTAGCTTCCCAGGGCAGGCATGTTCCTCCGCCAGTGTGCTGCCACCATCCTCCCCAGCAAGTCAAGGCCCCACTCTGTCCCAGGAGTCGTCAACTCTGACTGCTGCCCCTCCTGCAATGAGGCAAGTGCCACGGCCACCTCATCCAAGAGCAGGCAATGCCCCCAAGCCCAGCCTGGGAGCGTCAGGACAAGCCACACTGGGAGAAGGGAAATACTCACTCAGCGCAGCTATATGGACAATGACGACATCCCAGCGCAGGGCCTCCACCTGCCCCTGCCCTGGGGACACCCGCTCTGGAACCCCGACTCCCTGCCCCAGCCTGGCATGCAGCGCCTCCAGCTGGGCCTCCGCCACCCTCTGAGCAACTCTTGCCTCCTCCAGCTTCCAGAGCAGGGCATCGCACCTTCCCTCTCCCAGGACCCCGGCCTCCTGCCCTGCCCCCCACCTCCACTTCCCCTGCCTCAGGAAACCCCCCACATCAACATCCAGGAGACAGCCCAACAGGGGCAAAAATACCGTCAGAGAAAGCCGAGGTAGAGAAACTGAGGGCAGATGCGCCCTCTTTGATGGCCTGGGGGAAGGGCTTGGCAATGCCTGCCACTTCTCCTTGTCAGGCCTCCTCCAGCTCCTGGAGCAGGGCATCGCACCTCCCCTTCCCCAGGACCCCAGCCTCCTGCCCCGCCCTCCACCTCCACTTCTCTTGCCCCAGGAAACCCCCCACGTCGACACCCAGGGGATGGCTCAACAGGGGCAAAAATACCGTCAGAGAAAGCTGAGGTGGGGAAACTGAGGGCAAATGCGCCCTCTTTGATGGCCCGGAAGAAGGGCTTGGCAATGCCTGCTGCTTCCCCTTGTCAGGGTGCCCCCTGCGCCCCTCCCGGCTCCTTCCCCCCCTGGCCTGGGTCATCTGGCACATGATAAGAACCATGGGCCAGCCCCAGCCCCCCATCTGGATCACACCTCCACCCCCCAACTCCTCCCCAGAACTCCCCGCAGACACTGTCTGTGGCCTCCCCACTGGCTCTGCCACCCAGTCCCTCTTCTTAACCCCCATTCTCTGGATGACCCCCCCTAACGGCCACCCCTGCTCCTGCAAGATACAGCGCACCCTCCACAGCGCCGATATGGAACACCGCTTGTGGTTGAGGCAGCATGCCTTACACATGGACGTGTTCCAGCAGGATGAAGAGCCCAGGACCTCAAACAGGCAGGAAACCACCCAACAAGCGCAGTGCAGACACTATGGCATCAGGATGAGCAACAGCAGTGCAGACACTATGGCATCAGGATGAGCAATGACACCAAAGGTTTGAAATCACTTACCAGCCCATTGCTCACCCACCAGGCATGGGCAGGCAGGCCCTGGAGCCTCTTCAGGGCCTCTTCAAAGAGCTCCTGCATTGCATCTGCCCATGCAATGCGCCAATCCTCCAGGACCACTGTAATGGCCCCCACCGCCATTCCAGAACGACAGAAGTGGGGGGTGGCCAGTTGAGGGCATGGGGGAGGACAGGGACAGGGGGATCCACAGTCATCCGTGCCAGAACAGACACAGGACGACTAGGGCCCGTCTCAGAGGTAGGCTCGGGGAGCGGCCCAGGAGGACTAGTGCCTGCTCCAGGGAAGGGCGCTGGAAGGCGGCTAGGCCCCGCCTCCAGAGCAGGAGTAATGTTTTGTTGTTCTGAAAAAGGCAGTTAGTAGGGATGCCATGGGACAATGCAGGAGGCACTCACATTGCTGCACAATTGCTGCCATGCACTCATGGTTGAGCCGGGCCTGGTACTGTGCATTCCAGGCTTCCCAGGCGCTCAGAGGCGCCACTTTGTTAGTTGGTGGGGGCGTTGAGGAATGTGTTGGTGTATGCAACATGGTTGAGTTTGATGGTAAAATTTTTTTTTTGATACGTGTCAGGCCATATGACAGATCCCATGCTTGCCCCGGCCCAGACTGCCAACAATGCGCACCTCGGAGGGTCTCAGCGCTGAAGGAGGAGTGATGTCATAACCCCTCCTCTCTGGGACCCTCCTCTGGCCCCACCAACGCACCCCCACCATCATGACCACTGACACTGCCATCACCCAGCACCCCCAACAGCTCTGCATCACAGACCTCAGAACTAGCTGCCATTAAGCTGCAATCAACAATCAGATCATGCTCCCCCTTCCAAACATCACGCATTGCACATCACGGCTTTCTCCGCATCAATTGATCGTGCACCCTACATGCATGATCACGGTATATAGTCCTCCCTCCACTAATCAATACCTCCCAGAACTCTGCTACTCAATGCCTTCTGGAACTTGACCCAGACACCCTGGGACTCCAGGGATCCACATCTGGCCCCGTAGTACTTATAGCACAGCTCCCCTTGTATTTGAGTAGTCTTGATATTAACTTGAATTACTTGCATGCCCTTGCTTGACTGGTACACACTGACTGGCACGCTCTGACTGGCACGCTTGAATAATCACGTGCTCTGAGTTTGGTACGCTCTTCATGACTCAAAGTTTATTAACCCAGTCTTGTCTTAGAACCCCCGGTTCACGACTCAACCCCTACCTCACCTCAGCCTCTAACCCCAAAAACCCCAGACCAAGTCCTCCTCTGAGAGAACCCCTCGCCCGCATCTTGAGCCCCAGAGACCTAACCCCAGAGCCCCAGACACCTGAGTATGCGTAGGTCAAGTCCACATTGTAAGGGCGATTGCTTTCCTGGAAAGCCCCCAAATCAGCGGAACCTGACAACCTGCTACTATATGCTCCTAACAGTTTCTTTCTTGCTAACAAGTAATAAAATGAGGAATCTTTTTCTTCGCACAGGTGTTCATTCCTTTGCTTTCTTCTCCTGTAGTCATGTGGAAGACACTGCGACCACATTCACTGCCACTTCAGATGACACGGTACTGAAGTTCTTCCTGGAAATCTTCAAGCTAGACTACACGGAGATACTTGCTAAATTCAAGATGTACACTTGCTTCAAAAATCGGAATACTTCTTGCTATCTTCAAATGCTTGCAACAGAGCTAACAATAATTGTAGGTGTCACAAAGCTAGATACGCTGTCTTCTATGTGCACTGCCAACCTCATTTTAGAGGGATTGTGTGAGTATATAATGACCTGTTTATCACCGATCAGGTCTGATGGTCCTACAGGTGCAATTCTCGTAAATAAAGGGGTGAAAATGAACTATATGAACTATGAGATGGCGATTGTTGAGAAGTACCACGTCCACCTTGTTGGCTGGCCTGCAAGGATAGAATTTGGCAGCCCCTCCAAGATTTCTACTGTGGACAATGTGCGGCTTTTATGCTCTGCCCTCAAAGATGGTGTCTGCAAGTGGATGTTTCTCACAGCAGAGGAACGGAGGGAGCATGATCAGAAACTTGCTGATGCATGCAGCCAAGGGATTGTAATTGGAAAGAAGCGGAAGTCACGTTCAGACAAAGGCAAGCCCAAGACAAAGGGTTCAGGGCCATGGTCTAAGAAGAAGAAGGCATCACAACTCCCACCAGGCCCCACATATAAGAACACTGAGTTCATAAACAATGATGATGATGAAGACAACTCACAGGCCAATGATGGCTTCAGCAGCAATGAGGACGATGACTAGATGTTACGGACACCAATGCCACCATTTTTTGGTGATGGAGGTATTGTTGGTCTTTCTTCCAATTGTGCTGGCAGCTGAATCTCCCCATGAATGCCGTCTTCTGTCTTCAAGATGAAACTAATTTGCTGCATAATTCACGCCTTTGAATAGCCCTTTTTATGACATTTTCTATCGTCAATTACGTGTTGAATTTTTCTTCTTGCACGCTATGCATGCTTTAACTATCTAACCTATTTAATCATGCGTTGAAATTAGAAATAATTGTTTCATGTCATGTATGATTCATGTATGGTCCTATGGAGTGAAATTGGATTGGGAGAGTGAACAAATATTATTCAAAATTTTTCCGACATTTTTCCATAAATTTTAAGCAGAGGAGTGAGCTCATTGTGCAGAACAGCGAGCAAAGGGCAGGATCAGTCGTCGGCATGATCTCCGGGTAGTCCCGACATATGTGATGTGACGTCGGTCATACATCAACGATCAATGATGCCGTTGACAACATGATGGTAGTGATTGCCAGTCACCTGAGTTATAGGAAATATTAATAATATTATTCAAATTTTTTCCAAAAATTTTCCATGAATTTTGAGCGGGAGAGTGAGCTCATTGTATGGAACAGCGAGCAAAGGGCGGGATCAGTCGTCAGCACGATCTCCAGGTAGTCCCAACATATGTGATGCGACGTCGGTCATACATCAACGGTCAATGATGCCGTTGAGTTGACAACGTGCCTGATGGCTTCGGCACCACCGGTAGCAATGGCCGGTCACCTGAGTGATACATTAGTGGTGAATTATCTCTATATAATGCGACGACGCCTGGGAAATGATCTGATTAGTCAGTTCTGACTAAGGCTGACAAAGATTTGCCTTTTGCGTTTGTTTTTTAGTAGATGTGTGTATAAAATGCTTAAGAAATTCAGATAAAATCACTGAAAAATCAGAAAAAATTCAAGGTCTACTGATACACTGATTGTGAATTTTTTGAGGTTTATAAATGCTTTAAGAAATCTGAAAAATTCAAGAAAAATTCATTGCTCTGTTTTTCAGGAGATGTTAGTGGAAAATGCTCAAATAATTCTAGAAAAATCACCAGAAAATCAGGAAAAATTCAAAGGCTACTAATATACTGATTTTTAGTTTTTTAAAGATTTATAAATGCTGAATAAAGTCTGACAAATTCAAGAAAAATTCAATTTAGCTTACTTTGAGAGTTGTGGAATGAGCCCTGAGTTGTGATATGCGGAGGCCTTAACCGAACGAAGTGAGGTTGAGGCCGGGAATGAGCCCTGAGTTGTGATATGCGGAGGCCTTAACCGAACGAAGTGAGGTTGAGGCCGGGAATGAGCCCTGAGTTGTGATATGCGGAGGCCTTAACCGAACGAAGTGAGGTTGAGGCCGGGAATGAGCCCTGAGTTGTGATATGCGGAGGCCTTAACCGAACGAAGTGAGGTTGAGGCCGGGAATGAGCCCTGAGTTGTGATATGCGGAGGCCTTAACCGAACGAAGTGAGGTTGAGGCCGGGAATGAGCCCTGAGTTGTGATATGCGGAGGCCTTAACCGAACGAAGTGAGGTTGAGGCCGGGAATGAGCCCTGAGTTGTGATATGCGGAGGCCTTAACCGAACGAAGTGAGGTTGAGGCCGGGAATGAGCCCTGAGTTGTGATATGCGGAGGCCTTAACCGAACGAAGTGAGGTTGAGGCCGGGAATGAGCCCTGAGTTGTGATATGCGGAGGCCTTAACCGAACGAAGTGAGGTTGAGGCCGGGAATGAGCCCTGAGTTGTGATATGCGGAGGCCTTAACCGAACGAAGTGAGGTTGAGGCCGGGAATGAGCCCTGAGTTGTGATATGCGGAGGCCTTAACCGAACGAAGTGAGGTTGAGGCCGGGAATGAGCCCTGAGTTGTGATATGCGGAGGCCTTAACCGAACGAAGTGAGGTTGAGGCCAGGAATGAGCCCTGAGTTCTCTAGTGAGGTTAGGGTGGAGGCTTAGTTGGGGGGGGGTTTGGGGGCGAAGCCCCCAACGAGCTACGAAATTCGTGCCAAAGGCACGAATTGTAGCTCGTTGGAGGAAGCGTGAAAGCGATAAAAACCTGCCGAAGGCTTGGATTACCATATATATTCCATGCCTAACAAGGCCCAACATGTGGTAGCCACAGGTGCAGGATGTCAGTTATATGTACTTATTTGTCTGCAGCAGTCACTAAATCATTATTGGACGAGCCCATGTCTGCACAAAGTCTGCGGATGCAGAACTGTACTGTATTCAAAGACGACGTTCCCTATTGCCATAATGCGTGATTCTGCAGTGTCCGACATCGTAAGAGACCCGGGATCTCTACAGCATCTTGAGAGAAAGTAGAATAGAAGAAGCAAAGGAGTGTTTTTTACTTTGTGAACTTCCCAGCCTCGGACGACCAGTGCCATAGCGGCATATCAAAGCATTAATCACGTATAAATGGCTTTCTGGGTCAAGCAACTCCTTGTCCTCATCCACCTGTTCCGTCTGGTTCCGCATTCCCTGATAAACGCGTTCCAGGACATTGAGATCAACCTTCATCTTGACGTCTGCGGTATTTTTAGCTCAGCATCCAGATTGCTGCTTGCCATACTCCATAGCAAGCATCTCAATCATCAACTCAAGCTCGTCATCTGGAATCTCATTCTCATCCAGGATCTCTTCTACCCTCTGAGAGACCTCTGGCACGAGAGTATCTGAACTTGCGAAAGACCTAGCGACAGACGCGTAATCGACCTGGTCTAGGATCAAGACCCGAAACGACGGACCTTGAGGATGCGTCTCTGCCTATCGCCTGCTATCTGGCTCTACGCGTCGTCTGCGTTCACGTTCAGGAGCAAAAACCACGCCTCTCACGGTGTGCACGTGTCTGAGCCCCTAGCCGCCACCGTTGTCCTCTCATGTTCTCTACTCTTGAAGTCGACATCCGGCCAGGCTCCTGGCTAAGCAGACCCTACAGACAACGACCGTCGCTGCACAAGCCAGCGTATCACGAAAAAAGACATGTCTGTTGTCACAGTGTTTCGCAACGTAAGTACTCTATCCTTACTCGTCTCAGTATCCTAAGAACAAATCCCAGTTTGTCCGAGTACTCGGTGGTACACTGGCGCCTGCCATAAGCTCTACACTAATGTGCGTCCTTCTCTCTCCATTCTTACATTCGCCAACACCGACCGTCCAGAAATAACTCCTCACTACGTCCATGAGAACCCTCTCCCTGCCGCAATCGACCAAGAAAACTGAGTCGTCTCGAGTCAAGACATGCTGTATGGAAATACGCGGCACAGCCATGGCGTGCGTGATCGTCCTCATACAGTCACGCGCTGTCATCAAATCTAGAATTGTTTTCCGCAGCCTCGATGGCCTCGTTCCTTCGAGCATACAAGTTTGTTTCCATCTTATACCATGGGCGTGTTCTAACGAAACCTCTCTAGTACCCGACGGCCACTCCTTGCGGCCGGGGGTACCGCAGCCGTTCTTTTTTGGAGGTGGAGATGTCCTTGCACAGCAAGCATTCGAGAAAAGAGGGAGAAACCACGACGTGAGTGTCCTTGCATCGTCGTGGCTCATTGTATCTTTGACACCCTCCAGTATGTACGGACAGCACGTCTGACATTCTACGGAGGTGTATCTCTCTCGCCTCCTCGTGCGCACGCTAACGTCGTCAATCGTGTTATTCAGCGTATGTATGACGCGCTGGTACAACTTTCTCAACTCGCTCAAATTCGCCACCTCAACACGGGCCCTCGTCGCTCGGGTACGTTCACGTCCACGTCCACGCATACAATCACTCACCTGCGCACTACATAGATAGCTCTTGACCAGCTCATACTGACACCGCATTGGACCACCCTCCCACACTGCCCTGCTCAAATGTTCACCACCTCCCAGTCGCCGTTCCCTTCTTTTTCGGTTCCATGAGCATTCTTGAGGGGAAACCACACGAGGCAGTCGACCGCATACGCATCGTACGTGTCCCCTCTCCTCTCATGTCTTCCTACTCACACGTTCCCAGACATACTTTTCCGCTCTCATCCGTAACTGGTCAGAAACTCCCTCCAGTCGAGGGTAGTCCACTAACCAACTTCACGACAGGGGTCTTCCTTCCGATGCAGATCCTCAACTTTGCAATCGTACCACCTCACTTTCGCTTTGTCTTTGTCAGCGCCGTCGGTCTATTCTGGAGTGCGTCCCTCGTCGCTTCTCTGAACATCAACTAACCGTACGATAGACGCATATCTGAGTGCAACGAATGCCGACAAGTCAGACAAGCCGCAGGAGCTGCAGGAAAGGAGTTGGATGGGTTGCCCAGCGTCTAGAGTACCGCAAGGGATCGCTGCCAGGAAGCTTTGATCTGACGGGTTTCTGTGTTTATCATCCAGAATAATGTACGCAATTGGCTCCGTTATCGATGGAGCTTTGTCACAGAAGGCTGGCTGGCGGCTACATGCACTTTCTCTAGCAGTCTGATGTAACGACAACACACAAACTCGCTTTTCAGTGGTGTTTCCGGATCGACATTCCAGTCTCATTCGTCGCGATGTGCGTCGTTATCTTTTCCTGCCACTTAAACCTGTACGGAGAAACGTGTGAAGGTGGATAATTTTCCCTTGTCAACGCTTCTACATTCATTTTCACAATTCGTCACAGCAGACTAGAAGATATCAGCACAATTTGACTTGGATGTTGATAAGACTCTGGCTGGACTCAGCGCAGAGGCGCTATATTTAGCGACTTCTGTTGGTACCGGTTTGGCTACTCACTAAGGTGACAGGACGCGACGCGAACAGCACGGGACTTGTACTCTAGCCCACGGGACTCCATCATGGGACCTCAGTCATGGACTTTGGATCACCGATCAAGCAGATACCCGACTGTCCATCAAATGATGCGCTTAGCAGTGCTTAGCACCTTAGCAACGGCCATCAACCTTCCATCAATTCCTCAGCTCCGGTGCCTAGCCCTTAGCGACGCTTACCATTTACTGATGCTTAGCGACTTTAGCAACGTCAACCCCCTATGATGGTTTCAGACCTCAGGGTAGTCACCACGCATTTGACTGCTTTCAATGCTCACTTGTTGACTTAGCGCTTGCTGACTTGATAGACGCTGTGGGATAGACTTTTCACGTTCTATTCCTCTTGTCATACTCCCTTCCCCATTTTGTTACTTAGTGACTTATAGTTTAATTAACACAGCGACTTAGCGCCTATAAATATTGTACATATTTTGTTTTAGCCAACATTGAATCCTACTCCCCACAGTTCAGATCACAAGTTTGCGCACTCTAAGTTCCTCTGAGTTGCCAAGTGATTACTTGTCTTACCGACTTTATGCTTACTGACCTTATGCCAGTCTTGCCAACTGTACAGTGCCATACAGGCACATATCAACTTAGTTATGTCGCCAAGTCCCTTCCCAACTTTGGCACCCTAGCACCTCGCAGGCTATACGGCTTAGATCGCTAAGCACCACTATTTTAATTACTTTATTTCCCTTAACAAACTGGGACCCTGCCCGGACTCTCTCAAAACTAGCGACCGCCCAATGCATTACCTTCCTCAGTTGCTAGGTACAGTTTACTCTCGACAGTACTTAGCGACTTTTGGGTGTCATCAATGTACAATGGAAGATCATAATTTCGTTTGAAGCCAATCGCTCATGTACAAAATGGTGTCGTATATCAATATGTTTGCTGCGCACGTGGAATACTTGATTTTTTGTGAATAGAATTGCAGAATCATTATCAGTAATTAAATGTGTTGGTTTGTTGGTCACGTGTCCAAGTTCTCCAAGCAGCATACGAATCCAGATGATTTCTCGTATAGCATGGCAAAGAGCCATGTATTCCGCTTCCATGCTTGACAATGCTACTGTGGGCCGCTTTTTAGAGTTCCAAGTGGTTGGCCCTCCACATATCATAGTCACATATCTCAAGACGGATCGTCTATCATCCATGTTATTTCCCCAATCTGAATCCAAAAACGTTTTAACAATTTCATCCCTATCAAAATCTGCAGGGTTGTATCTGATATTAAGATCGAGAGTGCCTTTTAGATAGCGAAATACTCTTTTGATGGCAGTCCAATGTTTGGGTGCTGGGTGCGACGTGAACTGGCTTAATTGCTGCACTGCAAATGCTATATCTGGCCTCATCGCTATAGCTGCCCAAATTAACATTCCGATGGCTAATGGATATTGTCGTTCAATGTCTTCATAATGTGAGTCATCATTTCTGAGTTTCTGGAGTTTAACGTTTGGATCGAGAGGTGTATAAACAGGGTGTGCGTGTTCAAGTCCCATGCGAATAAGAATTTTTTCCAAATAGGGTCGTTGTGACAGTCTGACAACCCCATCGCTCTGTCAATTGATAGTGAGCCCTACTATGTGGTGAGTCTCCTCCAGGTTGGTAATTTCAAACTTAGATTTAATTTCTTGTTTTACAATTGCGATGTGTCCATCTGTGAATGCAAAAATCGACATATCGTCCATGCGTACAGCCACTATGGTGCACAAGTCTCCATTGCCACAAATGTATATGCATTGGTTGGATATGAGTCGTGTGAATCTGATTTTCTTAAAGTGTTCATCTAATATCTTGTTCCATTCATATCCTGCTTGTTTGAGACCATAAATGGTTTTAAGCAGTCTCATGACACGCAATGTTCCATCTTCGAAACCAGGAGGTTGTGACATGTATATTTCCTCGTGTAGATTAGCATTCAAGTATGCTCCTACAATGTCCACAGTATGAAACTTGAATCCATATGCTACGACAAGTGCCATCAAGATGCGAAGTGTGTCCAACCGTACAACTGGTGCATACGTCTTGTTATAGTCTATTTCAGGTTGTTGTGTAAATCCACGAGCAACAAGACACGATTTGGCTTTCACAAAGTTTCTGTCACCATTGAGTTTCGTCTTCCACACCCATTTTGGTTTTATGGCGTCAAGTCCTTTAGGTAGATTGACCAATTTGTACGTCCTTAACTTCTTCAATTGATCCAGTTCAGATTGCATTGACTTTTTCCATAAATCACTTGCTAGAGCTTCCTCTACGTTGGAAGGTTCTCCGTGCTTGGTGCTCAGGAGAGCAATATCAGGTAGGTCAGTGACTAATGCATTAGTTGTATTCTCCATGGTATTTTGTGACATTTTTGTCGATCATGCAGCCGGATTGTTCATTAGTCAATAATCGAGTGGTGGTGCTGCAGCTATACATGCTGATTTCTCTCATGTGGTGGTGGTGGGTTTTGGTTGAGTGACTTCAATGTCTCCTTTTATTTCCGTAATCTTTTCAGTGGTAGCTTCGTTTTTGTAGCCTCGGCAATTTGTGTGAATCTTCTCCCCCTTGAGTTGTATAGGGTCAAAAGTTTGATCTTGATCTGGAGTTTTTGGTGTTTGGCATGCAAAAATTATATTTCATGAGGTTAGAACCTTGTGCGTGTCTGGATTATAATATTGCCAGGCTCGAGATTCATCAGAGAGTCCTACAAAGATCATTTTCCATGATTTCGGATCCAGTTTTGATAGATTTGCACCTTCATGTAATACCCAGCATTGCGTCCCCCATTTCTGAAGCCTCGACACGTTTGGTTTCTTCTTACTCCATACTTCTTCTGGTGTGACATTACCTAAAGCTTGTGTTGGTGATCTGTTCTTTAAATACGCCACATAGGCTACAGCCTCTGGCCATAATGACTTTGAAAGCTTATGTTGAAACAGCATGGCTCGAGCGTGTTCCACAAGAGTATGATTTACTCTTTCAGCTATCCCATTTTCTTCAGAAGAGTGGGGTGCAGTAGTTCTGATCTGTATTCCATGTTTTCCACACCATGCACATACAGTATTGTTTAGGAATTCATTTCCCTGATCACATTGAATAGCCTTCAGATCCCTTCCCATTTGAGTCTTTACATGCCTGTATTTTTCTAGTGCAGCGATGGTTGATTCTTCTGTTTTATTCTTCAAGAACTGTACAACTGTTTGACATGCCTTCCCATCAGTTAGGCACATATAATATTGTATTTCATTAACGCCAGTTGTACGTGCCGGTCCCCACAAATAGATTGCAGTCATGTCACCAATCTGGTTGAAAGTCACTGGGTGCAGGGAATGATATTCTTTAACAAAACAATGTAAAAACACAGTAAAAATAATCCAATTAATTTTAGAATCTTATTTGAATATTTCTGTCAAAACTATAGAAAAAATATTGTAACTAAATTTTGAATGGTACTTGTTCTGATGCTCTCAAATGTATTGGAGAGGACTGCATTAGTCATTCTCGAACCTATGAATCAGAGCGAGCATCCTGTAGCAATTTGTTCTCTAATTCCTTTGAGTTCAGTTAAGATATTCTTTCTATAGTTTTGCCAGAAATATTCAAATAGAATTCTGAAATTAATTGGATTATTTTTACAGTGTTTTTACATTGTTTTGCCAAGGAATATCATTCCCTGCACCCAGTGAGTTACGCCTGATTCCTTTGGAAATGGAGTCACGTGTTGTTTAGCTTGTATACAGGCCTTGCATTGTTGTCCTGTGTCTTCACCATACACCTCCATTCCGTCCACCATATTTTTGTTCTTTAACATTTTCACGGCAGGCATATGCATATGTCCGAAAATCCTGTGTCATTCCTCCCAAGTTCGTGCCACTAATACTATGTCTGAGTTCGGATAGGCTACTGATGCTTCGATGTTATATAGTCCTCCGACTTTCGTTGCTTGTATGACTTCCTTGTTCGATCCAGGGGCATACGCATGAAGTAATCCTCCTTTGAACATGACGTTAAATTTTGCATCAGTCATTCGGCTGACTGATACAAGATTAAATGGTGCTGATGGTGCGTGTACGACATCTTTTAAGGTTACGATGTTTGTTTCACTTCCGATTTTGCAGATCAGCTTTACAATTCCTCGGCCCATTCCTGAGACATTCCCAAAACCATTTATCTTATGTCCAGGAGTCATAGTATAGGAAGCAATTTTGATCACAAAAAATATGGGATGTGCACGCGCTGTCCACCAAAATAGCTCCAGGAGATAACATGGCAGCTAGGGTGGTGTCGGTATTGTTATCATGGGTGGAAACAAAAGAATAATCGTCGTCTGATGAAGCCTGATGTGCCTGGTCTGTCTTTGAGTCTTTCGTGTATTTCCCTTGTCCCTTCCACTTCCTCTTCGAGTCCGAATTTTCTCCCGATTTTTTGCACTTTGGACAATGCACGGCTATGTGTCCTTTCTCCTTACATTCATAACAGGTTATATTCGGATTATATTTTCCTGCAAGTGCCATATCAGTGCTTCGTGATTTAATTTGTCTGTCCTCTTCTAGTATCCTAGCAATCAATTTGCTACTCTCCTTAAGGCTCGACGTGTCGATCGAAGATATAAAGGCATCCCAAGAGTCAGGTAACGAGGTGAGTAACGTAATGCTGAATTCTTTGTCACTTATTTTTGATCCTAGAACTGCCAATTCTTTGATTAAACCCTTAAGCATTCGGATATGTTCTTTGACATTGCCGCCATCTTTGCATTGCGTCCGGAATAACTTTCGACGCATGGTTATAATTCCTATGGCACCACGCACCTCGTACATCGCTTTGAGTGTATCCCAAGCATCCTTTGATGTCTTCGACCCAGCAATATACACCAATGCAGCGTCTCCAACTCGTAGTCGTATAGCCGATAACGCCCTTTGATCCTTCGATTTCCATTGTTTCTGATCGTCTGTCCTTGTCTCATCAGTTGGCTGCTCCATAGTACCATCGACGTAGTCGAGCAAGTCAAGGTCTGTTAAGATATCAATCATTTTGATTTTCCATACTGAATAGTTCTCTGCGCCTTTTAGCGCATCAATACGATGAAGCGGCGACGTTTCTGAAGCCATATAGCAAATCGAACGTCAGATCAGAAAGTACGCGAGTCTTGATCAGTTTTGGGCAACGGGGCCCATAACCAGTTGAACG
The DNA here is from genome assembly GCA_027475525.1 of Macrolepiota albuminosa. Taxonomy (NCBI): domain Eukaryota; kingdom Fungi; phylum Basidiomycota; class Agaricomycetes; order Agaricales; family Agaricaceae; genus Macrolepiota; species Macrolepiota albuminosa. Next base: position 4,665,440 of record JAMWFC010000049.1, on the reverse strand, counting down.
AATTGATAGAATATCGTCATTGTATTCGTAGTACTGTAGGGTTCTATATACGGTTTACACTATGTTACTAGAAGGTTCTCCAAAATTAAGAGCACGAGATATGATTATGAGAACATCGGGCGCTGATAGACAAAGACTTCGGATTGCCATATTATCCAACTCATTGGTTTTGTTGATGATGCTATGTTCCTTGCAGTGACTGAGGACTTGCGGAGTGCGCATGCCATCATCCACGATATGATGGAGAGAAATCAGGGGGGTTTCGACTGGTCACTCTTGCATTACTCTCCATTCGATTGTCTTGCACTAAGGCCAATGCGGCAGCCCAAGTAAAGGGTCAGGTGACCTGGGAGGAGATCTCGAACCGGAGAAGTATATGCCTCCTTGTGACAGAGATCTTCCGTACAGTTACGCAGGGTTTGCGACGTAGTTTTGAGCTACCCTCCCACCTACTCCCTATGTGTATTACACTAGGAGGACATTCTTACGTGCAATATCATAACGCCTTGGCCGAGACCGCCTTCATAAGGCGAGCCTCATAGTGGTCAAGGTCTTTTTCGCCTATCCAAGAAGTGGCCAAGATACAGAACGCGGCCGCGCCGTGTGTTAGTGTGCAGCAGTTTTTACCACGATTCTATAAAGGTCCAGTGTCACAAACATTCCCGCCTTATTCATCGCAGTGTCGCGTTTCTGCCCTTGACCGGAATTCTTCTTCCTTCGTGAGTCGTATGGATTCCACATATACCTATGATGCCATTCTCTTCCCTTCCGACGGCAAGGAAAATATTCATTTGTATTTAGCACAATCCCTGACTTGAATTTAACTAGGCCGTCAACCCTCGCTTGTGCCACTGATGACGAGGTGAACATTGACTTGCAATTGTTAACAATAACACATTACTTACGACTCTTTCTTCAAGTCCGATGTCAACACCTCACCACAGTACATATACAGTTTTGCCATGGCGAATACCTCATCCAGAGGTTTATATGGATTATGTGTGTCAAATGTGTCCAATAACGGTCATCGAATTATCTCATGTTGAACTTATGCAGATCGCTGAAGGCCTTGGACCCCGCGCGTGGAAGTATCATGTCAGCGGATTAGTCTCGCGTTGCGCATAAGATAGACTCTGACCATTCTTTAGCTCGTTGAGGCCCTTGACGGCATGAATCGCAAATTCACAAATCCCTACATCATTTTCTATCCAACGGTTCGTCGAGATGGGATGCCTTTTCCCGTTAATAAGAGCGTTCGCGAGATCCAGGCTCGCGCCTTCAGAGAAGAGACTGCGTGGCGCGGTAACATAGTCGTCGCAAAATATGGTGATAATCCGTTTTCGTCTATGATGGATATATCTATAGCTGATTTTTCCATTCTTCGGAATTATCTCATGACCCATGGAGCGCCCAGATAGGTGTGTTTCTAAAAGTAATCGACTGGCATCCTCATATCACTCTTAGTTATGCATCAGTGACATTATCGCTACAGCTTGACATGACTTCTTTCTTTTTGGGTTTGACGTGGGACACAATGTAATCAATTTGGTAGACAACATCTGTAGACATCTCAGGGACCTCATCGAATTTCATGAATTCTATCTTCCATAATCTGATCATCCAACATGCTTTGGTATTCATTGATGCGAAATTGTAAAGTTTTATTTTAGTTTTAAGTAGCTCAAGTGGAATTGAACTAACTTAAGTAAAATATGAACTTTAAATTCACTAAGTTCTGGGGGACTTAGTTACACGCGCGCACACATTATAAAAGTGTTGTAATTTTAATTGTTTTAGTTGAAATGTAAACTTAATAAAGTTCACACTTGAAAAGTGGGTACAAAAACTAAAACCCGAAGTCAGTCTACTGCTGTTGGCCTAAGATGTCCGCTCCCTGGGGACTCCGAGCCGTGGCAAGTCAACTGCTTGCCCGACTCCCCCGTTATCCCCTTGCTTTTATACCTATTCCCCTAACGCACGGACCACAGCTGATCTGTGCCTTTTTGTCTGTTATTCCATAGTGGATGCTATTGACCCAACAAAAAGTTCGAAAGCACGTGGTCTTGGAAAATGAGGGACTTCGATGAACTTTTTGTGCTCACTCAACGGAGAGCTACAACTTCCAAGTCATAAAATGTATTCTCAATGTATTCTATTCATCAAGACATGTTCGACTCCCTTTGCATTTGATAACCCATTGTGTTTTGTGTTGGAACCTGGATTGGAACCTGGAGTAGCAGCTGACAAGTCCAAGGTGTGACCAACACCTAGACAGATACGTTGATCCTCAGATCACGTAGATGAAACTCTTATTGTAGTACATAGACAGATATGTTGTTCCGAGGTCTACTTTAGTAGACTGAGGTTTTACTACCTGCTTTGGCATGCATTTTGTCCTCAAAATTTGTGCCCCTCACGTGATCTCAGCAATTGCTGTTCTCTTCCTCTACTGGCTATGTCCTCGATATTTGCTCCCTTTCAGCTATCTTTACCGGCTATTACTACCATGTCCTCGATATTTGCTCCCTTTCGGCTATCTCTACCAGCTATTATGTTCATCCTCATGTTGAAAAATCCTTGCATTTTCTTTATATATAGTTTTCTTGTGTTGAGCGCGTTATTGTGTGTTTATTTCACCAAGTCAAGGGATTATAATTGCTTATATATATACGAATATGTTTTCTGTCGGATGTGTGAATGTTTCATTATTTCTTTGCTCCAGCAGTCGTTTACATTGTCGATAGATGAATCGTTATATTACAATAACATAATCTACCTATGCTAGATAGGTAGCTATCGACTTGTCAGCAGGAATGAAACATTATTGAACTAACAAGCTGGTGAACACTAAAAGTGAGGAAGTACGAAAGTGAATAAATATGTACAAGTTGGGGTCATGTCAAAAGAAAATATAAATAAATTCCTGGCTGTTGGTTGTGTAAGCTGATATTATGTAAGTTGCTGCTCTGTAAGCTGTTGCTCCAGCTATAGTTTATGTAAGCCATTGCTCCAGCTGCTGTTTATGTAAGCCCTCAGGGTTGTTTGTTTGTGATATTGCAGTTGCGGGCAAATACAGTTTATTTGGTAATGTGATGATGCAGTAATACTATAAAAGCAACTAAAAGGAGAAGGATCGGTGGATGAGGGAGAAACAAAATACAGGTCCAGTGGACTCATTAGGGAAGGAAGCAGGACAACGATATAGTCAGACCTGAGCAAGTATCTGTGAATCATAGTCGAACCTATATGCGATTGGCAAAAATCGACGAAACCGTTATTGACAATGTGACAAAGCAAGCAATTACAGGCTTTTTGATCGATGTAATCATTGGTTGCCATTGTCTGATGCATTTATGTCCATTCTGTTCTGGCCCTTGTCTGAAATGTCTCTCAGCTTTCTCTTCAGTTTGTTCTTGGTCCCTTCGTTGGATACTACGTTCTGTGGGGTGTTTATTAGTGTGTTTACTGTATTGCTTTGTCACTCACTTTCATGAAGCTAGACTGGTGCTCAATAAGAGTCATGAATCTCAATACGAGAAGCATTTTGAGTTTTCCACCTGCCAGGTTAACAACCTGGAACGATAGCTGGACAGAAACAAGGTCTCCCATTTGGAATCTTTCCAGCTTGTAATGTTCATATCTAAGTTCCCTTCAGTTTTGTTTGTTGCTCTATTAAGTTGTACTTACGTTGTCCTGTTCCCTTCATTTACCTTCATCTTCAAAAATTGGATCACGTTGTCTTCAGTAATCATGAACCCTTTCTGCATTATTTTCTCTGTGAGCTTGTATGGGTCTAGTTTCCTGTCCATGGGAATGTGTTGTTTGTTCTTCTCCACATTGCATGTCGGTGTAAATATCCTGTTTGCGATGTCTAGTGATCTTTCTTGCTGTCCGAGGAACACATTGTGCCAGCATTTGAGACGGCCTTCTGAGAATTCAAGTTCGAAGTGCTTGCTAATCTCTGTTGCTCCTATCATTGCATCATTGAAATGTTTTGTTCCTAGGCCATCCAGCTTCACGTATTGCTTCATGTATTTCAGTTGTCTGTAGTCACTGCTTTATGTGATTAGACTCTGTTATATTGGATCTCATTGAACGCACCTCGTGCGCATTTCTCTTTTCAGTGGCAGGAGATCCTTTTTGCTTATGGCTCCGTATACCGTGAAAACCAACTCCTTGTCTGATATATTGCCGTCTTTGTGGACGTACACTAGTCGCCATGAGTGAGGTTTATTTACTTCTTTTGTCTTAATGGCTTCTGCCCATCTTGGTTCCTGTTATGTCTTGTGTGTTGATAGTCCGACATACAGTGTGCAGTTTGGTTACTTACGTGTGCAACGCTGGTCAACATAACATCATTTTCTTCTTCTCCTTTGCATATGGCTTTCTCAATTGCAGTTTCTTGATTGCGTAATGAGTCTACTGATGTTGAGGTGTCTGTAAACGTTGCTTACTTGCTGCCTCTGTGTTGTAATTTGCTCCTAAGGTCATTTTTGTTATGATATATCTACTGTGGCTCTGTCAGCATAATACACCTGTCAGACAGTGGCTAGACGTACATTGGATTGCTGCTGTGTCTTGATATCCTTCTAGTCTGTTATGCTATCTGTGTATTCTTTATAGTATCAGGAAGTGATCAGTGAGTGCCTCAACTGTTTTCTTGTGTATGACGTGACGTATCTTGGTTTATCTGTCCCATACTCAACTTGTTTCCTTCCTATCGACTTTGTCTTTTTTGGTATATGCACTTCGATTGTTTGGTACCTTATCTCCTGTGCCTGTCATCTTGACACTTCCTGTAGTCTGTTGCCAGGGGTATATTAATTTCTGGCTTCATTTCTGGCTTTGTTTTATTATTCTTGACTGTTCAGGAACAAACCTTGTGATGTTCCTTTGTCTCTCTTTCTTTGTCCTCTCATTGGCAAATCTCTAGTGTGTTGCCCTTCTGAGGCTATGGCTATTAAGGTACCACATTACAAGTTGTGGATCTGTGATACTTGTGTTCTATCTAAAAGTTCCCGCTGCGCCTTCTGTGAATCTTGTCTTATTGGAATTTTCATTTTACTTAATTTTATTTTGTTCGAAGAAAGGGATACCCTGTTCTTTACGTTATACTGTCTTTCCCTCTTTGATGCAACGTGCAGCTTGCTGCTCTATATAAGTGTCCTTTGTCCACTGTTGTTGATAATCCCCTCTCCACCTCCTCTTTTTCTCTGTGTGTTTTGTGTCACCATATGAACCCATGCCCCCTCACAAGATAAAGTCTGAAGAGAATAAGGCTCAGACGCTTGTTGACCAACTCAAGACCATGTGTGTTTTATATTGGTTTCTTTGATTTTTTTCTTTTTTTTTTTTTAAGAAAAAAACTTGTTACCCTTGGTGCAGGAGTGTGGATAGGTTGCAAGCGTGTGTACAGCTCTTTCAGTTCTGGTGGGTGTCAAGTGGTCGTGCTGTGTACGTGATTTCTGTTTTGTTCGCATTCATGCGCGGTTTGCCTTATGTTTTGTGCTCTCAAGGCGCACCTGTACCATGACAGAGAAGGCTTTGTTTGCAAGCCAGTCAAGCCCTAAAAGATCACGTGCTGGAGCTGCGGCCAAGGCCACTACTCCAAATTTGGATAATGATTTTGCACCAAAAAAACTTGTTGAATTGTCTGATGATGACGATGATGACTTGCCTGTTGTGTCAGTATGGATTGTTTCTTCTGTTATTTGCTTGTGCTCATTTTGTATAGGATTGCTAAGCAGCCCATACATAGGCCACTTGTTAAGAAGCCTCTTGTTGTGGCGGCAAGACGATAACATCCACAATTGGGATGTTGCAGACGACAATAGCAACACACTATCATATTTTATTGTCGATGATGGTTCTACTCTTGATTATGGATTGTCGGAAGATGGTGAGTCTTCTGTGCCTCCCGTCCCCGTTTTGTCTGTTTTGGGTGCTCAATTTTGATTGTCCGCTCGGATGGCGTTGATAGGCTTCTACTCGGACTAAGCGCATCAAGGGACATTATAGACCGACCGACACTTGACGTACTAAAGACTCTAGCGACAAGTTGGGAATATATAGCAGCCCTAGCTCTGGAAACCTTCTACAGGACTTAGCCATTTACCCTAACCACTAGCTCCCAGACCTTCAGCACACTCTATTCACCTATCCCAAGAACAAAGGAGGCTCAGAACGTATAGCACTAACACGACGGCAGGAGAGGACTCTAACTAAATCCTGATCACTTCCAGAAGGAGCTAGCAGCAGGCGCTGCCATTTGACGAGGCACTTCAATCAGAAGTCTAAAAGGATCAATGATGGCGGCACTGGATATACTTAATCCGACATCTGGACCTATCAGAAACTGATACAATAAGTAGCGCTGACATTAGCGCTCACGGTGTCTGTCGAGGATTTTCCGACCATACCCCGGAACAATCTGGCCAATCAGAGTTATAGTAAAAGTGAGCAGATTCGTACAATTCTAAGTCAATGAAGAGTCGTTGCTGGTCGCCATGGGTCATAACGCCGTTGGTCGCCGTCATCCATGTGCAAAAGGTCACCATTGACAGGTCGCTGGTAGAGGAAACCACAAGAAGAGGTGCTAGGAGGTAGCACTGCAGATGGACTTTTATCTTGGCAACACGGTAGCGCATAGTATATAAAATAGCTACCCTACATGTATATAACAACGAATCATAACCTCTTGCACACACAGTTACACTTAGCATTCAAATCACGCTAGCTTTCTTTGACTTTGTCACTAAGTTGGGCGCTAGCCTTGTCTATCTTGTCTTCATCATTTACGGTGCCACCTACGGGCACAATACGCTGCACTACTCATCTTTTCTTCAATATCTTTGTTTAAACTACGACACTTACCGACTGCCAGGTAGCCCCTGAAGCGCTATAACTTAGCGCATTGTTTATCACCTCCACTCGAGCATACCGGGACTCTGTCAGGACTCCTCACAACTACGCATGCCAAGCGCTGGAGACAGCATTGTACTGTGTATACGTCCAGCACACCCAACCCCAGTAGGCGTCATCATTTTGGAGCCCACTGCGAGGGGTTCTTCTGAGACAGAATTCTGCTGGAAACTCGAGCCCAGTGACAGCACTGCCTCCTGTTGGAGAGCGTGTTTGAACCAAGTACCACCGATTCACCACACTTACCAGGTGTGCTACCAAGACAGACTTTGGATCAGGAACTGGAAAGCTTTTTCTCTTTTTCCCGACCATTTGAGTACTTAGCAGGCAAAAACCATATGCCGCTTACTCCTTTAGAAGAGTTATCTAGGTTATTATCGCCAGAACCTAGCGACTCAGAGCCAACTGAGCCGATACCTACGACATTGACGCTAAATAACATGAGCACCGCCACCCTTCCTACTTCGACAAACACGCCTATCGGTATGGATCAGCCAAACAATCAGCGCATGCCACCTAGAAACCACTTCTCGTTGCCAAAATGGGACAAAACAAAGCCTCGTGAACTCATGCAGTATTTCAAAGAGTTGGAGTATTTACTACATGACTGTTGGGTGACCGACAATACACAGATGAAGAAATATGCCGCCAGATATGTCTCCTACAATACAGCCAAATCATGGACAGGGTTGAAGGAGTTCCAAGGACTTACCAGTGACGCAGTGCCAAGGCATTTTACCTATGATGAATGGAAGAAGGCTATCATTCATTTATATCCTGGCACTGAAGAAGCTACACGTTATACGGTAATGGAAATCCAGAAGCTAGTACAGGACACCTTTGCGGCAGGAATCTATACACTAGGAGCGTTATCAACTTATTATCAAGATTTCCAATGGATAGCGAGATGGCTGGTCCAAAATGGGAAGTTATACGGGAATGAGAAGCACCATTTGTTTCAGCAGGGATTCCTGACCTCATTATAGACTAAGATTGCATGACACTTGGAGATCATTATGCATGACCATCACCCTGAAGAACTGTAGCGTAGTCCGCTATGTGGCGTTGGCCACATAGCTTTACTTACTGTATTAGGTATTATATTATATTTATTATAATAAATATAATATATTAATTACTTTACTATATATACGTACATATATGCTGCTTATTAAGCAGCTTAATTTTGTTTTACACTACATAGTCAATAGACCGGTCTGGTCTGATTCTGTACTGTGTGAACTTAAGCTCTCACAAATCCTGTAACTTCGTTACATTTTTTTGAATCCGCCAGCTAGGATCTATTGCCTAGCATCCGACGTCAGTCGTTGAGTTCGTTGACAGAACTCTATCAGCTTCTCGAGCTTCTTGCACAGCCACACCGTGCAAATTTCAAACAGGGGATCGATGAGTAATCCCATACCTGCAGCGCCCACTGACGGCGGGCGAAATGCCCATGACCTACGGGGAGACCCAGCAGACACCCAGGACGCGTCAGCGTCCAATGCAGGTCAGGTAAGACCCAAGGCTCGAGACCAAGGTCAGAGTACCAACCTAGCCGGGAATGAGAGCGAGGCCCGGAGAGCTGAAAGCTCACAGCAGGACGGCCCGCAACGCCTCCAGGACAAGATGCCCGGGGGATTAACGCCCCCAGTTACGCAGCTGCCAGGAGGACCGCGACGGTCTAGCCGACTGGCTTCCAAAGGACCCCCGCAGGACGGCCGACAGTCCACCGGCGCCTATGGCGCCCCAGGAGACGCCGAGTCGTCAGTACGGACTGGGAGAACCCTCCCTGCGAGCTGGAGCAGTGGGACCAGGCGGTCCACAGCGGGTCCAATGCCTTCTAAAGTAGCGGAAGCCCGCTTAGAAGAGGTACTGGAGGAGGCTGCAAGGCCTGAAGGATACCGCGCGGAAGATCGATTTCCGCGCACACCAGCAGTGGAGTAAGCTCCGGAGGTGGTAGAGCTTCCAGAGGAGGTGATGGAGTCGTCAAGTGACGACGACGCCGGAGCAGAGGAACAGCGGCTGAAAACCGCGTACACCGTGCGCTTGCAGGTGTTCTGGGACTTGCACCCAGAGGTGATGAAATACACCACCCAAGCGCGACTCGAGCGCTACGCGTCAGCCCATATAGTAGCACTTAGGCAACAAGGGCACGAAGTGCCCAATGTATTCAGTACGAAATATACTGATTTGATGGTGAGAGTGCTCACTATGGAGCTGCAAATGTATGTGCAGCGTAAGGCCACACGGCAATCGGGGGTCTCGACCCCCTGGAGCCACACGTCCGAGGAATGCTCGGCACGACGCAATCAAGACGTTGGAATCGAGCTAGTGGAGGCACTAGCACGGGCGCAAGAAGTGCCTGAAGTAAGACCGGTGAGTACTTTTTATACTCCAGCAGGACAAGGGTGGCGTGAGGAGCCCCCGCACATGCTATACAATGCTCGAAACGTTCTTGGATGGCATTCCAGCGGACATGCACTGCTATTTGATACGTGAGGACGGATTGTCCCCAGAAGTCAACGATGTGGAAGAATTCGTGGCATATGCCATCCGGTATGAGCAGTCTCTGAAGACTGCTAACCACTACGAACATCGGAGTGGACACAAAGGGGGATCCAGGCGACTACCGCCTGGTGGGACGCCCTCACGGGGTCAGCATGTGGGGACCTTCCTGGCCAAGAAGACCGATTTGGATCGTGACCGCAACACGCGGTTTGTTGTACGCAAGACCCCTGTTGCGAACCGAGGGCGGAGCCGTCCACGCCCAGAGCGGGCGCCGGACGGAGAACGTCCTAAATCAAGGCCAGACTTCAAACCGGCCAACCCACCAGGTCAGACGGGGACTTGTTTCGTGTGTGGCCAACCAGGCCACTACGCTACCAACTGCCCTGCGAAGCCAGGACCCCCGAGGAAGGGGTATACACCCCACGCCCACCTACGAGCTGCACATACTGCAGCCGCGAGTGGGAGTGACGGAGACGTATCTGCCGATTCTGAGGCGGAGAACCCCACAAACGACCAGGAGCCCCCAGAGGAGGCATCGGGCACCGAGCCCGAGAGTGTGGTCGTGGAGGGGGAGGAGTACGTCACAGTCGACATCACAGTCGACGTATATGACGACGTCTACGACAATGAGTATTACAGTCGCAACAGCGACTCTGAGTGCCTAGCGGCGATGACGGATTGGCCGTCCGCAAATGACCCCAAACGGAATAACGTGGTTCGGATGAAGAAGGTGACCCTTCGTCGTGCAGAGGGCACTTTGCAGCGCCCTACATTGAAGCGAGCAGACAAGGAGTGCCTGGTCTCGTATGTGGACGTAGACGGCCACAAGGCATGGACCCTATGGGATTCTGGGAGTACCACATCGGGCATAACGCCCCAGTTCGCCCATGTGTACGGAATATCCGTGCAGGAGTTGGATACGCCATTGGCGTTACAGCTGGGCACCGTAGGGAGCCGAGCCATGGTGCAGTACGGGACAAATGTGAATGTCCAAACGCCGGGCTCACGTAGCCGTGAATACATGGATGTAGCGAACTTCGATCGCTACGACATGATACTGGGAACGCCATTCATGCGGCGTAACAAAGTCATATTAGACTTTGACCACTCTCAGGTGCTAGTGAATGGGAAGGTGATCCCAGCCGAGCGAGCTACAGCAGACGATACTGATAGTTGTCTGCGACGTCATCGCACTACGGAGAAATGCAAGGACTCTCCATGACTTGGCCGGTGCAGAGTGCCGACCGTGGAGGATGGGGAGGAGGAAGTGCAGGCTATGCCTGGACTAAGCGCAGACCACAACGTGGTAATGATGAGCGAGGAGGAGTATCAAACCTCCAAGAGGAGCAACGAGCGAATAATCGCTCCTGAGATTCGAGGCGCAAGGCCTCCAGACAAACGCCATCGCAAGGCGAGACGACGGGAGGACTCAGTGGACGTATGTCCACCTACGTCCTCACGAGTCAAGTTGGAAGACTTGAAAGACAGCATTCGAGAGGCGGAAGCCTCAGTAGAGGGGGACACACGGTCCCTATGGGAGCGACCAGCTCCCCTACCGGAGTACGACTGGGCATACAACCCCCGAATGCCGCAAGAGTGGAACGAGCTGGTGGCAGCCACGTGTGCGCGAAATGCGCACCAGAGACGGATGACCGTCAAACCAGTGTATTGCCAGCCAGCCCCGGACGAGGTATCCGTAGCGTACTCGCTTGTATATGAGGGAAGAAGCCTCGTGGCTTGTAAGGCAGCGGTAGCGGGTGCTCCGCTGAGACTACATATACCTGATGACAGTGTCAATCGGGTGCTCGCAATGCGCGAGCAGTATGCACCGCCGCCTCGGCCACCCTCAGAGACGGTGGAATTACTTCCCCCGGTGCGTATGAAGGGGAAGCAGAAGGCGACAAGCCTTCGTGAGGAAGATATTCCTCGGTTGCGTCAGCAATGGCAAGAAGAATTCGCCGACATGGTCAACGGGACCAAGGAGGAGCTGCCGCCATGGCGGGAGGTGAACCATGAGATTAATCTCATAGACGAGAGCAAGCAGTATAAGTACCACTTGCCGCGCTGTCCGCGCGCCCTCCAGGAGCAACTACGCGATAAGACTAATCGCTACTTGAATGCTCAATGGTGGTCCCCATGCACCACCGCTCAAGCTGCACCGTTATTGTGCATCCCGAAGAAGGATGGAACCCTTCGAACAGCTCTTGATGCGCGTCAGCGCAATGACAATACCATAAAGGATGTAACTCCTTTACCAGATCAAGAGGTGATCTGGGAAGACGTGGCTCGGGCGAAGTATCGCTCGAAGATTGACCTTACTGACGCTTACGAGCAGGTGTGCATTCGCACCGAGGACGTACCCAAGACCGTATTTGCGTTGATCATGGGTACATTCACGAGCAATATAATGCAGATTGGAGACTGCAATGCTCCAGCAACTTTCCAGAGGCTAATGACCTCTATCTTCCGAGACGTAATAGGACGTTTCATGCACGTCTACTTAGATGACATATTCATCTACTCGGATACCATGGAGGAGCATGAGCAGCACCTCAGAGTCGTATTCGAACGACTGCGCAAGTACAAGTTGTACTTGAAGTGGAAAAAATGTGAGCTCTACGCTCAGAGTATAGACTGCCTAGGGCATGTCATAGACGAGCGGGGTATCCACCCTGATCAGGACAAGCTCGATCGTATTCGGGAGTGGCGCACGCCCCAAAACTACAATGACATCCAACGATTCGTTGGCCTTGTCAACTACATATCGAGCTTCTTGCCCAATGTCACAGCCTATACTGGGCCACTTATGGCCATGACGCAGAACGGGTCACCGTTCAATTGGAGGCCGTTGCACCAGCGGTGCTTCGAGATGGTCAAACGGATCTGTACGAAGACTCCGGTGATTCGACCAATCGACCCTAGACGGGACGAGCCTATATGGCTCATTTGCGACGCGTCCAAGACAGGCGTCGGGGCCATGTACAGCCAGGGAAGCAGCTGGCAGACGTGCCGCCCAGCAGGGTTCATGTCGAAGAAGTTCACGACGGCCCAGCAAAACTATGCGGTGCACGAGTTGGAGACTCTTGCCATACTCGAGGCTCTCCTCAAGTGGGAGGATAAGCTGATGGGATACCCCATCCACATCATAACGGACCACAAGGCCCTTGAGTTCTTTAAAACTCAGGTGAACTTGTCGCCGCGTCAGCGACGGTGGATAGACTACATGTCGAGATACCAGTTCGACATCACCTATGTTAAAGGTGAACTCAACAAAGTGGCAGACTGCTTGTCACGCTACTTTGAGAGTGATGTAGTCGGGGAGGCTCACGAGCCTCATGAGTATGTGCAGGCAGACTGCCGCATAGACCCTGATGGAGAGGATTTACCTCTCCACCGATACCAGGAGCTCAGGGAGCATGTCCTGGAAGTACGCGCTATGCGTGACGATGAACGGAGGCGGAGCACTCGCCTCAGAGAGCAGCGTGAAGAACGGGACGTAGCCGCCCAGTTGCTCAAGGAGCATGAAACCGTGGACCCAGCATCCACTAGGGAGCACGAGCGCCACGATGTACCCGTTACGCTTGCGGAGATGCTCGAAGGCGAATTGCCTTCATCCCAGCCTCCTAGCCTGGTCAATGACAACTTCCGGCAGGAGGTGGTGCAGGACTATGGCGATGATCCTCTCTTTGCCGAGATAATCGCCAATCCTGACGACCATCCTTGGTTCAGGCATGAGCCTGGTGGACTCATCACGACGGAGAACCGTCAAGGGGTGGCAGTGGTATGCCTCCCCCGTACGCGTACCATTGTTACGCGGGTCTTGGACCAGGCCCATGCCCTGGTGGGGCACTTTGGTGCCGCCCGGACATTGGGCTACATCCGGCGATGGTATTGGTGGCCACGTATGGCCCAAGAAGTGACTAAGTTTTGCGCGTCCTGCGCAGCGTGCCAGAGGGCAAAGTTGCCCCCTGGATCCCCTCTTGGGAAGCTACACCAGCTACCCGTGCCGGTGAAACCCTGGGACTCAATTGGAATGGACTTCGTAGGTCCCTTTCCCGAGTCCAGAGGGTTCGATTACCTCTGGGTAGTCATATGTCGTATGACAAGCATGGTGCACCTCATACCGGTGCGAACTACGCTGATGGCTAAGGAGCTGTCGTGGATCTACCTGAGGGAGATCGTTAGGCTGCATGGGCTGCCTAGCACCATTGTGAGCGATCGTGACTCAAAGTTCACGTCTCAATGGTGGAGAGAACTTCACAAACTGCTAGGAGCGCGACTTCTCATGTCGACGTCCTTCCATCCGCAGACGGATGGGCAGACAGAGCGGGTTAACCGCAGTATAGGTCAGATTTTGAGGGCAGTTGTTCGCCCTGACCAACGGGACTGGGTGGACTGGTGTCCACTCACGGAGTTCGCGATTAACGCGAGTATCTCGGAGACCACAGGGTATGCGCCCTTTGAACTCAACGGAGGGTACTTGCCCTCCATGCTGCACGAAGTTCGTGCTGATACGGTAGCTCACCGTGGAGTTGTCGAGTTCGCCAGGCAGGCCCTGGAGAACATCGCGGCGGCGCATGACGCCATCATAGAGGCGCGAGTCTTTCAGGCAAAGAACGCCAATCACCGTAGGTGAACAGACCCGCCAATAGCTGTAGGAGCGTTGGTATACTTATCAACGCGTAATCTGAGGCTCCCAAAGGGACGGGCGAGTAAACTCTGCCCGAAATGGGTAGGCCCATACCGCGTCCTAGACGCAGAGCCAAGTACCTCCAACTATGTGTTGGAGCTGCCTCTGGCATTACAGGAACGACGCATCGTTCCTAAGTTCCATGTGTCGCTGTTGCGACCTTATAGCGCGTCTGATGATGCGCTGTTCCCTAACAGGGCGACCCCGGGCCCCTATGATTTTGGGGCTCGAGACGACGATGAATGGTTCGTCGAGTGCATAATTGGGCACCGGTGGACTGAGCGTAACACGATGATTTTGGGGCTCGAGACGATGATGAATGGTTCGTCGAGTGCATAATTGGGCACCGGTGGACTGAGCGTAACACGCTCGAGTTTGAGGTACGATGGTCCCTGGGGGACACAACATGGGAGCCACACTCCCATTGCTCCAAGCTAGCGGCACTTGACCGTTATTTGGAGTTGAAGGGCGTTAAGCGCCCACATCAATTAAGTAAGCGTGCCGGCGCTTAATTTGATCGGCAGTGCCGATCGCGGCTTGGCTGAGTTGGTCAGCAGCTGTGGCTGAAACACGTCTTAAAAGGCGAAATTTCTTTTTCGCCTTTTTTTCCCCAACCATGGACAGCATGCCCGTGGACATAAGTGACCAGCAGCAGCAGCAGCTACAGCAGCAGCAATTTGAGAGTACGCCGTCGGTCTTACCGTCGGCTGAAGGGGGGGGCAGATGGCTCCCCCGCTGACCCAAAATGCGCCCCAGTGGGGACAATCGCAACAGGCTGTGGGCTTCCCACAGCAGCAGCAACAACCAGCGGCGGGCTATCCGCCGCAGCAGCCGGTGATCAGTGGCTATCCGCCACTTCAAACCATGCAGGGCAACTTCATGCCCCAGAACGCACCTGTGGGCGGCTATCAGCCCCAACAACCAGCACCGGGCGCTTATGCGCCACATCACACCGAGGGCCAATTCCAGCAACAGGCCTACGGGGGGCTAGTCAGCCCCCAAGCAGCGCCGGCATGGAGGCAGCTTGCCCCTGTACCGGCAACAGGGCAACTGGGGACACATCCTTTTCCCCAGTTTACCGCCCCGGCGCACTACCCTGGGATGGGTGGTGTGCCCGTAATGATGCCGTACCCCCCGGCTTGGATGGGGGCTTGGGGCGCAATGCCCCAGTACAGCGACTCGCATGAGTCGCAAGCCAAGGGAGGCCGGTCGATTTCTCTGTCGACCACAGTACCAACCGATAATCTAGAGGGACGCCGAGCATCCCTCGTGCAGGCCACCGCGGCCATTGAGAGAGCAGAAACTCTCAATACAGAACGAAGCGTCGGATCATCGTCCGATGCGCCGACGGAGAGCCTGGCCAAGCTCTCCTTGCTACAGCGGCTGGAGATGCCGCACCAATCCGAGCCCAGCTCGGAAGAAGAGTCGCGTCCTCGACGCGACAAAGGAAAAGCACGGGCTGTCGAGCCCACTCACAGCCAGGACTTAGTCCTGGCTACCCTTCTCCAACGTCTTGGAGATAACGGGTACGATGTACCCGCAGAGTCGTCATTCCTCCGCGATGCGGAGGCAGTCGTCCTCATCTGCCGGATGATGGACGACATGGATCATATGCGCGCTCAGCGCAAAACTGATCTCCTTGCCATTTCGGCCGCTCGTAAGCGGCAGACTACACCCCCGAGTCGGGACACCGACTCCAGCAAAAGGGCGCGTCGGCAAGGAGTGGAGGACACGCCCTCCCGCTTGATTACGTCGAGCGTTGCTGCCCCCGGCCGGGAGGCCGGTCTAGGACGGGACATCCTCCCTTATGAAGATGTTCCTGCTCCAGCCGCCCCCCGGCTTATCCAGCGCCTCGCCAGCGGCGTGTCTGAGGTCGCGTCTTCGTGACCAGTATCCGTGGTATCCACCACGCACTCTGGGGAGCAGAGTTCCAGGGGTGTGAGCACACGCCCCACTGAGGCCAAGGCCTCACAACCCCGAAAGGATCGTCGGGGTAAGCAGCCGGAAGTGCGCGCCTACGTCAACGTGCACTTCCCCGAGGATGCCCCGAAAGGGGCCCCAGGGGCTAACATCCCCTTTTTACCCGCTATACTGGTAGAGGGCCTGCCAGCCCGACTCCCGCGGTGTGTGTGGGCAATGGACCCACGATCTGAGAAGTCGGAGCCAGAGAGGCTGCCTTCCCCTCCCTCCGACGACGATTGGTATGAGGAGCCTGAAGAGGCTCGTATGGAATCCCCAGTGCCGCACGAGACGGCGGCACAGCGTATGGCGCGCGAACGGCGCAACAGCAATCGACGAGCCAAGATGGAGCGTCGGGCGCAGAACAGCGCCAAACGAGGGGCCGCCCTCCTTGAGGACGAAACCGGGCGCATCCCTGATGCGCTCGGTGTGGTGATCTACCGTGATCACACTATTGAGCGCCAAAACTCATTCTTTGGCGCGGGGTTGGCTCCCCAATTCTATTGGTCGCCAAGGACCAATACCATCTTCGTCGGGCAAGAAGCCCGCGCAGCCAGGTCCTTCGAGGACGACAAACCGGGCAACGCCGCCGCGACGCCCCACAACAGTAAGGTGTACCAAGTTGCACCTCGCGGGTTTCCCCGCAGTCCTCGAGAAGTCCGCAGACTTCACGCACTGGTCAACAACCAGTTTACGCCGCTTCGGCAGCGTCAGTTGGGCTACCTCTTGCTCAACGAATTCAAGCGGGTGGCGCTCAACTGCCACCCTACGGCCCGAGACAGAGCTATGTCTCATTTACTCGACGAGGTCGAGTATAGGACTATCGCGGTACCCTTCGCGAGTCCAGAGGAGCGGGAGAGTTTCCCGCGAATGATTGTGCCGTCGCGGCTCTATCGCCGCAAAGAGGGAGGGAAGATTGCCTTCGTCGGCCTTACCCCCCCTGATCCAAAGCAACCATTTGCTTTGGACTACCTGGGCTCATACGCCCTCCTCTATGGACGTCCTGGGACGTCCAATGTGTGGACCGGTCTGGCCATGGACCGAGCCATGCGCATTCATTGGCGCAGCCTCTTTGGGTTTGCGCTTGTACGCGCCCTCAGCGCCAGCCGCCCCTCTAAGGCCACGGTACACAAGTACCTGGCCTACGTCTTCGCCAGGCCAGGCCTCTATAAAGAGGCCGTGGCCAAGTACGAGGCGGCCACGGGGCGAGTCTTTGAGCCCATCCACGCCGACGACCCTACCTTCGAGGTTCGGGCTGTGGACATTCCGGAAGCGTCAGCTTCCGTGTTCTCCACTTCGGACGCGTTACGCGTCCTTCTCCACAATCAAATCCCGGTCAGCTGGGCTGACCACGCGTACACTTATGGGGTCACCTACTTGGCCCATCTATTCTTCAGCGACAGCCAGCTCTACAACGAGGCGGCTGCTATCGACGACGAGAGGCTACAACGCCTCGATCACTATGGTACACCCCAGTCCATCCCTCAGTGGGATGGGTGGCGCGAGGGCACCATCGGCGATCGTCAACGCCTGATGCTCCAGCAGCAGGACAGTCGTCGTGCATACGACGACGCGCTCGCCAAGGGGATGTACCTCTCTATCGGGCAAGACATTCATGCCCGCGAAATCTGGACGCGCCAGTACCCGTCCGACACCGGGGATCTGCCTGATCCCCAACCAACCGTCTCGGGGTCGACCATCGACCCCAATCTCACACTGTCCCCCCTCCGGGACTATGACGATTCCCTGCCTGTAGCAGGGCCTTCGGGTACTTCTTACGCGCCCGCACCCGAGGATGAACTCCTCGACTACGACATGGACGACGCGACTGCCGATCCATTCCGGGAGCCTGGGGACTCTCCTATTGCCCCCGTCCCAGACTTACCAACGGCATGACCGTTGTATTATCTTGAGACCGTAGCTCGGTCTGATTGGGGGGTGTGTAGCGTAGTCCGCTATGTGGCGTTGGCCACATAGCTTTACTTACTGTATTAGGTATTATATTATATTTATTATAATAAATATAATATATTAATTACTTTACTATATATACGTACATATGTGCTGCTTATTAAGCAGCTTAATTTTGTTTTACACTACATAGTCAATAGACCGGTCTGGTCTGATTCTGTACTGTGTGAACTTAAGCTCTCACAAATCCTGTAACTTCGTTACAAGAACCCTACGACATAGAAAAGGTCTTTGAGGCAGGAAAGTGGGTATTAAAGGGCACGGATATGGGTATACCTTTACAGCAACCTGGCACGGACCATGGAGGAATGGCACCCAAGCTAGAGTCGCCAGCTCCTAGCGCTGCCAATGACCGGAACGGATTTGTCAAAAAGGAGAATTTGGAAAACGCCATTAACAACGCAGTAGCTAACATTATAAATAAACTGGAGACCTTGATCTCGACTAGTCTTTCGGTGCCTAGAAGCAACATATGGGCCTTTGTCATTTTTGTGGCGAGGCAGGACATACCATGACCAGGGGTTGATGTGCTATCCTCGAACAGTATTTGCGACAAGGGAAAGTGCGCCGTGGGGTAGACAGAAAACTAGTATTACCTTTGGGCACTAACATTCCTCTTTATCCTGAGCATAAGACTTTCCAGGGACGTATTGACAAGTGGCACCGTCGGAATCCCAGGAACTTAGCGACGGGAAACTTGAATAGTATGGCGACAACCGAAGTGGAAGCGACTCTCCAACAAGTGCTAATTCACAAAGTACTCCAGCTCAATGCAGTTAGTGAACGGCCTATGTTGTCACGTGAAGAAAGGATTGAAACTCTGGAAAGGGAGTTGAAATTGCTAAAGAATCAGGTTTTCAATAGGGTAGAAATCAGAAAGGGCAAGCAGCCTTTAAAGGATTATAGGCCCTCAGGTGCAATGGCAGACCCTGCCTTACCAAAAGCTTCAACTTCTACAGCTAACGACAATGTACCAGAAGCAACTAAGGCGCTGGCCATTATAGAACCACCACTGCATCCTTACGCTGGTCTGGGGGGCAACTACGCCCACTCCTTACTTGCAACTTCAGAGCGCCAGATAAACCTATGGGGGGATATCGACCCACAGCGCCTATATACGATCTGGAGAAGTCTAAGGTAGTTTTTGATCGTATCATGCAGAGCCAGGTTATGCTATCGGTAGGAGAGTTATGCAGTGTGGTGCCAGACGTCAGAAATCAGATGTGTACTGCAGTTACGCCTCGACGAAACGTAGCTAACAACATAACGGCGGTGGATGAATGCAACAACGTGCTGCCTGGTTTCGCATACATAACCAAGGTGGTAGCACCGGAAGTCAAGGAAGAGGCTGCGCCACCCAAAGAAGCTACATCCATTGACCCGGTTGAAACTTACCTCAAATCGCTAAGATCTGGCGACAATTCTGCCATCCTGACTGTAGCCCAGGACTCTTACGTGATTCGCTCAATTATGCTGACAGTTGATGGGAAAAGCAAAATAGAGTCTATCGTGGACAGCAGATCACAAATTATTTCAATGGCTGCCGACGTCGCTAACAAGCTGGGCATCATTTACGACCCCACAATCATACTTAACATGCAGAGCGCTAACGGCACGATTGATCAATCCTTGGGAATGGCCTGGAACGTGCTGTGTGCTATAGGCAACCTTACATTCTATCTGCAAATTCACATACTTAGATCACCAGCATACGACTTACTATTGGGGAGGCCCTTCAACGTTGATGACGCCAACTGTAGTTGGGTGCGCTGGTCGTATACGCAGTACAATGCCGTCTCCAGCACTTGGCGTGCGTAGTTGTGAGGAGTCCTGACAGGGTCCCGGTGTGCTCGAGTGGGAGTGGTAAAACGATGCGCTAAATTATAGCGCTTCAGGGGCTACCTGGCAGACGATAAGCGTCATAGTTTAGGCAAAGATATTAAAGAAAGACGAATAGCGCAGCGTATTGTGCCCGTAGGTGGCACCGTAAACGATGAAGACGAGATAAAAGGAAGCTAGCGTGATTTGAATGCTAAGTGTAACTGTGTGTTCAAGGGGTTACGATTCGTTGTTATATACATGTGAAGTAGCTATTTTATATACTATGCGCTACCGTGTTTGCCAAGATACAAGTCCATCTGCGGCGCTACCTCCTAGCGCCTCTCCTCGTGGTTTCCTCTAACGGCGACCTTGTGCACATGGCTAACAGCAACCAATGGCGTTATGACCCACGGTGATCAGCGGCGACTCTATATTGACTTAGAGTTGTACGAGTCTGCTTACTTTTACTATAACTCCGATTGGCCAGGCTGTTCCAGGGTATGGTCGGAAAATCCTCGACAGACACCGTGAGCGCTAATGTCAGCGCTACTTATTGTATTAGTTCCTGGCAAGTCCAGATGTCGGATTTAAGTATATCCAGTGCCGCCGTCATTGATCCTTTTAGACTTCTGATTGAAGTGCCTCGTAAAATGGCAGCGCCTGCTGCTGGCTCCTTCTGGAAGTGATCGGGGTTTAGTTAGAGTCCTCTCCTGCCGTCGTGTTAGCGCTATACGTTATGAGCCTCCTTCATCCTTGGGCTAGGTGAAAGGAGTGTGCTGAAGGCTTGGTAGCTAGGGGTTAGGATAAATTTCTAAATCCTGTAGTAGTTTGCCAGAGCTAGAGCTGCTCTATATTCCCAACTGGTCGCTAGAGTCCTGAGTATGTCAAGTGTTGGTTGGCCTATAATGTCCCTTGATGCGCTCAGTCCAAGTAGAAGCCTATCAACGTGCTAGCTCGATCAGTAGTCAAGACAACATCCAAAGACAAAATGATGCTAACTATTAGCGACCCTAATTCTGGGGTCAGGAGAACAGTACCGACATTTCCCTGAGGAAGGTTCCAGAAGCCAGAACCAAGAAAGTGACCTTATGTTAGCAACAAACCTTGCGAGTGTTTTCCAGTGCCATCAAGGAGATGAGTGATGAGGATCATGGAGATGAAGCGCTTATCTTGGACTATAATCATTGGACTGGGCAAGTAACCCTTGTATCACATACCCCTTTAGCCCCTAAAATCTTGAACACTTCTACATCGCTTACTAGCAAAGCTTTATCCTATTTATACCTCACTGCGTCCGATATTACTGAAAATCTTTCGACAGACACTTATTTTGTTTCTACTCCTGATTTTAAAGAACCTTTAATATCCGGTTTCACTAGAAACCAAAGTTCCATTTATAATATGTTTGCTAACAACAGTACTCCTAAGCGTAAAGGGGTTCAGGTTAAGAAGAAGTACAAGCCAGTAGCGCTTAAAACAAAACCGGTAGCGAGCATTGTACCTGAGGAATTCTGCATCAAAAGAACCTGTTAGCGACCCTTCCCGAACTTAATCCAAATCTGCCACCTTTCGAGCCTACTGGACAATTTATAGAAGAACAACGGGCGCTATTCCTTAGCGCCCATGACACAGGCTTTCTATTGACGGTGGAACTAGACGTATTAATTGACATTATGCAAAAACAAAACAAAGCGTTTGCTTGGGAGGATTCAGAATGCAGTAAACTTAGAACTAATTTCTTTCCACCAGTGGTTATACTGACGATACCTCATGTACCTTGGACTGAGCATAACCGACCTATACTGCCAGGCATTGAAGCCAAAGTTTGCCAAATCATTTGCTCCAAGATAGCGGCGGGGGTTTATGAGCCTTCCAATTTGGCCTATAGATCACGATGGTTTTGCATATTAAAGAAAAATGGGAAGCTACGTATAGTTCACAGTTTGGAACCGCTAAACAAAGTCACAATTTGTCATTCAGGGGTACCGCCCTTCCCCAATCATGTCGCTGAGTCTTTCGTGGGAAGAATATGTGGCGCTACCCTGGATCTGTACGTTGGCTACAACGAGCACTTAATTCACCCTTCCTCTCGTGACTTGACGACATTTCAAACACCATTCGAGGCGCTATATCTGGTTACACTTCCCATGGGATGGACAAATTTGGTACCCATATTCCACAACAACATTACGTTTATTTTACAACCTGAGATACCCCACCATGTGCTTAGTTTTATCGACAACGTAGGTGTTAAGGGCCCAAAAGATTGGCGCCTGGTAAATGGCAAGCCCGAAGTGCACCTGGAAAATCCCAATGTCCACATGGCACTATGGAACTTCTTCCAATTGGTTAACCGGGTGCTCCAGTGCATGAAGTATTGTGGCAGAACGTTCTCAGGACACAAGTAGTGCTCGAGGCTTGGTTATTGTAACAGAATTCTGCTAGGGGTAACTAAGTAGCCCAGTCATCCATGTGATAATTTATAAATAATCTGAGATATTGCTTGATCTCCTGATTTATGCACTCCATCTGTCCATTGGTTTGGGAGTGGTGAGACATAGAAATGTTACGTGATATTCCCAGTAGTTCATAGAGTCTTTTTGTGAATGTAGAGGCAAATTGTGAGCCTTGATCACTGATAACTGTATAAGACAATCCCTCGTGACACCATATGTGGTCTCTAAATAGTACTGCTGCTCCTTTGGAGTCGATCTCTTTATTACATGGTATAGCAAAAATATGTTTACTGAACCTGTCAACTACTACCATTATACTGTCATACCCTAATGAGACCGGCAGTCCTGTGATGAAGTCAGTGGAGATTACTTGAAAAGGAAATTCTGGGATAAGATTGGGTGATAACAGGCCTTGTGGTTTCTGTGGAAAGATCTTGGTCTGCTAGCATTTTCTGCACCCATCAACATACTTGTTAATGTAGTTGGTCATCTTCGACCATCAGTAGTTTCTGGTGATTAACTTCTTTGTCTTGGCCCTACCTGGATGTCCCGCCATAGTCAAATCATGGTAAAGTCCTAGAATGAGTCTCTTAATTTTGTCGTCTTGTACTACTATCAACCTGTTTTGGAAAGTAAGTCCCTCCTTTTGTTCCCACTGTGCAAATTTGTCCTTTTTGTTAATTGGAACTGGGTCTTTCTGTCTTAGGTCTTGTATTATCTTATCTCTGTTGCCATTGTTATCACACTTTCAATGAGTAATGACAAAATGTGTTCTGCCAAGATCAAGGTTACGTCTTTATTGTCATTTTCTACTCCTTTCTTATGATCTGGTCTCTGAGACAGTGAATCCAGCTTTAGCATGGTTTTCCCTGGCTTGTGCTTCAGTGTATATTCATAATCTGCTAGGAAGCCCAACCAGCATGCTTGTCAGCGGTTTAATTTTTGTGCAGTGAGGAAATACTCGAGGTTCTTATGATCTGACCAAATCTCGATAGTATGTTTACTGGCTTGTACAAGGTGACACCATTCCTTGAGTGCTCTTATAATGGCTAACATTTCTTTGTCATGTATTTTGTAAATTCTTTCTGCTGCAGAAAAACTTTTCGAGTAATAAGCTACCAGATGCCATTTGCCATCTTGTTTCTGTGACAGTATGGCCCCTGAGGCGTAGTCTGATGCATCAGCCTCAATTTTAAAGAGATTGTTGTCACTGGCTAGGGCTAGGATAGGTGAGGAGGTTAATTTTGTTTTCAGTATGTGAAACGTTCAGTCACTTTCTGTTGTCCAGTAAAACCCTTGGTTTTTCCTTGTGAGTCAGTACAGGGGTTGCGTGATTGATGCAAAACCTTCAATAAACTTTTGATAAAAGTTACAAAATCCAAGAAATGATTGTGTTTCTTTTACTGTTCTTGGCGCCAGCCATTTGTTGATTGCAGCTAACTTGGCCAGATCCATTTCTACCTTTCCATCTCCAATAATCACTCCGAGATATTCTATTTTTGGTTTTTTGAATTCACACTTCTCAGGTTTTAAGTATAATTTATTTCTTTCCAGGATATCCAATACTTTGAGAACAACTTTTTGGTGTTTGGCAAGAGTCTTGGTGTATATCAAGATATCGTCCATATACACCATTACAACACCCTGGAGTATCAAATTCTTAAGTAGGTTATTCATCATTGTTTGGAAAGTTGCTGGTGAGTTACATAGTCCAAAAAACATCATGGTCGGCTCAAACAATCCTTGGTTGGTTAAGAATGCTGCCTTGTGTTTGTCTCCTTCCCTAATTTGAATGTTATTGAAACCCCACCTCACATCCATTTTAGTAAATACTCGAGCATGTCGCAATTTTGCGATGATTTCCAAGATTAATGGTAATGAGTAAGTGTTTTTTACTGTTACTGCATTTAGCTTCCGATAATCCTGGACTGGTCTCAGCCTTCCATCTTTCTTTTTTACAAGAAGAATCCTGAACTTCTGACGCAGCATGATAGCATAACGGTGATATATTCAAGTATAGTAGACAATACAGTTATACACTGGAGTCAAATATCAAGAGATGATTTTGTAAGTATAAGTTTAGAATATTGTGAAATGGATGACGCACCTGGAGTCAAATATCAAGAGATAGTTTGACTCCAAGGTACGACACAATATTTATAATCGTGAATATAGATATATGTCATACTGTAGGACTCTGTCCTCACTTAACAGCCTCTCAGCCAGACAATTGAAGCTCGCTATATTCTCGAGTGAGTCCGAAGCAAAGAGACGTACATACGTAAGACACAGTAAAGGCGATAAGAGTTCAAAAAGGAAAAGAGAAAGAAAGGAAGAAGGTTAGTCTGTCTGATCAGATGGTGGATATAAATGGAGACAGAACGGAAGCAAAAGCAAATTAGGTACAACAGCCGTCAATAGTCTTGTAGGTAGTAGTGTAGTAATTGCAGGGATTACGCATACTTTCATAATAACCGTATCATAATGAGGTAAAGGAAAAACATACGTGTATGTGAGGCAAAGATGATGTCAGAAATGATGTACAGTGCTATGCGTCATATTCCTCAACAACCCCACAGAGATTTAGATTCACGTATTCTTCTGCTTTTCAGGTTTTCCTCAAGGAATGCATCAAGCTCCTTTTGCTCCTGTGGACTAATTGGGTAGACTTTTGTAGCTTTGCTGGGTTTTATGTCCAGTTTCAGATCGATTACATGGTCCCACGGTCTTCAAGGTGGCAGTTCATCAAATCCTTCCTTTTTGAACACTAACTTATATGGTTCATAGTATTGTTCCGGTATCATTTCCTTCATGGTTCTTTTTTGTTCGCATTCCCTCTCTTTTTGCGCTATCCGTTGCAAAATATTTGATGATGCATTTATCCTTAATGCTGCTGCAGCTGGCATCCGGCTTTTTTGAAAAAAGAGGCTATCAAAAATCTCTACATCAGGATTAAAGAACCGTACATATTGGTGCCCCTTCTTTAGTCATCTAAATTTAGTTTCTTTCATGTTTTTTTTGTCAACAACTTCTTCTTTTGCCATCGGTTTTCGATCTCGTTTCACTTGTTTCCTCATTTTAGCTTCTGTTTTCAGTTTATCAATTCTTCCTCTTTCGCATGAACTCAGACATTGATTGAATGTTATCTCTCCCGTTTTCCAGTTTATCTCAGGATTATGTTTCTCCAGCCAATTGTGCCCAATGATGACGTCTGACCTTCCTATATTGGCAACATAAAAATACACTGTTTCTGAATAATTTTTATATCTCATTTTCAACACAACAAACTCCATTATAGACCCATTTTTGCTTTTTGATCCATCAATGTTGAACACCGGTACTGCACATGGTAAGTTTTGTATGGGGAGGTTATGCTTCCAGACAAAAACTCGGGTAGACATTTCTCGGATAGTACTCATATCATAGGTTTATGTTCCTTAGCCTCAGATTCCTCTTTAGTATCACATAAAAAGTGTCCTTGATTGCTCAATATAGAAGAAATAGAATTGATACTAAAGTTGGAATCTTGACCATGCCCAGCCACTCGGCTACATGGTGGGCTAGTTAAAAACCCTGTTTTCAAAGTTGTGCTGCTACTGCCTTCTTTATCTTGTCCATTATTTCTCCCACCTCCACCACTTTTATAACCTTTGGTGAGCAACAGTCGCACGATGTGTCCCACTTTCCCACAGTTATAGCAGGTTGGAGGTCCACGCTTTTGAGTTTCGTCTATGTCCACTGCATTCGGATCAGCAGTGGTATGTGTCTGAGTGTTGGGGGTAGTATGTTTGGTTTGGGATGTCGGTAATTGTGGAACATTTGTCTGTTTGTTTGAACTCTTCAGGCCATGTCACTCCTCCTCCACCCTCCCTGCTGTAATTTTAGACTGCCTCCACTGTTGATCTAGTAGGTCTGCCTTGTCTTGCCATTTCTGCAAAGTCCTGGAAAGGGGATCGCACTGATAAATTTTCATCAACAGATTTTTCTCCAATCCCAATTTGTAACGATTGAGCAACGCTGCCTTGTTCCACCTCATATCATGTTTGAGGTTATCAAACTTGGTATTATATTTGTCTGCTGCCCTGTCTCCCATGACAAGGGTTCAAATCTTGGCAGCAGCAGTTTTCTAAAGAGTATGATCTCTGAAATGGTCTCAGAAAGCAGCTTGGAATAGCGTCCAGGTAGTAAGTGCCCCATCTCTTTCATCTTGGATGAGTTCTAACTGATTCTCCACCCATTTGCTTGCTTTGTCACCTTTCATCAGTGCTAATGCCATCACTATCTTTACGTGATCCCTTAACACCTCTGCCTGTGCAAAATACTGATTGCAGGCATGCAAGAAATAGGCTGCCTTGTCCTTAGAACCTTTAAATTCATCTGGGAGAGGGATAGTCCTCAGATTTACTGCCACATTGATATGAGGCTGAGGGTGATTGGTAATGGCGGCAATGTTGTTTGTAGTAGCATCGACAGACTGCGCGGTAGCTATGGCAAGCTGATTGACTGATTGAGTGGTAACATCAAGGTTGGCGGCGGTGGCACCCCAAGTGGGGATAAGATGATTGATTGCATCAAGGATGGAAGTGATCCTGCTTTGAAGAATGCTGACTGCATCCTCTGGTGCGGTCATAGTCATAGGGTCAGAGTCAGATGACATGGGTGTGTATCGTAAGGGCTGTGACACATGTGCAAGTGAAAGCTCAATATAATCAGCTGATTATATGCCTTTGGACAGCACATGCAGGAAGCAAGTCGAGATCTTTGTCAGCCACAAGTCAACACGCATTCATGCCGATAACCCAGAAAGCAGTTGTTAAATACCCAGGCTCAACAGAGTAATTACCACCTGTTGCAGTGGTGTAGGAAGAGATGGCCCACTTAAGGATACAGGCCCAACAGTTCAACTGTGGAGGGTGCCTTGGAGCAGCCCTTTTGTGCCTACTGACTAGGGTTCCTCACTATTTACTGACTACCATTAGCAGCACCAGCAAACGGTGATGAGGATGATAGGAAAATAAAATGTACTTGGGCCTTATATGTACACGGTTAGTGCAGAGGGCGAGCAGAGTAAAAGTGTTGTGAGAATAAGGTGTAAAGTGTTGCGAGTGTGACAGGGAAAACAGCAAGGACGGCACTGGCTATGGTGAGCTACGAACCTTGGCTGAGTGTGAAATTTTGTTGCACTGTCAGGAACTGACTTAACAAATCAAATCAGAGAAAACCAACAGCAACGAAGTTAGAGTTAGCTATCAAATACATGGGTTTTTATACTTTACTTTCTACTAATCATATGCTAAGTTCACTGTCCTTGTGATAAGCATAGGAGTCCATATGATACTGTGATAATTTGTAAAGGGTAGTTTATGTCGTCACTTGTAGATACTTGTTAAACCGGAACTACAAAGAAAAGGAGTCGTGAAACCAGAGCTACAAAGAGTAAAGGAGTTCGGAAAGGAGAATAAATAATCAAATAGATAAATAAATAATATAATAAATAAACATATCTAATCGGATAATATCTAATCATGACAGTTTGATACTTGTCACTTCTTCATTCCGGGCACTAACAATAACATCACAGGTTGAAGACACACGCTGGAGCCTAAGAGATCATTGAGAGCCTGCATGTGCGCATGGTGGTACGTGAGTGGAGCGATTCCTGAAGCAGAATCACTCTAATGTTATGGGTGCATGGTGGTGCGTGTGGAACAATTTGCGGAGCAGAATCACTCAAAGGTTTGCCAATACAGCCAAGCAGCAGGAGTTAACGGTGCATTTTTCCCTTTCCTCTCAGCCTTTGCGTTTCCTGTCATTGCTTAATAGGGAAATGAATGCATGATGCACCAAGGCAACAAGAGCCCAGCAAGGCTTACGATTGCACAGGCTGTGCTGTAATTTTTGTGCATGGAAGAATCTGCCAGATTCTGAGAATTCTTGGGTTTGTCTATCCGACATCCCTTGCAAACTTTCTGAAAAACTTGAACGTTGGCATCGACACAACCCTAGAAGACCCCATCCACCTCAAATCTATTTTGATAGAATTCCTTACACCACGCTACCTGAACCTAGCCAACACTCCAGTACATTAATCGACCACCCAGTCCGGTCACCCTCTCCTCCTCCAGCACCCTCGCAACAGAATTTTGAACCACCCCAACAAACTACTACTCGATCAGGTCAAATCACACAACCACCACATTCCAAAGATTACGTCGACTCAGTCTTGAAGAGGGGTAATGTCAGAAAATCTGCTAAGTCTCATCCGAATTCCAATCTTAATTCTACTTTCATCGACTGTCAACTATTTTCAAAATCTCCTTTTCTTATTTTCATTACATCATATTTCGTCATCGATTCTCTTTAAATAACTACATATATCCCAGACCTTCCTATTTACAGTACTCCTTATCTTCTTTCCTCCTATCCATTTATCTATATAAGTCTCATGTATTCGTCTACAAAATTCGAGCAATTAACACAGTTGTTTTCACTCAAACTCTCAGCAAATTCTCAGTTCTCTCAAGCATCAAGAATTTCTCTATTTAATCTCGTCTCTGACATGCGGCTGCATCTTGGTGGTGGTAAATTTGAGCAGCCTCTGCTTAATCCAACACTTGGTCATCATTGCAGACATGATTGTTGTAGCCCGAAGTGAAGATCAGACATCAGTGCACAAATGATGGGACTTTGAGAAGAGACGTTCGACAGAAACACTCGTGCCCCAGAAAATCTCGTGCCATGAGAGCGACCACTGGAAATTCATGGCTTCTGTTCCCAAGGGTACTGAGGCAGGAAGTGTTTGAGAGAGTGTCAAGATGTTTTCCACAAGAGCTAGGATATTGGTAACTGGTGGGAGTAATTCAGACATACTATCGTCCCACGGTAAAAGTAAACGGATTTACTGTTTAAAAACGGTAAACAAACTAAACGGTTGGAGCCTTAGCCGAGCCGTAGGTACACGTTCGAGTGACCCCTCGCGACATGGCAATAGCGCCCCCAATATGCCTTATCTTTGCCACTATGCCGCGAATGGCCGGATTTGAAATCTTCTTCTCCTGATGGCTGAAAGGCTTGCCTCGGCCGAACGTACTGACCGCTGCCTGCTCTATAATCCTAGCCAAGGCCTCAAGAAGTATCTATCTGTCTGTGTGCTTACGGATGGGACAGGGAGACGATCGAGCAATGACGTGGGATCAAACTTGAATCCTTGGCAAACGACAAACGTCAATGAAGGCCTTTTAACGGGCGCGTAGCACTCATACATATCACTTTCACAAGTCTGACCATCTGGATTACGCAAAAGCAAGTGACCTCCTCCATTTATTTGAAGTAGTAATCAATTCGAGTACAATAGCTGGACATGTCCCTTCAATTTCCTCACGAAAACCACAAGATGGTACTCTCTTGCAACGAACCTCAAGCAGAGGTTTTTTCGGCCAGAAGATCACATTTGGAAAAGACTTTACTGAACATAGAAACGCAGATACTTCGTTATGAGGACGAAGTTCACCAGTTGCGCACCCTTCTCAAGGATCGGATAGAAGAACGCGACCGACTTCAAGGGGAATTGCAGGCGATGGGTCTTTCTAACACAGGACGAGCAGGAGGAAGCGGCAATGTTGACTATGTTTTGAAAGAGTTTGAGTGGACAAGGGGTTTGAAGGCCAAGATGAAAAATGTGTTCGGAATAGCGAATTTTCGCCTCTGTCAGGAAGGGTGAGTATTCATGCGCATCTTGGAGGCGCAAATAGCTGATCAAACCTCAGAGTATGTAACGCGAACATGGACAGGCGTGATATTATTTGTGTTATGCCAACAGGTTATATTGCGATATATGCGCATCACCAGAGTCGCTGATATTTCTGCAAGGCGGCGGGAAGTCTTTAACTTATCAGCTTCCTGCACTCCTACAGCCGGGCTGTACAGTCGTGATCTCGCCATTAATATCGCTGATCACGGACCAGATCTTGCATCTACAAAAATTGGGTGGTGAGTACAATTACGTTCTTGAGAATTTATCAAAGAGACGCACTATCCGTAGTACAAGCGGTCAAAATAACAAGCATGACCTCGAAGCAGGAGTCTGATGAAATTATACGGCGACTCACCGCTCTCGCAGGAGGGAACGTTGAAGATAGGGAGGGGATCAAACTCTGTTACGTTACGGTACGTATTTCCTTAGTCGTTCTGGAAGTGAATCTGACGCATGCCTCATCTAGCCTGAAAAGATCGCCAAAAGCAAAATGTTTACGAGCCTTCTCGAAAAGCTTGCTGCAACCCAAAAATTAGGTGAGTGGTACAATCAGTCCAACATCCGAGATACGATTTATTATGCTTTTACACACAGCCAGATTTGTAATCGATGAGGCTCATTGTGTCTTGACATTTGGGCAAGACTTCCGGTCAGCGCGTCTACTCAACAACCTAGGTGCCATACTGACGTATGAAAAGACCGGATTATACGGAACTCTCCATGTTACGGAAACGTTTTCCTCTTGTACCTATCATGGCACTGTCTGCGACTTGTCCTCCAAAAGTCTTGGACGATTTGATTTCAATGTTAGGGCTTCAAAAAATCGTCGATGGAAGCGGTAGTCGGTCTCTATTCATCGTTCGTGTTTATGTCTAAAAATCTCGTAGATGCCCCTTCTCTGGGTACGGTGTACTTTACAGCCCCCCTTTATCGGAAGAATCTTCACTATTCTGTTGTTCCAAAGGTTGGGACAGGCACTGCTGTACTGCGAAAGATGGTCGAATACATCCTTCAACATCATGTTGATCACAGCGGCATTATATATTGCCTGAGCAGAAAAGTATGCCCTAATACTTATGTTTGCAGTTATGAATCCATGATGAAATGCACCGCTGGTTTTGATAGGATGCAGAAACCGTAGCACGCGGCTTACAAGAACTGAGCGGAGATGCGATTAAAACAGGCGTTTATCATGCCAATATATGTGAAACCGACAAAGAAAAGCTCCATTTTGAGTGGCGGAATGGAGTTATCAAGGTTGTGGTTGCGACAATCGGCAAGCCTGACTGCTTTTTTCATTTGTTCACCCTCTGATCTATTCTTCAGCGTTTGGTCTCGGGATCGATAAGGGAGATGTTCGGTTTGTCCTGCATCACTCTGTATGTTTCCTTTTCTAGCATTATTCCTATCAATATCTCTGACGGTCCAATGTCTTCCAGTTACCTGTACGTCTCCATGCCTTTTTGCCATTGTGCTCCCAGTTACTAACGTGTTCTAGAAATCCTTGGAAGGCTTTTACCAGGAGTCAGGTCGCGCAGGGCGTGATGGAAATGACTCTGATTGTGTTTTGTATTATCGCCCGCAGGATGGAATGATCCTGGCGTCGATGGTTGCCGGAGAGAAAGAAGGCACCGAAAAACGTGAGTGTTTCCTGTCCCTGGGTCTTTTGAGTTAATATGAATATTACTCAGTTCACGTAATGTTGAAGTTTGCCCAAGAAATGGTCGAATGCAGGAAGACGCAATTTGCCAAGTGAGCCCCGTCAGTCGTTTCACCAATAGGCTTATCACGAGCGCACTCGTAGTTACTTGTCTTATGCATCATCGACTACGGATGGAGACATATCGTCCCCATGTGGTCATTGTGATAATTGTCAGCGGAGTGCTGAGGAACTCTTGCACAATGATGTGACATTTGAAGCGTGGCAACTGGTGAAGATTGTGAAGGCTCTGAACGAAAGTGGGGAAGCTGTGACACTCAATTTCTTAGCAGATTTGGCTAGGAGGAACGCAAAACGTACAATATCACAGAGAAATGCCGGAAAGGGGAAGATGAAGGAAAAGCAGAAGTTGGATCTGGATCATGTGGCAGGTGGGAAAGTAGACCTGACGAGAGACGTATGTCTTGATTTATTGGACCGGACTCCTTATTTGTACTCACAAAATTTCGCAGCAAATCGAATATCTCCTGGTTGACCTACTCCTCCTGAAGTACCTAGAAGAGAGATACCAGCGAAACAAATACTCAACGAACACCTATCTCATATGCGGGCCCCGTGCTGATATCCTGTCTCGACATACAAAGCAAAGCTTATTAAATGCGCACGACACGAAAATTCAAGCTGTGTTTCGGAGAAAGGTGAAAAAGCCAAGAGGTAGCGTGGATGAACAGAAAGCGCCTCTGAGGTCAGACAATCTGATGACCAATTCGATTAATTTGGACGACATCGATGAGTTCTGGAACGGTGATGAAGACGACGGGAAGGTAGCCACTGGGGCCATATGCCACCCACGTAGTTTTGTACATTCAGTGGAGGACACGAGTAGTGATGAAGACGATGAGTGGTCCATTTCTTTCAGGAAGAAAGGCCTTCCCCCGATGAAGAAGTCCAGGATATCGGCGATGGTCCTGTCGGACAACTGATACAGAAGTGGAACCATTTTTTAGTAGTGATGCATTACTAAATTATCAAGGTCATGACGAAAGAGCGTGTAGTAGTGACCCCTGCTGTTATTATAGTGTCAATGTTCAAATTTCCTGCTGTGCATGCGGTCTGCTGGGGCCGACTTCGTACTTCGGGAATGAGTCCGTGGTTGTATGTCGATACAGAGCCCTTGCTCAATGATGGACCTGAGTTCCTAGAACCTATGACGAGTACAATTACAATGAGTGAGCATCGGATTCTGGTCAAAGACGGAAATGCAACTATTAATTCACATATGACGAGCACAATTACCAGCAGTGCTAATACTAATAAGTCATAAGTATGATATCGATATAAGAGTAAATGTTAGACACAGTATAACTCAGTCGGTATGTAGCAACGACTGGTATTGTAGTAGCTGTTATACACAGTATAACTACTCATGGTTAGCGATGGGACAACCGTTTCGTGGGAATAAGATGATTAGTAAGGCTGACAAAGGCTGACCAAGAACCTTCCTTTTAGGGTAACGACATAACAATTGGCTCATTTTTCAGACTTAGAGTCTCAATTTTTGTACTTGGAGTATAAAAAATAAAATATGTACATTTTAAACTTCAATATCAAAATAAACTACTATATCTGAACATTTTTAGAAGGTGTCTGGATGAGAAATGGCCAAACTCAATTTAGTGGACACAGGTTTTCACACCTCGCATGTTCTTTGACCACACATGACCAAATAAACTCGAAATTCACCATTGTAGTGAAAGGACACTACAAACAAAGTGTCGATCTGTTGATTGATTGATCAATGTTTACAAACATTAAATTTAGCTTATTTGACACTACAAACATTACAACAAAGTAAGTATTGGCTTATTTATTTTTGATCAATTAATAAATATTCAATTCAGCTACAAACAATTTCGAAATCATTACAACAAAGTAAGTATTGGTTTATTTATTATTGCTCAATGCTAATACATATTCAATTCAGCTTATTTGGCACTACAAATAGTGAGTATCAGTTCATTTATTGCTCATCAATGCTAATAAACATTGAATTCAGCTTATTAGTAAAAGCTTGACAATATTGGAGCCCTTAACCTTTAACCATCATGTACCCACTAACCCTGGATACTGCACAGTCAGGCCTAACACGTCTTCTGCTAGCATATGTAACTCTATGAACATTGTCAATAAAGTAGTTTAGCCTTACAGCTGCACAACTGTCAGGTTCTGCTGAGTCGGGGGCTTTTCAAGAAAGTGACACCCTTACAAGGCAGACTTGATCTATGTGTACTCAGATGTCTGGAACTCTGAACTGTGCTTTGGGGTTCAATGCAAACAAGGGACTCCTGGGGTAAGGGACTTAGTCCAGGGATTGGGGGAAGTCGAAGGGGTTATGAGACTAAGGTTAAGTCGAGAACTGGGAGTTCTAAGATGAGACTGGGGTTAATAAACTTTAAGTCATAAAGTGCATACCAATCTCAAGAGCATGCATATCAGTCAAAGTGTACCAGTCAAAGTGTGCCAGTCAAAGCATGCCAGTCAATGTGTTGATGATGCCCAAAAGTAAATCAGTAGCAGATATGGTTTATAGCTACTGACCTGTACAATTGTATTGGATGTGCTAAGTTTGAGAGAGTCCTGGGCAGTTCCCAGAGAACAAGTCAGAAATGAGTTAAATGGCAAGTTTTGGTGAAGATTGGCAACAGGAGTCAGTAAGGAAAGTGCAGTAAGGAAAGTGCACTAGTGATAAAGTGTGCCTAATAAGAAGGGGATTCAGAAATGAATAAGTGTGGTAACAGGTGCAGCAAAAAAGCTTCGAGCTTAGCAGCAACTAAGCTGTGTATTGCCTGTCATAGGTGCAAGGCATGTAACTGCAGCAAGCAGGCTAGAAGTGTCCAGACAATTGGTGACTATGAACTTAGTTAGTCAGCTCAAAAGAAATCTGAACTGTAAGATGAATTGAGAGGTGTAAAATGGGGTACTCTGTTCTGTTCTAATTAGTGACAACAGTAAATATTTTATAGTAAAATGAATTCACTATCACTAAGTGACTAAGCATCACCAAGGAGCAGTGAACTGAGAAGAATGTAAGTAGTTGCTGTGCATTAAACTCAATAATAAGAAGTTAACAAGAATGCTGTCCATCCAAGTAA
Source organism: Macrolepiota albuminosa (assembly GCA_027475525.1). Taxonomy (NCBI): domain Eukaryota; kingdom Fungi; phylum Basidiomycota; class Agaricomycetes; order Agaricales; family Agaricaceae; genus Macrolepiota; species Macrolepiota albuminosa. The sequence continues at coordinate 4,630,546 of JAMWFC010000049.1, read as the reverse complement.
AGAGTAGGTGCCAAGTGTCACAACCCCTCCCCTCTGGAACCTCCCCGGGACATTCCCGGAGCCCCATCCCGGAGCCTCTTTCATCAACCCACAATGCGCCCCGCCCCCACAGCTGCTGACGCCGCCATCAGCCAGCCCCCCCAGGAACCCCGCATTACGAACCCCAGATCAATCGCCATCAACGATCAGATCACGCGATCCGCTCCCAGCCATCATGCATCACACATCATAGCCCTCTCTGCACCAATTGATCACATGCTCCACATGCACGATCCAAGTATACAGTCCCTGCCCGCTATTCAATGCCTCCTGGAGCCTATTCCAGACATTCCAGAACCCCGAGACCCAGTCCCGTAGTACTTATAGTGTAGTTTCCCATTGTATTCGCCAGTCTTGATATTAACTTGAATTGTTGCGTGCCCTCTGCTTGACTGGTACGCCCTGACTGGCATGCTTGAATAATCACATGCTCTAAGTTTGGTACACACTTCGTGACTTATAATTTGTTGACCCGGTCTCGTCTTAGAACCCCCAGTTCTTGACTCAACCCCCACCCAAACCTCAGCTACCTAAAACCCAAAACCCCCGGACCAAGTCCTCTCTCCCAGGGCTACCCCTGTCCGTGTCTTGAACCCTGGAGTCCTAGCCCCAGAGTTCCAGGCACCCAAGTATCTGTAGGTCAAGTCCGCATTGTAAGGGCGTTGCTTTCCCGGAAAGCCCCCGACTCAGTGAAACCTGATATAATATCAAGACTCCCTCCTTACACCATTCTTGATGGCTATGTATACTCATACCTACTACCCCACGGGCTACCAGACTGACCCTTATGGGTGCCCGGTCTCCGATCACTACTCTGCACAGACTCTTCGCCCCACCTATCCACCTCTCCCGTACAAACCTCAATACCTCCACCGCCGCTGAGCCCCTGACCCATCTCTCTATAATCTGGGGCCCTCAGCCAGCTGGGCCCCTCCGCCCAACCTAGCCATGGCGTAACCCGTGGAGGTCCCCTCATACCGGAGCATCCCTGGGGGCCTGCCAGAGACACCACCAGTTCCCAGTGGACCTTGCCCGGTACTCTCCAGCAAGGGCCCCTTTGCACCCACCCCCTACTACGGTTATCAGCACCCTGTCACCCAACTCCAGGGACCTCTCAACTACGACTATTCCCCTTGACACTACCCGACTGCTGCCCCACCCGCTCAGACTCCTCCCTCGCCAATGGGACAATGACATCTCAAGGACTATGAACGGCAACGGGACGAAGTGCTCCGCTTGCTCAGGATCTCGCCAGAGGACTTCGTGCAATGGGCAAGGGTGCTACTCATGGAATTCGGACACGACGACTTTGCAGGCACTCCAGAGAACTGGGCCCATTGCTTGGTCAAATTCGGGGATCGCCTCACATAAGGAGAACTCCCGGAGCAGACTATGGTAAAGTATAGACGCAACATGATCCTCCGCAAAGAATTGCAACAACTGCTCGACGAAGTCCATGCATCCCCCTCCCCTCGACCCCTCAACGACCCCGCTGACCCAGGCCACTCGATTCACATTCAGCGGGAACCTCTGGAACCAGCCCCGGCAGCCCCCATGGTCCCCACTCTGGAGCAATGACAACGGGAAGAGCGACAAAACGCCTTCACCATACTATGGTCCCTCAACCCAACAGGAGGCCTATTCGATCAACCTGCTGCTTGCACAGTAGGCTTGACAACTTGCTGTAGGGCTAACTCCGTTCCTAGCACCTTCGAGACCTGGAGGCAGCCCCAGAGACCCCTAGAACCACTCTCACAAATAGACAATGCCTGACCCCCGCCCCCGACGACCTCCGGTAGACCCTGGGCGGACACCCCCAACACAGATGACACGCTGTGCTACATCGACGAGCTCACGCGTGACAACAACAAACAATGCCCTGCGTCCGCACCCGCGACCACCTCCCACGTCAGCCCCGGCCCCTCCGGAGCCCAACTTCCGCTGCGACCCCCCACCCCACTTCGACCTCTGGAACCCCCCACAACCTCCTATGCAGGCACAACCCTCCCAGGCTGAACGTCCCCTGCGCAACCTGGGACCCAACCCAGCACCCAGCCCCCTGCAGACCAACCCAACACCACCGAACCCTCTCCGACTGCCTCCGCCACCCCCAGCCGAACCTCGAGGACAACCCCCAGGCCCCCCACCTCCGCCACCCCCTGCGTAGAGACCCGGGCCTCCCCTCAGCAGGAACGACCCCCCCTGAGACAATGAACCTCCTGGGCGTGGACCCCCAGGTGAGCCACCTGGAGGAGGCCCTCCAGGCGGGTGGAGTCCTGCTCTCAGTGCCTTTCCTCCACAAGGAGGGGGAGGTAACCATTATTACTACTACTACAATGCCGGCCCCTCTCCCCACAATGCTCCTGGAGTGGACAACGCTCACAACATCCTTGCCCATGAAGGACATCTGGACATTCAAAAGCCTGATGCATTTACGGGCTGGGACCCCCAAAAATGGCATACATTCCTCACCCAATGTCTTAACACGTTTTAGGCAAAGCCACTCATGTTCCAGGTTGACAGCTCCCGGGTGGCCTTTGCCGCCTCGTACCTCCAGGAGATCGCCTTCGACCACTACACAGCCCTCATCCAGTTTGACCCCAACAACCCGGCACTCTCTTGCTGGCAAGCCTTTGTTGACGAGTTCTCCAGGAAGTTCAGGATCTACGACACCGTGGCTGAGGCCGAGGACAATCTCTTCAACCTCCGAATGCGCTCTGAAGAACGCTTCACCACCTTCATCGTACATTTTGAGAAGGAAGCTTATGAGACAGGTTGGAATTACAGCGCCCTCCAGTACGCCCTCTGCCGTGCACTGCCACAATGTATCAAGGACGTCCTCTGACTCGCCCTGAAACAACCCTCCTACGACGGATACAAGGCCCTCGTCATGCAGATTGATCAATGCTACTGGGAAGACCGCAGCGAGTATTCGAACTCCCGAGCCCCCTGGAACCCTAGGGGAGGACCTCCATGGCCCTCCAGCAAAACCCCCAACCCCCAAATCTGAAACCCTGGTCCTCCCGCATTCCCTGACGGCTGACCCCCGGTGAGTCGCAGTCCACCCAATACTAACCTGGCAGTGGCGCCTGCCCCCAGGCCCAACTCAGCACCGCTGTGGCCGTCCACAACCCGGGTGATGTGCCAAGCTCCGAGGAACACCCGGAAGACCCAGAAGACCTTGACTTTGCCGACAAACAGGATGAGGAGGCCAGGGTTGAAGAAGGATGTGACCCGCTACATTCGATCATGCGAACCCTGCCTCCAGGCCAATGTCCCCCGACACTGACCCTATGGACTCCTGAAACCTCTGCCAGTCGGACGACACTCCTGGTCCTCCATATCCCTGGATCACATCATCAAACTCCCGGAATCAGAAGGGTTCGATGCCATTCTCATTGTTGTGTATAGGCTAACCAAGCAGGGCATCTTCCTACCCTGCCACACCACGGACACCGCCCCGGACTTTGCCCAGCTATTCCTCAAGCACGTCTTCGCCAAACACGGACTCCCGGATGACATTGTCTCTGACCGTGGCCCACTCTTCCTTGAAGTAAAAACTAACCTCTCTACCGCCTACCACTCTGAAACCGATGGTCAAACCGAAAGGGTCAACCAGTCTCTCAAGCAATACCTCCGACTATACATCAACTACTTGCAGGATGACTGGCACACTGAGCTCCCCCTGGCCGATGATAGGACCCCATACAGGATCAGCGCATCAACGGCAGGCTGCGGCAACGCGGCATGGGCTCAGGATACCTTAGCGCGCGCTAACTAACCATTTTTGGCAATATTTGACGGCCGCGCACGGCAAAAAGCAGATCCAATCAGTGATAGCGCCGACGGCAGACAGAATGACAACTGACAGATGGCATCAGTCACTGACGACAGCGCTTAGCGAGAAGCCTGATGATCTATCAAAAACTGACGGACAGCTTGGCGTTTGACCTTGGCGTCTGACACCGCTTAGCGTCTCGATTTGGCGCCTGACATCGCTTAGGTGCTCTGACAGACAGAAGGGTGATGGAGTGATGGTTTAGCTTCGCGATCTGTTGCCTGGCGTCGCTAAGGCTCTTGAATGGATGGTAGGGATCTGAAACTGCTGGAGCTACCCCTATGAAATTTTCTAGTTTACCGCACTCTGGCGTCATTAGCCACTGGCGACGGCGAACTCATTGTAGTATAAAAGTACTTACCGATTTGTACATACGCCAAGAGAACAATAGACCAGAGTTTCCTGCTCCCCTTACTTCAGTCTCCCTTACGCTCAAGAGCTCATTTACGGTCGGCAACGTCAAACTCGTTGGCAGTTGCAGACTGTCGCCAACACTCAACACACTCGCGCCTTGCAACTACGGCAGGCATTATCGACGCTTAGACTTCGCTAAGCTTATCGTGCTCTTGCCGCTTACCTTTGCCGTGTTCACTTACCACTTCTTCCCTAGGCGCTTTATCTTAGCGCTTTACACTTGCCGACCCCGTTACCGACTTTTCTCCATTTTCACCAGATGCGTTCTCTGGGACCTGCCCAGGACTCCTCAAATCACTTATAGCGTGCCCAACGCAAGCAATTGGTATGGTAACACTATTGCCACATTTGTTACTGACCAAACTTTGGGCGTCATCACCGAGTTCACCTACAACAACACACCACACTCTGCCACCGGGGTATTGCCCTTCTTTGCCAACAAAGGATATTACCCCCGATTGACACTTTTGCTCCAGGACATCCCGTCGCATGCTGCCCACGAGGTCACCCAGGATCTTCAGTCCCTTCATGAGTTCCTCTGGGAGGAAATCGACACCACAAACCAGGCCTATGCAAAACACGCCGACCAGAAACGGGAAGACACCCCCGACTGGGCCCCCAGGACAAAGGTATGGTTAGACCGACGCCACCTCTGCACCCGCCGGCCCTCCCCAAAACTTGATCATAAGTGCCTCGGCCCATTCAAGATTTTAAAAAAAGTCTCATCCCACGCCTACAAGATCGAGCTTCCCCCAGGACTTAAAGGTCTGCACCTGGTATTCTATGTCTGCCTCCTGGAACGACATCCCCTGGACCCCTTTCCCGAATGACACCCCGAACCCCCTCCCCCAGTCGAGGTCAAGGACGAGTATCACTACAAGGTTGAAGACCACCTTGACTCCTGGAACATTCGTGGACGACCCCACTTCCTCGTACAATGGAAGGGATATGGCCCAGAGGACGACACTTGGGAACTGCACTGAAACCTCAAAGGTGCCCTCGACAAGCTCCGGAACTTCCAGCAATGGCACCCAGGAAATGACCCTCCTGGGTGCAGAACTCACAGACGGCAGTAGTGGGCATAACCCCCGCCTCTGGGCTTAGTAGAGATTCAACTTCTGTGTATACTTCCTGTTTCCCCTCTCTAAACTCATACTTCTCCACAGTAGTGCCCCGGAGTCTGGACAAGGTACTCTTTCCAGTTTCCCTACCACCTTACTTACACTATTTCTTGACTCTGGGAGGCCATTTATATACATTTTTATACGTACACTATTTCACAGTTAACGGTACCAAGAAATAGACAACAGCAAGAAAACGGGGACTCCTAGAGCTAGGGCCCCAAACCGCTCTCACCATCCCCTCGCCTCGGCCAGCCCCGGAAATCCTCCCCCACCCCCTCCAGACCGTGCTCCTGCCACACCTCCTCAGTCAACTAGTCCCAAGATGGGAGCTGCTCGTCCTTGTCCAGAACCCGCTCGAACCACGACCCTGGGGCCAGGACGTTCCTCTGGCAGTGCGCCACCACCAACCTCCCCAACAAGTCCAGACCCCACTCCACCCCAGGGTTCCCTGCCTCTGACTGTAATCCCTCTTGCAGGGACACGAATGCCATGGCGGCCCTGTCCAGGAGCAGGCGATGCTCCCAAGCCCAGCCTGAAAATATTAGTACCAACCCGACCATGAAAAAGGAGGGACACTCACTCAAGGAGGCCATGCGCCCAATCACCATGTCCCGACGCAAGGCCTCGACCAACCCCAGGCTCAAGGGACTGTGCCCCGGGAGCCCCACCCCCTGCTCCAGCCTAGCCCTCATGGCATCCAGCTGGGCCTTGGCTCCCCCCGGGCCACCCTCGCCTCCTCCAGCTTCTGGAGGGCCATCTTGCAATCCTCCTCCAGCCCCCTCCTTCCTCGCCCCCTCCTTGCACTTCTCCCTCTCCTGGTCAGCCTGCTCAAGACACTCCTGCAACACCCTCACCTCGACATCCAGTGGTCACCTGGATAATGGGGAGAATGTCGCTGAAGAGAGGCGTGCTGGAGAGGCCGGGAACAGGGTCTCCGTGGGCCGACGTGCCCTCTTAGAGGGCCCCGGAGAGGGATTGGGCGATGCCCACCACCGCTTCCCCTTGTCTTGGCACCCCCCACGACTCCCCTGCCCCTAGATGCCGGACCGAGTGACCCGGCACGTGATCAGTACCACGGGCCGGCTCCGACCCCCTACCTGGACAACTCCCCCCTCCCGTGGGCATCCCCTCCAGACCCCCAGCAGGCACCTCCTCTGGAACTCCTTCCGGCTCTGCCACCCAAGTTCTCTCCTCCATCTCCATCCTCTGGGTTACTCCTTCCAACGGCCATCCCTGCTCCCACGACACACTGTATGCCCTCCACAGTGCCGAGACGGAACACCGCTCATGATTGAGGCGACACACCTCGCACACTGCGAGATTAGGGGGCTGGGGCCTCGAACAAACAAGGAACCTGCTGGCGGGTGCAGTGGAGGCACTAGGCACCCAAATCAGCTGTGAAACCAGGAATACAAGACCACTTACCAGCCCATTGCTAATGCACCAGGCATGGGAGGGCAAACCCCGGGGCCTCTCCAGGGCATGCTCGAACTGTTCTTGCGACACGCCCACCCACAGGACGTGCTGGTCCTCCAGAACCACAGAAATGGTCCCCGTGCCCATCCTGGACCACCGGAAATAGGGAGCGACAAGATGAGGCTGTGGAAAGGGCGATGGCAGGGGGGGCGGACAGTCATCTGCGCAAAGGAAGACGTGGGATGGCTGGAGCCCACCCCAGGAGCAGGCTCTGGAAGCCAGCTGGGACCCACCTCCGGGGCAGGAATGTTGCGTTGTTCTGGAAAAGGAAGGAAGGTCAGTTGCGATAAGCGGACGACACAGGAAGCACTCACGTTGTTGGATGAGCACCGCCACACACTCCTGGTTGAGGCGAGCCCAGTACCGCATGTCCCAGGCTTCCCATGCCATGAGGGGCGCGACCTTGTTAGTATGTGAGGGCGTCAGAGAATGCGTTGGCATACGTGACATGGTTTAGGTTGATGGTAAAATTTTTTTTGTTACGTGGCAGAACAGGTGCCGGATCCCACGCTTGGACCCCGGTCCGAACCACCAGCTACACTTGCCTTGGAGGGTCTCAGCGCTGAGGGGGGGGTGATGTCACGACCTCTCCCCTCTGGAACCTCCCCGGGACATCCCCAGAGCCCCATCTGGGAGCCTCTTTCATCAACTCCACAATGTGCTCCGCCCCCACAGCTGCCGACGCCGCCATCACACGCATCAAAGACCGCTATCAGCCAGCCCCCCGGGAATCCTGGAGTAGGCTCGGAGGGTCTCGGCGCTGAGGAGGGGGTGATGTCATGACCCCTCCCCAGGACATTCCCGGAGCCCTATTTGGGAGCCTCTTTTGTTAACTCCACAACGTGCCCCACCCCCACAGCTGCTGACGCTGCCATTACACGCATCAAAGACCACCATCAGCCAGCCCCCTGGGAATCCCAGATCAACCGCCATCAATGATTGGATTGTGCGACTCGCTTCTGGCCATCACACAACTCGCATCACAGCTTCCTCCAAACCAATTGATCATGCGCCCCACATATGCGATCCAAGTATACAGCCCCTGCCCGCTACTCTGCTATTCAATGCCTTCTGGAGCCCATCCCAGACACCCTAAAACCCCGAGACCTGGTCCCATAGTACTTATAGCGTAGTTCCCCGTTGTATTTGCTAGTCTTGATATTAACTTGAATTGTTGTGTGCCCTCTGCTTGACTGGTACGCACTGACTGGCACGCTTTGACTGGCATGCCTGAATAATTGCATGCTCTAAGTTTGGTACGCACTTTGCAACCTATAATTTGTTAACTCAGTCTCGTCTTAGAACCTCCAGTTCCCGACTTGACTATCCCCCAACCCTCAGTCTCTAAAACACCCGAAGCCCCTGGGTCAAGTTTACTTCCCCAGGACCACCCCTTGTCCACATCTTGAACCCTGGAGTCCTAGCTCCAGAGTTCCAGATACCCAAGCACATAGAGACATCACAACGGTACGTGTCATACGTTGTACGGGAGCCCGCTTTGTGCCGTACCATACGTGTCCAGCGGAGTCCGCTACACTGGAGCGGAGCAGTCCCCACAGTGCCGTAGAATACAGAGCCGCGGACGTGTCACAATGTGCTGTATGACACGGTCCAGTGGATCGATAAAAGGCGGGCACACACATGCGCATGCAGGCCCGGCGGATGCCAGCGGACACTAGCGGACGTCAATGTGCGTCAGCGGCTGCCGGCGGGCATCAGCACACGAGTGAAAACCTCCTCCATTGGCGGACTTCATGGCATGAATAAACCCTCCTCAAGGTTCCCCATTTCCCTCCCCTCTCCATTCCTCCCCGCAATAACTCAAGGCTGCGCGTCTCCCCTTCCATCCTTTTCCCACCCCCGACGCCAGCGTACGTCCACGAAAGGGCCCTGAAAATCTACGCAGGCCTACGCAAGCCACCAGCGGACATCCACGCAGACGTACGTCGACGGACTCAAACCTACGCGGGCCCTCCCAGGCCTGCGCAGGACACCAGCAGACATTCACAGAGGCCTACGCAGGTCCACGGGGTCTGGTTGGACCAAGAAAAAAGGTAACGTCGACTTGCCCGTCGTATGCCTGTGGGGGGGAATCGAACCCCCGGCCTTGGGAAAGCCTCCAGCAACGGAACGCACATTTAACCGTTGCACCACAGGTCCGTTACTAACGGATAGATTCAAAGGTCGGATAACACAATGAACGGACGCCCACCTACGTTTCCGCAGGTTCCCGTATGGATTTTTTGAGGTGGAAGGGGGGTGGCATACCTCCCAAAAGAGTTTTCGTGGCCTGAAAGGGGCGTTGGCATCAGCAGCCATCAGCTGGCCATCAGCTGGCATCCGTCAGAGTTCGCCGGCAGCCGTCGTGACCCGCTGGCATCCGTCAGCATCCGTCGGCATCCGCCGGATATCCGCTGGTATCCGTCGGAATCCACGGGAATCTGTCAGCAATCCCCGGCATCGTCCGGCATCGTCCGGCATCAGGGTGGGAGAGAAGGAAACGGGGTGCGTGGGTGTCCGCCGCATGGGGTGGCGTCTCGGAGAGCGTGGGGGGTGGCGGAAGAGGGATGGGGGTGGGGAGAAAGAGGGGGAAGGGGGAAGGGGAGGAGCGTGGGTGTCCGCTGGTACCCCAGCGGACGTAGCAGACGTCGGACGTCAGGTCAGGGGGGAGGAGGGAAGCGGGGTGCATGTGGTGGACGGGGGTGGCGTGTGAGGTAGTGTGGGGAGTGGAGAGGATGGCACTGGGGAGAAAGAGGGGGAAGGGCGGAAGAGGGTGCGTGAGTGTCCGCTGTCCGCTGGCATGCCAGCGGACGGTAGCGGACGGTAGCTGACGTCGGCATGTGAGCCAGCTGACATCAGCGGTGCAACCAGTCCCAGTGGTTCAGTGGAATATTCATTTATTGATATTCAATATTGTGTACAGTGGTGGGTTCTACTCCTACTTCACCTTAACAGGGACTAATGCTGTGTTTTTATATGGGTGCATTTTTGCTCTACATATACATCGCACTGACCTGGAGTATGCGCCTGTGGTAGTGGATCTGACCAAAACTCTAGGAATTACTGAAGCGAGATAGGATGGAGGAGTTGACACATGAGATCATTCCAGCGCTCATGACAAGTGACGATACACCAGGGCTGACTACTTTTTTTACAAAGATCAGCACAGAGGTAGTCAGCCACAGTGCATTATCAACTTGTCATGAGCACTGCAATGAACACATGCGCAAACTCGTCCATCTTATGCCGCTGCAGAAATCTTTGGAGTTTTCAACGGATCAAATTCATGACGCTAGCGGACGTCAGCGGCCTGCTGCTATTATATAATGTGAACTAGTGGGAGTCGAACCCACTTCTTGTGCACAATATGAAATATCAATTGATGAATATTCCATTGTACCACAGGCGCTTGCTACAAGTCAGGACGGTGTTCATGTAGTGCACAAACGGACCCATACAGAATTTGAACGGATAGAGATTTTACTGCAACTGGTGCATCTGTATTGAATTGACAATATTAGACTGATATTTATTTACACCATAGAAGTATACAGGAAAGAGGAAAAGTACAGCGGTGGGTTCTACTCCCTCTACTCCACCTTAATGGGGTCTAATAGTGACAATGGAATATTGAGGGGCGGGTTGGACTCCTGCTAGTGACAAATATTTTAATAGGGCCTGTAAGCCCTAATAAAATATCCGTTCATCACTCGCTAGCATCATCAAGTTGATCCGTTAAAAACGCTAGAAATTACTGAAGCAGGTATGGGTTGGCCGAAGTTGCGCATAGTCACGAGATCTGGAATGACCACATGCGCAAAGACGATCAACCCATGCCACTGCAGAAATCTCTGGAGTTTTAAACGGATCACATTAATGATGCTAGCGGACATCAGCGGCCTGCTGCTCTAATATGCACTAGCAGGAGTCGAACCCACCTCTTGTGCACAATATGAAATATCAATTTATCAATATTCCATTGTACCACAGGTGCTTACTTAGAAGGGGGTCAAACCTGCCTGTCAGTGGCCTATGGTAGTTGATCTGACCCACTCAATTTTCAGTATTGTGTGGAGTGGCAGGTTCGACTCCCCTAGTCCAGACTTCCCTAGTCCACCATAATGACGTATAATGGTGTCTTTTTATACTGCTGCATTTTTGCACTAGATGTAAACTGTACTAATTTTTGGTAAGGACCTGTGGTCGAATGGAATATTGATACATTGATATTTCATATTGTGCACAAGAGCCGGGTTCGAATCCCACTAGTGCACATCATTAGACATGACATAACTTTGTTTTACTAATTGTTATTTATGTCTATATTCTTTCTACTGCCCAATTCGAGGGTTCGAGTCCCCCTTGTGTAATCGTTGAAGAGTGTGTTGTTTTTTGCGTTCATGAGAGTGGCATAATGGAACAAAACAATGGGACGGTTAATCTTAGTGGACCTGAGTCCTGTCCAAACTAATTGAAATGTCTGTAGTAAAGTGCTGTAGCCTAGTACACAATACTAGAGTGATATTTATGTATAATCCACAGAATGTCCTGTGGTCTAGCAGAATATTGTCAGTTTATGTTCCTTCTAAGTGCACAACTGGAGGTAACGGATCAAACGGATTTATAATGGATTCGTCAGCGGCACAACGGGACGGTTAATCTTGACGAAAAATAACCAACGGAAAAGCCAAGAATTATAGTAACTAAGGATTAAATTACTCGTCCGATGTGTATTCCTCCTCTTCATTAGATTCATGTAATGTGTCTGAATAGAACAAATCCTCATAAAGCAGGTAGTCTGCTGTCAAAAATGCAAAGTCGTCCGGTGTATATGGCCCTTGAGGTCTGGGAAGTGTGATGTCTTCATACTTTGCTATCAGGCCTGACGATGAAGATGGTGAGGGTGACTCTGACATATCAACAGACACATCATCAGTATGGCCAGCTTGATTGAAAGGGCCAATGGGCCTACATCGACCATGTTTTGCTCTAGCGCGAAATTCTTGTTCTGTTGAAATAAATTAACTATGATTACCAGTGCCAAATTATACTCACGTTGTTGATACAATTCGTTAATTCTTCTCTGATCCTCACGTCGAGTCATACGTGACTCATATTCCTCCCACTCCCGGACATTGTTACCAGTAGGTAGGGTTGGGGAAGGAGATTGTTGGAAGGGGGAAGACGGGATTTGAAGAGCCGTTACATCAAAAAGCGGTGGAAGATTTTCTTCGTCATCGGCTGCCATGCCTCCATCCGTCTCTTCTGCCGTCACAAGAAATAGCGGCGGAAGGTTTTCTTCGTCCTCGGTCGCCATACGTCCGCCGCTCCGGACTTCCGTTTGTCCGCCGTCACCGGCCGCCACGGTCTCCACGTCCATCTCCTCTTCCGCAGGAATGAACAAAGGGGGCAAATCATTGTCTTCGGTCTCCTCTTCCGCAGGAATGAACAAAGGAGGCAAAGAATCCTCTTCCATCTCCTCTTGCGCAGGAATGAACAAAGGCGGCAAAGATTCGTCTTCCGTCTCCTCTTCCGCAGGAATGACCAAAGGCGGCAAAGATTCGTCTTCCGTCTCCTCTTCCGCAGGAATGAACAAAGGCGGCAAAGATTCGTCTTCCGTCTCCTCTTCCGCAGGAATGAACAAAGGAGGGATACCCTCTAAGTCAGGGTCACTAATGGATGGATTAGGGATATCCACCTGGTCGTCGTCAGTTTCCCCCAGCTCCCTGAATGTCCCACGGACATGAGCTGCTGGGGCAGAAGGAAGTTGGGATGCCGGTTGAACCACAACGCGAGAGTTTTCCATTGTAGGGCCATACACCAGTCCAGGTTTACTCTGACTGTAGAGGTGGTGGAATGGATGTTGTGCATTCGAGGGTTCGATATGTGTCAAGGATGGCCATTGGGGAGAGTCGACATCAGGGAGAGTGGTAGGATGCGCCATGGAGAGGCAGTCTTGAGGATCAGGCTGCTCACCATCAATACTGTTGGTATGGGACTCGATGCCTGTCAATTGGCCCGTCCAAGCAGGATCCACGGACCTGGCAACGGAACTGACAACGGAAGCAGCAACGGACTTGCTGCCAGCAAACAGGTGGATCATATCATTGGCCGTTGGCACATGTTCCGTCCTATCCAGCGACCGCCACTTGTCTAGGGCTAGAAGCGTCCGCTGGTGGCCCCTGGTGGATCCGCTACCTGCAAACACACGGAGCAAATCGTCTGGTGCTGGGACGGACACCAATCCATCGGATGGCAATGTCATGGGCGGCCGGCGGTTGCATGCCAAGAAGCTTTCAAGAGAGTGGAAGCCTTGCTGATGTACAAGAAGGCAATGCTCCAGCGTTTCATTGCTTAAGACCTGAACATCCTCTCGGCCAATGTGGTTCCACCAATCACAGCCATACAGATTTCTAATAAGACCTTGACGGCCATCAACAAACTCCAGGATCTCTGTGGGCAAAGTTTGCTGATTTTGGAGAGGGAAAAATCGGCTCATGCTTTTGATAATGTCTGGGACATTGCAGACCACATTATTCAGTGATGCAGCCCCCAGATATGACAATACAAAGTTCTATGGCACACAGTCAGATCCTAATATATTTACACATTTTGAAGTCATCTTACCAACTCCTTGTCTAGATGCTGGATAATCCATGCCTCTTCCGCTTCAAGACTTGGCGCAAGATTGCCAAATATGGAAAGTGCTGCAATGAGGCGTGACTCGATGTAGTCAACAACCTCTTGCAAATTTTCTAGTACAGTAGCTTGGGACATGACATTGTGTGGTACAGAGGTAGACGCCATTGCACTCTTGCTTGTAGAAGCAGATACTGCTATGTATCAGATTTTTGTGCCTTGTAAACAAAAGTGATTTTCAACAATTCCATTGCACGTGACTGTCACAAATCCGTTCCGATCATCCGCTGATGGCAGCAAGCTGCATCCGTCACATCAATCCGTCTCTGCATCTGTCACATCAATCCGTCTCTGCATCCACCATTTTCACAGCGGATCTCTTGCAGTTTGGGGGGGAATAAAATCAGGAAGCACCCGCCTAAATTTATCAATTGCCATTGAGGCCAATTCTTGCCACATGGCCACCTTTTTGTGGGCATATGACTGGAGACCTCTTTTCTTCACTGACATACCACGCTTCGACCAAATATCTGCCTGGTTGAAGAAATACCGAACTGTCCACTCCATTTCACTCGTGACAAGCTGACATTCCTCTGTCCATCTGCTGCGTTGTGCTCTAGCACATAGATAATGAACACGATTAACTGAAGAGATATGTTCATGAACGGATGTAATGATAACGGAAATGTTAACAAGAGGACTCACATTCAGAAATAGTTGCAGATTCATTTTCTGCATCAGAATTAGAGTGCCATATCCAAGATACCTTGATCCTTGATGAACCAGGAATGTTGGGATCTCGTATAGCTGTGCTTGCATTCAAATCCGCTTTCTGTAGAACTGGATACTTTCTCTGAATGCTGGGGTCCGATCCCAGTCGCAGCAGAGCACTGCAGCATCGTGCATAGGCACGAGCCTTCACCAGGATTGAGGCCTGGATTCTTTGAAGAGATGCGCGAGCTCGAGTTTTCACATTCTTGCTTGGGGCGACCCGGACGACGTGAGAATATAGGAATGATTTCTCTGCAATGAATTCCCGAAGGGCTTGCAGGAGCCTTTCAATTTGAATCAAGCGCAGATTGCGCTCTATCATTGTTAATGGTGAGACATTACCCATGATCATAGATGGGAAGGAGATTTCAAAATCTTCTGGAACAATTACATCCGTTGGTTCAAGGTTATCCGCCGGCGGTACCAGCGGATCCGCTGGTTGTCCATCTTCCGCCATTTCATTGTCGTCAAAGGCTCCAGGAACTTCATCCGGTTCCAGGGGGGCAGTCCGCCTTCCACCAGCAATGAACCCGCTCCTGTCCTGAGAAGCAGCAAGGACATTGAGTCGAACCCTTAATATTTCTCTTTCCGCCTCGACCTTTTGCCGATCATCATTGCTTGCATGCCGATTCAAACGGCGAACCTGGTCCTGAATTGCAATTCTGAGCTTCCAATTAGTGAAATAGTTTGGGCCATCAGCAATACACCTTACTGCTGCTCCTCAATGTCAAGGGCAAGTTGAATCCAGAAGGAATGAATATCCGTCGCTGCAACATCCGTTGAGTGGTTTCCACTGTCTGCTGCCATTCGGTCTTCACTTGCACTATTGAAGGTCATTGTACGAGCTTTCAGAATATCCATTGCTTTACGGTTTCCCTCCTCTCTGAGCCTTTCTGCCTTAGCTATTCTGGCTTCCCAGCTTGTTAGTAAATCCGTTGATATTCCGACGGATCGCTCGGTGAAATATTGAACGGCTGCATCTCTCATCTCAACAGCAGTCCTGTACTTTCGACATAGGAATGGAACCATGTCAAGCAGCTTCTTCCAGTTTGAGTCACACATGTGATCATCAAGGATTTCTGCCCGATGTGCCAAGGTAGCCGTACAGGCCATCTGTGAGACTTCATTTAGTGTAGACCAGAGACTTTCAATTATCTCCCCAGCCAAATGACCGGCCCCAGGAATGAAGGACGGGGCAAAGCGGAAAAAACAATCCTCCTTATGCCCATGGACATGAAGAAGTCCTATTGCAAAGTCCACGAGTAGATTATCTGGCAGGACTTCTCCGGCCTCGGCAAGCCGTTCAGAAAATTTGACACACCACTGGCATGCTATGTCATATACCAGTAGGAGACGCTGAATCCCATCCATGTTGGTCGTCTTAACTGCCCGTGTGATGGAAAAGTCTGTGTAAACCTGGCCTTCACCACGGGTCAAGTTTGTTACACTATTAGGAGCAAAGCAGCCGTGCCGTGTACATGCCGTTGCAACAATACCAGTAATGTCGCATGACTTGTTCATCATCAGGGCCTTTTCAATAGCTTTGAATGTGTTTTCACAGGCGGCTCCCTGGACAGCCGGAGGTCCAGCGGACGGCCGACGGACAGGATTGAATTGATGAGCGGACGGCGGACAGGTAGAGTTAAAGAATGTCACTCACCGTTGGCTGTTCCTTTGTGTGCTTGAGATAGTGGGTGAGCTCATCCCTCCTGGCCATCATACCACCGCCTTCTGAATGCCATACATCATGAGCAGGATTAGAATGTCGGACGTGATCCGCCTTGAAGTTGCCGTCCATCATTAAAGAACGATTGAACTTCCACCGGACGGGATCTTCTTCCCAGTTGGATGGAAGATTGACTCCTGGTTGGGGACAAGTTGGACAGAATATTGCAAGTTCACCACGGTCCGGCGCCATGGGATGCCTCGATTCATCATGGCCAAAGCCTGCCCACTTCAACTTCTTCAGCCACCGCCATGAACGAGAAAGTCGTCGTAGCTCGCGGTAAAGGTTATCCACCTCACCAGAAGATGCAATCGGGGAAGTTATTCTTGCAATTTTCTGCCAGTACTGGTAGGCGGATGCTTTGCACTCTAGATTTGTCAGACGGAAGTCGTCCAGCACAGCCGTTGTAAAATATGTTTGTGTCCGATCAAATGTACTGGGGACCAGCTGCGAGCGGATGGTATCCTCCACCAAGACATCCATCCCAGAACACTCACATGAAATGACAGTGATGTAGTGTACTCCAGTTGTGTGAACAATCCGTTGTATTGGATTCCCAAAGCAATCATATCTGTCCATACGGAACCCGTTCGTGGCTGGCCGATCTTCTGGAATATCTTCTATTGGCACATTATTCTCTGGGTCCTCTTGCTCTTCCTCTTCCATGATTTGATCAAGGCTGGCATCCTGAAGTCTGCTCAGGAAATCTGAAGTCATGGATGGATGCGCTGCCGGATGTCCTGGATCGCTATCCGCTGATGGAAGTTCAACATCCAGTTGATATTCGAGTCGTAGAAACTCTTGCTCCTGAATGTCCTTTTTCCGCTCGTGGTCCTCAAGAGCCCTGACCCTGACCTTCCCTTGATGACAGTTTGCATGCAATGAATTGTGTTGGATATAGAAATACCCTCCAGTATCCGACATATTCATTGGTTGGAAATACCTACCATTCCATACTTCAGGTCGGTGAAACGGGTTGGAGTCGTGCGTGCGGCGGAAACATCCGCGACAGAATATTCTTGACCCAACGCAATCACGGCATCGCCATCGTGCGAGGTAATGGTCAGGACAAGCAAGGCAATCAGTAAGGTCATCCATTGATTCACGACCAAGCAATCCATTGAGCAACTGTGGAACATGGTTGATGAAGTCGTTAAGATAATCTGCCTGTGTCTATGTATGAACTTGAATAATTCACTCTCAATAATAGCATACATTCAAATCACCTTTACATGCCTTATGGATACGGGCATTGTATCATCTACATCATCTACCGTTGGATTATTGTCCAAGTGTGCAAAGTTATCATCATCTGCAAATGCCGCAGATGGTGCACCAGTTACAATGGGAGCGGGACCCAGTGGTAGCCGTTGTGTTATGAGGACTGGCAACCCTCGTGTGTTCTGAGTGAGTCGTGTCCTTTCCTCAGCAAACGGGATGAGGTCCCTTTGTCTGATGACTGTTGTTTTTGGTCGCTTGCGTTTCTTTAGAGAGTTCAGGTTCATGATCAAAATATCTATGGCCAGGACCTAGCCATTGTACGGGATATCTAATGAGACCGCTCATCAATATCGGCAATATGCCCCAATTTGGACGGGCCGGATACCAGCGGACAGCGGACCCTATCCGTCGAAGACAAACGGAATCCGTTTGTCATCAACGGACACTGAACGGAAAATCTATATTTTATCATGTGATCCTTCGGTTGAGAACTGTGTGGTTGCAGAAAATTATATTGTCTACAAACATGTCTGCCCTCCTGCAACCGCCTGAACCAATATTTTCACCAAAGAAAAGACGAGTGGAACCGATATTTACAGCGGAAGAAAGATCTATCTTTGAACCATACAAGGAACTCTACTGCTCCTCAACTACTCCTCAAGCTCGGACTGCTATCTTGAAGGATAAAATCCTAACAGATATTTTCAACTACTGGGCCACTAAGGGGACAGAGCCAAAGACAGGGGAAGAGTGGGCAGAGAGAATCAAAGTAGGTACAGCAACTCATTGCAAAGAACTAGACATCATTTGCTTGAATAGAAGGTTGTCCAGTATATCAAGAATTGCTGGCGCCCTTATTACCAGCATAAAGATCCAAAGGTGCTCCTGAAAACTTCACTGCGAGATGTTGTCCGGCAGACAATGGCAAAGGAGATAAACGAGGAGATCCAGAACTTGTTGAGGGGTAAGGATCACAATGCCTCGGGATTGGATGCATTTGCACAATATAATGTGGCTGTCAAAAATGTTATGCATCAACTCACACCGCAGGAGGAAAGTCGTTTACGGAAGATGGCGGCAGAATGGAGCGAAAAAGGAAATCCGCCAGAAATTCAGCGCAAGTTGGTACTGCTTCCGTCCCCCATCCGTCCTCTATTCGTTGTACATCCGTCCGCTTGATTCCGCTTTCTAATCGTTGTCTCTCCAGGAAGGCCCGAAAGCACGGTTTGAAGTGTGTGGACGATGCAGATGTGCTTCGATTTAGAGAGATGGGCATGTTGAGTTGGACTGTTGTTGGTTGGTATGCAGATGAAGGCATGACTATTAGAATGTATGTGGTGCCATCATTCTTTAAACAATTTTGACACCAATTATAGTCATGACAATATGTCATACTTGACCCATGCTAACCGACCTACCTTTCAAGACTCCTTTCCTGACCTTGTTAGTGACCTCAACAAGAAGATGATGGATTACATGTCTGCTCTTCTTGGTAGAGACATGCCATCCAACATGCAATCACCCCATGATTTGACTCCTCCTATCCTTACACGCCATGACCTCATCCTTGATCTGGATAGGGATGGATTCCCAATATTACCAGCAGATCCAGGACCAAATATATTTCAAACTCAGGCAGAATTGGAAATGCTTGTCCGGGACTATCTAAATACTCATTACAGTGAATCCTAGTTTTCTCCACCTTTGCTCATCATCTGATCACCCCATCAGAAATTGTGTCTGGTTACCGTTATGAATCTGCTCCTTACAAGGCAGTGAGGACCAATGATCAGCAATTCATACATTCAAGGTATCTTCCAGAGGGTCTGATATTCCAAGATCCTCATAATCTTGGTCGGCCTGAGCTATTGCGTCTGCTGAACTTCTGGAGAGACCGTCAAGGACAGTATGGATCCGGTGATACCTTCCGCTGGACGGTTTATCTCAACCGTCACAAGCAGCCAGTAGCTGCTAAGTACGGCACCCGAGCTGATCGTGAAAAAAATGCGGCAGCAGCAGCAGCACGTAAGGCTACACGCAAAAATGGAGGGAAAAATCGGAAACAGAGGCCAACACCATCAGCGGTAGTCGATGGCAACAGTAGGACCATTGCTAATGATGGAGCCGCTGATGGCGGATCCGCTTTAGTCACCGGATCTGCGGTAGTCGATGGCAACAGTAGGACCATTGCTAATGATGGAGCCGCTGATGGCGGATCCGCTTTAGTCACCGGATCTGCAGCCAACTTGGAGTGGCAACGGGGGCCTACACTTCCCCTGTCACCTAGCGTACCACACACACCACTGCCTGACTTACAGGAGGAACCTCCTGTCTTGCGCTCACCGCACACTCCCCAGCCTCAGCGCCACAACAGATCCACGGTTCACAACGAATCCCGACCAAATGTATCAGCTTCCGCTCACGACGAGTCCGCTCTCGACGAATCTGTTCATGACGGATGTGTTGATGATACAGCAGTGGTAGATGCCACTACCATCCACCTCTTACAACAAAGAGGATGGAGCCATCCAGACCCTCCAATTAATGGCCCTAGTGATGGTTCCCCTAGATATAGAGTGTCAAGAAGGGTGCTCGACATTCTTCAAGATGAGGACAATGACCAATTTGAAGGTGAGGGAAGGCCGGCATTACAAAACCAAAAGAAGCGCAAGGCATTGCCTAACCAATTGTCAACAAATTCCAAGCGACCCCGCAAGTCTCAAGCACAAATGTTACAGGAAGATGCAGCTCGATACATTGATATGTCTACACCAGCAAAAAGGAGTAGCAGCCGCACTAAGGTCATTCGACCAGTCCGCCGTCATTGATGTGGGGAAGGGGGGAATGTTATATTACATTTTGTAAACTATAGGGTTACAAAAATGTACGAATGTGTGTCATAATGAAAAAAAAAATATATGATTGTCCATCTTCACTTCTCTTCTGTTGCCTTCCGTCTCTCAGTAAGCCGACTGGATGATCGGGTCCGTTGCATCAGCGGCCGACTACTTTGGGAGTTGCTGCGAGCCCGTCCCCTTGGGCCAGGGAGAGGGTCCTCGGCAGGGACTGGGACGGAAGATGGTTGAGGGGGTGACGGAGATGTTCGTGCGGGAGTCGTCCCTGAGGATGTTTGTTGAAGCGGGGACGGAGCGACGGTGAGAGCGGATAAGTCAGCGGCGTGATGGGATTGGTCAGTGGCGAGGGCAGAGGTGTCACCAGTGGGAACGGATATGTCAGCAGTGGCAGGGGATTGGTCAGCGATGGGGTCAGGAGTGGTTTCTTCCTCTTCAACGATGGGTCCAAGTCCACTGTGCCCTGTTGGATGCACTGCCACATCATCCTGAGCTGACGGACTGGAGGGACGGGTAGAGATGTGAAGTTGATTCTGCAAAGTGTCAACCACACCCCAAATATTGCGGATCTGCTCTTCCGTCTGACGGATACGTCCAGCGTGGTCTTCAAGTGTCTCACCCGCAAGAGAAACATTTGTTTGCAGGGTTTCTATGCGGCCACCGAGCGTGTCGACCTGAGTCTGGTAGCGACGGAAGAAGTCCTCAATACGCGGTAACCAGCTCGCCTCAGCCGTGACAAACCCGTCCCGCACCTGCTCCCCAACATTCCGCAATGCTTCCTGGAACCCATTCTCCATCCTGTCCAAACGGCTCTCCACCCCTGCCATTACACCAGCCACAATGTCCTCACTGTGGCTAGACTCCATTGCCCGCTCCTTGCCCTTTCCCTTGACCGGAAGAGGGTCCGCTGGGCGGTTGGAGGTCGACGGTTGGGATGGACGGACGGACGGTTTTGATGGTCCCGCGATTGGACTGGTTGGTTCATCTGCTAACTATTGGTTAGCTATTTGAGCAGGAAAAGAGTTTCATACCGTCATCACTCTCAATAATCGTCACTGACTTCTTTCTCAGTGGTTTTTTCCCCTTTCCCTTGTTGCTGGGCTTGACGGTTTTCTTGACAATCGTCAGGCTGCATGTTCGTTTGCGAATGAGCCGGCAGGGATCGCATGCGGTGCCGCCCTTTGTCCTGACACACTGTAGCCGCTTACTTGCGCAATATTGGCAAGGGGGGTTGATGTGCTGACCCTCGTGACGAGGTGCTGTCCTCAGATACCTGCCCAACAGCATCCCTCCAGTAATTTCCCCCTTCGGTATTCTGCCCTCTTGTTCTTCCTCTTCCTCTTCCTCTTCATCCTCGTCCTCATCCTCGTCCTCCTGCTCCTTCTGTCGACGATAGGTACCAGGAGGAGGTTGACCAATATAGGTCACCCGTTTTGGCTTCTTGGGATTTGGCGACGGACCAGACAAATCTCCTGCCGCTGGAGGACTCGGTCGTTTTCTCTTCTTCAGAATCGGTGACGGACCAGACGAATCTCCTGCTGCTGGCCTATGACCTATCCGGTCTTCTCGTGCCGGTGCCGTCGACGGACCGGCCTTGGTCGACGGATCAGGTCGTTCTTCGCCCCCACTTGGTTCCTCCCCCCTTCCGCTCCTCTGGGTCCATTTCTTCGCAGCGTCCTTCAACTGCCTGGTCATATCCTCGTCAGAAAGCTTGCTCTGGAGTAGCGGGATAACTTTGTTGATGAAACTTCTCCTGGCATCAAGGAGGAGTTTCTTGTCATCCTTGACGTCCCTAACCTTGAACCACATGTCAATCTACAGGACGACTATTAGTGCATGTCTATTAGGCAGGAGTGCTTGTATCTTACCAGGTCCTTCTGCTGTGCTTTGAGTTGTCGCAGGTCTCCTCTGAGAGCAAGGTATAATACTCGAACATCCACGTCAATGACCCGTTGGTGGAGTTCTTCGTTAGACATGGCGGATGGAACACGAAGCAAGTTCTGAAAATAGATATCATGTGACCCTGTTTAAGTTACAAAAGAAGTTTGATTTATTGCTTGACAAAACCTTACTTTGTTTATCTTACAGTTTAGTAAATAACAATTAGCTAAGCAGGCCAAAAAAGGCAAACGTCTTAATGTTCATTGCACTAGGCAGGAGTCAAACCCACCTACTGCAACACACAATAAACACCAATAGATAATATTCCACTAGACCATCAATGCTTACTGTATACTGCTATAGTCTAAATAGATATCATGTCACTCTGTTTAAATTAGGACCTTACTTTGTTTATTATACTGTGTAGTAAATAACAATTAGCTAAGCAGGTCAAAAATTGCAAACGTTTTAATGTTCATTGCACCAAGCAGGAGTCGAACCCACCTACTGCAACACACAATGAAGACCAATGGATAATATTCCACTAGATTATCGATGCTTACTGTACACTGCTATAGTCTAAATAGATATCATGTCACTATGTTTAAATTAGGACCTTACTTTGTTTATCATACTGTGTAGTAAATAACAATTAGCTAAAAACAGTGAGACGAAAATGCACTAGTAGGAATCGAACCCGTCTACTGCAAGACATAATAAAGACCAATGGATAATATTCCACTAGACCACCAATGCTTACTTTACATTGCTATAATGTAAATAAACATCAGTCTATTCTTCTGTGTGTGGTCAAAAATATTGGAGTTCGATCTCAATACACTAGAGGGAGTCGAACCCACCTAATGCAAGATACAAGGAATACCAATGAGAAATATTCCACTACACCACAGGTGCTTCATGTATAATGCTATGGTGTAAATCAATATCAGTCCAATATTCCGCTACAAACCATGGTTTTCCTCTTTCCTGTATACTTCTATGGTGTAAATAAATATCAGTCTAATATTGTCAATTCAATACAGATGCACCAGTTGCAGTAAATTCTCTATCCGTTCAAATTCTGTATGGGTCCGTTTGTGCACTACATGAACACCGTCCTGACTTGTAGCAAGCGCCTGTGGTACAATGGAATATTCATCAATTGATATTTCATATTGTGCACAAGAAGTGGGTTCGACTCCCACTAGTTCACATTATATAATAACAGCAGGCCGCTGACGTCCGCTAGCGTCATGAATTTGATCCGTTGAAAACTCCAGAGATTTCTGCAGCGGGATAAGATGGACGAGTCGACGCATGTGGTCATTCCAGTGCTCATGACCAGTTGATAATACACTGTGGCGGGCTACCTTTGTGCTGGCCTTTGTAAAAAAGGTAGTCAGCCCTAGTGTATCGTCACTTGTCATGTGAACTGGAATGATTTCATGTGTCAACTCCTCCATCCTTTCTCGTTTCAGTAATTCCTAGAGTTTTGGTCAGATCCACTACCACAGGCGCATACTCCAGGTCAGTGCGATGTATATGTAGAGCAAAAATGCACCCATATAAAAACACAGCATTAGTCCCTGTTAAGGTGAAGTAGGAGTAGAACCCACCACTGTACACAATATTGAATATCAATAAATGAATATTCCACTGAACCACTGGGACTGGTTGCACCGCTGATGTCAGCTGGCTCACATGCCGACGTCAGCTACCGTCCGCTACCGTCCGCTGGCATGCCAGCGGACAGCGGACACTCACGCACCCTCTTCCGCCCTTCCCCCTCTTTCTCCCCAGTGCCATCCTCTCCACTCCCCACACTACCTCACACGCCACCCCCGTCCACCACATGCACCCCGCTACCTCAAAAAATCCATACGGGAACCTGCGGAAACGTAGGTGGGCGTCCGTTCATTGTGTTATCCGACCTTTGAATCTATCCGTTAGTAACGGACCTGTGGTGCAATGGTTAAATGTGCGTTCCGTTGCTGGAGGCTTTTCCAAGGCCGGGGGTTCGATTCCCCCCCACAGGCATACGACGGGCAAGTCGACGTTACCTTTTTTCTTGGTCCAACCAGACCCCGTGGACCTGCGTAGGCCTCTGTGGATGTCCGCTGGTGTCCTGCGCAGGCCTGGGAGGGCCCGCGTAGGTTTGAGTCCGTCGACGTACGTCTGCGTGGATGTCCGCTGGTGGCTTGCGTAGGCCTGCGTAGATTTTCAGGGCCCTTTCATGGACGTACGCTGGCGTCGGGGGTGGGAAAAGGATGGAAGGGGAGACGCGCAGCCTCGAGTTATTGCGGGGAGGAATGGAGAGGGGAGGGAAATGGGGAACCTTGAGGAGGGTTTATTCATGCCATGAAGTCCGCCAATGGAGGAGGTTTTCACTCGTGTGCTGATGCCCGCCGGCGGCCGCTGACGCACATTGACGTCCGCTAGTGTCCACTGGCATCCGCCGGGCCTGCATGCGCATGTGTGTGCCCGCCTTTTATCGATCCACTGGACCGTGTCATACAGCACATTGTGACACGTCCACGGCTCTGTATTCTACGGCACTGTGGGGACTGCTCCGCTCCAGTGTAGCGGACTCCGCTGGACACGTATGGTACGGCACAAAGCGGGCTCCCGTACAACGTATGACATGTACCGTTGTGATGCCCTACCCTGACCCAAGTACCCGTAGATCAAGTCCGCATTGTAAGGGCGTTGCTTTCCTGGAAAGCCCCCAACTCAGTAGAATCTGACACTTTTGTCAAGTCTCTCTGTGATCTACACAGTGTTACTTTCAAACTACATCTTAGCAAGCAGTTCTTAATTGCCTACAACATTTACCTATCTATACATGAAGAAATGGAAAGATGTGTTCAGGTAGCCCTCAAATGTGACATGCAATGGTGGAGACTTTGTCATGCCTGCCCAGCATGTACCTACAAATTAGAGGGGGAAAAGAAGATGGTATTTGAGATCCTTGTGACAATGGATGGCAACAACTTACTCAAACATATCATTCGTTGAGGGCTGGCATCTGAAGATAAAAATGGCAAGGTGACAGCTGGAGCATTGAAGGAGTTGCAGGACAATTGTGAAGTCAGCAGTGATTACTACCTGAGCCAGGAAAAGGTAAATCAATGAACTAAAGATATACTTGAAGAGATGCTACCTGTTGGCAACAACTCAGCAGAAGATGCAGAAGGTGACAAGTCAGATCTGTGTGCTGAACAATGGAAGAATATGGTCAATGAGCTTACTGCACAGATGTGGAGAATATTTAATGAGACTGGCATCTTCCTTGCCCTTTGTCAAGATGGCTTTGTATTGTTGATAATTGACATAGTTCAAAGTGGAGAACTGTGAGTTCTTTTCTTCGTTGTTCATCACATTTCTCACCTGTGCAGTGCAAAATATCCCTTGGCTATTGTGAAGGAACTTTTAGAGGCATTTGGCATATGTATTGGTGTGGAATATGACGTTGGCTGCAAGTTTAGCACAAGACTTGCCAACAGCCCATTTAGGCTACTTGCCCGTGAACTCGAATACAAGATGCTAGTTGGCAGCTTCCATGGACATGCACATGATTGACAGTGCCAGCTTGCTTTCCTTGCTAAGTACATGAAAGGTCTGGAACTTGAGGACTTGAGGACTTGGAGGGTTGTGAGTGATTCTTTTCTCAGTCCAATGTCTTAGCCTCATCTGTACAATATGCAAGCATCTTTCATTAAAAGCAATGTATCCAGAAATTTGCAAAGCACATAGATAAACAGGAAACATACCAAAATCTCAGTAAGTCACTTGTTACACTTTGTTGATATGCAAAACTGTTCAATTAATTGGCAATGGTAGGCACATTTCTCATCAACAACTATCATCAAGCGCTGAGGTTAATCAATGGTTTACCTACATTAGAGAAGCAAATGAAAGATCAGAAGGTGGCTGGCTTTAAGACCTTTGATAGATGGTTGGCAGAGGAGAAGGAGTATTTGTTAGGTCTGTCAAGGGAGCCTCTGCAGAAAACACTGCAGATGGAATATTATCAAAAGTTGGTTAATCTTGCAGACAATTAGTATGTCAAACATATACTTTCTTTGTTGCTTTATTTACTGTCTCTTCTTACAAGAAGAAGTTGGATGTGGCAAAATCCCAATAGCTTATCATTACTCTTGAAACCCATGATTCATGCAATTATACCTGGTCTATTGAGACACAGCGGTGCCATGCTCTTGAAAATCTAAAGAAAGACCTCAAAATTGTTTAAGACCTCAAGATCAAACTGGGAATCACAACGCAATGGACTCCAATAAGTCCCAGCGCAAATGGTAGCCAAGCACCGCTATCAGCAATGTCTTGATAAGCTGGAGGGTTTAGTGGTGGCAAGGATGTTTGAGCTGACAAAGATGAATTTGTTGCAAACTGGTGCGTTCTATAGGTTAATCATTGATGATTGCAATGTTATAAACAATATTAGGCTACAAGCTACACAAGCAAGTTGGCAATGCACTCAAGGCCCATTCACAGGCAATACAAAATGCACTCGACCAATACAATACTGCTGCCTGCACCCTTTCTCCTCCATGTTCAGAGCTTTCCTGAGATGTTGTAGTAGAATATGCATTTCTTGTGGACTTTGACCTGCTATCAGACACTTGTGAGGACGTACATGATCACCCTTGGGCTACACCTGCAACACAGATTCTGATGGATGAGTATTTCAAAATTCAGTATGCATACAAGGAAATCGACTGGCTAAATGTTGAAATATGATGACTTATCACATATATCCATAATGAAGAGGCATACCTTCAGATGAGAGAGAAGGCCATTGAAGCCAAAGACAATGTACTCACTCATCAGATTTTCCTACAACGACAACATCTCCATAAATTCAATGTTCTTCACATGCAGTGCATTTGCAAACTAGCTGGGGGAAGTACTTCCACCGTCTCTGAGGGTGGCCGAGGCGGCGGTGCATACTGCTCGCGCATTGCGAGCACTCAATTGACACTGTCATCGGGTATATGTAGCCTCAGCAGAGCACCTGCTGCCGCTGCCTTATAAACCACGAGGCTTGTTCCCTCACGTACAAGTGAGTACGCTACGGACACCTCGTCCAAGGCTGGCTGGCAATACGCTGGTTTGACGGTCATCCATCTCTGGTGCGCATTTTGCGCACACGTGGCTGCCACCAGCTCGTTCCACTCTTGCGGCATTTGGGGGTCGTATGCCCAGTCGTACTCCGGCAGGGGGGCTGGTCGCTCCCATAGAGACCGTGTGTCCCCCTCTCCTGAGGCTTCCGCCTCTCGGATGTTGTCTTTCAAGTCTTCCAACTTGACTCGTGAGGACGTAGGTGGACATACATCCACTGAGTCCTCCCGTCGTCTCACCTTTCGATGGCATTTGTCTGGAGGCCTTGCACCTCAAATCTCAGGAGCGATTATTCGCTCGTTGCTCCTCTTGGAGGCTTGATACTCCTCCTCGCTCATCATTACCATGTTGTGGTCTGCGCTCAGTCCAGGCATAGCCTGCACTTCCTCCTCCACATCCTCCACGGCCGGCACTCTGCGCCGGCCAAGTCATGGAGAGTCCTTGCATTTCTCTGTAGTGCGATGACGTCGCAGATGATTATCAGTGTCGTCTGCTGTAGCTCGCTCGGCTGGGATCACTTTCCCATTCACTAGCACCTGACAATGGTCAAAGTCTAATATGACTTTGTTACGCCGCATGAATGGCGTTCCCAGTATCATATCATAGGGTTCAAAGTTCGCTACATTCATGTATTCCTGGCTACGTGAGCCTGGCGTTTGGACAGTCACATTTGTCCCATACTGCACCATGGCTCGGCTCCCTACGGTGCCCAGCTGTAACGCCAATGGCGTATCCAACTCCTGCGCGGATATTCCGTACACATGGGCGAACTGGGGCGTTATGCCCGATATAGTACTCCCAGAGTCCCATAGGGTCCATGCCTTGTGGCCGTCTACGTCTACATACAAGACCAGGCACTCCTTGTCTGCTCGTTTCAATATAGGGCGCTGCAAAGTGCCCTCTGCACGACAAAGAGTCACCTTCTTCATCTGAACCATGTTATTCCGTTTGGGATCATTTGTGGACGGCCAATCCGTCATCGCCGCTAGGCACTCAGAGTCGCTGTCATGACTGTAGTACTCATTGTCGTAGACGTCGTCATATACGTTGACTGTGACGTACTCCTCCCCCTCCACGACCACACTCTCAGGCTCGGCACCCGATGCCTCCTCTGGGGGCTCCTGGCCGTTTGTGGGGTGCTCTGCCTCAGAATTGGCAGATACATCTCCATCACTCCCACTTGCAGCTGCAGTATGTGCAGCTCGAAGGTGGGCACGGGGTGTATACCCCTTCCTTGGGGCTCCCGGCTTTGCAGGGCAGTTGGTAGCATAGTGGCCTGGTTGGCCACATGCGAAACACGTCCCCGTCTGACCTGGTGGGTTGGCCGGTTTGAAGTCCGGCCTTGGCTTAGGACGTTCTCTGTCCGGTGCCCAATCTGGGCATGGGCGGCTCCGCCCTCAGTTCGCCGCAGGGGTTCTGCGTACAACAAACTGTGTGTTGCGGTCACGGTCCAAATCGGTCTTTTTGGCCAGGAAGGTCCCCACATGTTGACTCCGTGAGGGTGTCCCACCAGGCGGTAGTCGCCTGGGTCCCCCTTTGTGTCCACTCCGATGTTTGTAGTGGTTAGCAGTCTTCAAAGACTGCTCATACCTGATGGCATATGCCACAAACTCTTCCACATCGTTGACTTCTGGGGACAATCCGTCCTCACGTATCAAATAGCAGTGCATGTCCGCTGGAATGCCATCCAAGAACGTTTCGAGCATTGTATACCTGTCTGGGTATACTGCCATGTTCTGGGCATGGTCATTAAGGGTATCATAGAACCCTTGTACTCCCAACTTCTCGGTGTACTTGGCGGACTGGAAGTCCCGCCTTGCATCCTGGAGCGTTGAGGGGTGTACAAATCGATTGTACAGTCCTGTAAGGACTCCTTTGAACATCCAGTCATATTGGACATGGTTGATGTGCAGTACTGCCCGTCGAAACCATCCCATGGCCTCTCCAGCCAAGAACTCAGGAAGAACAAAGATTCGTTCTTGTTTCATACGGTCACCTCCATATAAGCACATGGCGAGATGGGTGCATACATCCATCGCCCAATCTTCCAGGTTGCTGAACTTGGACACGCCTGTATAGGCGTGACTGTGCCTACTGTCTGCTTTACGCAGCTTCACTCCGTCTGGTAACCATAAGGTTACACCCAGGGCATCATCTACTACTCGATGCAGGCGATTGTGCATGGCTTCACGATGCATTTGAATGGCCTCCTGCTGACCTGGGGATCTAGTCGCCAAATCAGCGGCATGGGGAAGTGACTTCCCTCATCCACCTTGTGGAGGACATCCCAAGCCTTCTCGACTGTGGGCATAATTGCCCTTGTCTTGAGGAATTGACCTAGGGCCGTCATCCCAGCTGTTACCAGGGACATCACGTCTCATGGCGCCATCTCGATCAAGGAAGTCTCCTCGATCATAATCGTTGCGCCGCCCTGGAACTGGAGAAGCTTGATTCTCCTGACCCTGCGTGACGAATTGACGATGCATCTCGTCAATGGGCTTAGTGCCCTCGAATACGATGCCCTGATCGTCGATAAGGGACTGTCCCTTAGTCCTGAGGTCGCCATTGCGCATACGTTGATATGCAACTCTGTCGCTCAACGTTTTGGCCATGGGCACGTGTGGCATCACAGATGCCTTGCTCTCCACCTTGAGCACAGTACTATCATGCCCATCCGGACCTGACATATCTGTCCTACGGTCTTGGTTACGCATGTGCGGGGGCTCCTCACGCCACCCTTGTCCTGCTGGAGTATAAAAAGTACTCACCGGTCTTACTTCGGGCACTTCTTGCACCCATGCTAGTGCCTCCACTAGCTCGATTCCGACGTCTTGATTGCGTTGTGCCGAGCATTCCTTGGACGTGTGGCTCCAGGGGGTCGAGACCCCCGATTGCCGTGTGGCCTTACGCTGCACATACATTTGCAGCTCCATAGTGAGCACTCTCACCATCAAATCAGTATATTTTGTACTGAATACATTGGGCACTTCGTGCCCTTGTCGCCTAAGTGCTACTATATAGGCTGACGCGTAGCGCTCGAGTCGCGCTTGGGTGGTGTATTTCATCACCTCTGGGTGCAAGTCCCAGAACACCCGCAAGTGCACGGTGTACGCGGTCTTCAGCCGCTGTTCCTCTGCTCCGGCGTCGTTGTCACTTGACGACTCCATCACCTCCTCTGGAAGCTCTACAACCTCCGGAGCTTCCTCCACTGCTGGTGTGCACGGGAATTGGTTTTCCACGTGGCATACTTCTGGCCTTGCAGCCTCCTCCAGTACCTCCTCTATGCGGGCTTCCGCCATTTTAAAAGGCATTGAGCCCACGGTGGACCGCCTGGTCCCACTACTCCAGCTTGCAGAGAGGGCTCTCCCAGTCCGTACTGATAACTCAGCGTCTCCTGGGGCGCCATAGGCGCCAGTTGACTGTCAGCCGTCCTCTGGAGGCTCTTTGGAAGCTAATCAGCTAGACCGTCGTGGTCCTCCTGGCAGCTGTGTAACTGGGGGCGTTAATCCCCCAGGCATCTTGTCCTGGAGACGTTGCGGACCGTCCTGCTGTGAGCTTTCAGCTCTCCGGGCCTCGCTCTCATTCCTGGCCAGGTTGGTACTCTGACCTCGGTCTCGAGCCTTGGGTCTTACCTGACCCGCATTGGACGCTGACGCGTCCGGGGTGTCTGCTGGGTCTCCCCATAGGTTGTGGGCATTTTGCCCGCCATCAGTGGGCGCTGCAGGTATGGGATTACTCATCGATCCCCTGTTTGAAATTTGCATGGTGTGGCTGTGCGAGAAGCTCGAGAAGCTGATAGAGTTCTGTCAATGAACTCAATGACTGACGTCGGATGCTAGGCAATAGATCCTAGCTGGCGGATTCAAAAAAATGTAACGAAGTTACAGGAATTGTGAGCTTAATGTTCACACTGCACAGAATCAGACCAGTCCGGTCTATTGACTGTGTAGTACAGAACAAAAATAAGCTGCTTTGTAAGCAGCTAGTAAACTAATTATATAGTAATGTAAATTAATATTATATTATAATAAATATAATATAATAGTGTCTACTATAAAGTAAGTAAAGCTATGTGGCGAACGCCACATAGCGAACTACGCTACACTGTTCCAAATGATTTCAAAGAGACATACTATCCCTCAAAGTCACTGGGAGTCAAAGACTTTCTCAAATTTCAGTTTTCACCTTTGGCACATGGTCTTGTTAGCCTAAATCCCAAAAAATACTTCAGTCCTTCATCTCCAAATGCTAACATCGAGATCCTGCACACTCGTCCAATTCCTCCACTCAATACCGTTACAAAGCTCCTTGAGCATGCAAAGCAAGCAATATTAGATGACATGGCATCAATTTGCGATCCTGCGTATCCCGAGTCACTTCTGCTGCTTTGGAGCATTATCTATTTCAAGGATGTTCATCAGTTCTCTGGCATGCAACTCGAGTGGAAAAGGGGCATTGAATGGTTGGATACTTACAGTCATGACAAGCTTTCATTACCTGCACGTTGCTATGCTGAAACAATCCACTGAAATGAGCACACAGAGATTCCTGGAGCGTCGAACTTGAGTTCCACGAGCCAGTTTGTTTCACTTCTAAACAGTGATAGTCGTATGAGCGGAGACCTCATCAATATGATGTTTGCTCAACTTGGAGAGCGAGTCAAACGTAACGATACAGCTGAGAAACTTGTCATTGTCAAAACCCTGCACTTTATGCATGAAATGAATAAAGCAGAGTCTTCAAGTCACTATGCCAACCAATTGGCATTGCCTTTCCTTAGACACCTCGAGCAGTGAATCAAAGCAGAAGAGCAGGAAGCATTAGTTTTCCCGGCCTATCTTGACATCCAGCAACACTGGCTGACTTTCAAAATTGATTTTTGTAGCTGTGAAATTTCGTATGGTGAGTATAGTTTTATACAGATATTCGACAAGAACTTACCCATCCCTCAGGTGATTCCCTATCTCACAAACAAATGCCGCCACCAAACAAAGTCATCCGGAAGGTGCAATTCTGGTTGAAAGGATGTTTTGGGTGAGAGTTTGCGAATCTTGGAGATAATCTTGAACATGGAGACCAAAATGACTACACTGATTGTGGGATCATCAGCATAAATACCACAGCATTAGAAATTTTTCATGACAAACCAGTATGGACAGATAGACAAAAGGGTTCAGAGCGTATCAAGTGGTTTATGCAACTATGTCAGGCTCACATCGAAGATGTACGTCTCTCAATAGATGTAAACATTTTGTCACTGACTTCTAATCCAATAGGTAAATGAAAGTTTGAACCGAGTGCATTACAACGTACCAACAGTGTCAACTTCAACTAGGCCAACTATCACAGACCTGTTAAACCTGATTCCTCAGCTTCACAATAAATGCACGCAAATGCAAATGACTAACCCAGCCACTGATTTTGAGGATTCTAATCCAATGGATGTTTCAGACATCACCAAAGAGGAAGACAAAGGTAAATCTTCAAGGTCTCTGGATGTAAAGTGGGAAGAGTTGAGCAAGACAGCAGTTCATCCATTCTTTCTCAAGGTGTTGGTGGGCAAGAGAGAAGAAACACCATCACCTAAACAAACACAGAGTTTGTCAGCGCACCAGTGTATCTCATCATGCTGGTAATTTCAAAACGGCTATCTGGAATCGTATTGCCAATCATAAATATGCGAATGTATGGAAAGCAAGACTGGCCAGCTTGTTTTTCAAGGGCATGCCGTGATTGCTAGCTGATCCGGCATGATGGACCCTGTTTCTATGTAATTGTTTGTTATAACCAGGGTCACACCATCCATGCTCGTCAGTTACCCAAGATGGTGTGCTGCCACTAGAGTTTGTCGACCCCTCTTCCTCAGTCAAAATGGAGCACCAGTCTCTCATGTCTATCTGTCAGTCCAGACCTTAAATTAAAAACTGATTCCTGCAACTCTAAAGTGGGTTTCTGCTGTTTGAAGCCACTGGCAACATTGTAATAAAATAAACTTAAGGCCAGTGAGAATAACAGCTAATACAAGCCAAGGAATAAAAAATAATGTTGGGATCTGTACCTGGCAACAGTACAGACCTTCCAGCACTTTCGGCTGAAGACATGGCGATCACTAACCTTCCTGGGCAAAATCTGCTCGTCGGGCCCAATCCTAGACGACTGAACAAGAATAGGACACGGGCTTTGTATTGGCCTACAGCCGTCTGTCGAAAAGTACGTCTCTCCCTTCTTTCCTCCTCTCCTTTCACGCTGACTTGCTCCAAAAAACAGCTATCCAACAGACAGTTGTGCTGCGCAATTCAACATAGGCGGAACAATTCAAATTCCCCAAGAAATCTTCCCCAACTTCCTCAGCCATACTGCGCAGTACTCCGGCCACAGCATCATCCAAAAGTTTCTCAACTCTACAAACTTTGCGATGCAGAACAGGAAGTGGCTGGCTATATGTTGGAGACCAACACAGGTTTGTGTGGTGGGATCCCGGGGATCAGCGATGCGTTTGGGTCAGCATTATGGGGTCTGGATTATGCGTTCCAGATGGCCTTTAATAACTTTGCAGGCGTAATGATACATGTTGGTGGGCAGAATGTGTTTTACAATGTACGTTTTGCCTTTCATCATCGAGTTCATCGGAAATGATCAATTCATGGTAATCAATAGCCGTTCACCCTGCCTCCAACCAACCAGTCAACATTTCATCAATGGACCATTGGACCAACGTACTACACTGCCCTTGTAGCCGCCGAGTCTCTTGGTCTTTTGAACAATACACAGGTCCTTGATCTCGGCGCAAACAGCGCTAACGACTTCACGCCCTGCTATGGGTTTTATGAGAACGGAGCACCTGTGCGTGTGGGGTGCATCAATTACGTTACGGACTCCTCAGGCGCTGTGAGGATTGTCCAAGATATTCTCGACACAAGTCATAACTATGTGAATTGTCAGATGGGGGCTCACAATTGGGAGACATTTGTACAAGGGATGTGTAGTGGGTTGTGAGGCTTAGTCTACTTAAATGACGGTATACCATATTGATCGATCAGATATCTCTGACAAATCTGCAGTGAACTTGAGAAAGTTTTCCTTATCCTCAACATGGAGAATGCAGTCTCTATTACCTCTATCCCTATCAATGTCTGTCAGCGCTGTAAAATCGGACATCCAAAACTTACTCTGACCTACTTTGCCAACAAAAATGACCCTAACAAGCCTGGTCGTCTTATTTGTGATGGATGTGTTCAATACTATCGTTTGAAGGCTTCAGGTGATAGATCAAGTGCTTGTAAGTGATTTTTCTGGGTCCTTTATCCTTAGTTCATTTTTTCTATTAGCAAGTGCCATACAAATAGAAAATGTTCGACAACAAGTAAATGCTGCACAGCAAGGAGGCAAGTCATTCTTTAATACTAACCAGATCCTGAGCTAAAACCTAACACAGAACCTCATGTTGTCATTCAGTCCATGGGTAACGTTTCAAGCCAACCTCAGCCTGGCCACATGCTTCCTTCAAATCAAGTTCCAACTCAACTAATAGGATCTCGAGGACCTGCTATTGCAGGTTCAGCATTGTTGAATTTCCGTGAATATGGCAGCATACGGTCTTCTTCCTTTTCTGGCCAAAATATGGCAATTTTGTCAAGCACTCCAACTGTAGCAGCTCTTCCCAGTAGTCAAAACTCTCTATTGGCTAATCCTCACCGATCACATGTTTCAAGTCTCCGAGACCCACCTCCATCAATTCCAGCTAAGCCTGGGTATACTGCAGCTCACCAACATTACACTGAGTTTTGTCAATATTATCAAGCATTGGCATATTCTGGTACTCCTGGTTTCACGGACCTGGTAACACTTACAGTCTCAGTCATGACTTGTATTCCAGGTAAAAAGAAGTCAATTACAGTCCTGGTAAGTGGTATGTTTGTTCTTTATTATATGAAGATGCTGATGCTAATTTTGTTTCAGACACTGGTTGAGAGTATCAAAGATATTCCTGCTCGCATTGGAGCCAAAGCTGCTAAGGAGGTTTCTTATGCCACCATCCTGCCACTTTATATTCATTTGACTGGTGGTTACCCTTCTCTTGACATCAATGAATGTACACTTTGTGATAAAGATTATGCACCCATTGAACCACCTTCTCTTGGCCCGGATATTAATGCAGTTGCAAAAAATCTATATAAAGTAGGCAAGACTAAAGGAAGTCTAGTTTTTACTGGTGGAAAGACACCTGTTGAACTGACACTTGGTATCACCTATGAAAAATATCAAGCTATATTGGCCCGTATCGAAGAGCTTGAAAATACCCAAACTCAATCGGATCGTCCAGTTTGTCTTAGTCTTGCTATTTATATGCTCATCACTAATAACCTTTCAGGTGACTAATTTCAAACATATTGCTGATTCAATTCTTGATAACAAAGGAAAGCGTCAAGCTAGCATTTCACCTACCAATCTTAGAGCAACCTTTAAGCGCACAAAGAGCCAATCCACTACAGATGTTTGTATTTTATCACTATGCTTTAGTACAAACTCAAAGTTGTGTTTTAGATGCCAAAATCGCATGATGTCTCAAAGCTTATCATCAGGATACCCTCCCGAAAGCTTTCTCATGCCAAAGTAGATGCTTTTGAAGATGACCAACTCAGCAAGCCTTTGGTTCCAAGTCAATCTGAAGCATCTCATAAAGCGCATATACCTCTTTTCAGTCCAGACTCATTCTATAATGCCGCAATGACTGCACCATGCCCTGCATCTGAATTATCCTCTCCTCACAAAATATCTGGGACTATTATGCACAGCCAAGCAATTCCAATGTCCATTTCTCCTGTTACAAAGATACAGACAAATTTTGATTTTGAGGACTTCCAGAAGGCAATTTCGGTACAAACTGCTCCAACTCATCACAGCACCAAAAGTTTATGTTTGTCAAAAATTCTTCTTATATGATGTGATATCAAGCTTATACTATATTGTAGTAACATCTCAAGCAGTTGACTGTCGAGTTTATGTCCTTCCAAAATTTTCTCTGGAATTTCTCCTTAAACATAATCCCACTGCATCATTGAATGTCCAGACTTTTCCCTCAGAGCGAATGACTTTGTTTTATGGTGCCACTCCCTCTATATCTGGCACATTCAAAATGGCATATACTGGCATATCCTCAAAGCCGCTATTCAATAGTTCACACAATATCTGCATCAAACAAGCAATTCTTCATATTCGAGCATCAGAGAGTACCAAACCCAAGGTTCAAGTTTATGATCCTGCCAAACAAGCACAACTTCTTACCATCGAGCTCAACTGTCTTGCTTGGGCTACCGCTCTCATGGACTGTGTTTATGCTTTTATTGAGATGGAAAACAAAACATGTGGAGAGCCTCCTTTTAGCATTCCTCAATTGCAATTTGTTCAAGCTGGTTTAGCCATTTCCAAAACAGAACCAAAACAAGTTTTCCTTGTTGAAGAACTCATCAATACACAAGGAACCAATATCTTTCGCAAATATCTGAACAATGACTCCCCTCAACCTCACATATTTGCACAATCCAAACGTACATTACGGGCACATTTCCTTTCATTTGCTCAGCATGTGCAATATGTCAAGAGTCATCAGGCTCTTTTCGTCTCTGACTACCAGGGTATTTTTGTATGATTTTGCAAAGAGTATCTATTAATCTTTATGTCTTTTTACAGGTAGTTTATCACATCTTACAGATCCTCAGATTATCACCAATCCGTAAGCTACCAGTGACTATAAATGTTTCAGCTATTGAATTTCATTCATTTTTAGCAAAGCCAAAGGTCCTGTTAGAACATTCGGAGGAGGAAACATAAACTTCGATCTTTTTTCTGGACAGGATGGCCATAAATGCAATGAATATTGCAACTACTATGGACTAGCACCTATTTGGGATGAAAAGGATCATCCTGTAGGAAATGACAATGTTAGCCTTCGGAATGGAAAAGAGAGTTCAACATCAGACACATCGGATGATATACCTTCCAAAATCAATGGGGCAGGCTTACAGAGTTTGAAGGATCACACATTAAAAGTATAAGTAGTATGTTTCACTTTGCAGCAGTTGAAAATAAAAAGTATTTTGGGGCATGTAATAATAATAAACCATTAGATCTCGACTACAGTAATAAGAAGTCAAAGGCAATGAACAGATACTGAACAAAATACAGTCTAGCACAGCTGGGCCTTGATTCTAGAGCATATAGTGATGAGAACTCAGAAGGAAACGAAGAAAACGGTCAAAAACTGACTGAGATATGTGATCCTCTCCTCCTCCACCCCTGATGGTCTCACAAGTACAGAACCGTGGATCGCACAGCCTAGCACAGCTAGGCCTTATTTCTAGAGTATATAACAATGAGAACTCAGAAGGAAACAAAGAAAACGGTCAAAAACTGACTGAGATATGTGATCCTCTCCTCCTCCACCCCTGATGGTCTCACAAGTACAGAACCGTGGATCGCACAGCCTAGCGCAGCTAGGCCTTATTTCTAAAGTATATAACAATGAGATTTCAGAAAAAAATAAAGAAAACGGTCAAATACTGACTGAGATATGTTATCTTCCTTTCTATTGCCTCTAACAAACCTATAAGTCTAGAATCAGAAAGTGCACCAGCTAGTACTGTTAGATCTTGAATCTGTGCCATAAGTAAATCAGGAATCACAAGCATTTGGACACTCTTACAAAATGGGAAGAGGAGAGGGATGCAGAAGGTTAGTTTGTCAATGACAGTGTGACGTCAAGAACACAAGTTTGCTTCTACTGACTCAGATATGGCAGATGTCTAAAGATAAACTTTTCTCTATTATGCTACTACTGCAGATAAGTTACACCCTGTTTATGCTTCCTCCTCTGAGCTTTCTTCATATCCATCTTCACAGCTTGTATCACCTGTATCTGTAAAGTCAAATGCCTCAACCGACTTGTGACTTTCCTCTTGATCCTCATCCTCTGTATTGGTAAAGTTCAATGCCTCTAGTAGATCATCATTTCCATGCTGCTCTTCTTCTGCAATATCAATCCTAGCATGGCCTTCTCGCAAAGCCTTCATTCCAGCAAGCAAGGCAAAACTTGCTTCATCATCTTGAACATTATTGATAGTATTTTGATTTTGTTTAAGCATTTCGTAGTTCAAATCTTGAAGGGGTCCTTGATTGATATCTTGAAACATTGCAAGCAAAGGGCAATAGATATTCCAGAATGTTTCTATTGATACCAATGGTCGGCCAAGAGCAGCATAAAATTCATTTGCACAGTAGCAAGCCAACGGAATACAAGACTATTAAAAAGTAAGTGGACCATCAGTTAAGAAAAGCTAAGTAATTACTTCTCGAGAGGATTGTCAACATCATATAATCCTTCATAAACTCCTTTCAAGAAAAGATTCTCATATCCAGGAGCAAAAGTACGTCGGAAAACAGACCAATTGGCTTCACTCTTTACATTATGGTGCTTGTGTTTGAACACATGCTGCAGTGTATCCCTCAAAGAAGGATCTAGTTCATGGCGAATAAGGGTGTGTACATTTGCCACATCATAATTTTCTGAACCAGGATCACTCTGAGTACAAACAGGAACTGCTATAAGCTTGTAATTGAGCATGTCTTGCTTTGGGAAAACCTCAATGCTTACTCACCTCCAAGTTGTCGAACAGCTTGGAAATAATATCTTGCAATAAGCCGTGGATTTTTGTTTGTCCACCAAACATGCAACCAATTGTTGAACCCAGTGAAAGGATCTATACTATTGTGAAGCCAAAGGCCAAACTTGGCACCCCATTTGTCATGTTGATCTTGTGCCCAAACATCATTGACTCCAGCGGCATAGTAACGTTTTCGTACAAAGCGATGAGCTCGACGGTTCTGAACAGCTTGAGGTTCCATTACTTTCAGAGCATTGGAAATTCTTTTACTATGCATGAATATTAAAAATCTAGAATAAGAGAAATTGATGCCAACTGTTGAACATACCGAGAGATTCGGATGTCACCCTCAATACGCAACTGCTTTCTAATATTTTCTGCACCACTCACAGGGTATGACTTCCATATCTCTAAAATCATCATTTCTAACTCCTCCTGGGAATATTGCTGCTGACGTGTGCTAGAAAGGTTCCACTCTTTACGGCGCCTTTTAACTGTTTTCAGACTAAAAGGCTGATTAGCACTAATATAGTAGAAATAAAGAGATATTACCTCAGACCATACATATTTCTATCAAAATGATCCATACAATGATTAGCAATTTGCTTATCATTGAGCCCAAGTTTGTAATAGTGAATCAAAACTGGTTGGAGAAGACCATCAGGAGCTAGCATTGTTTACGGAGTCATTTTTCAGTCAGAAAAACCAATTTACTACATACAACAGGGCTTGTGTTGATTTGAACGAGCCATAGATTATTGAACTTGGAAAGGAGCTATGTTTCCCAAGGTTATGCCCACTATAAAGTAGTGTGTCTTAGAATTGTAGGGCAAGTCGGCAAATTGTCGTGAATGTGGTCATGCCAAAATCATGCTTTTAATTGCCTTTTTTAGATGCTGCGACTCGTTGGCATACGATTCACGGTCACATGACAATGACACTTTTCTTTTACTGTACTCAAAATGATGTATCTAGTAGTGATAGGATACAAATATCATCACCCCCAGACCTAAAGCTGTCATTGCTTCATTGCTTTTCACTGGTTGAAAGCAGTAGAACACAAATATATAGATGCAAAAATTGCAGTGCACGGGGTCTTGAGAAAGTTGCCGTATAATGCCGTGTAATGCCGTGACTGCCATCAGAGGATATGGCCAAAAACAAAGCTGGCCAGTCTTGCTTTCCATACGAATGGCCTAGTCTCATCAAATATTCGCATTAACACTTTCACTGCTAAAATTCTTGCTCTTGACAAATACGTGGTTGTTTGAAACCAACTGGAACTGATGCTTGCTGGAAGATTTCAGCAACCGATTGGTCATTCTTCAAGCAACTCAAAGCCAGTAAAGAAAAAATTGTTGCGGCTGTGTAGCATTGCACAGTGGCGAAGATTAATATGACTATTCTGCAGCATATCTTGTGGTCCTAGTGGATATCTTACTTTTTTTTTGCATGCCTGAAGGGCGCGGAGACGATTTTTTGCATTGTCAGTTAAAAAAAAATACATTTTTTCATATGCATGATTAAGATTAAGGTAAAAATTGGGGTCCCAAGATGGCTGATGTTTTTATTAAGGTAAGAACTGGCCAAAATGATTAAGGTAAAAAACCCCAATTTTGGTTGATTTTAGATCAGGCATCTAAGGGGGATGCTGCTGAGCCAATAGCCAGCGAGACCGTGGTCCCAGACGAGGACAATGACATGAACTCTAACCTCACAAGTTCGGGGTCTGACAGTGACGATCGTCAAGACTGTGCAGTACTACCCTTTGTAGTAGATAGTACCATTAATGATGCGGACCTCACCA
The DNA here is from genome assembly GCA_027475525.1 of Macrolepiota albuminosa. Classification (NCBI taxonomy): domain Eukaryota; kingdom Fungi; phylum Basidiomycota; class Agaricomycetes; order Agaricales; family Agaricaceae; genus Macrolepiota; species Macrolepiota albuminosa. The sequence continues at coordinate 4,589,959 of JAMWFC010000049.1, read as the reverse complement.
ACCAGGTCCAAAATGCGCATACACCCCACATACCTGACGACGAAGAAAATGGGCCCCTGGGGTTAACTCAGGAGGATGTCCTTATTAAGGCACATGATGAGCAAAGGGCTCACATCAATAGGCGTATGGAAAATGTCCACCACACGACCAGCACTACTCAACTAGGAGACCAGTGGAAGGGCAAAGGGGTGGACCCAGGAAACTGGGGAGATATCCGCTTTGAGGAAGAGGAAATCAACCCACATATTCAACAAGAGATGCTCGACGATTACAATCTACATAGTACGCATCGCGACCTCCCAGATCACCGGGTTCACCAGTCTGTGCCTGAAGCCCCTGGAAACGAAGATTACTTCAGTGTGCCCGAGGGGAACGGGGAACATACTGACATCGAGGGTCAGGAGGAGGGTGATGATGATGACGTGATCACTCAGAAAGAGTTCCTGGAGTACTTGTGTGACCGCAAGACACTCACAAGGGAGCTAGACCACGACCAGAAGAAACAGGCCTCGGCCCACCGTAAGAGGAAAGATTGTACCGGATCCCTGCCACTCCAGCGAGCTAGGGGAATTGATTTGTAAGGTGGCTGAAGGCTCTAAAACGAAAGCAAAGTACAAGTCAACCGTCCGTAAGACGAGGGACAAGGCTGACCCGCTGAGCTCTACTAAGCCTATCATGCAAGTAACCCATGAAAGCGCGCTTGGCCGTGCCCTAGAACGACTAAACAATAAACGCAAGTATCCATTGGACAATTCTTCTAGCTCATCTTCCATCAATGAGTTGGATCCTGAGTCCCTGGATTCGAGCTCCGAAGCAGACGAAGGACAATCAGAATCTAGCTGCGACTCCTTGTCCAGTGTGAGTAGGATTCAAGCCTCCAAGAACCAGATTCTTGTCGGTCGTGCCACAAAGATACCGAAATACACGAGTTACTGCAATCATGTGAGTCGTTCTGGGTGTGTCAAGGTGTTGAGACAAAATCGAGACTGCGTACGAAATGTCGGGACGCGTCATTACAGCAGCGTACATTAATGAACCAATCATTTCACGATAGCGAGTTTTCTCTGCGGGTAGCGCGGGCAGGCGCGGCCATCGCAGAGCTGCGCCCAAGTGAGTATCCGCTGCTTCCATTGTAGCTGCTGCGCACGGCACGGAAATCTATTTCCGTGCTCTCCCCAGTGTCTAATCTTTCTCCATTTTATGTCACAGAGCGCGTGGTCAACCAGCCTTGTTTACGAACTAATATTACATGCGTCATTGGAAAGTAAAAGACTGCACAGCCGACTAACAATACAATAAAGAATGATGAAAGTAACAAGAGCTCGAAAGCAGTTGGTTTGGCAAGCAGGAGTTTCCAGAAAGCAAGATTGACATCAACTTTAGAAGCACGGATCGAAGCAATAGCCAAGTAGAGACAACCCCAGAGATCACTCCGCCAGATCCAAACCGTGTGTGACCTAGATCTTGATTTTTTTCCTTCCAGGCTTCGGAGTTCCGTCATTGTCATGTACAGGGTTGATACGTTTAAAGCCAACTTCAGAGGGCGCGATTTGAGTCTCCATCTCTGTCTGAGTATCCTCGCATGTTTCTTGAAGAGATATCCGGGTTGATTGAGAAGTCGTGGTGTTCGTAGTATCGGTACTAATGATTTTGAGAGAAGGTTTCAGCCGAGATGTCTATATGTTGTTGGAAGCATACTCTCGGTAAAAGAAGAGGACATGTACCAGTTCCGCGAGTTTCAGAAGGCGCCTTTCAACAGCTGGATCTGGGTTGAAGTATTCCGTGTATTTTACACTACTCAGTGCCTCGCGATTGACGATAAAAGTTTTTGGTTGCATATTCTTCCTGGCCTTAGGTTGTTTAGCTTTAGCGTTTTCTTTTATGTTAGCATTTTCGTTCTGTGGAAATCCGAGGTCATTAAGAACGGTTATCTGCTGGGTCAATAATCCTGTGAGTGGCCTAGGGTGAGCATACGCGACATTAAGAAAGAGTATGCGTCGACCTTCTCTTTCTAGTCTACCGATCAGACGGCGAGAAACGTCACGAGATGTGCCTCGAAAACCTTGAGGGAAAAAATAGCAAGAAGCCGTGAAAGATCCCACCATTTGCTTTCGTGAAGTCGGCTGTCACGAATGTCCCTTTAAGTGTTTCGGCAATTTTTATGGATCGCCTGAACCAGTTCATGACAACGCATCAAAAATTGGACATTAGAAAGACTGGAAAAGCATGCCTGAAGAGAGCAAGGTCTTGAAATTTGGAAAGAATAGTAGTGTATAAGTCGGTGATTAACGGCCAGGAATTAGCAGCTTTCAGGCGGCAAGAGAAACAATGGAATTCCGAAGGCAAGCGAGGATCGTCAACGGAATGATATCTGAAATAGAGTTAGAGCTCCTGTCTCCATGCGTTGAACAGTCATTACCCCATGCACCTATATAATACGACAGTGAGGAAGATAAAATCGATTTCAAACGGGAAAACTAACCAAATATGAAACCACCTCCCACAACCACCCTCACAGAAGCAATTTGAATCCTCGACCTGCAATGCAACGGCAGAAAAGATCGGGTTGAAGGAGTCGTTGAAAGAAAGGAAGAACAACCTACGCTGACGCCACAATCGCATTCAAGACCATGATCAGGGATACTCTTGCCCATGGACGAAGTGCGTTTGTAAGTAGCCCGGCTTTTTTCAGCAGCTTTTACGTCTAATTCTGAACCAAACGACGCAATGGATTCCGCTTGTGTTTCCGTGCCTATCATCAATAGTCAGCGCGAATCAAAGTAAGGAGGTACATGGTCCCTAACCGAGGGGTGCAGTTTCGTTCGAAATAGGCTGGGTGTGCATGTCTTTGACCAACTTCTCTGAGACGCCTGTTAAATGCGCTTCTTCTATATCCATAGGTCCGCAGAGAGGTTCAATAACGCCAGTCTCATCGTTCCTGATTCCACTCGGAATTAGAGGTCCGGGGACATCATTCTCCACTTTTTTCACGTAGGTACCGTCAGGAAGGCGCACATAATCAGGATCATCTTCTCCTTCGCCATCAGCGTCGTCCAATTCGACAGCCTGGTCGCCAGACCATGCGATGTTCCTCGTTATGGCATCCATAATTTGTTCTTCCTGAGCAGGGTAAGAGCTGGTGCGCGAACCGATCGTAACGTCTTTCTGACGCCTCCACACGAGTGGGAGTGTCAAGATCTGAGGACTACTCGATTCATTTTAATGACTTACGACTGCATATACGAGTACGGTACGGTAGAGATGACAGTATCAATACAAGATGTCCGAAGGATTGTGACTGTGACATTCGACCGTGTCTCGCATTCCTTCCGTTCGAATATGTACTTACGGTGGAGTGGTCACGTGTTGTCAGCTGGGCCTTTTTTTATTTTTATTTTTATTTTATTATTATTTTTTTTGGAGTAGCGTTTCGATGGCTGGGGAGCCGACGCCCATGGCGAGACTCCCGCGCCCGCTTGGCTGCTCACCTGGGATTTAAACCAGGTTACAATAAAAACTTGGGCAGCTAGAGGTGTTTCTCCCTGAGGAAATTCTTTTACGCATGTGTGTGGGGCTCACGACCCAGGGTGATATCTTATCCTATTCCGTTTCTTGAGCTGGGCCTACTACCCACTAAAACCCTGCCTTGATTTGTCTGTTGGCCGTCTTCCAGGACGGTTAGATCTATTATGCCTGTTTCCTCCCATGTCTCTTCTACGAGCAGTTGAGGGATTGATTTCTTGCCTAAGGTTCTGTTTGTTAGTTTGACATCCAAATTCGCTCTGCTTAGTAGCGTTTCATTCCATCTATTGATGACTTCTATTGTTGAGTGTGGGTTTCTGTCTCTGCTAATAACTCTCTCGCAATGCAGTGACCAGAAGAAATGTGTGGCCTCCAGGAGTCACCATTAGAGGAAACTATGAGGAGAGGTGCTAGGAGGTAGTGCCACAGATGGACTTTTATCTTGGCAAACACGGTAGTGCATAGTATATAAAATAACTACTTCACATGTATACAACAACGAATTGTAACCTCTTGAGCAGACAGTTACACTTAGTGTTCAAATTGTGCTAGCTTTTTCTGACTTCGTCACTAAGTTGGGTGCTAGCCTTGTCTATTTCATCTTTGTCATTTACAGTGCCACCTACAGGCACAATATGCTGCGCTACTCGTTTTTTTTTTTCTATATCCTTGTTTAAGCTACAACACTTACTGTCTGCCAGGTAGCACCCGAGGTGCTATAATCTAGCGCATCATTCTATCACCTCTGCTCAAGCACACTGGGACCTTGTTGGGACCTCTCACAACTATGTACGCTAAGTGCTGGAGACAGTGTTGTACTGCATATATGTCCAGCGCATCCAACTACAGTTGGTGTCATCACTGGGAGGTGTTCAGGGCACATCAGCACAAACAAGGGTTTATGCACTAGCGATATGGTTGTCCATACCAGCCTGAATGCAGTGCTTGCAATTGCCAATCACTATAATTTGACACTATCTTCTGTTCAGCTAGAAGGCAGTGCAGGTACATCTTCAGTGCTGCAGATCACTGTTGGTCAGGCAGTGCAAGGTTGTCTCAGGATTCTGAATAGAAAGACATACATGATTTGTCAATAGAGAGCAAGGAAGAACAGACAGAAAAATAGTGGTGTTTGAGATAGAGTTGTGAACGTGTCACGAACACATGACCAGAGAGTAGCCAAATTGAAGAGGAACTTAATCATACCTCAGTTGTTATCACACCAACTGAGTTGGACTGTGTAAAACAAGTTATGGGCCCCGACCAACTCAAAACATAGAACAACTCACCGAATAGACTAGAAATCAAACCAAACTTGAAACATAGACACCATGGCACAGAATTCACTGCTGCTTTTGTTACTGATGGATGAAAAATTCCATGGAACAAACTGAATGGCATTTAAGATGATTATAACCAAAGCCACATGTGGGTGAGGATTGTTGGAATACTTAAACGGGACAATCATAAACCCAGATCATGGCCAAGGGAAGAACAAAGATGAGCAGAACATTGTAGAAACAAAGTGGTGGGGAGCATCAAACCCAACAGCCAAAGAATGGATTCAACGCAATGCATATGCACGTAGTATGATCACTCTGAACGTTATAAATCCAGTTGGAGCTGAAGTAAATATAAAAGGATCAGCAGTGGAGGCATGGGCATCACTCACCATGTTTTACAATGCTAAGTCTGATCTGGGACTGATTCACATTGAAGAGGAGTTAAACGCCATCAAATACGTGGATAGGTCTAATATTGAAGCACATTTCCGAGCTATGTGTACCGCTTGAGCCAAGGCAAACAACTAAGGAGCAGAAATTGACGATAAATGTTTCTGCACATACATCATCAAATTGATGCCAGGCTCTTGGGTGGCAGTAACTGGTGCACTCTTAACAGAAAACACATCAGCCAAAGTTATTGCGGGACTTACTATGCACACATGTACAAGCATTGTCAACTCAGGCTAGAAATTATTGAGGAGATAAGGAGAAAGTAGTATGCAACAATTGCAAAAGGACTGGCTATTCGAAAGAGAAATGCTTCAGAAAAGGTGGAGGAATGGAGGAACAATTCTCCGACTGGTGGAAAAAGGGGAATAAGCAGTCCCAGAGTACAACAGCAGCATCTAATAATCCACAATCAACAATGACAACTACTGCTATAGCACCGCCACAGGCTAATGCTACGGTAGTCTCAGCTAGCAATGCTAATAACGTTCAATGTTTTGCATTTGTGACTATGTCAGTGGTAAACAACAGAGATTTGAAATAGAAAACCATCACATATGCCAACTTGGCTGCAAGCCACCACTTTTTTACAGAGAAATCAGACTTCATTACATATAATACCCATAACCATGGAGATTTAATAGGGTCTACGGCAAAAGGCAGCAAATTCAGAATCCATGGCTGCAGACAAGTCCAAAAATGGGTCTAGTATGGAGGAGAAATGGTGGAGCTTACTTTTGAAAATGCATTACACACACTGGAGCTTACACACAACCTCATATCAGTGGGATCGCTAATTAGAAAAGGGGTGAGAATGGAAATTAACAGAAAGGGAGCAACACTGTTCGACATAGATAGGAAATCATTCCTCCACTGCCCCATGAATAGAACCATGTTCATAGTTAACTTTGTTGAACCATTCCTGAGTGCAATGGCAATGCAATTGCTGACTCACCCTGTCAATTTTGAGATGTGGCACAGGCGACTTGGACATGTAGAGGAGAGTACTATGCATAAGATGATGCGAAATGAAATGGTGAGAGGGCTAGATGTCACAAAGTCTTCAGTCACTGGAAAATGTGAGGATTGTATAATAGGAAAACACTCACAACAACCTTTCGACACAATTATTGAACCAGAGTGTGAACTATACAAGCAAGTTGCTTTTGATATATGGAGACTGGCACACATCCAAATGACCGGTGGCAAGACACTTATGCTGGTAGCAGTTGATCAGGGAGGAGCAGAATGCAATGCTTGGTACTTGTCACATAAAACAAAGGAAGCTACGATGGAATGTTTGGAGACCTTTGACAAGCAAGTGGAGAATCAGACCAGGTATAGAATCAAGCGGATGAGAACTATTGGGGGAACCAAGTTCAAAAACGAACTATGGGACACATACTGTGGAAAGAGAGGAATTATATATGAAACAACCCCACCTCATTCATCAGCCACAAATGATATAGTTGAGAGAAGAAATCATATGATTCTCAATTTGGCACAAAGCATGTTGCACAAGTTACGACTGCCATTGCACTACTGGAGGGAGGCTACATCAACAGCAATATATATTATCAACTTCATACCAAGCGCTAGGCATTCAGATAAGACACTATTTGAAATAAGGACTGGGAACAAGCCCAACATTTCATATTTACAGCTATTTGGCTGTATCACTTATGCAAAGGTACTGAGGACAGATAGGAACAGCAAACTTGAACCACGGTTGTGTAAGGCAGTTTTGATTGGATATTTTGAAAAAGGGGATTACAAATTGTTAGAACAAAGCACAGAGCAGATTTTTTGGTCTAGAGACGTGATTTTTGAGGAGGGACTATCAAATCACATGCTGAAACACAAACACCAGGACAATCTGGCAGACCTTATAGAGATACTGGGAGTTGACTGTAATGATGAACCTATAAACAAGAATGCAAACAATACAAACAGCATCAAAAAGACAGTGCCAGTAAACCTGGAGGTAACCAACAACATTCATTGCACTGCCACAACAGAACTAAGAAGATCAGCCCATATTGCCACCAAAACTGCCACTGACCCTGAAGTGAGAAGCGACGTGCCAATTGAAGAGAACTTGTCTGACCCCAAAAGTGAAGAAGAGACTTTTTGAGCAGCTCCAGATGCATTAGCAACAGGAGTCTATAAGTACGTCCAGATGGAGCACGTACAATGAAAAACTGATGGACTTTTGTGCTTAAGTATGACACAAATGGAAAGGTTATTGGACGGAAAGCATGACTGGTTGCAAAAGGGTTTTTACAATTACAAGGAGTCAATTTCTTTGCCACATATGCCTCAGTAGTAAAGTACAAGTCATTACACATAAATCTTGCTGTTGGAACAGTTAAAGACTACAAAATATGGCAAATCAATTATGCAAGCGCATATCTTAATGCATCTACACAAGCACCAATTCTAATGGAGCAACCAGAGGGATACAAAATGAAACCAAGCGACGTGCTTAAAATTGATATCAATTCAGGCATACGAGTTCGGGGGAGTACCAAAAGGCATGATGCAGATAGCAAGAAAAGTCTAGTGTCACTTTTAGATAAGGCGATATACAGAACAATGGATGGTGCTTACAACTGGTGGTGTACTCTTGATGAGGACATGAAATGCTTAGGCTATACACAATCTGAGGCAGATCAGTCCATACAATCAAGAAATAGGAATGGTGAGATTACTATTACAAGCACATACACAGACGACACTTCAGGAATGTCATCATCGAAGGAAGAAGCCATACGTGCATGAAAGAAACTGGGGGAGAGATACAAGATCAAAGATCTGGGAGACATTAATTTTATACTGAGGATTCAAGTTATGTGCAACCGGACAATGAAACTTATCAGTCTAGATCAAGAGGAGTACTTAAAATAAACCCTAGAAAAATACGGCATGGCAGAGTGTACCCCAAAGTATACACCACTACTGTCAGGGGACTCCTCATTTCTTCCGTATTGGATTGACTAGAACTAGAGTGAATACAAGATGTTGTCTTATGTAATACTCTAATGGATACCTATAGTGTCGTTGATGCTAGTACAAGTGTGATGTTCTGTTACATATCCCCAATGAGACTGAACACTCAGTCTTAGGAAAAGGAGTAGAAGTGAAAACAAAATATGCACAGTAGTGCAAGCATCAGTTAGAGATGCATATCATGTCGCAGGCAACGGTTAGTACCATGAATAAGGTAGTAGTGTCCTCAATAACACTTGAGCTTGAAATATCTGATTGCGCCAGTGCACATATAATACAAGCAGCAGAAGAGCACAATAAAATTGAAAGTACAAAAAAACATATATACATGCTACACTGGAGTGTGTGTCAGCCTGGAAACATTGAGTGTATACTCAGGGTTACCTAGTAAAATTAAGTGGGTCTATGACCTGTCTGATGAGGCCCCCACGACCATGCCTGTCTCTGTCACCATTGACTCCTTCTCTGGTGCGACGTTACTTGCAGGAGAAGGAGGCGCCAATTCTGTCCTCGGTGGGGTAGTTGACCCCTTGACTGCAGGCAAATTTACCACCATAGGCTCAGTAAGTGCAATGTTAATTGCAGGAGGCTTGGTAGTGAGCGTACCATGCACTGACGTTCAGTTCAGGAGATTGATCCAATTCAGGTCCATTCCAATGAGGTAGTAGAGGCCATTGGCCTCAGGGTTGACAGGAAGATTGCTCTCCTTGTTGTGCTTGAACATAAGACAATAATAGTCGTCTTTGGTCATCTCCTGCCATCCATCCCATTGCGAGATTGTGGAAGAGGTGCCATACATGGAGAGATGCTTCATGTACTCATTATCGATCTGCTTAAAGATGTCCATAGACATTGTGGAGGAGTGGAACTGCTATTCCAGGAAGACCATGCCATAAGTATAGGCGTGGTCCACCCAGTCCAGTGGAATCCGGTTGTGTAGGAAGACATGTAGCATGTTGTCATTGGAGAAGTTCCATGCCTGCTTATTGGGCACATGAACTTGATAAATCTTGAGCTTTGGCCCAAGCTGGGGCTCAAATGGTTGCTTGGGAAACATGGCATCATATAAGGCAATTGCCTCATGGTACAGCGCTGGCCAGGCCACAACAAGGGTCATGCGCCAGACAATCACAGGTTTGGCTGCACTATTAGCACAGAGAACTCGACATAACATGAACCTGAAGAGGGTTCACCAGTGCATACGGTAGGTGTGGTCCACCGCGATGCTCTGATAGGTGTTTTTCAGCCCAGGATGTCCAAAGATCAGCATGTACTGTGCCAGCTGATCCAAGTTGAACAGCGTGGCTAGATCTTGAGTGCGCATTACATGCAGCACCGTGGAACCATCTTCTTTTGTGCACAGAAAGCACCCTGGAATGTGTCGTCCCTCCACAAGAGCAAGGTCATCAGGGCCCTGCATTGGGTTGACAAGGTCCTGGTATTGAGGCTCCTTCATCAGGACATGCAAAGCCTCAACTGTTCACTGTGCAAACATCTGAAGCTCCATGATCAACATATAGGTGACAATTCTATCGCAAAGTGGGATGTGAATATTCATATAATACTTGTAGAGCTGGTCCAGCTCTAACGGAGTGTGGGGAAGACTGTGCAGGGCATACTTGTACACAATTGTACCTGGGATGTGGGCATGCTGGCCAGAGGCATACTCATACAACGCTGCTCTATTGGCATCAGCTCCCCTCAGCACCGTATTTGTGGCATACAAATAGTAAGTGCAGTGGCTGAGTGCTCTTCTAAAGCATGAATTCATTCGCTCAATATCAAGTGGCCCCCACACTTTCACTCCCATGCCATCGGGGATTCTTCCCAAGAACTCATCCTCGGCCCTATATTTCAGGGCCTGCAACTCCTTGGCATGGTTTGCCTTCTTCTTTGTGATGCACTTATTGCACGATACTTGTTGGAATCGGTCTGCTGCCAATTCCCCCTCCTCTCTGTCCTCCTCCTGCTCTGAGCTTGACTCTTCATAGTTGCTCTCATTGAACAAGGATGCAACTGGCGCTTTGCCTTTTCCAGGCATGGATTTCCCTCTTGAGGTTGCCACCAGACCATCATATTGTTCTGGTGTGCAAGGGTCTGGGGTCAAGATGACCATGGAGTACTGTTCTGGTGGGGCTGGTACAAACACCAGCAGCATGAAGAGCATCTGGACTTCTCTTGCTCGTGCAGGAATGCTAGCAGGGCAGGCTATGACCTCCAATTTAGAGGCATTGAGAGGCGGCTTGCAGCCATGATGCTGATGAGATGGCCCCAACCTTGCCAGGGCAGATGAAACAGTTTGTGGCTGAGCTACCAGAGGGGCAGGTGCATTTCATGCCAGAGTTCTCCTTTCCAACTCAGCGTGGGATGTACTAAGAGTTGGCACCTGAGGCGCTGTGGTAACAGTTTTGGACCTCACAGGTGGGGCCTGAGATGGTGCGGTTTCCTGCTGGCCCAAGGACAGGTCAGCCAGAGGCTCACTGACAACAGTCAGTGACTCTGACTAAGCCTGAGGAGCCACGGTGGGTAGCTGCGAAGATGAAACAATGGGCTGAGCAGGCTGCTCCAGGTGTGCTGGTCATGCTGCCGATAGCATCCTAGCCCATGGAGGCTTGACCGGTCAGATAGGCTGATATCTCACCCTCTTGACCTCAGTGGTTGGTTCCTCCATGGCCAAAACTTTGTGCTTAGATGTGCAATCAATCTGTTCCAGCGCTGATATGCGCTGCCTTTTCATCAGCTCAATCTGGTCAAGCAACCCCTCCATGACGACAATGGCCAAACTGTCCTGCTGCTTCCAAATAGCTGAGGAGTGCGCCTGGCACTGCTGAGTTCTGTGCTTGTGGTGCAAGTTCCATATATGGCTCTACCATGGACCAATGTGCCTATGGTACAGATGGCGGTTCCATCACCACACCCACATATATCAGAATTGACGCATGCAAGCACGTTGGTGGTATCTGATAGTAGTGCTCTGAGCGCATGCTGTCCTCTGGGCACTTATAGCACTCCTCATCATCAACCTCCATTTCTTGCAAGTGGAGGGGAGTCTGGTATGGAAGCAGTTCTTTGCAGCCTGGATAGGCCATGCCCACAGGATGGTGTTGGCCTGCCACCAGATATGGCAGCTGCCTCTGATAGTCTGATGGATACTGTTGCATTTGTATATTTGAGGGGCTCCCCCCACCATTAGAGCCTTGCAGGCTCTGATCAATTTTTTGTGGCCTCCAATAGGCTATTGCAAACAACATACTAGTGATGTGTATTGGGAGAAGAAAAGAAGAAAAAAAATCTCCTAACTCTGCCAGTGGTGTAACAATCACAAATATCTACCACCTAGTCTTTCACTGGTCATCAAAGTGGACTTTGTCCACATTTCACCACCACATGCATGTTATGCACGTTTTGCTAGCTGTTGCAGGCGTTTCATGCCCTGCAGCTCTAGGTACCTGTCCATTGCTGCAAGATCTTTGCAGTTCACTAGTGGTTCCCAAGTAGTATCACCTAAGCTCCACCTTATCTTGAATTCGAGGTTTCTCCCTATTTACCTATGACTTATGAGGTCATCTACAAACCATTCCTGGTCATCACCAGTTCCAAAGTCATATGGTTCTGGGATTGCGCACTTAGAGAAGAGCGCGTCACTATTGGCCAAGTATGGTTGCAACAGCAACACATGGAACTTAGGGACTATCCTGCGCATCTGCAGCGCATGGGGCAGTTCCAGCACATAGTTAGACATGCTTGGCTCAGCCTCAAAGACCCTATATGGTCCAATCCATTTTGGACACAGCTTACTCACTCTGCCTTTTGGCAAGTTCAAGTTCTTCATCAAAAGGTACACTAGGTTCCCTTTCTTGATGTCCGGATCATCATGTCTGCAATTATTTGCATGTTTCATCTGCCATACATGCAATTCTATAATTGCATCATGGGCATCCACTAGGTTTTGTAGCGTGGTGTGCGCAAACTGCTTTACTCCAACATGAATAGCTTTGTTAGTGCAAAGTTCACGAATCATGGATAACATATAGCCATTATTGAGCTCAAAGGGTGAATACCCCGTGGTTTTGGATATGCTCACGTTTATAGTGGACATCTATCCACCCAGTCCTTCTGATCAGGATGAACAAACGCTTGCAGGATCTGTGTGATGTTTCTATTTGCCCATTCTGTCTGGCCATCCGTTTGCGGATAAAAGGACATCAACATGAGCAACTTTGCTCTGAGCATCTTGTGCAGCTCTTTCCACCATTTGGAGGTGAACTTAGCATTTCAATTGCTTACAATCAAGCTTGGCAATCCATGGAGGCATACTATCTTCTTGAGATAGATCCAAGACAAGTCCAAAGCTGTCATGGTAGTCCTCAATGAAATGAGATGGACCATACTGATTATTCTGCAGATTACTACCCATAGGTAGTTACAACCCTTCGACTCTGGGAATGGACCTATAAAGTCCATCCTGATCAAATCCCAGGGTTTGATTGGTGTAGGAAGCGAATGAAGCTTTTCTGGTGGCTTCAATGTCAATACTTTTGACTGTTGACATAGCTTGCATGTCGAGCAGAATTGACTCATTTCCTTGGTCATTTGCAGCCACCAGTACCAGCATTGCACATAGTCCAGCGTTTTCTGAGTTCCAAAGTGGCCTACTACTCTGTGGGCCTGATCCAGGATAGTCATGATCAATGACCTTGCTCCTCCACCTTGAAGTGCAAATGTGCTTGGATATTGGTTATAATCTCTATGAAGAGATTGTCGTCCTTGTATCCTTGCTGGATATGTGCGCAAAATTGTGCATTGCCTAGGTCAATTAGCACAGGATGATGGTCATGCAAGTCCAATGCCTGCTGGAGAGTCATCTCCACACCACTAGGATGCACCTTCTGCTTCATTTCTTTGCCTGGCTGGGGAATCTCATAATCCACCAGCACCTGCACCTCAATATTATAAGCTTCTCATTGTTCTTGAAGTCACTTTCTGCAATGTGATTTCTGTGCTCACATGGTGTGTAGCTCAACTGTATATTCCTTGATTTCATGGAACTTATGCAGGGGCAAGTCCTCGCCCTCCGGGTCGATGTGTTTGTCCACCTGAACATAGTTGTGCACATCATAGATGTCATCTTGAGTATCACTCTTGAAATATTGAGACAGGCAGTCCACCACCTTGTTTAATTCACCTTTTACATAGGTGATGTTGAACTGATATTGCGACATGTAGTTGATCCAGCAATGTTGTCGCAGTGATAGATGCACTTGGGTCTTAAAAAACTCGAGTGCCTTGTGATCCATAATGATATGGATCTTATACTCCATCAGCTTATCCTCCCACTTTAGGAGGGCTTCCAGGATAGCGAGTGTTTTCAACTCATGAACAGCATAGTTTTGCTGTGCAACAGTGAACTTACAGGACATAAATCCCACTGGTTGGCAAGTTTGCCATGTTTTACCTTGGCCAAACATGGCCCCAACCCTGGTCTTTGATGCATTGCATATGAGCCAAATGGGCTCGTCAAGGCATGGATCAATTGGCCAGATCACTGGTGTCTTTATGCAAATGTGCTTAATCATCTTGAAGCACCACTGATGCAGCAGTTTCCAGTGAAAAGGGGACCCATTCTGCGTCATAGCCATCAGTGGCCCAGTGTATGCCGTGATATCTGATAAAAAGTTACCAATATAGTTCACTAATCCAACAAAGCGCTGGATATCATTATACGTGCGTGGAGTATGCCACTCTCAAATATGATCAAGTTTGTCTGTGTCCAGGTGAATACCCTTCTCATCAATGACGTGACCAAGACAGTCTATACTGGGTGCATACAACTTGCACTTCTTCATATTGTCTAAATAGACATGCATAAACTTCCCAATTACATCTTGGAAGATTGAGGTCATTAACCTCTGAAATGTCGCTGGTGCATTACAGTCACCAATCTGCATAATATTACTCACGAATGTCCCCATCAGGGATGAAAACAGTGTCTTTGGTATATTCTCTTCATGTATATGAACCTGTTTGTACACATCTATTAGGTCGATTTTTGACCTATATTTCACTGGGGCGACATCTTCGTGTATGACTTTCTAATCTAGAAGAGGTGTTATGTCCTTGACTGTATTATCATTGCGCTGTTGCGCATCCAATGCAGTTTGTAATGTCTTATCCTTCTTGGAATACACAGTAAAGGTGCAGCTTGCACTGCTGGTTGTGGTTCCCACCACTTTGCATTTATGTATCTGTTCATCTTTTCACAAAGCTAATTCTGTAGTACTCATAGACAACAAGGCAAATGGTACTTGTACTGCTTATTATCGTCAATGAGATTAATCTCATGATTAACCTCCCGCCACAGAGGAAGTTCTTCCTTCATTCTGTTGATAATATCAGCGAACTCATGTTGCCATTACTGGCACAATTGAGGAATATCTTTCTCTGTAAGGCTCACTGCCTTGCCTTTCCCTTTTGATACGCATGCTATTTGTGGCTGAACCTTTGGTTCAAATTGCTCCTGTAAGGTACGTACGTGCTCTTTTATGAGATCTCCTGGATTCAACCTTACGACTGGTTGCCTCCTCGCTGCTCTTGTTGTATTTGACGACAATTGCACACTTCTTGCCTTCAGCAATACACCATCAAATACAATATCCGACGCTTTGGAGATCTCATCCTCCCATGCATGATGGTATACTTCTCCCATCTGGGTTGACTGCACCCTTTCCATAATCTGCATCACTATTGATGCTACCAACTTGTTCCACTCTTGTGGCATTTGTGGGTCATACATCCATTGCACTTCTGGCTGAGACACTGGTTGATCCATTAGTGACCTCGTGCTTCCCACAGTTCCTATTGTACTATATACCTCGTCCTTGACAAGATCCTCTATCCTTACTCAAGAGCTAGTCAGTTGGCATTCCAGTGACTCCACCACATGTTTACCACGCTCATTCTTACACTGTGTAGCCTAATTAGGCTTTTCATTTATACACTCAACCACATCCAGGTGCTTTTCCTTCTTCAGAGTTCCTTGAAACTCTTCCTCAGACATCAAGATAGCCAGTGAGTCTGCCGGAAAGCTTTTTGATGGGACATGCTCATCCTCCACCTCCTGTACAGTTGCTCTCTTGCAACCATCTAGTCAGTTGCATTCATCACGCTGCTTTTCAGTTGCACAATAGTGCCTCAGGTGCCCATCCATTCACCATGACCATGTCATTCACAAAGTCCAAAGACATCTTGTTCTTACACATAAACGGCGTACCAATGAACATATCATAGTGATCAAAATTTGCTATGTCCACATACTCCTTGGTCGATGTCCCCAATGTCTTTATCCTCACTTCAGCACCAAACTGTACCATGGCACAACTCCCTACGGTCCTCAACTGGAGCATCAATAGCTCCTCCAACTCATGAACACAAATTGCGTTAACATGAGCAAACTGGGGCATAATGCCCATAGTGGTACTCCCAGAGTCCCACAAAGTCCAGGCAGGATGTCCATTGACATCCACATAGGTTACCAAACACTTGTAAGGGTGACCTCTAGAGGCTGTGGCTCAGTTACACAGCTGGCAGAGGGAGATCCAAAGTCTATTAGAGTATGTACTGACAATATCATAATAACTACTCACCTGGCAGAGAGAGATCCAAAAAGAACAAGTCTAGGGATTCCCTATGCCAGGTTGGATGCTTCTGGGGCTTCTGAAGCATGGGAAACAACTGTACAGTACAACAAAACCTTAAAAACTCGAAAATTGACTAACCAAACAACTGTGCAAACAAGGCAGGAAAACTCTGGACTTTAGAAGTCAGAAAGGCAAACTCTGGCTTATATAAGCAGTCTGGAAGCGGTGCTGAAGGGCCTACACTTGTCTGAATGGTAGCTAAAGAACCAGAGCACCTCAAGGGCTGAGAGTAGTACTAACAGATAGTGTTGAAAGAATAGAAACAGTAAAATGAAATAATGTCAGAAGAAATAAGAGAATGAATGAAGGGAGAGTGAAGGAATAAGGAGTGAGAAAAGGAAGAAATGAGGAGTCCCCTGACAACACTCCTTTTCTTTGGGAGTATATCGTGGCCGCTGCAACTTATTGGTTGCCTTCTGCAGTGTGACACGTCTCATTTGGATGCGTTGATCTCCATGGCACTCGGTCAGTGCAAACAAGTGCTCTTCCTCATCATTGCAAGTATAGTAGTCACTGTCATACATGTCCACTGTGACGTATTCATTGCCATCTATCTGGACACTCTTAGTGTCCTCCATGTCCGAGCTATCAGCCTCTACTTGCGGCTCTTCTTCCACCTCCTTGATGACCTTGTTGTCCTCATTGTCACTGACAGGGGCTCAGCCTCAACAAGAAGAAATGATTACACTGGAGGCAGCCATAAAATAGATGATGTACCATAAAGAACTCCAAGAGAGGTCAAAGAGTCAGAAATCTATGAGTGGTGGGAATTCAATGACAGCTGGTAGATGAGCTAAATCAAAAGCTCAAAGCCTGAAGCAGAGGAGACTGCAGATAAGCAAAAGCCTATGCCTTATCCCAAAGGTTTTAAGCTTGTTGCAGCATGAGAAAGACTGAAGTTGTGGCAGCCATACAAGCCTATGAGGCCTATGATGAACAATTCTATAGAAAACAGAGCATTGGTATTCTCAGATGCAGAGGTAGAAAATTTTTTCACCATGATGAGCATGGCATGGGCTGATTAAACAAAAGCCACCTACACCACTGGTCTGCTACTGTTCCATGTTTTCTGCAATTTTAGGGGAATCAGTGAAGAAGCTTGAGCACTAGTTATGCATAGTGTATTGGAAGTGTTTGTAGCAGCGTTGATGGGAGCATATTTCAAAACAGCAATAGAAAACTTCATTGCAGGAAATAGAGCATGGCATCTGCTGCACAACATGAACTGGGAAATGGATAAAGCAAGGTTACAAACACTGATGAGAGCTGCTGACAAATTAGCTCTAAGCTTGTCCAAAAAGAAAAAATGATTGCCTTGTACTCCAGCATTTCTAATAGCAATGCATGAGCAGCTGGAAGTATCTTTCCAGAATCCTGACCCATTAAAGGTAGCAGTTTTTGCATGTGCAATGATGGTTTTCTATGCTGCCACCAGACTAGGAGAATTCATTGTACCAACATTATCATCCTTTGATCTATCACTACACATCAAACTGAGCAATGTTACTTACTCTAAAGATTGTTCAGGACATCAATCCATCATCTTTTTCATTTCCCAAACCAAGACAGCAGTTCACAGGGAAACAGTGTCCTAGGCAAAGCAAAACAACCTATCAGACCCCAAAGAAGCTTTGCAAACTCATCTTTATGTAAACAACCTGCCTAAGGAAGGTCCTCTATTTGCATTCTGAGGTCTACTTTAGTAGACTGAGGTTTTACTACCTGCTTTGGCGTGCATTTTGTTCTCGAAATTTGTGCCCCTCACATGATCTTCTACTGGCTATGTCCTCAATATTTGCTTCCTTTTGGCTATCTTTACTGGCTATTACTACCAGCTATTACTACCATGTCCTTAATATTTGCTCTCTGTCGGCTATCTTTACTAGCTATTACCACTATATCCTTGAAATTTGCTCCCTTTTGGCTATCTTTACTGGCTATTATGTTGCTCCTCTTTTTTGCTATCTCTGCTGAGTAATTAATCAATTTTTTTATATTAAAGAATTATACTTATATATCTATATTTTAAGTTGTTTTTCTTTTCTGTATTGAGTGCATTATTGTTTTTTTCTTTTACCAAGTTAAGAGATTTATATATATATATATATATGTTTTTTTTTGGAATATGTAATTTGTTTCATGTTGTTAAATGCCTTGTTTATTATTACATCTAGTACCTAGAAAGAGGAGCATACATGAAAATTGTACAATTATGTGAATTTTTTTTTTTGCTCTAGCAGTCATTATTCTGTTCTCTTCATTTATTTTCATTTTTGAAAATTAGACCACATTGTCTTTGGTATTCATAGAACTTTTTGAATTATTTTTTCTATAAGCTTGTATAGATCCAGTTTTCTGTCTAATAGAATATGCTTATATAAGCTAATACTCCATCAATAGTTTATGTAAGCTGTTGCTCCAGCAATAGTTTATATAAGCTGATACTCCAGCAATGATTTATGTAAGCTGATGCTCCAGCAGTAGTTTATATAAGCTATTGCTTCTGTAATAGTTTATTGTTTGATCAATCTGTTTTGCATTTTGATATATTGATTGAGTTTATAAATTTGCTTTCTTTTAGCATTTTATACCTAGTTGTCAATCTGCTATGATGCTAAGTGTCATTGAATAAAAATTGTACATGAGAGTTGTCAAACTATAACTCCTTTTATTTATGCATATTTAAAGAGTCAACTGTTATGATTTTAGTCTCTTATCTACATTAACTAATACATTTAATATATTGAAATAAATAATTAGAGAGCTATTAGAAACTGAAAAACTTTAATTAATCATCTTGGATATAAATTATATCTTGTGCTTATATAGCACCAAAAAATACCTACAAGAAGCATATTTATTTCTCACTTTTAGCATAGTTTGTTGTAGTACTCAAACTATTTCTGTTTATAAGTATAAATATGAAGCTACAATTGCAGAGAGATACATCTG
Organism: Macrolepiota albuminosa; assembly: GCA_027475525.1. NCBI lineage: Eukaryota > Fungi > Basidiomycota > Agaricomycetes > Agaricales > Agaricaceae > Macrolepiota > Macrolepiota albuminosa. The sequence continues at coordinate 4,571,046 of JAMWFC010000049.1, read as the reverse complement.
TTCATATAAAGACATCACAATGGTATATGTCATACATTGTACAGAAGCTCGCTTTGTGTTGTACTATATATGTCTAGCGGAGTTTGCTACACTAGAGCAGAGCAGTCCCCACAGTGCCATAGAATACAGAGCTGCGGACGTGTCACAATATGCTGTATGACACGGTCCAGTAGATCAATAAAAGGCAGGCACACACATGCGTATGCAGGCCTGGCAGATGCCAGCAGACACTAGTGGACATCAATGTATGTTAGCAGCTGCCAGCGGGCATCAGCCCATGAGTGAAAACCTCCTCCATTGGCAGACGTCATGGCATGAATAAACCCTCCTCAAGATTCCCCACTTCCCTCCCCTCTCCCTTCCTCCCCACAATAACTTGAGGCTGCATGCCTCCCCTTCCCTCCTTTTCCCACCCCCAATGCCAGCGTACATCCACAAAAGGGCCCTGCAGACCTATGCAGGCCTATGCAAGCCACCAGCAGACATCCACGCAGATGTACATTGATGGACTCAAACCTATGCGGGCCCACGCAGGCCTGTGCAGGGCACCAGTGGACATCCACAGAGGCCTATGCAGGTCCATGGGGGCTGGTTGGACCAAAGAAAAAAGTAACACGTCTTGCCTGCCATATGCCTGTAGAGGGGAATTGAACCCCTGGCCTTGAGAAAGCCTCCAGCAATGGAATATGCATTTAACCATTGCACCATAGGTTCATTACTAACAGATAGATTTAAAGGTCAGATAACACAATGAACAGATGCCCACCTACATTTCTGCAGGTTTCCATATGGATTTTTTGAGGTGGAATGGGGGTGGCATACTTCCTAAAAGAGTTTTTGTGGCTTGAAAGGGGCATTGGCATCAGCAGCTATCAGCTGGCATCCATTGAAGTTTGTCAGCAGCCATTGTGACCTGCTGGCATCCATTGACCTCCGTCGTACATCTGTTGGCATTCGCTAGATATCTGCTGGTATCCGTTGGCATCCATGGAAATCTGTCGGCAACTCTCAGCATTATCTGGCATTGTCTGGCATCAGGGCAGGAGAGAAGAAAACGGAATGCATGGGTGTCTGCTGCATAGAGTAGCATCTCAGAGAATGTGGGGGGTGGGGGAAAAGGGATGGGGGTGAGGAGAAAGAGGGGAAAGAGGAAAGAGGATGAGTGTGGATGTTCGCTGGTATGCTAGCAGACGTAGCAGATGTCGGATATCAAGTCAGAAGGGAGGAGAAAAGCAGGGTGTATGTGAGGTAATGTGGAGATGGGGGTGGGGAGAAAGAGGAGGAAGGGCAGAAGAGGATGTGTAAGTGTCCACTGTCTGCTGGCATGCCAGCAGACGGTAGCTGACATCAGCAGTGCAACCAGTCCCAGTGATTCAGTAGAATATTTGTTTATTGATATACAATATTGTGTACAGCAGTGGGTTTTACTCACCCTACTCCACCTTAACAGGGTCTAATGGTGTGTTTTTATATGTGTGCATTTTTGCTCTACATGTACATTGTACTGACCTGTAGTAAGTGCCTGTGGTAGTTAATCTGACCCACTTGATTTTCAGTATTATGTGAAGTGGTGGGTTCGACTCCCCTAGTCCACCTTAATGACGTATAATGGTGTCTTTTCATACTGCTGCATTTTTGCACTACATGTACACTGTACTGATTTCTGGTAAGAACCTGTGGTCCAATGGAATATTAATATATTGATATTTCATATTGTGCATAAGGGGTGGGTTTGAATCCTGCTATATGACATAACTTTGTTTCACTGATTGTTATTTACTACACAGTATGATAAACAAAGTAAGGTTGTAATTTTTTACAACACCCTGTGGTTTAGCAAAATATTATCAGTCTATATTCTTTCTACTACACAATTCGAGGATTCAAGTCTCTCTTGTGTAATTGTTGAATAGTGTGTGGTTTTTTGCATTCATGAGAGTGGCATAATGGAACAAAACAATGGGACGGTTAATTTTAGTGGACCTGAGTCCTGTCCAAACTAATTGAAATGTCTATAGTAAAGTGCTGTAGCCTAGTATACAATACTAGAGTAATATTTATGTATAATCCACAGAATGTCCTGTGGTCTAGCAGAATATTGTCAGTTTATGTTCCTTCTAGTGCACAACTGGAGGTAACAGATCAAACAGATTTATAATAGATTTGTTAGCAGCACAATGGGACAGTTAATCTTGACAAAAAATAACCAATGGAAAAGCCAATAATTATAGTAACTAAGGATTAAATTACTCATCCGATGTGTATTCCTTCTCTTCATTAGATTCATGTAATGCGTCTGAATAGAACAAATCCTCATCAAGCAGGTAGTCTGCTGTCAAAAATGCAAAGTTGTCTGGTGTATATGGCCCCTGAAGTCTGGGAAGTGTGATGTCTTCATAGTTTGCTATCAGGCCTGACAATGAAGATGGTGAGGGTGACTCTAACATATCAACAGACACATCATCAGTACAACCAGCTTGATTGAAAAGGCCAATGGGCCTACATCAACCATGTTTTGCTCTAGCACAAAATTCTTGTTCTGTTGAAATAAATTAACTATGATTACCAGTGCCAAATTATACTCACTTTGTTGATACAATTTGTTAATTCTTCTCTGATCCTCACGTCAAGTCATACATGTCTCATATTTCTCCTACTCCCAGACATTGTTACCAGTAGGTAGGATTGGAGAAGGAGATTGTTGGAAGGGGGAAGACTGGATTTGAAGAGCCGTTACATTAAAAAGTGGTGGAAGATTTTCTTTGTTATTGGCTGCCATGTCTCCATCTGTCTCTTCTGCCATCATAAGAAATAGCAGCAGAAGGTTTTCTTCATCCTTGGTCACCATACATCTGCCACCCTGGATTTTCATTTGTCCACTGTCACTGGCCACCATGGTTTCCATCACTGTTAGTCCTTCTGCTCCTTCACCAACAATGAATAGAGGTAGCAAAGAATCATCATCCATCTCCTCTTTTGCAGGAATGAACAAAGGGGGCAAATCATTGTCTTTGGTCTCCTCTTCTGCAGGAATAAACAAAGGAAGCAAAGAATCCTCTTCCATCTCCTCCTCTGCAGGAATGAACAAAGATGGCAAAGATTTGTCTTCCATCTCATCATCCACCACAATGAACAAAGAAGGGATACCCTCTAAGTCAGAGTCACTAATAAATAGATTAGGGATATCCACCTGGTCGTTGTCAGTTTCCCCCAGCTCCATGAATGTCCAGCAGATATGAGCTGCTGGGGTGGAAGGAAGTTGGGATGCTGGTTGAACTACAATGTGAGAGTTTTCCATTGTAGGGCCATACACCAGTCCAGGTTTACTCTGACTGTAGAGGTGGTAGAATGGATGTTGTGCATTCAAGGGTTCAATATGCATCAAGGATGGCCATTGGGGAGAGTTGACATCAGGGAGAGTGGTAAGATGGGACATGGAGAGACAGTCTTGAGGATCAGGCTGCTCACCATCAATACTGTTGGTATGAGACTCAATGCCTGTCAATTGGCCCATCTGAGCAGGATCCATGGACCTGGCAACAGAACTGACAACAGAAGCAGCAATGGACTTGCTGCCAGCAAACAGGCAGATCATATCATTGGCCATTGGCATATATTCTGTTCTATCTAGTGACCGCCACTTGTCTAGGGCTAGAAGCGTCTGCTGGTGGCCTCTGGCAGATCCGCTACCTGCAAACACACAGAGCAAATTGTCTGGTGCTAGGACAGACACCAATCCATCGGATGGCAATGTTATGAGTAGCCAGCGGTTGCATGCCAAGAAGCTTTTAAGAGAGTGGAAGCCTTGCTAATGTATAAGAAGGCAATGCTCCAGCGTTTCATTGCTTAAGACCTGGACATCCTCTTGGCAAATGTGGTTCCACCAATCACAGCCATACAGATTCCTGATAAGACCTTAATGGCCCAGTTCAATCCGTCTCTGCATCTGTCACATCAATCTGTCTCTGCATCCATCACTTCAATTCATCTCTGCATCCATCATATCAATCCGTCTCTGCATCCACCATTTTCACAGCAAATCTCTTGCAGTTTAGGGGGGAATAAAATCAGGAAGCACCCACCTAAATTTATCAAATTGCCATCAAGGACAATTCTTGCCACATGGCCACCTTTTTGTGGGCATATGACTGGAGATCTTTTTTCTTCACTGGCATACCACGCTTTGATCAAATATTTGCCTGGTTGAAGAAATATCAAACTGTCCACTTCATTTCACTCGTGACAAGCTGACATTCCTCTGTCCATCTATTGTGTTGTGCTCTAGCATGTAGATAATGAACACAATTAACTGAAAAGATATGTTCACAAACGGATGTAATGATAACGGAAATGTTAACAAAAGGACTCACATTCAGAAATAGTTGTAGATTCATTTTCTGCATCAGAATTAGAGTGCCATATCCAAGATACCTTGATCCTTGATGAACCAGGAATGTTGTGCTTCCATTCAAATCTGCTTTCTGTAGAACTAGATACTTTCTCTGAATGCTGGGGTCTGATCCCAATTACAGCAGAGCACTGTGACGTCATGCATAGGCACAAGCCTTTACTAGGATTGAGGCCTGGATTCTTTGAAGAGATGCACGAGCTCAAGTTTTCACATTCTTGCTTGGGACGACCCAGACAATATGAGAATATAGGAATGATTTCTCTGCAATGAATTCCCAAAGGGCTTGCAGGAGCCTTTCAATTTGAATCAAGCACAGATTGCACTCTATCATTGTTAATGGTGAGACATTACCCATGATCATAAATGGAAAGGAGATTTCAAAATCTTCTGGAACAACTATATCTGTTGGTCCAAGGTTATTCGCTGGTGGTATCAGCGGATCTGCTAGTTGTCCATCTTCTGCCATTTTATTGTTGTCAAAGGCTCCAGGAACTTCATCCAGTTCCAGAGGGGCAGTCCGCCTTCCACTAGCAGGTCACCTAGTTTGGCTTCTTGGGATTTGGCGATGGACCAGACAAATCTCCTGCCACTGGAGGACTTGGTCATTTTCTCTTCTTCAGAATTGATGATGGACCAGACAAATCTCCTGCTGCCAGCCTATGACCTATCCGGTCTTCTCGTGCTGGTGCCATTGACAGACTGGCCTTGGTCAATAGATCAGGTCATTCTTCACCTCTACTTGGTTCTTCCCCCCTTCTGCTCCTCTGGGTCTATTTCTTTGCAGCATCTTTCAACCATCTGGTCATATCCTCATCAGAAAGCTTGCTCTGGAGTAGCAGGATAACTTTGTTGATGAAACTTCTCCTGGCATCAAGGAGGAGTTTCTTGTCATCCTTGATGTTCCTAACTATAAACTATATGTCAATCTACAGGACGACTATTAGTACATGTCTATTAGGCAGGAGTGCTTGCATCTTACCAGGTCCTTCTGCTGTGCTTTGAGTTGATGCATGTCTTCTCTGAGAGCAAGATATAATACTTGAACATCTGCGTCAATGACCCATTGGTGGAGTTCTTCATTAGACATAGCAAATGGAGAATTAAAGAAATAGACGAGAACTTTACACAAAGCAAGTTCTGAAAATAGATATCATGTGACCCTGTTTAAATTACAAAAGAAGTTTGATTTATTGCTTGACAAACCTTACTTTATTTATCTTACAGTTTAGTAAATAACAATTAGCTAAGCAGGTCAAAAATTGCAAATGTTTTAATGTTTATTGCACTAAGCAGGAGTCGAACCCACCTACTGCAACACACAATGAACACCAATAGATAATATTCCACTAGACTATTGATGCTTACTGTACACTGCTATAGTCTAAATAAATATTATGTCACCCTGTTTAAATTAGGACCTTACTTTGTTTATCATACTATGTAGTAAATAACAATTAGCTAAGCAGGTCAAAAATTCTCAACAGCTTGAAATAAATGCACTAGTAGGAATTGAACCCGCCTACTGCAAGACATGATAAAGACCAATGAATAATATTTCACTAGACTACCAATGCTTACTGTATACTGCTATGATGTAAATAAACATCAGTCTAATATTCTGTGTGTGGTCAAAAATTCTTGAGTTCGATGTCAATGCACTAGGGGGAGTCGAACCCACCTATTGCAAGATACAAGGAATACCAATTGGAAATATTCCACTACACCACAGACGCTTCATGTATAATGCTATGGTGTAAATCAATATCAGTCTAATATTCCGCTACAAACCATGGTTTTCCTCTTTCCTGTATACTTCTATGGTGTAAATAAATATCAGTCTAATATTGTCAATTCAATACAGATGCACCAGTTGCAGTAAATTCTCTATCTGTTCAAATTCTGTATGGGTCTGTTTGTGCACTATATGAACACCATCCTGACTTGTAGTAAGCGCCTGTGGTATAATGGAATATTCATAAATTGATATTTCATATTGTGCACAAGAGGTGGGTTTGACTCCTGCTAGTTCACATTATATAATAGCAGCAGGCTGCTGACGTCCGCTAGCATTATGAATTTGATCTATTGAAAACTCCAGAGATTTCTGTAGTGGCATAAGATGGACAAATTTGCATGTGTGTTTATTCCAGCACATGTGACAAGTTGATGATGCACTGTGGCTGACAACCTTTGTGCTGGTCTTTGTAAAAAAGGTAGCCAGCCCTGGTGTATTGTCACTTGTCATATGTACTGGAATGATCTCATGCACAAACTTCTCCATCCTATTCCGCTTCAGTAATTTCTAGAGTTTTGATTGGATCAACTACCACAAGTGCTTACTACAGGTCAGTACAATGTACATGTAGAGCAAAAATGCACCCATATAGAAACACACCATTAGACCCCGTTAAAGTGGAGTAGGGGAAGTAGAACCCACTGCTGTACACAATATTGAATATCAATAAACAAATATTCCACTGAACTACTGGAACTGGTTGCACTGCTGATATCAGCTACCATCTGCTGGCATGCCAGCAGACAGCAGACACTCACGCACCCTTTTCCACCTTTCCCCTTCTTTCTCCCCAGTGCCATCCTCTCCACTCCCTACACTACCTCACATGCCACCCCCATCCACCACATGCACCCCACTTCCCTCCTTTCCCCTGACCTGACATCTGATGTCTGCTATGTCTGCTGGCATATCAGCAGACACCCACGCTCCTCCTCTTCCCCCTTCTCCCTCCTTCTCCCCACCCCCATCCCTCTTCCACTACCCTCCACACTCTCCAAGATGCCACCCCATGCACCCTATTTCCTTCTTTCCTACCCTGATGCTGGACAATGCCAGATGATGCTGGGTGCTGACAAATTCCCATGGATGCCAACGGATACCAGCAGATGCCAACAGATGTACGATGGAGGCCATGGATGCCAGCAGTGATAGGACCCCATACAGGAGCAGCGCATCAATGGCAGGCGACGGCAGGCTTGGCACCGGCTCCGGAAATCTTGCCGCACTCGTTCTGAACTTAGCGCACACGTTCTACCTATTTTAAGCCATTTCCGACGGCCGGACACGGCAAGAAGCAGATCCGATCAGTGATAGCGCCGACGGCAGCAGAAATGACAACTGACAGATGGCATCAGTCACTGACGACAGCGCTTGGCGAGAAGATTGATGATCTGTCAAAAACCAACAGACAGCTTGGCGTTTGACCTTGGCGTCTGACACCGCTTAGCGCTTCGATTCGGTGCCTGACATTGCTAAGTACTTTGGACAGACAGAAGGGTGATGAATTGATGATTTAGCACCACGATCTGCCGCCTGGTGGCGCTAAGGGTCTTGAATGGACGGTAGGGATCTGAAACCGTTGGAGCTACCCCTATGAAATTTTCTAGTTTACCGCTCTTTGACCACTGGCAACGGCAAACTCTTTGTAGTATAAAAGTACTTACCGACTTGTACAATGATCATCAGAACAATAGACCAGAGTTTCCTGCTCCCCTTACTTCAGTCTCCCTTACGCTCAGGATCTCATTTACGGTCGGCAACGTCGAACTCGTCGGCAGTTGCAGACTCTTGCTAACCCTCGACCTATTTGTGCCCTGCAGCTACGGCAGGCATTTACGATGCTTAGACTTCGCTAAGCTTACTGTGTTCTTGCCGCTACCCCTGCCGTGTTTGCTTACCGCTTCTTCATAGGCGCTTTGCCTTAGCGCTTGACACTTGCCGACCCCGTTACCGACTTTTCCGCTTCTTCATAGGCGCGTTCTCTGGGACCTGCCCAGGACTCCTCAAATCACTTATAGCGCGCCCAACAAAAGTTGTTGGTACGGTAACACTATAACTATATTTGTTACTGACCAAACTTTGGGCGTCATCAGCGGGTCATGATGGCTGCTGATGCCAATGCCCCTTTCAAGCTACAAAAACTCTTTTGGGAAGTATGCCACCCCCCTTCCACCTCAAAAAATCCATATGGGAACCTGCAGAAATATAGGTGAGCATCTGTTCATTGTGTTATCTGACCTTTAAATCTATCTGTTAGTAATGAACCTATGGTGCAATGGTTAAATGCATATTCCGTTGCTGGAGGCTTTCTCAAGGCCAGGGGTTCAATTCCCCTCTACAGGCATATGGCAGGCAAGACGTGTTACTTTTTTCTTTGGTCCAACCAGCCCCCATGGACCTGCATAGGCCTCTGTGGATGTCCACTGGTGCCCTGCACAGGCCTGCGTGGGCCCACATAGATTTGAGTCCATCAATGTATGTCTGCATAGATGTCTGCTGGTGGCTTGCATAGGCCTGCATAGATCTGCAGGGCCCTTTTGTGGATGTACGCTGGCATTGGGGGGTGGGAAAAGGAGGGAAGGGGAGGCACGCAGCCTCAAGTTATTGTGGGGAGGAAGGGAGAGGGGAGGGAAGTGGGGAACCTCGAGGAGGGTTTATTCATGCCATGACGTCTGCCAATGGAGGAGGTTTTCACTCATGGGCTAATGCCTGCTGGCAGCTGCTAACATACATTGATATCCACTAGTATCTGCTGGCATCTGCCAGGCCTGCATGTGCATGTGTGTGCCTGCCTTTTATCAATCCACTGGACCGTGTCATACAGCACATTGTGACACGTCCATAGCTCTGTATTCTATGGCACTGTGGGAACTGCTCCACTCCAGTGTAGCAGACTGCACTGGACACGTAGAATATGGCACAAAGCAAGCTTCTATACAATGTATGACATGTACCGTTGTGATGCCCTACCCTGATCTGTTTCTGTATAGAAGTCATATTGATGTCAATATCTTCTATGCCTACAGAGACAATAATGAAAATTGAAGGCTTTGAAGTTAAGTCTCTATATTTTATTTGTCTACTTATCAATACATATTGTCAGGGGACTTCTCATTTCTTCCTTCTTTCACTCCCTATTCCTTCACTCTTCTTTTACTTATTTCCTTAGTTCTTCTATCATTCTCTCATTTTGCTGTTTCTATTCTCTTAACACTATCTGTTAGTACCACTCTCAGCCTTTGAGGTGCTCTGGTTCCTTAGCTATCATTCAGACAAGTGTGGACTTTTCAGCACCACTTTCAGACTGCTTATATAAGCCAGAGTTTGCCTTTCTGACTTTCAAAGTCCAGAGTTTTCCTGCCTTGTTTATACAGTTGTTTATTTAGGCAATTTTAGAGTTTTTAAGATTTTGTTGTACTGTACAGTTGTTTTCCATGCTTCAGAGGCCCCAGAAGCATCCAACCTGGCATAGGGAATTCCTAGACTTGTTCTCTTTTGATCTCCCTCTGCCAGGTGAGTAGTTATTATGATATTGTCAGTATATACTCTAATACACTTTGGATCTTCTTCTGCCAGCTGTGTGACTGAGCCACAGCCTCCAGAAGTTGCCCTTACACATATCATGCTATCCAATTCTTAGATTTATGTTGATAAACACTAATGTATATAATTGATCAACTTCCTCAATCATTGAAAAACCTCTCTCTTCAAACTGTTGGAAGACATTCCACTACACAAACTCACTTAAAATATAACAGAGTAGGCTGTCACAGCCTATAATTTGGTAACACTTGTTACAGTAACTCTTTAGTCTTTATTCTTTGCCAGTCCCTATGCTTGTGTAGTCACCATTATAGAATTGGATCATATGCACTTGGGACACTAAGGAACTGAACTCAACCTTTTTGTGTATCCAGCTCCAGTGGCTTTGTCACACACTATCACTGGACTATAGCAGAGACTTGGCTACAACACTGCTTATCTTTTGACTTCTGGACTCTTTGCTGGACTTTTGGGATGCTTTGGACCTTCTATCAGTGTCTCTTCTTGGTTGCAGGATTAGGAGAGGTGTGGATAAGAGCTGGAGGTATTTGTGGGTGAGAGATAATGAGCTGGCATGAAGATTGGGTCATATCTTGGGAGCAAGGCCACATTTTGCCCCATCTCCTTTACTATTGTGATCTCTTCATGTCCAGGATCCTTTTGATACCTGGATGGCCTTCAAATTTCCTCCCTCCTTCTCCATCTCTGGATTTTTAATGTTTTACAAAATTGCATATATCTCACAATCCACTGCACCAATTCCCTTGATTCTAGTGCCATTGGAAGTGCATTGCTTCACTCCTTCCAATGGCCCCATGGTTGACCCAATCCAGACCATGGTGCTAGCTCAAAGTTGTTAGTTGTGGTATTTTTACTATTTTGCAGATATTTTGCAATCCATGAAACCATTTGGCTCAATTCCTATGGCGTTAGATGTGCCTTGACATGCCCTTTCCAATGGTATCTAGGCTTATACTATTTCAGTCCACAGTTCTTGCTCAATGTCATCATCTTTGTCTATCACCTCCTTCTCCCTTATTTTCATGGGGAACCTCTGTCTCAGGATTTTTCTAGACCATTTCTGTGACACATTTATGGTCACTTCCTGCCACTATCAACCATCCAGTCCATTCCTTAGTTATTGTCCCAGGATTTGCTGTGGTGTCTGGCTTGGCACCCTCTCTATGTGCATCTGCACAGTTTGCATAATTGATTCGACTTTATACTCGTTTCCTAATGAATCTGACCTCTATCCATCTTCACCATGTCATTCTTTGACACCGTTCATTAGCGTTATTTTGTTTTATACATGCCTCACACCTTTGGTGTTATTCTGAGGAGGCCTTTGAGGTAATCCAAAAGAGTGGACTTTTGTCTGTTTGATCAACTATGACATAATTACTTCCGCCCAACCCCATTCATATCTTCTCAGCATCTCTTCCTTCTTGTGCTTGCCCTACTAGCTCACAATTGACTGTGTGCAACCTGCTAGAGTGTCTAGAGGCTGGAGATAATGGTGAATATGGATGTATTCCATATTTGCATATGATCAAGACTCTGTTCTTCCACCCTTCCCACCCTTTTTTATGATGTTTTGCAGAGCCAATGTGCTCTGCCCACCCTGTTGATGCTGTTAGTGTCAACTTTGATCTATCCAAGAATTTTCTCTTGGAGAGGGGGAGGAAAGGTGGACTCTGGCACAAAATCTGAAGGGATGCATGGGAGGGGAGGACGAAATGACTATGTGAAGTGGAGGACAACCTGACTAGGCAAGCAGATACAATTGATGATGAAGGAGCCTTAGCAATGAAGGAGTACATTACTGTCAGGTTCCGCTGAGTCGGGGGCTTTCCGGGAAAGCGATCGCCCTTACAATGCGGACTTGACCCACGGATACTCGGGTGTCTGGAACTCCAGGGCTAGGACTCCGGGGTTCAAGACGTGGACAGGGAAATCCCGGGAGAGGGGACTTAGTCCGGGGGTTTTGGGTGGTGGGTAACTGGGGAGTTCGGGTGGGGGTCGAGTCGTGAACCGGAGGTTCTAAGACAAGACCAAGTTAGTAAGTTAAAGTCGCGAAGTGCGTACCAGTCTTAGAGCACGCAATTATCCAAGCGTGCCAGTCAAGCGTGCCAGTCAATGCGTACCAGTCAAATAGAGGGCACGCAACAATCCAAGTAATGCAATGTAAACAGTGTAAGCAGTGTAAGCAGTGTAATATCAAGACTGGCCAATACAACAGGGAACTACGCTATAAGTACTACGGGACTGGGTCTCGGGGTTCCGGGGTGTCTGGGATGGGTTCCAGGAGTCATTGAGTAGTGGGCAGGGACTGTATACCTGGATCGCGCATGTGGGGCGCGCAATCAATTGGTGCGGAGGAGGTTGTGATGCATGATGCGTGATGGCTGGGAACGAGTCGCATGATCCAATTGTTGATTGGGGCTGGTGGCGGCTGATGGCGGCATCAGCGGTCGTGATGGCAGGGCGTGTCCTGTGGGGTCGGAGGAAGGGTCCCGGATGGTGTTCCGGGGGTGTCCCGGGGTGGGCCTGGAGGGAAGGTGTCGTGACAATTACTGGAGTGAGCACCACTGTAGGAAATTTTTTTTCCTTCTTTCAGATTGGTATCTAATCTCAAAGGGGGGTATGTAACAGAGTAGGCTGTCACAGCCTATGATTTGGTCACACTTGTTATAGTAACTCTTTAGTCTTTATCCTTTACTAGTCCCTACGCTTGTGTTGATACGATGCTGTACCAGCAGTCAGGGACACACCATGCACCAGAAGTCAAAATAAACATTTAATTATGGGCTGAAAACTGTAAGCCTCCTGGTAGCAGTCTCAACAAATTATATCTCCAAAAACACCCCAATAAATACACAGAAAAGTACAGAACAACAGGCAGGGACCAGCTCAAACTATCAGCTCAACAATAGTCCAACCACTGTAATGGGGAGGGGAAGCATGGGAGCTGGCAGAAGTGACAAAATGGGATCAAATTGTGATGATCTAGATCAAGATCAGATCTGACAATGCCTGATTTGACATGACTGAAAGAGGAAAAGAAAAGAAGCATGGAGGGATGTCAAAAGAAGCATGGAATGCAGGGAAGCACTAAAAGGGGAAAGAAGGATCTATAAATGGGATCATGCTAAATGGAGCTGAAGCAAATGGGGAAGTGGCAATCAGAGACATCCAGAAGAATGGTGGAACTGGTGGCACCAAAACATGCCTCCCAAAAGGGAAATTGGACTATCAAATATGTTCTGGAGGCTGGGGAGTTGACAACAAAGAGTCATGTGTAGATAGTGGTCTGTGCACCAGAAAAACAGTATAAATAGCCCAAGTTTAGTAGAGAATAGACAGGCATTTGATAGGCAAAGGCTCAGTGGTTCCCAGGGAGTGAATCACCTAGGCTAGAGTTTATTGAACCTCTTCTTGGAAGTCTATTGGAAAACAAAGGCTCGGCAGTTCCCAGGGAGTGAACTGCTTAGGCTGGAGTTGACTGAGAACCTTCTACTGCCCACCAGAGTATTTAATATTCTGTGAAGCACCTCATTACCTCAAGCAATCAGCAAGCAACAGTGTGGATTAGAGGGAACTTTCTGAGTTACCAATAAGCCCCAGAACTACAGTAATACTTGCCACCAAGTACTACAGTGTAGTTGCCATTCTTGCTATAGAATTGGGTCATTACACACTTGGAACACTAAGGAACTGAATTCAACTCATACATTGTTACACAAAAGCTCAACTCATTTAAATTTGAGCTCAAGTTTCATATAAATAGTAGCTAAAATTTCTCTCTCTGCTTCAGTAATTGTGCTATTGGTCTCTTTTTGACTATTCAATTTTATAAACAGTCATTGACAAAACTCTATTGTAGACCTCGGTATTGCCATGCACTGCAGCGGCCCATTCCTATTGATACAAGAACAAGAAGGATAAAACAATGCCTCTCACCAAGAAGAAGTTCTTGGAAGTTTTGACCAAGGCAGTGAAAGCCGCCAATCTAAAACCTTTGCAAGGTCACAGTCTGCACATTGGAGCAACGTTAGAATACCTGTTGCGAGGAGTACTATTTGAGGCCATGAAGGCCATTGGTCGCTGATCTAGTGACACATTTTACAGGTACCTATCAAAGCATGAACAAATTTGTGCCCCCTATTTGCAAGCCATTTCATCATTGCACGAGTCTGTCTTGAGGCTTACACTAGCCTTTTGGAAGTAGACAATGTTGGTTGGACAATATACTCAGTCGGTGTATAAACAACTCTATTAGTGTATGTACCTGTTGGACAATATACTATTTTACTGTGTTAGACATGTTCATTCATGGTATGGTTGGGGGCACTCCACCTCGGTCGGTGTATAAACGACTGAGGTTCATGCCCGCATCTAGTCTCCAATATGATCCTGTATAGTTTCCCCCCCCTCTGTACCTTCCCTCTGTGGCACACTTGGTATCACGTGAGTGTGACGTGTGTGGCAATTTAATTCAGAGCTGCCGAGAGAATGGTGTTGTATGTAGAGGGAAGTGAATAAGATGAGACGATACGATGATGATTGAGTAAGACTTCCTTCTAAGTTGAGCGCATGTTTTGCGATAAGAAATTGTTATTTCTCGAGTCCTGGGAAGTTTTCGAGCATCGGAACCCTGATCCTGTGAGAGAAAAAGGAGGGCCAAAACTCAAGCTAACTACAAGAGACTATGTGAGTAGGCGTGAAGTGTAAAGTAAGGTAGTGTAGAATGGAGTAAAATGGAATAGGGATGGTGGGAGGGGATCTCAAACGCGACACATGACATAAGAGATAACAAGCACTGTGAGCGCGAAGTGAGACAACGTTGAAAGAAAGAAAGTAAGTACTTGCCTGCGAGCGTGAAGTGAGACAACGAAGTGTCCTTTACGCAGCTCGCGGCATTATATATAATTTAAACAATGAGATATTAAGACAAAGCATAGTGGCCAGTGTGATGTGTGAAGGGTGAAAAAGGGAGATTAGATCTTCACCTGAATTAACCCTGGCCAATCTAATTGATTTGGCCGGATCATTAATTCAGAGCTGCTGAGAGAATGGTGTTGTATGTAGAGGGAAGTGAATAAGATGAGACAATGCGGTGATGATTGAGTAAGACTTCTAAGTTGAGCGCGTATTTTGCGATAAGAAATTGTTATTTCTTGAGTCCTGGGAAGTTCTCAAGCGTCGGAACCCTGATCCTGCGAGAGAAAAAGGAGGGCCAAAACTCAAGCCATAACAGTGTAGTCCCACAGAGCCAGAGGTTTGAAAGGGGCAAGGTGGTTGAAGGCCATGTGGAGGAGAGATGATAGGCGGAGGATCTGGGAAGGGTTGTTTTCGATGTATAGTTTGTATGAGTCGCTGCGCCACCTACCTAGTGACTGGATTTTGTAGTCAGAATACCCCGCCGCCGCTGCCGCTGAGGCTGCACCTTGCCTGAAGCTATGGCCCGTGTAGCGGCCGGGGTTGAGGCCGGCCAAGGATAAGGCATCTCTGATCATGGTGACAAAGTACGAGTAAGACAGGGCTTTGCCGTCCGGCTGCTTGAACAGTGGCACGCTGGTGTCGCGTGGCTGCTCTGCTCCTTGAAGAGAGTTTTGAGCACGGTGATTGGGCAGGAGGCCTGTCCTGGGGTGGCAGCAATTGTGATGGCAACGCCTTTGCGGAAGGGGTCAGTTTTGGATGCTGGGAGTGTGAGATGGGCGTGTGTTGCGTTTTTGAAGTTGGGCAGGAATTCGATTGAGCGGCGGGACAGATTGAGACTTGGTGAGTATTTGCCGCCCTTACCGACTGTGAACTCTCTGCTGCGCAGGAGGCCTGAGTATGCGAGGCAGCAGGCGGTATAGACTGCGGTGTGGCCAGAGGTGAGGCCAGGCCTGAGCTGGCCAAGGAGTGCTGTGAGGATTGGTAGTGTGATCGGCTGTACTGGGTGGCAATCTTGCTTGCCGTGATAGCGCTTGATCCCCCGGATGAGGCGCTGGATGAGTGGGGATTTGGTTGCAGAGAATGCGAGGTTGGCGTCGACGTGAAGGGAACAAACAGCTGATAGGTAGGACTTGATAGTTTTGGGCTGGACTCGCCCTCTGAGGCTAGCGATCCATGAGAGGATGGCAGGTTTGGATGCTAGTAAGATGGAGCTGTTGGGGTTGTAAAGGCCATTGAGTTGGACGTGGAGTAGGAACTGGTGCTGACCTGTGGAGTAGGTGCAGCGGGTGTTTGCGGTGAGGCCATGCCAAAGGTAAAACAAGACGGTTTGGGGGTGGTGCCGATTTTGGTGATACCACCAAGCTGGAGGCACTTCGAGCTCAGTTTCTGATTTAACCAAGGAGCAATTGAGAACATGCGTGTAAAGGAAAAGTGTGAGGCCGTGTCAGCAATGGAATTCTGAGAAGAGGAGAGCCACTCAGAGGAAAAAGAAAAGTCAAGTAGGCAGGCCAAGGCAATCAGGTCCTGCATGAACTTCATTGTGGCTGCAGACTTAATCGTTTTCGTCCGAATTGCGTTGAAAACTGTGTCGTTGTCTACGTGGAAGACGATGTGATGACCTTTGAAGGACGGGCCCCAGCACAAGACTGCATAAACGACGGCGAACATCTCTTTCACCTGAATGTGCGCTTTCCGCAGTTGGCATGGGCACCGCACCGCGAACCACTCTGCCCTGAGGTGGCTGCCTAGACCCTTAGAACCGCTGGCGTCTGTGTAGACATTAATTGTTTGAGGTGTCGTTGCTAAGAATCAGATTCCGTTCCAGGCAGGGGTGATGGTGGTCCACCATTGGATGTCCTGCTGAGCAGAGCTGGGGATGTGTCAGATGGCGAAGGGGGATGGGGGGAAGGCTGCAGTGAAGTCGTATAGGTTGCGGATGAAGGCATGAGCTGCTGGGATTACTTGCAAAGCAAATTGCAAGAACCCCATGAGTTCATCGAGCTCCCGTTTGGTGCAGCATTGGTGTGAGGACCAAGTCAGCGTGAGATCTCACAGATAGTCTAGTTTTTCTGGTGGTAGCTGGACCTCCATGGCGAGCGAGTCCAGCTCTAAGCCCAGGAATTTGATCGTTGTGTCTGGACCTGCGATTTTGGATGGCTGGAATGTGAGGCTGAGCTGTTCCCCAAGATCCAGAGCCCAGCTCAGGGACCGCACAACAACACAGGATGGTGTGGAAGGGGGGAAAATGCTTAGAAAGTCGTCCAGGTAGTGGCGCACCCTGGCAGGGAGGTTGCGCTGGAGTATCCAGTGGAGAGCTTCCGCAAAAAGGTTAAAGATGTAGGGAGCAGATCGCGTGCTGAACGCTAGAACGATGTCATAATAGAGATGTCCCAGCCATTCGAAGCCCAAGAGTGCCAGTCAGCTGGACGGACGGGGATGTGGTGGAAGGCAGATTCGAGGTCGAGTTTGACCATCTGTGAGCCTGGGCCCGACGTGATGAGATCACGAATAGCCTTGTCAACCATGTTGTAGACAATGGAGGCCTCTGAGTCAGGGATCCCGTTGTTGACCAAGTGCCCGGTGGGCCAGGAGAGATGGTGGATGCGGCGCACTTTTAAGGAGCGCTTACAGCTTACGGCCCCGATGGGCAACACGCGAAAGTTGCTCATCGGCGGCGATGAGAATGGTCCTCATGTCTGCCCGCTGGCGACCTGAGAGGCGATGTTGGCCAAGATGGCATCTGTGATTTGCACGCTGACGAACGTGGTTTTGAGATTTGTGCAGCGTTGGTAGACAGAGCGATCACCCATAAAGCCAAGATTGGCACCAAAATGTATTATATTGGCTATTGTAGATACGAGTTGCTGGTTAGGGTACTCATGAAGGTAATGTGCCCACGCTGCTGCATTGAGTGAGGATGAGACATGGGGGAGCAAAGATGTGTCGATGGAAGGAGCATTAGCCTGAGGGCCGGTGTTGGGGTGGGGCAGTGGGAGAGGGAGTGAGGGGACGAGAGGAGCCATAGCGATAAAACCAAGGGACGATGTATGAGAGCCCAAGGACAGGCCTGGGCAAGCCGGGGGGGCAGAGGTGGGACTCGCCCTGCCTCGGGCCTAATCCTTGTGCTGAAGTTTGGAGTGATCCGGTTTTCCGCATGCCAGGCAGGTGTGAGCGTGGCCCCAGGGGCAGGGCATAGTGGTACACTTGCCTTCATTGAATTTATGACATGGCTTGTTGGGGTTAGATGGTGATCGAGCTGTGGGTGCGCCCTTTGACTGCTTCGCAGGAGGAGTTTTTCGGTGAGCGTAGACATGTTTTGACAGCAGGTCGCTGTCACGCCAAGCCCACTGGGAGTAGTCCCTGGCCACCATTTCCGCCCTGCACCTGTTGAAGAAGATGGAGTGGTAGGCGAGGACTGCCGGCCACTCGTACTCCGCCACAAGCTTGAGAAGCTGCTCGGTGTAAGCCCAGAAGGTCTCCATGGCGGGCACATCATTGACATGGTAGGCTAGGATGCGGAAGTATGTCTGGAGAGGGATTAGGATGGAGAATGGGGACTTGTACTCCTTTGCGGTTCTGTGACTAATCTCAAACTGGTTGGTGGCACCGTTGAAGGTGTATGTGGTCTCGCGGTCGCAGTTGGTCAGGTCCAGCTTGTGTAAGTCTGCGGCTTTGAAGTCGTGGGTGATGATCGCCACAAGCACTGCCACATCGGCATCGGGGAAACGTGTGCAAAGGGAGAGGGGGATAGCAGATAATGCACCGTTGATTCCTATAGCTGCGATGGGAGGGACGAAGGGGGTTGGAGGCTGGGGAGAGTGATCCAGGACTGGAGCTGGGGGAGGGGGAGGCGGCGAGGGTGTGGGCTGAGAACCTAATTTTTCAAGAAGCTGAGCCATCATGCTCTTGAGCTGGGTGTGAGAATTTCAGATCTCTGCGACTTCCTCAGCTGACAGCACGGCCGTCTCTGACGAGGCTGGAGGAGGGATGATACATGGTGTAGCGTGTGTGAAGTGACCGTCAGGAGTTCTGGGAGGTAGAGATGTGTTCTTTATTGGCATGCACTTGTGTGGGTGCTACTGACATCAGATCTCGAACACGACGCGTGACGTAAGAGATAACGAGCGCTGCAAGCGTGAAGTGAGACGACGTTGAAAGAAATAAAGTAAGTACTTGCCTGCGAGCGCGAAGTGAGACGATGAGGTGTCCTTTACGTGGCTCGCGGCATTATATATAATTTAAACAATGAGATATTAAGACAAAGCATAGTGGCCAGTGTGATGTGTGAAGGGTGAGAAAGGGAGATTAGATCTTTGCCTGAATTAACCCTGGCCAATCTAATCGATTTGGCCGGATCACTATCTCCAACAGACGAGAAGCCTAAGTGAGTCTAATTATTCTTTTCATGGAGTTCAGGAGCCCATGCTAGTTTCTGGGGGATCGCACAGTCATCACGCGATGCGTCGTGGACTCCTAATTTCTGAAAGGGGGCATCGCGGCTGACCCAGCCATGTTCATGTTCATGTTCATCTTGCTGAATGGCTAACGCGAGGGTCCGGAGTAGCCCAACAATGGGTCTCACCCAAATCTGATATCTGAACAAGTAGAATTATATATTGTATTATTAGCACACATGCATATATTTTGGTGAACACTAGCAACGAAGTTCAAAGAACTAAATTGTGGGACGCACAGAATCTTGCCACAGGGGGTCGAAAGCTTGGATTGTCACAGATGGCGCTACTGACCTAGTTTCATAGCATCATTAATGCCAGAAATTGGGACCGGCCGGAGCTTCGAGTACGTACCACTTAATAATCTCGCACTCTGTGATACCCTCGCCAATATCTGCGAGATTGAACTTGCAGACGACCTTACGTGTTGCCCCAAACGTGGCACTGGAATGGAAATAGGCGCGTCGAATGGTATCAGGGCGCCTAAAGAGGCGCAACAGCAGTCTTGTTATCACCCTCGACTCCACGTGGGGCGCAGAGGTGTTGGCTGTATGTATGATTACGGATGATATGCAAAGCGGAATCATATGTATGATTAGGATGAGACATAGAAAAGGGAAGAAGAAGCGGATAAGCCATGATAGTCGGTGATATAGTACAAGTGCAAAAAAGAGTAAGCTGCGCATGCAAGCCACAAGTGGGCAAACTTTTTTTTTACTTAAGATTTTACTTCTTCCTAAGAGACAATAAACACACAGAGCCGCGGTACGTCATGTCATCAGCGGGGTAAATCAACCTTTGAGCCATACTACCCAGGGTCGCGCCATCGAAGTTCGTGCGGATCTCATGTCGAGTAGCGAAACCGAGGATGGCAGCCGTGTCCACGACCATGGCAGTCATTGTGCGAGGCTACATCCGGCACACACATACATCAGACCCTGATTGACATGGACGCAGAAACAGACGACATACCAGGTGCGAAAGCGAAATGATGAACATCATCGACGTCTCGATATCATGCTCGTAGAGAGCTGTGATTGGCCGAGATGGGTGAGCTTGACAGGTTGGGTGAAGTGGTATGACGCGCCGTAGTTCTACGAGACATACTGAGGATAGTGATATGCCGACGACGGGATGGGTGCGACACTTGGTACGGATTGGAGCTTGGTGGAGATGGGGAGGTGCGATCGCTGGCGGTGGTGGTCTCTGAGGAAGCGAGAGAGCGCGCGGCAAATTCAGGGGATGATTCGGTACTGGGTGAAGCACCTTGTGCGAAAATAATTTCAGGGCGGGTCGATGACTAGAACTTGAACCGACTCTGCTGAGGTATACTCTCCATGGACACTCATTGTGAAGGGGTATCATGCGCCACCGTGCACTCCGAGCCAATGACAACGGGATGACAACTTCATTGGACTTGACGAGCCACTCCTTAGACACAGAAATATTTTCCTTCGAGCTCAAAGGATTGGTTCTTGGGAACAAAGAGACGGATTTACCGCCATCCGATAAGTCAACAGTCGACGAAGGGCAGGAAGAGCTGAGTGTAATGTCCAAATCGCTGCTTTGCTCGTCATTCAGATAGCAGGAAATGTCTTCCCTTGTCAAGTTCAAGAGTGTCAGGCGCACAGTGAAAGGGTGGTCTCTGGTTAAGAGAGCATGGCGACGAAGTCACCCGACTTTGGTCACAGCTTGTCGCGCGACACGTGAACCATGACGTGAATCTCTGATATTCAACCACCATAACATATTCTGTTTCTACTCGGTAGATGGCTGCCCATCTGCCAGACCGCAAAAAGAGCGATCTGTGGGTTTCATTACACGTACATGAAATCAGTCATGGTCTGATTTCATTATAGCCATAAATCCATCCTCGATTATCTCCACACCGCAGGATTTTCGAAGACGTGCGACTCGCTGCGACAAGAAGCTCCTGATTTGGTATGTATCGCTTGAATAACATCCTCTTTTATTAGTGCTCACTGTTTCTTTGAGACTAACTTTGTACCAGATCCTACTTCAACCACCAGCGGTCTATTGGTTAAGAAATGGACAAGTGTCATCCGTATGCAGAGGAAGGTAGCGTTGTGTGTCACGGTGTTTAACTTCTCTCGGTCATTCTCACGAACTATACAGATCTTAGAGCTTGAATCGCGTCTTTCAGCAGCTCAGGAAGAGTTGAGCTCATTCTCAGCAGATGGTGCTAAAAGGACCAATAAGGATTGGCTGCCGACGGATTCGCCGAAACGAAATCTTACCGGACATCGAGATAAGATCAACGCAGTTAGCTTTCATCCTCATTACTCAATTCTGGCTTCGGGTTCCGTCGATGCCACGGTGAAGATCTGGGACTGGGAAACGGGTGAATTAGAGAAGACGCTGAAGGGGCATACGAAGTCTGTCACCGACTGTGATTTCAACTCGGATGGAAAAATGCTTGGTGTGTCTTATTATTACGACTTCATGAGCTATGATCGATCTATCATATCTTTATAGCGACCTGTTCGCACGATCTTTTTATTAAACTTTGGAATGTTATTGAGGATTACACAAATTTCGCCACTTTGCGTGGTCATGAACACTCTATATCGTCGGTACGATTTATCCCAGGAAACACTCGTCTTGCCTCCTCAAGTCGAGATCAAACTGTCAGGATCTGGGATGTTCAGACCAGGTGTGTTTGTTTGACCGTGACAATTCTATGTCTTTTTGATTCTCATTCTATTCAAGTCACTGTATTAAGGTCATAAAGGCCCATGATGAATGGATTCGTTGTGCGAATCCAAGCCTGGATGGGCGCCTACTTTTGACATGCTCTGATGACCATGTAGGCCTTATTTGTTGCCTTCCGCTGCCTTGCGATCAAACGACACCTTCAGACCGCTCGTATAACAGAGATTGAATCAGGGACAATGAAGGTGGAGATGCGAGGTCACGATAATCGTGTAGAGAATGCCATATTTGTTCCGAAAGCTTCGATTCCTGCAGTGCGAGAACTTGTCGCACAAGTACGATGCTTACCCTATGCACCATAACCAGCTGATGTCCTCCTCTCAGCCGACATCCGCTTCGTCTGCAAAGGTGGACTTGCTTGCCGTGTCGTTTGTAATGACGGCTTCGCGCGACAAAACTATCAAGCTTTGGGACTCTTTACGAGGTCTTTGCTTATGGACTTTTGTGAGTCAGCTCATTGTATTCCTATTTTGATCGGTATTTTGACATATGTAGGTGGGACACGATGGGTGGGTGCAAGCTTTGGCTTTCCATCCCTCAGGCAAACATATGTTGTCAGTCGGAGATGACCATACGATGCGTATTTGGGACCTTAGGACTGGACAGTGTACTAAGAAAGGTAACAATGCGTGCAGCGATCACTTTATTCTCCTGAAGACATCATCCAGTTGAGGCTCACAAGCCTTTCACGCAATGTTTATCTTGGGGTCCTACACCCGTCACAGATGGAAAGTCTGACGATGCTGAGAAATGTGTCAATGTAATTGCTACAGGAGGCACAGACCAAGTATAGCTGCTTTTGTTCGTCTTCTTGTTCCCATGCTTACTATGTATGGCACTTAGCTTGTCAAAATTTGGTGCCCTTGAGTTAAAGAGCATCGGGTTGTGTGTATTCTACTGAGGGTTCGGAGCACCAGCAAGGTGTCTCGCCCGAACATCCGTAAAATACTTTACGATGTTATTCTGATACAATAGCTGTAAAATAATGTACTAGCATTTGTCCCAAATGATCAGGCGGTGAAGTCAAAGAGTGTATGTTTGCACACACACAGGGTGAAAATAAGGTTTGTGGCAAAGAAGAGTAAATTAACCGCCGCGCATCAGAGTGGCTGCCGCAAAGAAAAACATTGTTACATAGGAGTAAAACATATGTAAGAAGTAACTGAAAAAGGAAAAACATATCGCGTAAGCAAGATATGACGCACGGGCTTTGTTGAGAGGCGAATAAGTCACTCCTCAACAATACTGTAATAATATAGTCAGTGATAAGTCCGTAATGTGGTGTTATAGTTGGCTCACCTCAGTCCCGAGCGACTGAGGGTGTTGTATCTACGTGTCCGAATATATGGCCCTCACAGTGTGAAGGGGGTGGTTCCTGGCTCGGCTGTTTTGTCGTGGTGACGTCATAAGCATGGTTTCTCGCGATTCGTAAACGTCATGCAGCGATGTGTTATGTCATCGCTCTGCTCTTGCATATTATATATGGCCAATTAAGCTCTGGTTTCTCAACAATCGACGTACGCAACCGCCGCAAAGATTCTCGATTACCAACAGGAGACGTTAGCACTCCCTCTCCGACTCAAACAAAGGCACACTGTTCTCTGAAGCTGCATAGGATCAAACGCAAGCGAGTTCAGCAAATACCCGGAAGCCTGACTCAAAGTCCCACCGTTGACTACATCGCCGATATGGACCCTGTCAGCGGCAGGGTGTTGTGGGAGACGCTCACACCAGATCTCCCCATGGACCCGGCTTCATCTCTGCCAGGAACCCCGTGCCGCCGACAAGTCAAAAACAGTCGTCAAGCGTGAAGATGTCCGATACCCTCTTCCCTTTTGGAAGGAGCCAGTTATCCGTGGTTATGGATGAGAGGTGAATATTACTCTTCTAATTAATGATTATACTTGACATCCTACAGCCTTTGACATGTGTTCCCTTAGAGTTCTTTCCTCTCCCATTCATACCTTGCCGGATACATGCAGCATGTCCAGGATGCCTCTCCACCAACCTCCCCCCCCCAACCCTCCTTCCGATAGAGACGTTAAATTTCCTTAAATAGCAGTCCTGCCAAATAATCGATCTAGGCATCGTCGAATCTTGTTTCCGTGACGTTGTTAGAGCCCAGTGTGTTTATAGCCCGATATCTGAAAAATAAGGCTGGGTTGTGGACCGGACGTGGGAGATTAATGTGAGGAGATCATTCGGGGAAGGGAACCTTGACGCAGCATTACAGCGGAACGTAATATATTCGTGTTCAGTAGTTAACAATGTAAATATCTGGAGTCAAGTATCGAGAGATGTAAGTATACACCAGATATTGGCAGGGTACCGTTGCCCTCCTGGGTCAGGTTAAAGAAGCTTAGCGGATCAGTCATTTTGAAGCGCTGTAAATAGTACGTTAATTTAAATTGATTTGTATGGCACTGTTTGGCATGTCGACGGCCTTTGAAATCAATGACTGGGTGCACGTGACTCCGGACACACATGACCAGCTTCTAAATTAATACATATTAATCTCATAGACTCGGATAGGGCAGGAACACATTGAAACCCAATTACTATTGGGATTTGGGGTCAAAGGCGTTTGCAAGAATCATGCAACAACACTACAAAGTCTGCAAAGATGACTGGATATGCAATCAACTAGCATTACGCAACCTCACTGTAGAATCATCATCCTCAACTCACAAGTCCTGCACAACTAGCACAGCCCACACAGTTGAGGAGCCCCAGCCTGCTTCCCACCCCAAGTGAATGGACATCATATCTATCTTGAATGATAATGTAGCACATGCAATGATGTCAGATAGTCTCTAGATTATCTGTCTACAGTCATTTCGGTTACAAAAAAGCACTGAATAGATATCACACTTCTATCTGTTGATGAGGATAGAAAATTCATCAAGACGTTTCTTGATTTGATTCAGACCTTTTTTCAAGAGTGTTTCAATTGTTGGAAGTTTCTGAATATAAACTTATATCCAATATTTTCCTCTCAAATACTGATTAAATGGTGTATATTAACTATTATCTGTGACTTGTGACTGATCCTAAGGACTCCATCAACTCATTGCTATGGACTTTGACAGTTTTTCAACTATGAGTTAACCTGACCCAGAAAGGAAACGGTATACACCAGATATTGGCAGGGTGATATATCACACACTTGTGATTAGAAAATAAGCATGATATATTATGGCTTCTAACCACAAGACTGATCTGATATATGCAAGCCTTGTAGCCTCATGTGCAGCTAAAATTCTTCTCACAATTGATGACCTGCTCTCTGGCAATGTCCAAATACCTGCTCACGTTGTGGTGGACAATGCCCAGACTACTCTGATTGCCTCGGCTCATTGCTCACCCCATCATGACACACATCTATCAAAGATCAATTCGATCTCAGGCACTTTTCCTCTTTCAGTATTATTACATCTTTCTCTGATTGGCATTATACGTAATTAAATGAGACTGGGGATGTGTGTGCAATGTGTCTATGTATAAGTATATGTCTAAACAAAGTAGTAGGTGGCCAAACCACCTGTGGTTCCCATAAATCCTGTCTAATTAGACAGGGAATATAACTTGATTTCTATGCCTAGTTAGGCGTGATTTTTCTATATTCTCCCTTCTTGCAATAATTCACCTTCAATGTTTAACTTCATTCCAGAACTTGTCAACCCGGCTCTAATTGCTAGTGATGGCTAGGCCATCAGCCACATTGTCATTGGCTGTCAGCATTGGGTGCTGATGTATCACTGATGTGATGTCAGCTATTTGTTGGGACTGTCCAGAGATAACACCAATGCTTGATCCCACCCTCTGCTCATTGTCCGACACAATGAGCTCACCTCCCCCACTCAAAACTCATTGGAAATTCTTGGAAAAAAAGCAGTATATTACTTGACACAATATATATCATTATTTTTCAATCTGGAAGCTGGATAGAGAGAGGAAGGGTCTGAACTAAAGGTCTGTGGCAATTTGAATGACATTATGCACTTGCTCAGCAAGTTGAGCATTTTTGTCATCATCCTCAGTGTCAGCATTGGTGTCATTGTTTATGTCCTCACAATTATTATTGACACCGCCTTCGCTCTTGCTGATGTTACCCTCACTATCCACCTCCATTGCCTCTTCCCCTCTCTGGTCTTGACCCTTTGCTCTAGTACCTGGCAAAATGGAGCCTGTGAAGTGGAGATGAGCGGTACGTATGAAGGGGAAGCAGAAGGCGACAAGCCTTTGTGAGGAAGATATCCCTTGGTTGCGTCAGCAATGGCAAGAAGAATTTGCCGACATGGTCAATGGGACCAAGGAGGAGCTCCCGCCATGGTGGGAGGTGAACCATGAGATTAATCTCATAGACGAGAATAAGCAGTATAAGTACCACTTGCCGCGCTGCCCGCACGCCCTCCAGGAGCAACTACGCGATAAAACTAATCGCTACTTGAATGCTCAATGGTGGTCCCCATGCACCACCGCTCAAGCTGCACCATTATTGTGCATCCCGAAGAAGGATGGAACCCTTCGAACAGCTCTTGATGCACGTCAGTGCAATGACAATACCATAAAGGATGTAACTCCTTTACCAGATCAAGAGGTGATCCGGGAAGACGTGGCTCAGGCGAAGTATCGCTCAAAGATTGACCTTACTGACGCTTATGAGCAGGTGCGCATTTGCACCGAGGACATACCCAAGACCGTATTTGCATCGATCATGGGCACGTTCACGAGCAATATAATGCAGATTGGAGACTGTAATGCTCCAGCAACTTTCCAGAGGCTAATGACCTCTATCTTCCGAGACATAATAGGACACTTTATGCACGTCTACTTAGATGACATATTCATCTACTCGGATACTATGGAGGAGCATGAGCAGCACCTCAGAGTCGTATTCGAACGACTACGCAAGTACAAGTTGTACTTGAAGTGGAAGAAATGTGAGCTCTATGCTCAGAGTATAGACTGCCTAGGGCATGTCATAGATGAGCAGGGTATCCACCCTGATCAGGACAAGCTCGATCGTATTTGGGAGTGGCGCATGCCTCAAAACTACAATGACATCCAACGCTTCGTTGGCCTTGTCAACTACATATCGAGCTTCTTGCCCGATGTCACAGCCTATACTGGGCCACTTATGGCCATGACGCAGAACGGATCACCATTCAATTGGAGGCCGTTGCACCAGCGGTGCTTCGAGATGGTCAAACGGATCTGTACGAAGACTCCGGTGATTCGACCAATTGACCCTAGACGGGACGAGCCAATATGGCTCATTTGCAACGCGTCCAAGACAGGCGTCGGAGCCATGTACAGCCAGGGAAGCAGCTGGCAGACGTGCCGCCCAGCAGGGTTCATGTCGAAGAAGTTCACAATGGCCCAGCAAAACTATGCGGTGCACGAGCTGGAGACTCTTGCCATACTCGAGGCCCTCCTCAAGTGGGAGGATAAGCTGATGGGATACCCCATCCACATCATAACGGACCACAAGGCCCTTGAGTTCTTTAAAACTCAGGTGAACTTGTCGCCGCATCAGCGACGGTGGATAGACTACATGTCGAGATACCAGTTCGACATCACCTATGTTAAAGGTGAACTCAACAAAGTGGCAGACTGCTTGTCACGCTACTTTGAGAGTGATGTAGTCGGGGAGGCTCACGAGCCTCATGAGTATGTGCAGGCAGACTGCCATATAGACCCAGATGGAGAGGACTTACCTCTCCACCGATACCAGGAGCTCAGGGAGCATGTCCTGGAAGTACACACTATGCATGACGATGGACGGAGGCAAAGCACTCACCTCAGAGAGCAGTGTAAAGAGCGGGACGTGGCCGCCCAGTTGCTCAAGGAGCATGAAGCTGTGGACCCAGCGTCCACTGGGGAGCACAAGTGCCACGATATACCCGTTACACTTGCGGAGATGCTCGAAGGTGAATTGCCTTCATCCCAGCCTCCTAGCCTGGTCAATGATGCCTTCCGGAAGGAAGTGGTGCAGGACTATGGCGATGATTCTCTCTTCGCCGAGATAATTGCCAATCCTGACGACCATCCTCAGTTCAGGCATGAGCCTGGTGGACTGATCACGACGGAGAACCGTCAAGGGGTGGCAGT
Organism: Macrolepiota albuminosa; assembly: GCA_027475525.1. NCBI lineage: Eukaryota > Fungi > Basidiomycota > Agaricomycetes > Agaricales > Agaricaceae > Macrolepiota > Macrolepiota albuminosa. The sequence goes on along the minus strand of JAMWFC010000049.1, from coordinate 4,543,055 downwards.
GGTCTGCCTCCCCCATATGCGAACCATTGTTATGCGGGTCTTGGACCAGGCCCATGCACTGGTGGGGCACTTTGGTGCCACCCGGATGTTGGGCTACATCTGGAGATGGTATTGGTGGCCACGTATGGCCCAAGAAGTGACTAAGTTTTGCGCCTCATGCGCAGCGTGTCAGAGGGCAAAGTTGCCCCCTGGATCCCCTCCCGGGAAGCTACACCAGCTACCTGTGCTGGTGAAATCTTGGGATTCGATCGGAATGGACTTCGTAGGTCCCTTTCCCGAGTCCAGAGGGTTTGATTACCTCTGGGTGGTCATATGCCGCATGACGAGCATGGTGCACCTCATACCAGTGCAAACTACGGTGATGGCTAAGGAGCTGTCATGGATCTACCTGAGGGAGATCGTTAGGCTGCATGGGCTGCCTAGCACCATTGTGAGCGACCGTGACTCAAAGTTCACGTCTCAATGGTGGAGAGAACTCCACAAACTGCTAGGAGCGCGACTCCTCATGTCGATGTCCTTCCATCCTCAAACGGATGGGCAGACAGAGCGGACTAACCGCAGTATAGGTCAGATTCTGAGGGCAGTTGTTTGCCCTGACCTGTAAGGGCGACCTCTAGAGGCTGTGGCTCAGTCACACAGCTGGCAGAGGGAGATCCAAAGTGTATTAGAATATATACTGACAATATCAAGGTAGCTACTCACCTGGCAGAGGGAGATCCAAAGAGAACAAGTCTGGGGATTCCCTATGCCAGGTTGGACGCTTCTGGGGCCTCTGAAGCGTGGGAAACAACTGTACAGTACAACAAAACCTTAAAAACTCGAAAATTGACTAACCAAACAAGTGTGCAAACAAGGGAGGAAAACTCCGGACTTTAGAAGTCAGAAAGGCAAACTCCGGCTTATCTAAGCAGCCTGGAGCGGTGCTGAAGGGCCCACACTTGTCTGAGTGATAGCTAAAGAACCAGAGCACCTCAAAGGTTGAGAATAGTACCAACAGATAGTGTTGAAGAAGTAGTAACAGCAAAATGAGAGAATGGTAGAAGAAATAAGGAAGTGAATGAAAGGAGAGTGAAGAAATAAGGAGTGAAAGAAGAAAGGAATGAGGGGTCCCCTGACATCACCCCCCCTCTAGAGTGCGGCGTCTCGACGTGCTGGATAGAAGTAGTTCTGGATGGCCTGGTCTACTTTGGAAAGGGAATAGAGGCCTCTGATTGCCCGAGGAGCATCAGGATGCTGTTGATAGAATTCCCGGACCAAGGCAGGGGCATGGACATTCTCTTGTGGCTCCCAGGAAACGTCCTCGATTCCATAGCCCTTCCACTTGACCTTGAACTGAAGCTTATTCCTAAAGAGTCGGCTGTCTAGGATCCGCTCCACTTCGTACTCTTCTTGGTTGTTTACCAGAACTGGTGGTGGAGGTGGCTGTGGACGTCGACCTGGAATTGGATCCTCTGGGGCTGGAGAAAGCTTCACCACATTGAAGACTGGATGGAGTCGACTCATTCCACTAGGCAGCTTGAGTCGATAGGCAAGTGGGCCTACCTGTCTTACTATAGGGAAGGGGCCTAGACGACGGTGAGAGAGCTTCTGAGAAGGTCGGGTAGTGGCAATGTCAGAGGCATCCAGGTAGACTCGATCTCCAGGCTTGTACTTGGGGGCTGGAGTTCGTCCACGATCGTAGTAGCGGGCCATGTCATCCTTTGCCTTAGCTAAAGCTGCCTTGGCCTCCTCCTGGGCTGCCTTCATCCGATCTATGAACTCATTGACAGCTTCATTCTCTGAAGGTCGTCCACGAGGCTCAAATCCCATCCGAGGATGTCGACCAGTATCTAGAAGGAAAGGAGACATCTGGGTGGCAGCATGTACACGGTTGTTGTACTGGAACTCTGCCTCTGGTAATAGATTGTCCCAGTCATCCTGTCGTTCATTGCAGAAGAGCCGGAGATACTGTTCTAGCTCCTGGTTGACACGCTCAGTCTGGCCATCAGACTGGGGGTGGTAGGCTGTGGAGGTGTGGAGTTTGACATGGAGGAGGCGATACAGTTCTCTCGTAAACTCTGCCACAAACTGAGGTCCGCGGTCTGAGACATAAGCATCTGACAACCCATGGAGCTTCCAGACATGCTTCCGGTACAGATTGGCAGCACCCATGGCTGAGCAAGTAGTGTGTGTTGGAATAAAATGAGCACGCTTGCCACAGAGATCCACTACCACCATGATCGCATCATATCCATGAGAATCAGGTAACTCAACAATGAAGTCTACCGAGGCCACACTCCAACGCTCAGCTGGGATAGGCAATGGATGAAGCTGTCCCATAGGAGGCTGACGACGAGGCTTAGTCCGAAGGCAAAGATCACAGGTAGAGGTGTAAGAGCCAATATACCGTGACATTTGAGGCCACCAGTAATTCCGCGAAACCAGCTCCAGTGTCTTCCATCTGCCAGGATGTCCTGCAACTCGAGAGTCATGATGCTGCTCCACAATCCGCCTCCGGAGGTCTGGCAGGTTGGGAACATAAATGCGTCCCCGGAAGGTGAGAAGACCATTCTCCAGAGACCACTCGTCGGTGCGGACAGACTTCACTCCAGCTTTCTCTCGAGCATGCAAGGCCATGGCAGCCTTAGCTACCAGATCTTCTTGAGCGCCCTCCCGGTTACCTCGTCGGATGTCTCGAAGGATGCTCACTTCTTCTCCCTGGCCAACCACACCTTCTAGAGCACGGATAGCAAATAGTTCTGGCTTCAGAAGTACAATATTGTCATTGTCACTAGCTCCTGAACCATGGTCTGCTCGCCTAGAAAGCGCATCTGGCTTACCCATGCTCCGTCCCGGTTTGTGATGCAGAGAGAAGTCAAAGTTGGCCAGATACAAGGACCATCAAGCCTGTCGGCGGTTGAGTTTCTTGGCCGTCCGAAAGTACTCTAAGTTCTTGTGATCAGTCCACACCTCGAATTTATGCCTGGCACCCTCAAGGAAATGTCGCCACTCCTCAAATGACCGAATGATAGCTAGCATCTCCTTGTCATGGATCTCATAATTTCGCTCCACGGCATTGAGACTCTTGGAGTAGAAAGCCACAGGATGCCACTTACCATCCTCCCTTGACTGTTGAGAGAGAACGGCCCCAGTAGCAAAATCTGAGCTATCAGCTTCGACACGGAAGGGAGAGTCATCATCTGGGAATATAAGGACAGGCTTTGAAGTGACTGCCTGTTTGAGGGCATCAAAGGCTGTCTGCTGTGCTGCATCCCAGTGCCAAGGAGTGTCCTTAGTGGTGAGATCGAAGAGGGGCCGGGCATGGTGTGAGAAATCCTGAATAAACCTCCGGTAGAAGTTGGTAAAACCCAGGAAGGCCTGAACCTCCTTCTTGTTCTTAGGCTCTGGCCACTCCGCTACACCAGCCACCTTGACTGGGTCCATCTCAGCCATTCCATGAGAGATGATCAGTCCAAGATATTCAACCTTAGTCTGCTCAAACTCACACTTCTCTGGCTTAAGATAGAGCTGGTGCTGGCGAAGACGTTCCAGTACGATGCGTGTAATCTGACGATGCTCCTCTAGAGTCTTGGTATAGATGAGAATATCGTCAAGGTATACACACACAACACCTTCCGCTATGAGGTCTCGGAAAATGTCGTTCATCATGGTCTGGAAGGTGGCAGGGCTATTAGTGAGGCCAAAGAACATTACCAGAGGTTCAAAGAGTCCACGATTTGTTCAGAATGCTCCCTTCCACTCATCTCCTTCTTTGATGCGCACATTGTTGTAGCCCCAGCAGACATCCAACTTGGTAAAGTAGCGCGCACCTCGGAGGTTGTTGACAAGCTCTGAAATGAGTGGTAAGGGGTAGCAATTCTTCACAGTCATCGCATTCAAGACTCGGTAGTCCTGAACCAGACGTAGAGATCCATCCTTCTTCTTAATGAAGAAGACTGGAGAGGCCATCGGAGACTTTGAGGGACGGATGCGACCAGAGTCTAAATTCTCCTGCAAAAAGGCATCAAGCTCATCCTGTTCTCTGGGAGAGAGTGGGTAGACCTTGCAGCTAGAGGGCTCAGCATTGGGTGTAAGCTCAATTGCATGGTCCCACTGCTTACGCTCTGGCAGGGAGTCAAATGATGCCTTAGAGAAAACATCCTCAAAGTCTTGCAGGTGATGAGGAACCGCATCTCGGAACGACTTAGGAGCAGAGTTGGCAGCAAATGCCTGAGCTAGCCGCTGGGAGGTAGTTTGGCTAGCTCTGATCTCTGCTACAGTTGGTGGAGGTCGTAACGTAGTTGCATAGATCCTATCACCTGTCTTGATAGCCTCGTCTGGGGACTCTGGGTCAGGAGCGCATCCAAATTCACCCTCGCATCCATCTTCCATCTGGGCTTCACTCACTACGCCTTGAACGTCCTCATAGAGGGCCTCTCTATAAGGGAACGCCAAGGGAGGAGGATCCAGTAGGTCAAGGTCTGCAAAGGGGAGGTGTCCAACTCGGCAAGCCCGGATAGCAGCACGCTCACGGACTGACTCTCTGCGCTCCTCTCTCACTTCCTTAGCACATGTGGAACACCGTCAAGGGCAGCGGCTCATGCTCACCTTACCCTTGGCCCAGTCAATCTCAGGATTGTGATCACGCAGCCAGGAGAACCCAAGTATCATGTCCTGCTTTCCTAGGCTGGTAACTGCAAAGACTGCATGCTCAGAATGAGTCTGATAACGAAGGACTAAATCCACCACTGAGCGGATGGATCCAGCTTCATTGAGCGTACCGTCAATGTTATAGACTGGAATGGGGTGAGAGAGGGGACGGGTAGTGAGCCGGTGTTGTTCCACATAACGGGTGTCTAGGAAGAGTCCAGTAGCGCCACTGTCCAAGAGAGCTATGACGCTTCGAGTCTGCTGAGTGTCAGTTGTCTCAATCTCCACATTCAGACGCAGAGAGTTGGGAGAGGGAGTAGAAGCAACAACATAGCGACGGGGAAGGCGTCGTTCCCAAGCTGGGACACGTGGTCGTCGGACAGGAGAAGGAGGAGAAGAAGTCTTAGCGGAGGCTTGGACCAAGGGGGTATTTTGTACGTCGGAGGGGGTGCTTACAGTTTCAGTCAGAGAATCAGGAGTAGGGAGCGATACATTAGAAGACTCTACTGATTGACATGTAAACTGATTAGCACCAGGCGGCGGAGGCGTACAACTCATCCGTCGCTCTATTGAAAACCCTCCCCTGCTGAACCAAAGGACCCATCCGATGGTTCTGCTACAGCTTCCACAGGACCCAAGGACTCCTCCAGGGGTTCTGCTTCAGTCTGTACATCTGGGGAGGGGTTTCCTCGAACGTCTTGGGCAGCAAGGAGCTGGAGAAGGAGCTCCTCCTGCTCTGAAGCTGAGAGATAGCGCACCTCTAACCCCTGGGGACAATACCGAGCGAAGTGACCAGGCTTTCCACAGCAACGGCAGAGGAGCGGAAGGGAGGAACGTTGACGAGAGGCATCGACATCCATAGGTACTCCAAAAGGAAGAGGACGTGCTGCAGGTACCTGAGCTGGGGGTGGAGCGCGAAATGGAAGGGGAGGCTGGATGGGATGACGAGCAGAAAAGGATGCCTGTGGAGTGGAGCGAGGGGCAGTTCCACGGTGGAGCTCACGTCGTAACTCCATGAGCTGCCACTGATCACGTGCTACCTGATACCAGGTCTCGATACTCGTGTCATCAGGTCATCCCTCAGCCATGCTGTCGATCCGATCCATGAGAGAGGGAAGGAGGCCATCTCGGAAGGTGAGACAGAGCTGAAGACCATCCGGATAACAGGCCTGTTCAGCAAGAGCTCTGAAGGAGTCGATGTACTCATCTAGGGTCCGCTTCCCTTGCCCATATCGATGAGGATCTCGGAGAGTGAGGGCTGCCACCTTAGCAGGGTCCAAGGGGAAGAACTCTGTCCGAAACTCCTTCTCAAACTGATCCCAACTTCCAAAACTCTCTACTCCTCCAGGACGTCGAAAGACTCGTAGCGCGTATGTTGAAGCTCGCCCAGACTTCATGTAAGAAAGAACCCAAGCGATTTTGAGAGCGTCAGAGGGGAAAGCCTCACCACTAAGCTGAATATAGGTGATGCAGGACTGCAGGAAACGCTCGCCTATCGCTCGGTCACCATTGAATGCGTCTGGGAGTGCTGGGCGAGGAATATTGGCATGAACTGGGGGGGAGGCCCCAAAGCGAGGGACTGGGGGTGTGCCAGCCCTAACTGGAGGTGCCTGGAGAGGGGTAGGAGTGAGAGGGAGGCGCTCTAAGAGGGCCTGAAGGGAATGGGAGATAGTGTCTGTGGCCTGATGTAATCCAGCAAGTTCGGTGGTGTGGAGGGTGAGGGAAGCTTGAGTGGTCTGCACCTGAGTCTCCAGAGCAAGCAAGCGACCCCAGGCATCATCCTGAGGGGCAGAAGCGTCCAGGGGAGTGTCTGAGGGGGCTGGTTGGGTCATAGAAGCAACAGAGGGGCAGGGAGTAATCCAGTGGGGGAGGGACCTAAAGGGGCAAGAGAGGGCTCAAGCAGGCTGAAGGGGGCTCCCAGACCAAAATGTAGAGACTTGTTCTGCTGTAAGGGCGACCTCTAGAGGCTGTGGCTCAGTCACACAGCTGGCAGAGGGAGATCCAAAGTGTATTAGAATATATACTGACAATATCAAGGTAGCTACTCACCTGGCAGAGGGAGATTCAAAGAGAACAAGTCTGGGGATTCCCTATGCCAGGTTGGACGCTTCTGGGGCCTCTGAAGCGTGGGAAACAACTGTACAGTACAACAAAACCTTAAAAACTCGAAAATTGACTAACCAAACAAGTGTGCAAACAAGGGAGGAAAACTCCGGACTTTAGAAGTCAGAAAGGCAAACTCCGGCTTATCTAAGCAGCCTGGAGCGGTGCTGAAGGGCCCACACTTGTCTGAGTGATAGCTAAAGAACCAGAGCACCTCAAAGGTTGAGAATAGTACCAACAGATAGTGTTGAAGAAGTAGTAACAGCAAAATGAGAGAATGGTAGAAGAAATAAGGAAGTGAATGAAAGGAGAGTGAAGAAATAAGGAGTGAAAGAAGAAAGGAATGAGGGGTCCCCTGACATGACCAACGGGACTGGGTGGACTGGTGTCCACTCACTGAGTTCGCGATTAATGTGAGTATCTCAGATACCACAGGGTATGCACCCTTTGAACTCAACGGAGGGTACTTGCCCTCCATGCTGCACGAAGTTCGTGCTGATACGGTGGCTCACCGCGGAGTTGTCGAGTTCGCCAGGCAGGCCCTGGAGAACATTGCGGCGGCGCATGACACCATCATAGAGGTGCGAGTCTTCCAGGCAAAAAACGCCAATCACCGTAGGCCAGCAGACCCGCCAATAGCAGTAGGAGCGTTGGTGTACCTATCAACGCGTAATCTGAGGCTCCCAAAGGGACGGGCGAGTAAACTCTGCCTGAAATGGGTAGGCCCATACCGCGTTCTAGACGCAGAGCCAAGTACCTCCAACTATGTGTTGGAGCTGCCTCTGGCATTACAGGAACGTCGCATTGTTCCCAAGTTTCATGTGTCGCTGTTGCGACCTTACAGCGCGTCTGACGATGCACTATTCCCTAACAGGGCAACCCCGGGCCCCTATAATTTTGGGGCTCAAGACGATGACGAATGGTTTGTCGAGTGCATAATTGGGCACCGGTGGACTGAGCGTAACATGCTCAAGTTTGAGGTACGTTGGTCCCTCGGGGACACAACATGGGAGCCACACTCCCATTGCTCCAAGTTAGCGGCACTTGACCGTTATTTGGAGTTGAAGGGCGTTAAGCGCCCACATCAATTAAGTAAGCGTGCCGGCGCTTAATTTGATTGGCAGTGCCGATCGCAGCTTGGCTGAGTTGGTCAGCAGCTGTGGCTGAAACACATCTTAAAAGGCAAAATTTCTTTTTTGCTTTTTTCCCCAACCATGGACAACATGCCCATGGACCAGAGTGAGCAGCAGCAGCAGCAGTTTGAGATTGCGCCGTCGGTCTTACTGTCAGCTGAAGGGGGGGGCAGATGGCTCCCCCGCTGACCTAAAATGCACCCCAGTGGGGACAATCGCAAGCAGCTGTGGGCTTCCCACAGCAGCAGCAACCACCAGCGGCAGGCTACCTGCCGCAGCAGCCGGTGATCAGTGGCTATCCGCCACTTCAACCCATGCAGGGCAACTTCGTGTCCCAGAACGCACCTGTGGGTGGCTATTAGCCCCAACAACCAGTATCGGGCGCTTATGCGCCACATCACGCAGAGGGCCAACCTCAGCAACAGGCCTACGGGGGGCTAGTCAGCCCCCAAGCAGCGCCAGGATGGGGACAGTTTGCCCCCGCTATGGCGAGAGGGGCTATGGGCGCACATCTTTTGCCCCAGTTTATGGCCCCGGCACACTATCCTGGCATGGGTGGTGTGCCCATAATGATGCCGTACCCCCCGGCGTGGATGGGGGCTTGGGGCGCAATGCCCCAGTACAGCGACTCACATGAGTCGCCTGCCAAGGGAGGCCGGTCGATTTCCCTGTCGACCACAGCACCAAATGACAATCTAGAGGGACGCAAAGCATCACTCGTGCAGGCCACCGTGGCCATTGAGAGTACAGAAGCTCTCAATACAGAACGGAGCATCAGTTCATCGGCTGATGCGCTGACAGAGAGCTTGGCCAAGCTCTCCTTGCTACAGCGGCTGGAAATGCTGCACCAATCCAAGCCCAGCTCGGAAGAAGAGTCGCGTTCTCAACGCAACAAAGGAAAAGCACGGGCTGTCAAGCCCAGTCTCAACCAGGACTTAGTCCTGGCTACCCTTCTCCAATGTCTGGGAGACAACGGGTACAATGTACCTGCAGAGTCATCATTCCTCCGCAATGCGGAGGCAGTCGTCCTCATCTGCCGGATGATGGACGACATGGATCATATGCGCGCTCAGCGCAAAATGGATCTCCTTGCCTTATCGGCTGCTCGTAAGCGGCAGACTACACCCCTGAGTCGGGACACCAACTCCAGCAAAAGGGCACGTCAGCAAGGAGTGGAGGATGCGCCCTCCCGCTCGATTAAGTCGAGCATTGCTGCCCCCAGCCGGGAGGCTGGCCTAGGACAGGACATCCTCCCCTATGAAGATGTCCCTGCTCCAGCCGCCCCCCAGCTTATCCAGCGGCGCGTCTGAGGTCACGTCTTCGCGACCAGTATCCGTGGTGTCCACCACGTACTCTGGGGAGCAGAGTTCCAGAGGCGTGAGCACACGCCCCACCAAGGCTAAGGCCTCACAACCCCGAAAGGATCGTCGGGGTAAGCAACCGGAAGGGCACGCCTACATCAATGTGCACTTTCCAGAGGATGCCCCGAAAGGGGCCCCAGGGGCTAACATCCCCTTTTTACCCGCCATATTGGTAGAGGGCCCGCCAGCCCAACTCCTGCGGTGTGTGTGGGCAATGGACCCACGGTCTGAGAAGTCGGAGCCAGAGAGGTTGCCATCCCTGCCCTCCAATGACGATTGGTATGAGGAGCCTGAAGAGGCTCATATGGAATCCCCTGTGCCGCACAAGACGGCGGCACAACGTATGGCGCGTGAACGGCGCAACAGCAATCGATGGGCCAAGATGGAACGTTGGGTGCAGGATAGCACCAAGCGAGGAGCTGCCCTCCTCGAGGACCAAACTGGGCGCATTCCTGATGCACTCGGTGTTGTGATCTACCGTGATCACACTATTGAGTGCTGTCAGGTTCCACTGACGACGGGGGCCTCCAGGGGCAAGCGGGTCCTTACTAGGCGGACTCGAAGTCTACGGAGAGTCTCCGGGTGAGTTCTGGAGTCTTAAGTAGGGCGTGGGGTGGCTACGGAGCGCCGGAGTTCGTAGGAAGAGGTGGAGCAGGATCCCGGGCTAAGTCCGGAATATGGGGCGGGGGTGGGCGGAGCCTTGCTAGGGCGGAGGGGTGATCGGAAAAAGAGACTGAGACCGGGAGACTGAGACTGAACCAGGAGACTAAGTTAAAATTGAAGTGAGACTTTTAGTGGGCCGAGAGACTTGAGAGAGTAAAGCAGATAGATTGAGACAAGTATGAAATAGACAAGAGAGTATAGAGACGAGTTATAGCAATATCAAGACTACCGTAATATACTACGAGCTGCAGGTTAAGTACCAGGTGCCGGGTGAGTTCCGGGCCACCTGGGCAAGGTCCGTACCCTCCCTCCATGTGGTGCATCCCGTGCAGTGTATTGTTCGGGTATCAGTCCTCTACAGTCGTGTGGTCCCAGGGGGCGTGGATGGGTTGCGGTGTATTGCCCGGGTTCGGGAGTGGTGCCGGGAGGGCAGCGTCAAGTGGGGGCAGCCCCCGGCATGATTGATCGAGGTTTGGGACGGCGTCCGGGGCACATGGTGCGTTGGCGGGGCTTCGGGCCTTATCCGGGAGTTGAGCATTGGGTTGGGCCGGGTCGGTCTTAGTTGGGGTGGCATCGGATCTAGTCGGTCTCGTTCCGAAGTGCTCCGGGGACGCGCTGGGGGGGTTGGGTCCAAAGGAGGGGTTCCAGGTAGGACTTACTGGGGGGGTCGGAGTGGCGTAGGTGTGGCTCATGACAAGTGCCAAAACTCATTCTTTGGCGTGGGGTTAGCTCCCCAATTCTATTAGTCGCCAGTGACCAATACCATCTTCGTCGGGCAAGAAGCCTGTGCAGCCAGGTCCTTCGAGGCTGATAAAGAGGGCAACGCCGCAGCGACGCCCCACAACAGTAAGGTGTACCAAGTAGCACCTCGCAGGTTTCCCCGCAGTCCTCAAGAAGTCCGCAGACTTCATGCACTGGTTAACAACCAGTTTACGCCGCTTTGTCAGTGTCAGTTGGGCTACCTCTTGCTCAACAAATTCAAGCGGGTGGCGCTCAACTGCCACCCTATGGCCCGAGACAGAGCTATGTCTCATTTACTTGACGAGGTCGAGTATAGGACTATCGCAGTACCCTTCGCGAGTCCAGAGGAGCGGGAGAACGTCCTGCGAATGATTGTGCCGTTGCGGCTCTATCGTCGCAAAGAGGGAGGGAAAATTGCCTTCATCGGCCTTACCCCCCCTGATCCAAAGCAACCATTTGCTTTGGACTACCTGGGCTCATACGCCCTCCTCTATGGACGTCCTGGGATGTCCAACATATGGACTGGTCTGGCCATGGACCGAGCCATGCGCATTCATTGGCGCAGCCTCTTTGGGTTTGCGCTTGTACGCACCCTCAGCGCCAGCCACCCCTCCAAGGCCACGGTACACAAGTACCTGGCCTACGTCTTTGCAAGGCCAGGCCTCTACAAAGAGGCCGTGGCTGAGTATGAGGCGGCTACAGGGCAAGCCTTTGTGCCCCTCCATGCCGACGACCCTAACTTCGAGGTTCGGGCTGTGGACATCCTGGAAGCGTCAGCTTCCGTGTTCACCACTTCGGACGTGTTACGCTGATGACGCCAACTGTGGTTGGGTGCGCTGGACGTATACGCAGTACAACGCCGTCTCCAGCGCCTGGCGTACGGGTTTGTGAGGAGTCCCGGCAGGGTCCCGGTGTGCTCGAGCAGAGGTGATAGGGCGATGCGCTAGACGATAGCGCCTCGGATGCTACCTAGCAAGTGGTAAGCGTCGTAGTTTAGGAGAAATTATAGAGAAAGAAACGAATAGCGCAGCGTAGCGTGCCCGTAGGTGGCACCGTAAACGACGAAGACAAGATAGACGAAGCTAGCGCCGAACTTGGTGGCAAAGTCAGGCAATGCTAGCGCGATTTGAACGCTAAGTGTAACTGGGTGCTCAAGAGGTTACGATTTGTTATTATATACATGGCAAGTAGCTAGTTTTTATACTATGCGCTACCTTATTTCCAAAATAAGTCCATTGACGGCGCTACCGCTTAGCGCCTCCCTTCGTGACTGTAGCTAACGGCCACCTGTCAATGGCGACCTGCAGCACATGGGTGACGGCGACCAACGGCGACTCTAAAACTACTTAGAAGTGGTACGAGTTTGCTCACTTTTTGATGTAATTTAATTGGCCATGCCATCCCGGGGTATGGTCGGAGAATCCTCGACAGACGCCGTGAGCGCTAATTCCGGCGCTAAACATTGTACCATATTTTGATAGATTTAAATGTCGGGTCTGCGTGTATCCTGTCTCGTCGTCATTGATTCTTTTAGACTTCTGATTGAGGTGCCTCGGTGATTGACAGCGCCAATTGCTAACTCCTTCCAGTACTGATCGGGGTTTGGTCAGAGTCCCCTCCCGCCGTTATGCTAGCGCTATGAGTCCTGAGTCTTCTTGGTCTTCAAAGTAACTGAGTGGAGTGCGCTGAGGGGCTGATACTGGTGATTGAGATGAATGGATAAGTCTTGCCATAGAGCGCCCGCGCTAGGGCTGCTCTGTACCCAAGGCTGGTCGCTAGAGCCTTTAGTGTGTCAAGTGTTGGTCGGCCTATAATGTCCCTTGATGCGCTCAGTCCGAGTAGAAGCCTATCATCTCCCCCCAACTGAAAAATTGACTGTCCTCAGTCAAACGCCGTCGTTAATTTGACTGCGCTACGGTCCGTATAATGCCGCCGGCGCCTTATAAAAGTCGTTTTCCGTACTTCACCTTCCCGTGTTTTCCTTCCCATCTTCCCAGTATGTCCACTTCTTTCGACGCCTCTGCTCTCCGCAATTTCCTGGCTAAGGCCTCCTATTTATTTGATCGCGCTAAGTCTGTCGGTCCCGCCGATGCGCCACAAACCGTCCCTGGTATTATGCAACTCTATCGGCGCTGGCTCGTGGTCCGCGGCTCCGACAGTTCCTGGGAGCGGGGTGACGAGGTTCGCGAGTGGTGCGTGGCCCGGTACCGTGAGTATGAGGGTGCCGATTGGTTGCGTCCTTTTGCGGACCTTTTCGTAAGTTTCTAAGTTTGATTTTGGCTTTGTGGCGCTAAGGTTCAGCGCCCATACTAGGCTCCCTCCTTATCTGACGAGATCGACGCGTTGTTGGCTAGTACCGAGGTCAGCGAAGTAAGTCCTTCCTTTTCCTCCCCCTTTTTCCACTGTTAATCCTTGAGTAGTCGGTTGCCACGTCTCCCACCGTTGCCAGTCTTCCTACTGCCCCATTGGCCTCTACTGTCCCTTCTGTTCCTACCGCCCCTCCTTCTTCGACTTCTGTTCCGCCTCCTTCCGTTCTTGGCAGCCCTTTTCGTGGCGCTGCTTCTTCCACTCGCCCTGCCCCAAGCGCTGCTTCTCCCGTCCGTACTGCCCCTCCCCATTCGGCCATCAAACGTATTGCCGTTTCTCGTAGCGAGCCACGACCCGGCCCGACACGCCCAACTTCTCACGGTCCTCCGCGTAATTTCGCCATTGTTATTGAACAAGCGCCTCCTGCTCGTGCTAGTTCTCCTCCCAAACGTACCGTGCGTTCTTTCCCTATCTTCCTTACTCCATTTTTCTGACTTCTCCCCTTCCAGATCAATCTCCCTGCTTGTGTTCCCCCTTTGTATGTCGTAAGTGCTTTGCTCGTTGTCGCTAGACTTTAGCGCCTAAATGTTAATGTCGATAGGCGCCTAACCAGACCATGTTTACCAACGCGGAGCTTCGCGACCTTTTGCGTCTTCGCCGTGATACTACCGTTATTGATACCGGCATCCCGGCTGGTGTCCAAGTACTGGGCGGCAAGAAGAAGGTTACCGTTGCGCCCTTGGAGCGTCGCGCATTTAGGGCAAAGATTGGCGCGGTAAGCGCTGTTTTGCCCCTTTGGCGGTTCATGCCGTCGCTGACTTCTTTCTTAGTGTGACAAGTGTTGGTCTGAGAACGACCCTGAGGGCTGCTGGTTTCCTACCGCGTCTCTGCCTTGCTATCGGTGCGATGCGTTGAAACGAGGCTGCGCCTTCAACGGGATTCGTACTCGTGAACGTGGTAGGGACGCCATTATGCAAAGGAACTATGAGCACGCAGTGTTGGTTCGTAACGCCCGGGACTTCGTGCTGCAGCAACGTGATTTGGCGGCTACTCACCAACCCACAGTAATCAGCGCAGCCAGCCTGGCGCTGCCGACTACCCAGGATGGTACTACCGTGGCGGCACCTTTTGCTCGCTCTCCTTGTCGTCCCGTCCTTTCGAAGCGTAAGCCTGTTGTCACGTCTCCTGGCAAGAGCCCTGGTAAGCGCCGCGAGCTAGCGCCTGCTATGCCTGTGGTTTTGTCTTCGACCGAGTCTTCTACGGATGAGGGGGAAGGCACTGAGAGGGATGCCAAGGGAGAGGATGATGATGAAGCTGAGCCCGTTGTTGATGCCGATGCGCTGTTGGCGGTACGCGCTCTCCTGCTTCGCCTTACTCCCCCTATCGCCGCTAACCCTCGTCAGAGTGACCCCCGTGGTAACCAGTACGCATTTCCCTAACTTCTCTTCTCTCCGCGTGCTAACTTCTTGACTGATAGGTCCCCCACTCCTGTTCCCGTCGTCGTGGCTATCCCTGCTGCCGAAGATGTCGTTATGTCTGACGCTGGCGCTACCCCTGCCCCCGAGTCGGTTGCGGCTAGCGACACTCCGGTTGCTCTCCCCATTACTCCGTCCCTTACTCCTCCCCACAGCTCCCCTTCTTTTACTAGTAGTCGCGAGACTTCTGCGGCGCCGGAGTCCGAAGGAACCCTGGTGCCGGAAGGTGAGCGTCGTCGCCGCTGGAGATACTTGCCTCCCTACGGCATCCATCTTTCTTCCGCCAGAGCTATGTCCCCCGGCAACAAGCGCCATGAGTGGACGCCCCGTGCGCCTGTAACTGTCCAGGTACGTCCGTCTTTGTTCGTTCTCCTTTTCTCCCCTTTTCTAATCCCCCAATAAGTTCGATCCCTTTTGGACTCCCCCTCCCGCCATGCGAGTTTCTGGTGACGCCTTCCCTTGGCTCGGGGACGAGTTCTCCTATCCTGTTACCCCTCTCCGCCCTTCTGCCGACCTTCGCCAGCAACTCCGCCATATCGAGGATGCGACCGAAGCCGTTGGTCGCGAACTTGCAAACCTGCGTCCTCGCGTTTCTACCTTAGCTCGCCGCGAGCGCCTCCTTCTCGAGCTCCATGACGATATTACAGCTGCGCTTGAGTGGCAAGCGAGTAACTCGATCCAGGACGGGGACTTGCTTTCTTTGGGCGATCCCGCCCTTCCCGAGTATGATCCGTAGTTGCCGACCATCAGCGCTTTTAAACTTTTTGTGGACTTTGTCTTTTGATACGAACTTTGTAGTGTGATACTAAAAATAAACGCCTCCCTTGGCTTCAAATCGTCAGTTTGTAAGTAATCAAAAGAAAATAAGTAAAAAGGGGAAACGCTCAGTAGATCATCACAGCGCAAAAACCCCTTTGCCGACGCGGTCCAATAGCCATTACCGCGCCAGCCTAAGTAGAAAATAGGAACTGTCTGGAAATAAATAAGCGGATCCATGTAAGAAGTAGCGCGTATAAAGAAATAGAAAACCAGTGATTGCTTATGTCCGTTTAGCGCGGTTGTGAGTAAGCGCTAAACATCGAATGTCGATTCCCTTTTTGGAGGGACCCAGAATAAGTTAAGCACTTTTGATTGGCTAGCGCTCCTGTTAGGGTCCTGGCTCCTTGAGAAAAGTCCTCCCACGCTGTCGCTAATCAAAACACTTCCCGTGTCCTATAAATTACTTATGCATCAACTCGATTCCATCAGTCTTCGCGATGGCCACCCCGTCTGGTTGCGTGTGGACTCGAAGCTGTGATCGCGCCTATGTTACCATGGACCCTCCCACCTTTCTGGACCGGGCCACCTCGTTCTTTCATCATTACCCTCCCGAGGGTATTCCTAAGTTGGCCGACGAAGTAGTCGAGTTGGGTCGTCGCTGTCGGCTTCTGCGGGCTGCTTGTGAAATTTGGGGAGACGCGTCCCCGTTAACGCGTTTTGGTACAGAGGCTACTTGGAGTCAGGCCTTCCATGTGCGTGTCTTGCTATTCCTGGCGCACTCCTTTTGACAGTCGCCTAAATCCAGGAAATCGCCACCGAAGACACGGCGGATCGTCTTCAACTTTTGATGGAGGAAAGCTATTACCTGGTTAGTAACTGAGCCATCACCTCTCCTTCCGTGTCTAACGGCTCTTTTCTCCTAGTCCCCTCGCAAGTATACCGGCGCTCGTCTCTTTCGTGGTCCCCTTGAGGGGCCGACGGTAGTTAGCAAGCGTATTTCTTGGTTCGGCCCTTCTTGACCTGTCGTGTGTTGTTTTTCTCCCCCCCCCCCTATAGTTTGAGTGAGGCGATCCCATCTTCTTCGCAGCGCCACCGGCCTAACATATTCCCAGCTTTTTGCTTCTTCTGCCGTTGTTATATGAAATATATCGTTGTTGTCGCGTCCTCGTGATGGTGCCGCATAAGTTCTGTTTCCTAAGTCCCTTCGACCCTGCATAAGGTCGCTAGGTATATATCTGAGATTTCCGGGCCTAGCGTTGTTAAGTTCTTCGAAATGCCTGCTCCCTTTTTCCTTCTTGAAGATATAACCTCTGTCCCTCGTCCCGAGGTCTTAGATCGCCTCGAAATGTTCTTTGCTCGACTGCCCCCAGGCGGTATTTGACACCACAACGGCAATATTATGACCCTGATTCGGCGCTACCGGTTACTTCTGGCTATGGCCCAGGAGTGGCTTGTAGAGTCCGAACAGCACCCCAACGCGGTAAGTTTCCACCGTTCGAGTGATTAAGTACCTTCTTACGTGTCCTCCCAGCCTCCTATTTCGGGTAGCACAAAAAGCTTGGAGTACCTACTCCTCGAAACGGATAATGTTGTGAGTTCCTCTCCTTTTCCCCGTTCACACGTTCAGGTTTGCTGACCCCAGCTTCAGACTTTGAAGTGGTTGCCTTTGCCAGATCTGATTGACGACGATGTTCGTGCCGCCACGCTCGAGCGCGTCATCATTCCTTTTACGCCTCTAGCTCCTCGCTTCGGAGCTGGAGCGCCTCCTGCCCCCATCCATGCGTCTCCACCCGGTTCCTCCGCCTTTCGCTTCGGAGCTGGAGCGCCGCCTGCTCCCATAAACGAATCTCCCACCGGCTCTTCCACCATTCGCGCTGGAGCGCCGCCTGCTCCCACCAATGAATCTCCTCCCGGCTTCTCCACCTTCCCTCCGAGGGCCCTTCCCTCTACTCCGTCGCCTATTCTCCCCCCTGCACCGCCTCCTTCTCCTGCGCATCTCCGCCGCAGACAGCACCCCCGGCGCTCTGAGGGATTTGTCAGGAGTCCTCGCCGTAGAACGTAAAGTAGCCCATAGATCAGTTATTGCCAGGTCCTTAGCCTTGTATAGTATTTGTATAGTATGGAATTCAATGCGTTGTTGTTCCGTTCATAAGTAAGGTGCAAGGCGCTAAAGTCTAGCGCCCTTCCCCTTCGCATCCTATTACTGATCGGTTTCTTCTTCTGGTGCGACTTCGTCATCGTCCACGAGTTCGGTCTCCTCTAGCTCTCGAAGTTTAGCAGTGTCAACGTCTAGCGCCGATAAAGGCAGTGAAATGTGTTCGCGCGCTAAGTAGGGAATGAGTCGGAACGCCGCTACTGGTCGATGCAAAACTGAGCCGTCCAATTCGCAGAGTACGTATGCGCCTCCCCTATTGCGGGAAACCACTATTAGGGGTCCTAGGTAACGAGGCCGCATCTTTTTGTTATGGGTAACCTCGATCTTGGAGTTGCGCATTAGTACTAGGGCGCCAGTTGTGAAGTTGTAGTCTCGAATCGTGGCGCTATGCTCGGTTTCAAATCGTAGCGCAGCTTGTCGTCTAGCTTGAAATACTACCTCGTGTAAGCGCTCGAGATCCTCCATGCGTCGTTGTAAGTCTATAGCGCGTCTAGCGATCATGTTGGTAGAGGATAGTATTGAGTTCGGTGGGGGTTGTAGGTACGTCGCCTCCACCACGTCCGCAGGTAGCAAGGGGTGGGTGCCAGTAGCCGCAAAGTAGGGAGAGCAACCCATCCTCTTTCGTACGGTAACCCGCTCCGACCAGAAGACCGAATAAGTCGCCTCGCTCCAGCGACTTTCGTCACCGTCGACCGCCTTGAATAGCGCTTGTCGAACATCGAAATGTGGCCTTTCTACGATTCCATTAGCACGTTTATTGTATCCTGAGACTCGGATGTGTTGTATGTTGTATTTCTTGGCAAGATAAGTGAGCGCCTTGACTATTGGCGCTCCGTTGTCTGTGACGATCTCGTGAAGGGCTCCCCAGCGGCAGATAACGTCCTCAAAGAGCCACTTAGCTATAGCGTCTGTATTTTCCCGCTGAAGCATACGGAACTCCGGCCAATGTACCAAGGAACACCTTCCTTGAATGATATACTTGTAGCGCCCTGACTTGGGCATGTGCATGGTGTCGATATATATTTTTCCGAATAACGGCGCTGGAGTCGCTACTGTTGGGGGAATTAGAACCTGACGTGTCTGCTGGATTTGACAGAGATGACAAGTGCGAATATACCACGCAATATCGGCGCTAACTTGCGGCCACCAAAAGCGCTCCAAAAGGTTCGCCCTTGTCGCATAGAGTCCTCGGTGTCCCAAGTCATCATGCATAGCGCGCAGAATCCTAACTCGATCATCCGGTTTAATTACTAGTTTATGGGCGCCATCTCTATTTCGTCGCCAAAGTCGGTTTTCCACCATAAAGAAAGTTGTCGCATATTGAATGAAGGTGGCGTATTCCGTATCCGTAAGGTCTGATGGTCGTTGCAAATCCTGTAGCCACTTCCTAACCTGGTCCACTCGCTGATCTTCTGACTTAGCTTTGGCGCTTCGAGGTACCGCCGAATATGGCAGGTTCTGACTGTCTTCTCGCAAGGGTCTTGGTTCCTTGACTATCTTTAGATCGTTAGATGGCTTAGCGACGTTATAGATACTGGCCGTGTAAAAAAGTTGATGATGCCTGATATGGTCAGGGCTGGTACAGAACAATAGGGTGAAGCCAATTTGAAACTGGTTGGTCTTCGCGAAGCGCCGGAATAGGCAGCTGAATGATATGCACGAAACCATGCAATCGATCGATCCAGTTGTCAAATACATCGTTGTCGCTATTGTCTAGCGCTTCATCTTCCGGTTGTCTGGGTCGCCTAGATAATCCATCCGGCCCGTGGAATGCACTTCTGACGTGTACTAACTCGAAGTGAAACATTAATATCGCTACTACCCAGCGGTTCATACTGGCCGACGGTTGAATATCAGGGTTCTGAAGCATTCCTTTGATGTATCGTGCGTCGACCTCGACAATGAGATTTCGTACCCCAATGAGGTACATGCGCAGCGCCTGAAACAATCGAAACAAGCCATATAACTCTAGCTTGGGCTGACTGTAGCGCGATTCTCGGTCGTTAAGGGTAATCGATCCGAAACGATTGTAGCACCTGATTTTCCGGTTCGCGCTATCACACTGGCATAAGAAGAAGCCAACGGCGATATATGATGTGTCAACAGCAAGTATAACGGGATCGGCGGTAGTATAGTCAATGGGTACCAATGGTTTCGCTTCCTGTAGCGCCTTCACTAAGTCCTTCTGGGCATTGATTTGATCGGGTCCGAATTCGAAGGGGACCCCTGAACGGGTTAGGCGATTAAGGGCGTTTGCGCGATGAGAAAAATGGTGTATGAACATGCGCAGCACCCCTACAGTGCCCAAGAACGCGCGAACTTCCGAGAGGTTATGACAGACCCCCCATTTCTCCAACAGCGCTAGTCGGCTCTTTTCTGGAATCCTGCCTTCTGGCGTGCAGACGTGCCCCAAAATTTTAAACTGCGGTGCGCAAAGAACTAGCTTGTGCCCTGAAAACGTCCCGCCACAATACTTCATGCGCTGAAGTACTCGGTTAACCAGTTGAAAGAATTCCCATAGCGCCATGCGAATATTAGAATTTTCCGGGTGAACTTCGGGCTTGCCATCTACCAGTCGCCAATCCTTCGGGCGTTTAACTCCTACGTCGTCTATGAAACTGAGCACATGGTGGGGTATTTCGGGCTGAAGGATAAACGTAATATCGTCGTGAAATATCGGTACCGAGTTTGTCCATCCCATAGGAAGTGTGACTAGTCGTAGCGCCCCAAACGGTGTTTGAAATGTCGTCAAGTCACGAGAGGAAGGATGGATTAAGCGCTCGTCATAGCCTACGTACAAATCCAGGGTAGCGCCACATATTCGTCCCGCGAAAGATTCAGCGACGTGATCGGGAAATGGCGGTACCCCTGAATGACGAATGGTGACTTTGTTTAGCGGTTCTAGGCTGTGAACTATACGTAGCTTCCCGTTTTTCTTTAGTACGCAGAACCACCTCGAGCGGTAGGCCGAATTAGAAGGCTCGTATACACCTGCCGCTATCTTGGAGCGAATAATTTGGCAGACTTCGGCTTCGATGCCCGGGGGTATGGGTCGGTTATGCTCAGTCCAGGGTACGTGCGGTATGGTTGGGATGACCACTGGTGGAAAGAAGTCAGTTCTAAGTTTACCGCATTCTGAGTCCTCCCATGCAAAAGCCTCATTCTGTTTTTGCATGATGTCGACTAGTACGTTCATCTCCTCCGTCGAGAGGAAGCCGGTATTGTGGGCGCTAAGAAATAGCGCCTTTCGTTCTTCTGTAAATCGTCCTGTTGGTTCAAAGGGTGGTGGATTCGGATCGAGTTTTGGCAGGGTAGCCAAAGGGTCGCCTATTATTTTTCTTTCGATGCGAAATTCCTCGGGTACGGCGCTCGCTACCGGCTTCGTTTTAAGCGCTACGGGTTTATATTTCTTCTTGACCTGAACCCCTTTGCGCTTAGGGGTACTATTGTTAGCGAACGTATTATAAATAGAGTCATGGTTTCTAGCGAAACCTGATATCAAAGGTTCATTAGAGTCGGGAGTAGAAACGAAATAAGTGTCTGTTGAAAGGTTTTCAGTAATATCTGACGCAGTGAGGTATAAGTAGGATAACGCTTCACTAGTAAGCGACGAAGAAGAATTCAAGATTTCATGGGCTAAAGGGGTATATGATATAAAATTTACTTGCCCAGTCCAATGGTTATAGTCCAAGATAAGCGCTTCATCTCCATGATCCTCATCACTCATCTCCTCGATGGCGCCGGAAAACACTCGCAAGGGTCGTCGCTAACGTAAGGTCGCTTTCTCGGTCCCGGTTTCTGGAATTTCCCTCGTGGAAACGTTGGTACCGTTCTTCTGACGCCCGAGTTAGGGTCGCTAATAGTTAGCGTCGTTTCGTCTTCAGACGTCGTCTTGACTACTGATCGGGCTAAGACGTCGAAGGGCCTCCCTAATAATAAGTCGTACGCAGGCGATCTAAGAATGTGTATTTGAAGGTAAAACGTAAGATCGCCAACAGCGCATGGCACGTTACGAGCCATTCCCAAGGATCGATCAATAGTGCCGTTAGCGCTTTGCATATTAAGAATGATGGTCGGGTCGTAAATGATGCCAAGCTCGTTAGCGACGTCGGCAGCCATTGAAATAATCTGTGATCCGCTGTCCACTATAGATTCTATCTCGCTTTTTCCATCAACTGTCAACATAATCGAGCGAATCGCGTGAGAGTCTTGGGCCACAGTGAGGACGGCGGGATCGTCGCTAGATCTTAGCGACTTAAGGTAAGTTTCGACCGGGTCAATGGACGTAGCTTCTTTAGGTGGCGCGGCCTCTTCTTTGATTTCCGACGCGACCGTCTCGGTTATGTACGCGAATCCAGGTAGCACGTCGTCGCATTCATCCACCGCCATTACATTGTTAGCTACATTTCGTCGAGGGGTAACCGCTGTGCGCATCTGATTCCTGACGTCTGGCGCCACACTGCATAGCTCCCCTACCGACATCGTGACTTGACTTTTCATAATACGATCGAATACTTGCTTAGATTTTTCTATGTCGTAGATTGGTGCCGTTGGTCGGTAGCCTCCTGCTGGCTTGTCTGGCGCTCCAAAGTTTTGATTGATAGGCGGAGCGTAGTTACCGGCAAGTCCTGAATACGGGTGTAGTGGCGGTTCCGTGCTAGCTGGTGCTTTGGCCGTATCAGGTGTGTCGTCGTTGATACTGGAATTCGAAGGCTTTGCAGGTGCTGGATCGGTCGTAGCGCCTGAAGGTCTATAGTCTTTCAACGGTTGCTTGCTCTTTTTAATCTCGACACCATCGAAAACCTGATTCTTTAGCGACTTTAGCTCCCTTTCCAACGTCTCGATCCTCTCCTCTCGTGACAACGTCGGTCGCTCGCTAACAGCGTTAAGCTGGAGTACTTCATGGATTAGCGCCTGTTGTGGAGTTGTTTCTGCCTCCGCTGCGGCCGTACTATTGAGATTGCCCGTCGCTAAGTTCCCAGGGTTACGTCGGTGCCATTCATCAATTCGCCCCTGGAAGGTTCGGTGCTCAGGATATAGAGGGATGTTAGCGCCGGAGGGTAGGACTATTTTCCCGTCGGCGCCTCGGCGTGCTCTTCCTTGGCGCAGGTATTGTTCGAGGATAGCGCAGCGTCCGCGAGTCATCGTATGTCCTGCCTCACCACAGAAGTGACAAGGGCCGGATTGCATATTACCTCGTGGCGCATTAAGGCTAGTCAAGATTAACGTTTCCAATTTGCTCATAACGTTTGCAACAGCCGTGTTGACTGCGTTTTCCAGGTCCTCCTTCTTGACAAAACCTCCCTGATTGTTAGTTGCGCTAGGTGCTGGCGCCGCAACAGGTGGCGCCTTTCCTCCGTTATCAGTGCTAGAAGGTCGCTGGAAGGGGATGCCAGTATCCGTGCCTTTCAGTATCCATTTACCTGCTTCAAAGACGTCTTCTATATCGTAGGGTTCCTCAGGATGGTGGTCGGACTTAAGAATTTCTAAGCGACGAGCTATACGAGTCCAAAGTGATGTTGGAATGCCTTGTTGAAACAAGCGCCGTTCCTCGTTCCTGTAGAGTTTGCCATTCTGTACTAGCCATCTTGCAATTCGCTGGAAGTCTCGATAATAAGTAGATAGCGTGCCTAGTGTATAAATGCCCGTTGCGAAGGTATCCTGTACCAGTTTCTGGATTTCAAGGACGGTATAGCGCGTGGATTCTTCAGCGCCAGGGTACAGTTTAATGATCGCCTTTTTCCATTCCTCGTAGGTAAACGACCTTGGCACCGCTTCTCGTGTTAATCCTTGAAACTCATCCAGTCCCGTCCAGGATTCCGCGGTATCGTAGGAAACGTATCTGGCGGCGTATTCTTTCATTTGGGTGTTGTCGGTGACTCGGCAGTCGCGTAATAAATATTCCAATTCTCGAAAATACTGTGTTAGCTCGCGAGGTTTCGTCTCGTCCCATTTTGGCGACGAGAAGTGGTTTCTTGGCGGCATACGCGGTGTGTTTGCCTGCTCCATACTAGCTGGTGTCGACGTCGTGGTGGGAATAGTAGTGTTAGTGGTAGTTTCGCTTGGCGTAGTTGTAGTCGGTACTGGCTCGGGTAATTCTGAGTCGCTAGGTTCTGGCGATAATGACCTAGACAGCTCTTCCAAAGGAGTAAGCGGTGTATGGTTTTCACCTGCTAAGTATTCGAACGGTCGGGAAAATGGGAAGAAGCTTTCAGCCAAGCTATCTGGAGCGGCTTCAAGCTCCTGATCTAAAGTCTGCCTCGGTAGCGCGCCTGGTAAGTGTGGTGACTCAGTTAAGGTTTGCTCAAACGCGCTCTCCAATAGGAGGCGGCGCTGTCGCTGGGCTCGAGTTTCCGGCGGAATTCTGCCTCAATAGAACCCCTCGCGGTGGGCTCCAAAATGATGACGCCAACTGTGGTTGGGTGCGCTGGACGTATACGCAGTACAACGCCGTCTCCAGCGCCTGGCGTACGGGTTTGTGAGGAGTCCCGGCAGGGTCCCGGTGTGCTCGAGCAGAGGTGATAGGGCGATGCGCTAGACGATAGCGCCTTGGATGCTACCTAGCAAGTGGTAAGCGTCGTAGTTTAGGAGAAATTATAGAGAAAGAAACGAATAGCGCAGCGTAGCGTGCCCGTAGGTGGCACCGTAAATGACGAAGACGAGATAGACGAAGCTAGCGCCGAACTTGGTGGCAAAGTCAGGCAATGCTAGCGCGATTTGAACGCTAAGTGTAACTGGGTGCTCAAGAGGTTACAATTCGTTATTATATACATGGCAAGTAGCTAGTTTTTATACTATGCGCTACCTTATTTCCAAAATAAGTCCATTGACGGCGCTACCGCTTAGCGCCTCCCTTTGTGACTGTAGCTAACGGCCACCTGTCAACGGCGACCTGCAGCACATGGGTGACGGCGACCAACGGCGACTCTAAAACTACTTAGAAGTGGTACGAGTTTGCTCACTTTTTGATGTAATTTAATTGGCCATGCCATCCCGGGGTATGGTCGGAGAATCCTCGACAGACGCCGTGAGCGCTAATTCCGGCGCTAAACATTGTACCATATTTTGATAGATTTAAATGTCGGGTCTGCGTGTATCCTGTCTCGTCGTCATTGATTCTTTTAGACTTCTGATTGAGGTGCCTCGGTGATTG
This sequence comes from Macrolepiota albuminosa, assembly GCA_027475525.1. Classification (NCBI taxonomy): domain Eukaryota; kingdom Fungi; phylum Basidiomycota; class Agaricomycetes; order Agaricales; family Agaricaceae; genus Macrolepiota; species Macrolepiota albuminosa. The sequence continues at coordinate 4,518,576 of JAMWFC010000049.1, read as the reverse complement.
ACAGCGCCAATTGCTAACTCCTTCCAGTACTGATCGGGGTTTGGTCAGAGTCCCCTCCCGCCGTTATGCTAGCGCTATGAGTCCTGAGTCTTCTTGGTCTTCAAAGTAACTGAGTGGAGTGCGCTGAGGGGCTGATACTGGTGATTGAGATGAATGGATAAGTCTTGCCATAGAGCGCCCGCGCTAGGGCTGCTCTGTACCCAAGGCTGGTCGCTAGAGCCTTTAGTGTGTCAAGTGTTGGTCGGCCTATAATGTCCCTTGATGCGCTCAGTCCGAGTAGAAGCCTATCAACGCGTCCTTCTTCACAATCAAATTCCGGTCAGCTGGGCTGACCATGCGTATACTTATGGGGTCACCTACTTGGCCCATTTATTCTTCAGCGACAGCCAGCTCTACAACGAGGCGGCTGCTATTGACGACGAGAGGCTACAACGCCTCGACCATTACGGTACACCCCAGTCCATCGCTCAGTGGGATGGGTGGCGCGAGGCCACCATTGGCGATTGCCAACGCCTGATGCTCCAGCAGCAGGACAGTCGTCGTGCATATGACGACGTGCTCGCCAAGGGGATGTACCTCTTCATCACGCAAGACATTCATGCCCACAAAATCTGGACGCGCCAGTACCTGTCCGACACCGGGGATCTGCCTGATCCCCAACCACCTGTCCCGGGGTCGACCTTCGACCCCAATCTCACACTGTCCCCCCTCCAGGACTATGACGATTCCCTGCCAGTAGCAGGGCCTTCAGGCACTTCCTACGCGCCCACACCCAAGGATGAACTCCTCGACTACGACATGGACGACGTGACTGCCAATCCATTCCGGGAGCCTGGGGACTCTCCCATTGCCCCCGTCCCTGACTTACCGACGGCATGACCGTCGTATTATCTCAAGACCGTAGCTCGGTCTGATTGGGGGGTGTGTAGCGTAGTCCGCTATGTGGCGTTCGCCACATAGCTTTACTTACTTTATAGTAGACACTATTATATTATATTTATTATAATATAATATTAATTTACATTACTATATAATTAGTTTACCAGCTGCTTACAAAGCAGCTTATTTTTGTTCTGTACTACATAGTCAATAGACTGGACTGGTCTGATTCTGTGCAGTGTGAACATTAAGCTCACAATTCCTGTAACTTCATTACAAACAGCAAGGCACAATTCACAGTACTTGTGAAGACCAAACGATACTTTGCCTGGTTCAGGGTAGGGCTTTCCAACTCCAATCCATGTCTGGAGGTCAAAAGAAGCTTCGTCAGTGAGGTCAAAGACCTCTGGAGTATTGGGTGGTGCATTTACAGGGATAGAATAAATTTCAACACTGAAGACTCGGCGTGTTATTCTGTGTTATTGCCACTTGATTTTGGATCATTGAAAACATATTTAAGTTGCACATTTGAAATTGAGATTGCCAAGTTAGAACTACAGTCTACTACAGTGTAGGAGCGTAATGAAGTCTTTTCAATCTTGTCAACACTTCTCTGACCCTTACCATCAGCTCCGTCTACCTTGAACTTCAAATTTTTTTTGGCGAGACTGGACAGGACCGGACCAATTTTACCGGGACGGACATCTTGCTTCAGCACCGGAGGCCACTTTTTACCTGAACAATTCCTCACACATTTCGACATGATTTTGGGCATTTTTACCTTAATAGACCTGTTGCATTTGGTCCAAAATTTCTTGATTTGTAGTACGAAGTAAGTGTCGAGAACTACAGGAATAGGTAAGATAAAAATAAAATAAGTAAGTAGTGATTACGCACCCTCAGTCTTTGAATAAAGAACTGAGGGGCGGTAACTCCGGCGCACGCAACATAAAGAAAATGCGGTGGCTTAGGAAACTGTATAGTACGATCGAGATGTAAGTATGAGCTAAAAAGGAAATGGTTTAAAGACCGAGAAGTAACCGGGGGCGCCGCCGCCACAGATAAGAGTCTACTCCAACACTCCCCCAGACTCGAGCTGTGAGTTGAGCCCCAAGAGTCCTACCAAGTATGAGTGTGTGACACGTCCAAGAGGTTTCGTGAATAAGTTGGCTGGATTTTCAGAAGATGGGATATGGATGACCTCTATCTCGCCAAGCTTCACGCGTTCCCGAATGTAATGGTGTCTGATGTCAATGTGTTTGGCTCGGGCGTGTCCTTTTGTGTACTGAGCGAGCGAGAGCACGGGAGAGTTGTCAATATGAAGTTTAGCCGGTAATGTCTGAGCAAGGTCAACCTCCATGAGCCAGTTAAACATCCACATAGCCTGCTGGGCTCCACGGGTCAGAGCCATGTATTCTGCCTCCGTGGTCGAGAGGCGAAGAAGTTAAACTCAAGATTGAGGAATTTTCTCGCATCACCCGGGAGAGCTTCAACAACGCGCTCTGCTATGAGGTCCAGAGTCGGCTTCATTGGATTCTCCTTTTTGCAACATTAATTGAGAAGCAAGTCGTCGAGAATGGAAGAACGTACAATTTCAGCCGCATCGTCTTTGTAACAATTTGCCTTCATGTTCCAAATGATCTGATGACAGAACAGCTGAGAGATTTTTGCCGTTTCGAAGATGAATTGTGCCACATAACCTTGGCAAATCGTTCAGACAGATGAGAGAAAGGTGTAGACAGCACGCACCAAATTTATCATATCGTAGGGCTTGGACGACTTGGGGAACAAAAAAGAACGTGAGGTCAACAGGATGCTGTTCAAGCACTCGATGAGCATATTGAAGGATTAGAGGTTCGTTGTTGTATCGGGGTTCAAAGAAACCAATTGCAATGGCATGGGACGGGACACCATAAGAGTAGATGCTTCGAAGGTCAATGTGAGCCATTTATTGTTGAGAGGGAAATGGATCCTGACTTACCAGGAAATCCCTTTGGACATGCCCATTCACCTTGTCACCAATGAAGAGAGGTGATGCTTCTGGGACGTCAATGAGTTCCAAAGGATTTGCGCGAACCATCTTTGTTACTTCATTTCGTACAGTGGGATTTTTGAATCGTTCCACAAAATACACGGCAATTACAGGCGCGATCTCCCAGACAGTATGAAGGACCGTATGCCAAGTAGTCTGCAGACCACACTTCAGTAATTAATTCAGGATAGAATGGATGACATGTTGACCTCGACCATTGCAGCTCCAATGGTTCCGACGTGATCGTTACCTTGTTTAGGATCGTTGGTCGGATTGTTCCAAACAGACAGTCTTATCATCTCGTTCTCTGTAAGAAGGCGCAGAGGATGATTTATACTTCGAAGTCGATTCGAATAATCTGCACTAATCTGCACTCATGATCATGATACCATGATGGGAACGGAGAATGCAAGGAAAAACCCACATAGGCCCCGGGATGGTACTTGACCCGGAAAGAGACTGGAGATCTCAGAAGTTCCCCAAATGGCGTCCGTCTGTAGGCAGGACAGAAATTCTATTAAGACTTTCACGTCCGCATCTACTTGAGCGCTATTTGTGCCGTAAGACCATCTACAACTGCGTGAGAAACTTCAAATCCACGCAAAGGTACAAAACACACTGTGGGCGGACCGAAAACCAAGCAAAAGCATTTGAGTAAAGACTTTCACGCAGCAGACTCTCCGAGTAAGAATCCAAATGAGAACTCTTTAGGTTTCAAACCCAAAGAGGAGAGAAAAACGTTTTTCGCGAGTCAGTGCATGAGTGCTTAAGTCTAATAAGTCGAAGGTAACATAAGAGAGGTAATCATACCTCATCAAACGGTATGCTCGTGTGGAACATAGCACCAGTTGTTGAATCAAAAACATCATCCCAGGCCGACGATATCTAGCCGCTTGCAGTCGGCTGAAAAGCATTTGTAGAACGAGAACATGAGGAGTCAGGATTCAATGAGCATTTGCGCTCCCTCTGTCGATGACCTCCTTGTCGGTAGGACTATGTTTGATTCGTCCATAAAATGGGTCTTGGTAGCTGCAAACATTATCAAGATCAGATACTTTGTATGATGTACAAGACTCACTTGAGCGCCGAGGAGAACATTCCTTTCTCGTGTTTAATGTTGTCTGACCATGCAGAAAGGACTTCAGCCATCAAAGCAACTTCAATATCAGGTTTGTTGGAGATGACCCATGTCCAGACCTGGATACCAGCAGTCATGGCAGGTGGCGTCGAAACTTCGAACGGCAAGGCAACAAGGTGATGAAGTAGGTCGTGATCACACTAAGTGTAATGAAGGCGTGAGAACATCGCATAAAAAAAGTAAGAAAGCCGCGCTCGAGGAGCCCGGGCCCCCTGCAGAGAGTTGACGATGATGATGATGAATTCTGTTTAACGCCGGCAAGCTACAATACTGAGCTAAGAGGCAGGGCCGATAGGCTGGATATACAGTACCATGTACAGGGAGCAGCGTTTGTATGCATCGATGTATTTGTATAAGGTTATAGGTAGAACTTTCCTCCATAATGATGTTGAAATTCCTTGTTGAAACAAGCACCGTTCCTCATTCCTGTAGAGTTTGCCATTCTGTACTAGCCATTGTGTGATCCACTGAAAGTTGCAATAATAAGTAGATAGTGTGCCTAGCATATAAATTCCAGTCACAAAGGTATCCTGTACCAGCTTCTGGATTTCCATAACTGTATAATGCATGGATTCTTCAGTGCCAGGATACAGTTTAATAATTGCCTTTTTCCATTCCTCATAGGTAAATGGTCTTGGCACCATGTCCTTTGTCAATCCTTGAAACTTGTCCAGTCCTGTCCAGGATTCTGCAGTATTGTAGGAAATGTATCTGGCAGCATACTTTTTCATCTGTGGATTGTCAGTTACCTGGCAGTTGTGTAGTAAATAGTCCAATTCCCTGAAATACTGCATTAGCTTGCAAGGATTTGTTTTGTCCCATTTTGGTGACAAGAAATAGTTTCTTGGCGGCATGCGTGGTGTGTTTGGCTGTTCCATGTCAATTGGCATGGATGTCAAAGTAGAAATAGTGGTGGTGGTGTTAGTTTTACTTGGCATGGTTGTGGTGGGTATGGGCTCAAGTGGCTCTGAGTCACTAGGTTCTGGCAATAATAACCTAGATAGCTCTTCTAATGGAGTAAGTGGCATATGGTTTTCACCTGCTAGATACTTGAACAGTTGGGAGAATGGGAAAAAGCTTTTGGCCAAGCTATCTGGAGCAGCTTCAAGTTCCTGGTCTAAGGTCTGTCTTGGTAGCACGCCTAGTAAATGTGGTGAGTCGGTGGGTATTTGTTCAAATGCGCTCTCCAATAGGAGGCGGTGCTGTTGCTGGGCTCTAGTTTCTAGCATAATTCTGCCTTAATAGAACCCCTTGCAATGGGCTCCAAAATGTTGATGCCAACTGTGGTTGGGTGCACTGGACATATATGCAGTACAACACCATCTCCAGCACCTGGCATGCAGGGTTGTGAGGAGTCCCAGCAGGGTCCTGGTGTGCTTGAGCAGAGGTGGTAGGACAATGCGCTAGATGATAGCACCTCAGATGCTACCTAGCAAACGGTAATGTCAGGTTCTGCTGATGATGGGGGCTTCCAGAGGCAAGCAGATCCTTACTAGGCAGACTCAAAGTCTACAGAGTGTCTCCAGGTAATGGAGGGCAAGTTCCAGAGTTTTTGGAGGGGGGTGCAAGGGTGCTACGGAGTGCCAGGGTTCATAGGAAGGGGTAGAGCAGGATCCCAGGCTAAGTCTGGAATATGGGGACGGGAAAAGGCAGAGCCTGTTAGGGCAGAGGATAATGGGGAATGATCAGAGAAAGAGACTAAGACAGGGAGACTGAGTTAGGATCAAAGTAAGACTTAGGAGACCAGGAAACTTGAGAGAGTAAGAAGATAGATTGAGTAGATGGTATGAGACAGGCAAGAAAGTATAGAGATGGAAGTTATAGCAATATCAAGACTACCCTTTGTGTACTACTGGCTACTAGCTATATACCTGTGGCAGCTAAGGTCCATGTTGTCTGGATGAGCTCCGGGGCTAGGTTCCATGTAGTCCTGGGCATTGTATTGTCCAGGTGTGGGTCCTGTGTGGCGTATTGTCTGGGTATGGATGTGGCACTAGAAGATCAGTCAGGGCCCATGGGCAGCCGTAGAGCTGAGTGTAAAAGGGGGTTAGTTGGGGTCTGTGGCAGTGAGTTGACTGTTGGAGGTGATTGGTGGGGCCCAGAGCCTAGGGTCAGGTGTCAGTGTGGGTGGCCTGGTTGGATAACAAGGGCAGGGTTCAGGGCTCACGTGGTGTGCCGGGTCAGCACATCGGGGCTTGTGTGGTGTGTTGGGGTAACAGGTTGTGACATCACCCTCTTGTCATTCTCCCTATTTGTTATGTCACGCCTCATTATGCCTCTTTGTTTTCTCACCCCTCTCCTTGCTGGGGGCAATTCTCTGGCCTCCTAGCAGAACTACAACAGGCGCCAGGTGGAGTACAACCAGTGGCAGGATTGCCAATTGATTAACAAGCTCCTTTGTAGGTGTTTTGTTCCTGATGCCAGTCTCTTATTCAGATGCCTTTTCCAGAGTCCTGGTCCTAATCCCTGAGTGGGCCTTTGTCCCAGCTGATTCCCAGGGCCAGGTCTGTGCCCCAGCAGACTCCTGGGGTAGGTCTTTGTCCCAGCATGCACTGGCAGGGTTACTTCCTCCTGTTGTGCCTTCTCCATCCCATCCCTTGTCTTTGCACCTTGATCAGCCCTCCCTGGGTGTGGGCCAGATCTGACCTGTTCCTGCAGCACAACGTATTCCGCAAGACCAGGTGACACCAGAGCAGTTTTTGGCGGTACAGAGACATTATCAGGAACCCCCTGCACAGTCCTGGTGTGAAGCTGCTGGCCCTGTGAGTGCTTTCCTTTTCCTGGAGCCCTGCTGACATCATTTAATGCATGATGTGCACTTATTGAGGGGCGCCGTGTTATTTTGAGGAGCCAGTGGCTGGGGCCTGCCAGAACACCTCAATGTGCATGTTGTGTCATCTCTAGCATGAGCGGTGTTCCATGGGGTTGGCGTGGAGGGCATGGTGTATGGCACGGGAGCAGGGATGGGATGAGGAGTGGGTGTTGGACTGGTTGTGGAGCCAGAGCACATGGACAAGGGCAAGCAGGGAGTCAGGGAGCATGGTGCTGCCCGGAACTCAGTTGGGGAGGGTTGGGAATGTGCGTCAATGCATCTGCATGAAGAGCCATCCCATTGTATGGTCATCGTTGTCCTTGTCCTTGTTGTTCTCATCCTCGTCCTCATTGTCCTCATTGTTGTCCTTGTCAGATGAGGGACATCAAGAGTCACATCAGAAGAAGGGTAAGAGATGGGCTCCCTCTGACCTGGAGCCATGTTGGAATAAGGGCAAGAGGCAGGCCTCCCTGGATCTAGGGAACGAGGAGAAGCAACCCCTAGCTTATCACCGGTAGACATCTCTTGGGGCCCTGAGCATGGGACCCTCAGGGTTGGGGGGGGGAGGCAGGTCCTTTATTGGGCCCAGGGTTGGTTGGTTCCTGGGTTGGTTCCTGGGCCTGGGGGGGACACCATGGCCCATCACCATCTGCTCAAGGAGGCAGCCGTCCAGGAGCGCCTATCAACAAGGCTCCAGGAGACCTACGTGGAGTTGCAGCAGGAGAGGAGAGTGCAGGAGGATTTGCAGGCAGAGAGGGAGGAGTCCCTACATGCTCAGGAGGCATTGGAGGGGGAAGTTGCAGGTCTCTGGGCCTGGTTGTAGCAGGGAGATGGTCAGTCATCCAGCGAGAAGGCTCAGGAGCCGAGGGTGAGGGAGCTCCAGGAATTATTGGGGAGGGTGGAGAGTGCCCAGGTGAGTCTGGTGCGCTGGAGGGGCTGGCTGGTAGAGAGTGTAGCGGCTGCCTGAGGGGAGGCAATGTATGAGTGATTTGGTCTGCCTTTTTCTTCTTAGTGCTGGCTGACTTCTAAAGGGTGGGCTTGGGAACACCACCTCTTACTGGATGGGGGCGCCTCAGCCCATGCCCTCATTTCACAGGAGCTGAGCTCGGTGCAGGGTCTCCCTCTAGGCAAGGTTGCTCAGGGCCTGGGTCAACTGGGACGTCTACTAGCTGCCCACTGGAGGTGGAATCCTATCATCCTAGGGACCTGGATAGAGTTGGCAGTGGATGTGGGGGAGCCCCTTCCCTCATATAATGAGTGTGGTGGCTGTGGTGGTTTCAATGGAGGTGGCAGCAGCAGCAGGGTTGGTGAGCAGTTTGGGGGTATTGGGGAATGCAGGGGCCTCGGCAGTGACAGGAGAGGGGTCCAGCAGGGTTCCAGAGCTGTAGATTTGTTGACATCTTGTTCTTTCTTGCAGACTTGTAGCCATAGTGTAGACTAGCCTGTACATTTACTTGATATCATAAGCATTGGTTGTGAAAAATGGAGATGGTGAAAAAATGAGGAATGGGAGAACTTGCTGGTGGGAATTGAATCCCTAGTGATCCAGAGGCAGGAATTATGCCTGTAAAGCTGTCTGTGGAGATTTCAGCTCTGGAGGCCCCAAAGACTATCTGGGTGGGCATCATGGAACTCCTGGAGCTTGTCAGGGGCGTTTTTCAGATTTGCTGGGGTTTCTCAGATGTTGTTCTCTGGCCCGTAACCAACCCATTGTATGAGGTAGTTCAGTTGCCCTCAGACAATCTGGGAGTCAAGGATGCAGTCCACTTTGTAGTGGTACTCATCATCCACCTCAAAGAGGGGGGGCTGCTCAGGGTGTTGTCTGGGGAAGGGGTCTGGAGCATGCTTTTTGAGGAGTCTGACATGGAACATGGGGTGAAGTCCTTTCAACCCTGGAGGGAGGTCAAGACAATAGGCATGTGAGGACACTTTCCAGGTTATTTTGAAGGGGCCAAAGTGCCTGTGGTCGAGCTTTATGGAGGGGCATCTTGTTTGAAGATTGTGCCGGTCAAGCCAGACGAGGATTCTGGAGCTCCAGTTAGGTGTGGCCTCCTGTTGGGAGTCAGCGTGCTTGGAGTAGGCTTTGTTGACAATGTCAATCTCATTTTGGAGGAACTCGTGGAGTTCTCAGAGGTCCTGGGCAACCTTGTAGACTGCGTGGGCAGGAATGTCCCAGAGAAATAAGGAGAGTCAGGGGTGGTACCCTTTGTTGGCAAAGAAAGGGGACATGCCCATAGCCGAGTGGGGGGTGTCATTGTAGGTAAATTCAGCAAGGGGGAGCTTGGTGTGCCAGTTGTTTTGGAGGTAGTTGACATAGATCTGGAGGTACTGTTTGAGGGTCTGTGTCACAACCCCTCCCCTCCGGATCCACCCTGGGACACCTCCGGAACACCATCCGGGACCCTCCCTCCAACCCCACAGGACACGCCCCACCATCAGCTGCCACCAGCCCCAATCAACGATCAGATCACGTGACTTGCTTCTGGCCATCATGCATCACACATCACAGCTCCCTCCACACCAATTGATCACGTGCCCCACACACATGATCCAAGTATACAGTCCTGCCTGCTACTCAATGACTCCCAGAACCCATCCCAGACACCCCAGACCCCGAGACCTGGTCTCGTAGTACTTATAGCGTAGTTCCCCGTTGTATTCGCTAGTCTTGATATCTTGAATAACTTTGATTGTTGCGTGCCCTTTGCTTGATTGGTACGCACTGACTGGCATGCTTTTGACTGGCATGCTTGAATAACCGCGTGCTCTAAGTTTGGTACGTACTTCACGACTTTAACTTGCTAACTTGGTCTTGTCTTAAAACCTCCGGTTCACGACTCGACCCCCACCCAATCCCCCAGCTACTCACAACCAAAAACCCCGGACTGAGTCCCCTCCTCCCGGGATTACCCCTGTCCATGTCTTGAACCCCAGAGTCCTAGCCCCGGAGTTCCAGACACCCGAGTATCCGTAGGTCAAGTCCATATTGTAAGGGTGTTGCTTTCCCGGAAAGCCCCCGACTCAGTGGAACCTGACAGTCTGGCTGACCTGCTTGGTTTGTCTGTCAGTCTCCAGGTGGTACATGGTGGAAAGATTGGTCCAGATGTCTAGGGCCTTGCAGAGAGATGTCCAAAATTTTGAGACAAAGAGGGGGCCTTGATCAGAGACAATGTTGTTGGAGAGTCCGTGTTGAGAGAATACATGCTCCAGAAATAGCTGAGCAAAGCACAGAGCATCATCAGTGGTGTGGCAGGGGATGAAGATGGCTTGCTTTGAGAGTCTACACACAATGATGAGGATGGCATCAAAGCCCTCCAATTTGGGGAGCTTGACAATGTGATCCATGAAGATGGAAGACCATGGCTGTCACCTGATGGGCAGGGGTTTGAGTAACCTGTAGGGTTTGTGTCAGGGAACTTTACCCCGGAGGCACGGTTTGCAGGCTCAGATGTACCAGGTGACATCCTTCTTCATCCCTGGCCAAGAATAAGTGCAGAAGATGAGCTGGAGAATCTTATGTATTCCTAGATGTCCTCTGAGCTTGTGATTGTGATGCTGTCAGAGTACATCAAGACAAATGTTCTTATAATCTGGAGCATAGATGTGGCTGTCATGGAGGAGTATCTTGCCGTTGGAGGAGAGAAAGAAGGAGGGGTCAGGAGGGGACCTGTTGAGGGTAGGGTTCCAGGGCTTGTGCTAGGTGAAGTAGTCATTTTGGGAAGAGTCTTGGATCTGTTTCAGAATCCCTTCTTTGTTCAGGATTAGTACCACATTCAAATGCTTGGGGGAGATTACCACGCAATAGTTGAAGGTGTTTTGTTCCGCCTCAAAGGACTTCTTTGGATAGACGTCCAGGCATCAGGTGAGGGCATTGGGTTTAGCTCCAAGCTGTCCAGGGTGGTAATGGATGGTGAAGTCATACTCTAAGAGGACTTTGGACCAACGGGCCTGTCGTCAGCTGAGAAGTTTGGTGGTCGTGAAGTACTGAAGGTTATTGTGATCCGAGTATACTTGAATCCAGTGGGGAGTACCCTTGAGGTAGGCTTGCCATTGCTTGAAGGCCTTGACAATCATGAGGAGTTCCTTATCATAGATGTCATAATTGAGTTTGGCTGGAATCATCAATCAGATGTAGAAGGCTACGGGTCAGAACTCCTGGTTGCCTGGTCCCATCTGCAAGAGGATGCTGGCAATAGTGTAGTTGGAAGCATTACACTCCAGGATGACCAAAAGGATGGGGTTGTAGTGCCGGAGGATTGGAGCTGAAGTAAAGGCTTTCTTGAATAAGGTGAATGCACTTTGGCACTTACTGTCCTACCCTCAGGAGATGTCTTTCTGAGTCAGCCGGTTAAGGGATTTAGTGATACTGGAGTAGTTGTCAATGAAGCATCAGTAGAAGTTTGCGAACCTGAGGAAGGATTGTACTTCCTTGACATTCTTTGGAGGGGGCCAATTGAGGATTGCTTTGACTTTAGCAGGGTCCATGCAAACTCTGTCTGGGGTGACAATAATGCCAAGATATTTGACTTCCGTGGTGTGAAATGAGCATTTCTCTGGTTTTGTATGTAGATTGTGGCTCTGGAGTCGCTTGAGAACCTGTTGGACGTGAGTTTGGTGTTTGTTGAGGGAGTCGGAGTAGATTAGGATGTTATCCAGGTATACAATGATGAAGACGTCATTCATGTCATGGAAGATGTTGTTCATGAAGTACTGGAAAGTTGCAGGGGAGTTAGTCATACCAAAGGGCATTACCAGATATTCAAAAAGGCCATAGTGGGTGCAGAAAGTGGTTTTCCATTTGTGTCCTGGAGCTATTCGGATGTTGTTGTAGCCAGAGCAGAGGTCAATCTTTGAGTAGACCTTGGCCTTGCAGAGTTAGTTGACTAGGTCTCCAATGAGGGGGAGGGGGTAACGGTTCTTCTTGGTGATCTTGTTCAATCCCCGATAGTCAATGCATAGTTGAAGGGACCTGTCCTTCTTTTTGGCAAAAAGGACCGGTGCTCCAGCGGTGGAGATTGAAGCATGGATAAACTCTTTTCCCAGCATGTTGTCAAGATAGTCCTTGAGTGCATGGACATGTTGTAGACCTTGCCAAGCAGGGGTTTTGCACTGTCCTCGAGGTCAATTTTATAATTGTATGACTGATGCAGGGGGAGGTCCTTAGCACTACCTTCGGAGAAGACATCAGTGAACTCGTGATACTTGGAGAGAACAACTTTGGTGAGGAGTTGGTCTTTGGTCTTTGCACCGGAGTTAGTGTCTTCAGCCTGGAGGTGTTCTTTGGGTAGCGTCAGAGATATCTGGAGCTGGTAGGCCAGAGTGCCATTCTGGAGAATTTGTGCGAAGGGGGTGCAGCCAATAATTTTAATGTCCGGGATTCCAGATAGGTCAGAAGAGGTATCAGATTCAGAGTTGGGCCTTGGGAATGGTCGGTGGTTCCAGGCAGGGTAGTGAGGTCCCTTGTAACGATATTAGGGGAAGTTGGGGAGAAATTTGATGGGCCTCTTCTGGGGAGCTTCAGGGCATCCTGTGTCATTCAGGATCTGAGAATAGAGGTGGATGGCAGCAGTGAGGCAGGCCCTGGGATTTACCTCTCAGAGCCAAGGGAGTCCTAAGACAATGGGGGTTGTTTTGGGGAGTTGTGTGACTAGGAAGTTGGCCAGGAATGCCAGATCATTGTTGAGAGTTATGGTGGTGGAGTGACCCTTCATGATTGGCCCAAATGTTGCGTTGTTCCTGTCAAACAGCTGGAGTTCAAGAGGCTTGTCAAGCTGGGTGTAGGGGAGGGTGAGGTGGTTGCTGATGACCATTCTGGTGGCCCTGCTATCGATGAGGGCAGGGAGGTGCTCAGCGGCGGTGCCAAGGCATATGTGAATCACAAAGAATTGGGTGGCCCAAGAGTTGGGCCTTCCAGACTCATTGAGGAGGGTGGAGACTCAAAGAGGATAGCCTCCTGGGTTGCGCCGTGGTCGAGAGCAAGCATAAGGGTCTTCCAGTTGATTTAGGGGTTCGTGGCATGCAGCCATGGGAGCCCACGGATGAGGGAGGCAGTGGTGTGGAATTTGGTGACCAGGAGCTGGAGTGTCTGACAATGGCTGGAGGCAAAGGTTATGGGCATCTGCATAAAGTGAGTGATGTCACCAGCCAAAGAAGAGTTGCTGTCAAAGAGCTGGAGATGGATGGGGATAGGGAGCCTTTGAGGAGGCTGGGGAACAAGGGTCACCCAGGCTTTGTTGATGAAGTTGTCAGTGGCACTGCTGTCTACAAGGGTGTTGACAGGCTCCAGAGAGGAGGCAAGGGTAGTATGGAGGAGAAGGAATTGAGGGGAGTGTGAGAAAAGGTGGGTCAGGAGGGTGTCCAAGGGTTGTTGAGCCATGGTGCAAAGATGGGAAACTGGGGTGGAGAAGATGTCAGGGTCCAATCTGCGATTCAGAATGTCTTCTGTTTATCCTTACTTCAGCGCCAAACTGCACCATGGCACAACTTTCTATGGTCCCCAACTGGAGCATCAAAGGCTCCTCCAGCTCATGAACATGGATTGTGTTGATGTGAGCAAACTGGGGCATAATGCCCGTAATGGTGCTCCCTGAGTCCCACAATGTCCATGCCAGATGTCTATTGACATCAACATAGGTGACCAAGCACTCCTTCTCCTCAGGAGTATAACATGGCCACTGCAACTTATTAGTTGCCTTCTGCAGGGTTACACATCTTATTTGGATGCATTGATTTCCACGGCACTCAGTCAGTGCAAACAGGTGTTCCTCCTTGCCATCACAAGCATAATATTTGCTGTTGTTGATGCAAAATGTAAGTTTTTATTTGTTTTAAGTTGCCCAAATGAAATTGAACAAATCTTAAGTTAAATACAAACTTGTATTCACGACGTTCTGGGGACTTAGTTACACGCACGCACACGTTGTAAAAAGTGTTATAATTTTAATTGTTTTGGTTTTAAATGTAAACTTAATAAAAGTCACACTTGAAAGGTGGGTACAAAATAGTATTAAAACTAAAACCCGAAGTCAGTCTACTGCTGTTGGCCTAAGACGTCTGCTCCCTGGAGACTCCAAGCTGTGGCAAGTCAACTGCTTGCCCGACTCCCCCATTACCCTGCTCCTTTTATACCTCCCTTCCCGTGCACAGACCACTGCGTATCTGCAAGGTAACGAAATGTATAGGTTGTTCCTGCGCTCCAGCTGTTTGGTGTTGTCTGCTACCGGGGTCTGGGCGCCGGTTGCTGGTTACTGACATGCGGTGTCGGGGCTAAACTTTTCCCCACTGATTTCGTCGGAAAATCCTTCTCCCTCCTTTCTAACTCCCCCGTTCCCTCTTTTCGTTCTTGGGGTTTTCGTCCTTGGGGTGGTCGCCTGTGCTTTGCATCATATGGTCTCGTTGTGTTTTTCGTATGCAGAGTGGAGCGGTCAGGCAGAAATGTATTTTGCAGGGGAGAGAGATGACGACAAGCTTTGATCATGATCGGATCTTTGATCAGATGTGATGGGATCAGGTCTTGTCACGCACTCAAGATCTTATCTTATCAAGACTTTTATGCTCAACGGTTGCCTTGCAAGCTGTTCGCTCTGCGTGTCTGATGTCGTTGGGCTTGTAGTAGGCAAGGGAGGTGTTTCTTTTCTATTTCTGAGGTACGTCGGGTCTACCGTTTTCAACCTGCACATATCAGCTTACCGTTTTCAGCTTTATATGTGGTACTTTTAGAATTAATATTTTTAATTCTCTCAGGCTATGTCTCGGTTACAAGATACGTATCATTGTACATGTCTACTGTGACATATTTGTTGCTATCAATCTGGACACTTTCAGTGTCATCCATCTCTGAGCCCTCAGCCTCTACTTGCAGCTCTTCCTTCACCTCTTCAATGACCTCATTGTCCTTGTTGTCACCACTGACCTTGCTAGGAGCCGCAGCCATATGGGCTGCCCAGATATGTGCCTTGGGCAGGGCAGGGCATTCCTTAGCAAAATGCCTGACCCTACCATAGTTGTAGCATGCTAAAGGGTCCCCAGCAGGCCTTCTCTGGGCTGCTCCAGAAGCCCCAGTGGGTTTGCTTGCCATATGCATTGCAGGTGCTACACCCCCTCTAGCTGCTACTTGGTTTTAACCTAAAAAGAGTCGACTATCACATGCAATGGTCTTGCATTGTCTTGCATGCAACATTTTTGCACTTTCTTTTTCACACAACAGTCTTGCATCCATACCACCATCATCACCTCACAGGTGAGTACAAGTTGCTCATACCTAACAGCTCAGTAGTCTGAATATTCTAGTACATAGTGTTTAGCCATAGCTACCTCACCACTTTAAGAAATTAAAAAAAGGGGTCACTTCAGCAGCCGATTTCCACTAAACTGTTTATACATCAATAAGAAAATAATCATGTGGGCAACAAACTGCAGAGGATCAGGTATTAAGGGTGGAATATAACTCAGGATCAGCTGTAGCAGTTTGGATTTCCACTATGGAATTGACTGGCAGTACCAGAGCCTTATTCTACTCTGCGTAATGAGTCACAGTATAGTAACAATGTTTGTTCTAATGGGACTGGTAGTCCAACTGGTTTGTTGATAGGGCTCGGTGAATAAGTGGTCCTTTATTTACATGTGTATATATACAGTGTTAATAACTATTAACTGTTATTAACATCCCCTCCCCATCTAGGCCCTATACCCCATGTAAATATTGTGAATATATCTCTGATGTTTTTTCAGTGTATGAGAGCCTCTCAGGCACATTAAATGGATCAAGAACCACAATCAATCAGGGTCTAGCATGTCGTCAATTGTGTTGCCCTGTGCGATGCACCTCGCTCAAGAAAATTTGCTATCAACTCTTTTCCATTGCTCTCTCCCATCGACAATGCCCTACCCGGCACCGGAATCAATCTCCCCACAGGACCTAGAACAAGTCTTGAAAAGATTACAGCATCTCTTGAAACATCTGCCTATACAGCTACACTTGCCGAGATCATGAATCCAAATAATATGACAAGGTTCAAGCTGTAGACGTATGAGACTTCTTACGGTCTAGGCAATTCTTTACATTATTTACGTCGAAAACATCTGTAAATAACTCATTTCTTACATGTTATTAACAAAAAGGTGACTAATGTTATTAACTCGTGTGAATAATGGTCTCGAAGGCCAGAGAGATAGTTACATTTAGTTACAGGTGTAACTATCTCTCGGGGAATATTCGTCGAGTGCAATTCCGAGACGTTTCCATTTTAGGCAAAACGTTACATCAGCTGAGGGCACGTGACCGGCCTGACCAACGGCGCGTCTTCGTGTCGGACAACTGACCACCATTCGTTCGCTGTTTCTTGGTTATTCAACTTTCTTGATTAAATTACTTCTCGATGGATCACCAGACTATGACTTTCAGTCAACAGGACCTGAAGGTGCCGGCAACAGTGCCACCCAAGTTATTCTCGCTCACGCACAGTCTCAATCAGCAGGAGAATGGGGCCAGTCTCGACAAACCGAGCCCTTTTAGGCTGGCGCGCGGTAGTGGACATGCAGGTGCTCAGCCTATCTTTCCTGGCCTACGTTGAATGCAGAATACGATTCAAACAACGCCGAATGTGAATCGACAACAGAAACCTTTTTTTAGTATTCTCGCCACATTAAACACATCAAAGTTAGCTCCGGTACAAGACTCAGTCCACACTCTCAAACAAGAACCTCCGTCGTGTACGTCTTTGTGCTTTCCCTCCTCTAATCCAAAGGTGCTCTAGCTGATAAAGCTTTTTCTCCATCTCCCCATCCCCCAGAACAAGCGCATATATCTAGCACCGGCGGAAACGGTCTAGGAATCGGAATGAACGAACCACGTCCGCGCCAGATGTTGCCCCCACCTGTTCCTCCCCAAGCGCCCTCGTCACCTGTGTATCGGCCGAGACCCCGCTCAAGGTCGAGGTCGTCTAGTTCGATTGCCTTTAGTCCCGGTGACGAGCAAGGAGACGGTAGAGATGATAGTTCATGCCTGAGTATGGACGTGGATATTGATGTAGTCGCGATAAATGTGCTGAGGGCGTGCGCTTTGCAAATGCGGAACTTGCGGAAGAAGTGCGTGTTTACTTTTAGTCCAGTTCACTTATCACTTCGTTGCCTTTGTGGTTGGAGCACGTACATACGCACCGATCTATGCTAAGTGGAAGATCTACATTAAATGACCTCCGTTCTTTCCTCACAGCGTCGCAGATCAAAATCCCTTCTTGCCCAGTTAAATGCATTAACTACGACGCACGAGTCCACCTCTAAAGAGTTTCCGTCTGTGCTCGAAGAACTCGCCAAACGTAAAGAGGATGTATCTATACTCCGAGCGGAACGGGACAAGGCTATTCGAAAGAGGGAGGAGGAAAAGGAGAGAGTGGAGGCGCTCGGGCGAGGCATGAGTGAGCTAAGAGAAAGGTTTGCCGCTCTCTTTTGACGATAGATGATCCCTCAAGGAGATTAGCTATGCGGCGCTGAAAACGGCGTTCGGCGAATTAAAAGAGTCACACGAGAATGAGAAGAAGTCCCAGGAGGATACGCAGAGTGCGAAGCTGTGGGCGAGAGAGAGTTTAAAAAGTATGTGGCTTTTTTCTCAATTCTAGAATTCGATGGAACGCCGAACATTCATCAATCGATAGAGATAGAGCCTTTGTTAGAAGATGATGCCTACCTAGCCAAGGGAGCACGAGGTCTTGTAACCTCACTGAAAGAGGAACTAGCGGATTGTACGTCTTCAGTCTCCTTTCCCTGTCTTTCTTACAATCCTCTGTTATTTCCTTACAGCCCGCCGCGTAATCGATCTTCTCAGAGACAAACTGCACCACATTTCCTCTACACTCGCAGGAGCACAGAATCAAGTTCGCGAGCTCGAGGATGCAAGGCGCGAGTCGACAGAGCAGCTGAAGTCATTTTTGGAAAGGGTAGAGAAGGGGGCAGAGGAGAGGGTTGAGGTTGCGAAGAGAAGGTATGTCTTGTGCGTTAGTTTGTATCTTTTCCATGATTCGCAAATTCTACTCAGTTGAACGAAGGAGAGCGGTTGCTCACCGCAATGTTGATGATTAGGGTCGAGGAGATGGAGGACGAGTTGAACGTTCTGAAAGAGTGTAGGAATGAGTAAGCGATCTTCAATACTTTACGAAGCATCTTTCAATGCATATATATGCGTGCCTGTGCAGGAAATTAACTCAAGACCTCCGCCTCGAGCACTTGACAAAAACATTGTCTGAACTGCAACAATCTCACACCACGTATACTCTCTTCCTCTCCCTCCTCTCCTCCGGTAACCTGAACTGTTACTTTTCTGTAGAACCACTGCTGCCCTTGACGCCGTACGCTTCGAACGCACAGAGTTGGAAAGAGTCAACGATGGGTTGATCCGTAGGTATGGCTTCAGCCGTCATCTGCCTTTTTGTCATTCTGACGTGGTGCCAGTCTCGCTGAAGCCGAAGAAAAACGACGTTCTGAAGCAGCGGCTTGTGATAAGGAATTGGATGCTGCGAAGAAGGCCGTCAATTATGGGGACGAGACGTATGATTTTGATTCTTTGTTGAAGCGCTGATTGGTTGATGTGGTTAGTCGAAGACAAACAGATCTTCGGATGGTTGTGAGTTCCAATGATTCCTGTCTTGGATAAAAGATGCTGATGATGGATAGGCCTTGCAGGAGCGTTTTGATGCGCAGACGATGACTCTTCGGCTTACGAAGGAGCAGCATGGAGACATTCAGGTCTGCATGTTCGCTACCGCGTTCCTTATCTCCTCTCAAGCGTTGTGCTTGGTATAGGAACGACTCCAGGTGTCCGAAGAAACGCTTTTGAAGACAAGAGAAACTCTCAGTACTATACACGAGGCATTGGAGGATGCACGCACAGAGGTCTTGCGAATTTTGCGGGAGGCACTAGAAAAGACTGAAGAGTGAGTACAAGTATCTCTTCAAATTCTTTATTGGGCAGAATTTGAGGTCATTCCAAGATTACGACAGTCAGACGCTCGTTTGGTCGTACGTCCATTCTAATCCTTAGTATTCCCTGATGTTAATCCTCGTTAACGCCGTACGTCCGTAGGAATTCAAAGAGCAGTATGCGGTACTGCAAGAGGATACAAAACAGACTGAAGAGTACGTAATTTTCTTCCATTTTAGCTCGTGAGCCTGATTTGAAACTCGAAAAAGAGTGTTATCCAACTTGAGAGTACGTTTTTCTCATCTAGCGTCTAATCTCAGTCTCCTTTATCCATCCCTTGTAGAAAATACAAGAGACTCAGAGAATAGCCCTAAAGAGCGGTTTCACGGTACATCGAACTTGAGGCCAAGATGCATGAAGCGCTGAAAGAGAAGGTGGACGAGATAAGTGAGATGAAGAAGGATGGAAAAATGACAGAGGATGAGTAAGTGCAGAAGGGGTCCGTCGTGTGCATTATTCACTGTGCCTTTGTTCAGGTTGTCCAAGGCGAAAGTCAAGCTTGCAGTATGTTTTAGCATATTCTGACTTGGTCCAAACTGATTTGGAATGAGCCCAGTCGTTGGAAGAACAGCTTGAAGCGCGAGAGACGGTCTTCAAGCACAGTGTACAAGAGAAGAAGGATGAAATTGAGGTGTTGAAGGATAAGTCTGTACCAAACTTTCATTTGGTGATCAGAAAAGAATGACCGAAGACTTCAGACTGTACAAGGCGGAGGTCAAGGTTTCGGTATGTCTGGTCTTTTTGATCCCGTTACAGTGAAGACCAACTAAAGTCGTTGCTCGACTTAAGGGATCCAAGGCACAGGAAGTATCATTGAAGCAGAGCCTAAAAGAGAAATCAGATGAAATTGAGGTGGCAAAGAAGGAAGGGAAGATGAAGGAAGACGAGTAAGTGGTCGAACGCTCTTCTGCAGTTATGGCTGAACATAATACTAGGTTGCACGAGGCTCAGATAAAAGTCAGGTTTTGTTTCCGTTCAGTATGCGATGTAGGTAACCTGTTTTTCTATTAAGGCATTACAGGAGCAACCCAGAGCGCAAGAAGTGGTACTGACTCCTGCTTCGGTCAACACTTCGAATACTTTTGTGCCAAAGAAATCTATTGGATTATCAATCTCAAGTCTTGACGGGTCAGGCTTTGAAGAAGATGTATTACTCTCCGAGGCATCGGCTTATGCGAAGAGCGTACTGGGGAAGAGGGACCGTGTGCCGTCTCCTTCTCAACCGCAGGAATCGGGTCAACAGCCCTTGCGGTCACAACGCCTGGTATATATTTTCCTTTTGTCCTTTTACATTGAATTCGTGTTGATAAGTAAAACTAACACCTTATTTCTGCCATGTGTATCAGAGGAATGGTGCCGCAAGTCGGACGACAGATATTTCTTCCGCACTGGTGTCTTTGACTGTACAGAAGAAGGTAGAATGCTCAACGTTAATTGATTAGCTCAAAAGACCTGTTTTCACTTTGATGACATCTACAGGCTGTGGACGGCGGCGCAAAGCCCAAGAGGAAGCGCAAGTAATGCTGGCTACACTAGCAGGACTGAAATGTTTTCATGTCAATGTTGGCTTCTCGCCTGTTTTCTTCTGTGTCGTTTCTGTTTTTTCTCCACTGTAGAAAAAATATATATATATATGCTTATATATATGCTTGTACCTACGGATTTGCATCTTCTTAACAACGTCGCTGAACACCCGCCCTTGCCAGAAATTCTTTCCTCCTGTGATGGATCCGCATGGGATTTCTAAGAGAAACTGTCCATCGCGACATACTCTGTCTTAAATACATCTACCGTGTTATTGATGGACCGTCAAATCGCACAGAATCTTATTCGATAGTAGAAGTTAATTGTCATAACTAGTGTTTCCATCGAACTTCGGGATGCATCAGTGCTTATATACGTTTGAACTGGTGAGACATAAGTGGAGACTTTTAGTTATAAGACATGTATCAGTAAGCATAACAATATACAAGATTATAAATCGCATGTGAGGCGTACGCAATATATGACGAGCATATGATGGAAGAGCCTTCCGTAGTCAGACATCGTTCCCGTCAACAAACCCGAGCGGCTGTTTTTGTCAGCATAGCGATAAGTTAAATCGACAAAGATGCAAGATAGGTTATGCTATACACGGGACAGCACTTGGCCTCCGCAATGATTTCTGATGAACAAATGACGGGATATTCCCATAATGACAGCTCCACCAAAGACTAGAACCTTTGCCTTGATGTTAATCAAAATCAATACTCATGTGTCAGAGCACTCACTCCACAAAAAATTATAGCCTTGTGCCATACAAAGTCTTCTTGGTCATGTTCAAGAAGAGCTCCTTCGATCGGAGTACCCAAAAGCAAAGCAAGGCCAACAATAGAGAATGCGATGCCCATCCGCGTCCTTTATATAGATATCAACCGAGGGTAAAACGAAAGAGTTAATCTGAGGCAGTACCCTTGTTCTCCCACGTTTGTACTCAATTGCGCAAGCAGGGAAGGAATGAGAGAAACGTCTGGACTCAACATAAGTACAAAAAGGAGAATTTACGTTTACGTAACTCACAAGAACCCGACCAAAACCCATATAGAGCGCCAAATATAGCAAAGCCGACAAAGTTGTGAATCGCGAAGATGCAAAAAACCAATCCGGCAGATATAACGATACAGAGAATGAGCATGTTGTACGGGCCGAACTTGTCTGCGAAGGTGTTGGGTAAAATCCGTCCAAAGAAGCTCCCTGCATTAATTATTGCAAGCTGCGAACCAATTAAGCTGACCTCGTATATGGTGAGTAGGGTACATTACGCACGACGTAGAAGGCGAGGCTTTGGTTTATCCCCTGGTCGATAGCGTATAGCTGTAGGTAGAAATCTTATTGGACACTATTGAGTCTGCGAAGGAACCAAGTGGTTTGAACACTCACATGGAAAGAAAAGGCCCACGTTGATGCAGAGCGCTGCCGCAATCGAACTTAAATACGGAGCGTCTCGAAAGATGACTTGGTATGCAAGCTTAGAACTGCTGTTTGACTGCGTTTTCGGGGGAGGTTTGAAAAGAATGTTCGCGCCGAGGAGAAGGACGCCAGTTAGCGCCGCAGTTACGCGAATACTGTTCGCGAAGGATATATTCTCGTGGAGTTGGTTGAGCATAATCGGCCAAACAACGCCGCCCACGGAAGCTCCCTACGGAACCTTCATTAACTAGCTTTAAAAGTGTGCAAAAGCTTACCGACACGGCGACTCCAGTCGCCAGTGCTCTGCGGGATATGAAGTGATGACTAATGATTGCAATTGACGGCAGAAAGAGTAAGGCTTGCCCGAGCCCCATGCCAAGAGCCTGTGCCAAGAAAACCTTCGCTGAAGATCAATTCAACGTTCCAACTCAAAGACAGACCAACTTTACCTGGTAGTATTGGCCAGGATGGGAGAGGGATAACATGAACATCGAGGTTACTTGGATTACCGAACCAGCGGCAATCATGAGACGACTGGAGGTGTCAATCACTATCAAATAGAGAACGCGCGAATAACCAGATGTACAAGTATCCCGCGTCAAATGCTCTGCCGACGAGAACACCAGGTGCGTACTGCATGAAGAGCTGGAAGCTCCCAATCCAACTATCAAAAGTAGAATCCATGAATGAGAACCACACAAGAGTTGGCACACGCCTTATGTCAGAGGGTGATCTACTTCGTAAAAACTCTCTCGTATAGTAGTCTTGGTACACGCCAAATCCGGAGAGATAGCTTTGGAAAAGTTCAATCGGACTCGACATTAGGTGCGGAAATCAGGTCCGTACCCGTAGGTGCAGAATTGAGTAAGCCATCTGAATCAAGTTAGTGCCGTGAAGTACACAGATGCTTATCCATCACTTACGTCCCTACAACTGTTACCCATGCATCGCGCCCACCATCTACAATAACCAAGCATGGTACCTGGAGAACTCGATTGAAGTCTTCGATATTCTCCTTGCCCTCACGAGGGGAAGTCGACCTCTGCGAGCGACTGTCGACCGACATGGAGAGAACGGGTGCAGTGTTGAAAGGCTGGAATGGAGCAGATAGACCTTTTATACTTGGAATCCGATGGAAGAGGCCGCAACGGCTGCGACTAGATCGAATCGGCAAAATACTACATTTCGAGGGTCCAGCCAGAAATAACTCAAATTAGAACACATCGAATCAGGGTTGCGCCATGATTCACCCGCATGGAAGTAGCAAACAGAAGAATAGATGCCGGTTTACCCATCTAGCCAGATATTGCCGTTGATTACCAGCTTTGCTGTACTTTAACAATCGCTCGCGCCTGCTATATCTGGAATCATACGGCCACAACTCCACAAAGTACAATAGAATGATAGGACGAGGCAAAGTAACTTCAATACGTATTGCATACCATACGAAAGATCAACCTTACATAATTATGACACAAGCATGGTTGGATGCTAAAGTTGATGCTCTCTCTAGTTTTCACGTCATCTGTGGGTAGATGAATGAAGTCGAGATATCAATGGAGTTACATAAATATGCATAGGAACACAATTCAGTTGCAGTCAGGAACGTAGGTTTGACGGGGTCTCTTCAAATGACAAGTGATTCATCCAAGCCCGGTCTTCATTGCGTCCTTGAACTCGGCAAGCGAGGAGAGTAAACGCCGTGGCGTTCCAGATGAGATTGAGGCCTTACTCAGTCCATTGCTTCTGTCACACGAAAGTACATCCGTAAAACGAATGGAAGGAGAAGAGATGTCCGGCATCGGCCACGTTTATGATTGTAGTCGGTGGAGTTTAAGTTGACCAGAGCCAAAGGGTAGAGCTGATGGCTGTGCAGTACATGCATGTCTGAGGCATCCAGCAGTGTTACGCCACTGATGGTGTTTCGCAATGCAACACGACAGTGAGTCTATAACGAGAATTTATTGTACTATGTAGCACGGCACGTTGACAACACGACGTACCTATAACGAGAATGAATCAAACTAAAGAAGAAATTGTATGTACCGACTACTGTATCTGGGTTTGGTCATGTGTAACATGACAAGCAGGTAGCAAACCAAACATAGAGATAGGATCAGGACTCTTACTGAGGAAGGCGGATGCAATGTGATCACAGTAGAGCATGGTCCATGTACATGGTGTTCAGTACAAGAATGCTGGATAGTTGGCTATTCTTATGAACGGTCTATGTAGACCAAGAAAATGAATTCCAAAAGGCTCAATTTGACCCGCATGCATATGGCAAGTAATGCAAATATGTAATGCACTTAACTTCAAATAAGGCAGGGTTGAATCGGACGAGTGAGAGTGAGGAGTGGGATGAAAATATAGTTTTGGTTGGAGGAACGTCTTCGTTCCGTACACAGAAGCGGTTGCGGTGGGAGCGGTGACCAGGCACAGCTCAACTTTGGCTGTGCTACCCACCAGAGCTGGGCCATATGAAGTAGAAATTGCTTTGTATATGATAGAAAGTAAGTGAAAGAGCAAAACAAGATTTGTTGTATGAATTTTTGTCATATAGAAGTAAAGGGTGTGATTGTAATCCCTACGATTACTACGAGTAAGTATGACTACGTGACTGGTATTGATGGTTGTTGTACTGAATTGGCCTTTGCTTCCGTTCCGTCTCCTTTATATCCGCCGTCCGATCATTTATGAACTTTACTTCCTTTCAGGAAGAAAAATCGCGCACTACCAGTCCTTCCTCTTTTACTTGGTTTGGCTCCTGTTTAGATCTGTTCTTTACCTTACTCCTGCTACCTTGCTCGTAAGGACGAGTTGGATCATTCGGAGGCACTGCTCTCCAACAAAACAGTGATTCTGAAAAGACCTGTGGGATGAATCTCTGGTACCACTCATTCCAAGGGTCGTTCATAAAAATGAAAGAGATGCGCAATATTCTATCGGCGCATGAAGCAACGACGGAGTAGCACGAGGGTAGCCTTGGTCGAGCTTGCCAACCCAGCCTTATAGAGATGGAAAGAATCGAAATTACTTTCTCAGATGATCGATGATTCATGCCTTATGACTCTTGTGGTATCCAGGGTAACGTATAAGACATGCGACAGCCTTGTTGCAGGCAGGTATTCACTCCAGCAGACGTGTCAGTATATTTATAGACAGTTTGTAATGACCTTCTTTCCTAATGGGGTGTGACATGTTAACACCTTCAAAGTAATTGGAGTGCTTGGTTCTGTGCATCGTACCTAGATGGGACAGATAGTTGATTGGAGAGCACCTACAACGGGCACTCATACTACTATATTTCGATTAGCAGTATAGAATTAATTTTACCAAGTGAGAATATTAAATATTAGTTGGTAGTCGTGACAGTGGCGCATTAGGCCAACTGAGGATGGATCCGAAAGTGTGATGACTGCTAAGTTACGTCCCTGTACCACAGAGAGATCGATACACATTGTAGGTTGGAAGAAATCATATATTTATGTATGGACCTGAGGATAAGTCAATTGTATAAAGAGCCTGGAGAATGAGGAATGAGTTGTCAAATGACGATTATATGGTCTAAGGAGATAGGTCACATTTTCCTCAGTAAGTCAATGTCCTGCCCCAATAACTGGAGATGGCAATATGATGGAAAAACTGACAAAACATGAGGTGTTACACATACTTTTGGAGAATCTCTATCAAAGGAGGAATTGAGAACCAAGTACCTGTACATACTTACGTCCACTAAATATCACTGTCTGATTTGCTGGCCTGATATGAGAGCCTACGGACAGAGTAATAACACCTCAGAAGTCTGTCTGTGTAAGAGAGAGAGAACAACTGAGGCTTAGAGACATATGAACACGAACTCATTACTACTGTCACATGACCATATCTGTCAGCTGATCCAATAGACCATTCTCGGTCAACACAACCCCATCAGCAAGAGTGTGGTCACTGTGAATAAGTTAATTGTGAAAAACCAAGCCCAGGGAAGAAGAGAATTTGGTGTGCAATTCCTTCAATAATGGTTTCATAAGGATGTCCACCACCATATCTGATGTTGATATTCAGGATGTCTTGAATGAACCAGTGTTGAGATGTTCACATATGAAATGATATCGTATGTTGATATGTTTTGATCATGATGTAATAGAATCCAAATTTGCTATTTCTAATGTGCTTTTTTGTTGTCACAGTATATTGGAAAAGGTTGGGGAGTTGGTAAAGCCAA
The DNA here is from genome assembly GCA_027475525.1 of Macrolepiota albuminosa. Taxonomy (NCBI): domain Eukaryota; kingdom Fungi; phylum Basidiomycota; class Agaricomycetes; order Agaricales; family Agaricaceae; genus Macrolepiota; species Macrolepiota albuminosa. The sequence continues at coordinate 4,492,567 of JAMWFC010000049.1, read as the reverse complement.
TGCTGTCAAGAAGTAATGAATCACTATCGCTTCTCATAAGGCATGTGATAAAGCCATATATTTGGCTTCTGTTGAAGAGAGTGCAACAGTGCGTTGTTTGACTGAAGACCATGAAACTAGACTTGAGTATAAAAAGAAGGCATATCCTGTTACGCTTTTTCTCATTGAAGGATCAGATGCCCAGTCAGTGTCAACTGTTCCAAAATCTGCAGGAAGTAAGAGTCTTGAGGGAGTGGTTGATGTTGAATGATTAAAATTGTATTCAAGGGCATAGTCTCTAATTCCTGACAAATACCTTAAGACCTGTTTTGCAGCCAAGAGGTGAGCTAGTGTCAGCAAAGCATTATAACGTCCAAGTGACATTGCCATAAACATGATGTCTGGTTGAGTACAAAGACTCAAGTATAGTATTGACCCCATTAAACATTGGTAATGAATCTTGATATCCTCATCTGAGATATCTGGATGAGAGTTCGGTAGAGGTTCTGGGAGATCCTCTAGTTTGCCTACAAGTGGTAGTGACAATGGTGTCACGTCCAGCAAATGGTACAATGTCAAAAGATCTAGGACATATCCTTTTTGCAATAGCCACAATTTATTCTGGGTCCTATCTCTATCAATTCTGATTCCCAAATACAAGGATGTAGGACCAGAATCTATGACCATGAAATGTTTGTTCATTTTGCAAATTATCCAGTCATATAGTGGTTTTGAATTTGTTACATTTAGACCATCATCCATGTGAACACAAATGATGATGAAAAGATCTCTGTTGTTTTCCAACGCTGGAATTGAGTGATGAGGTGGAGAAGAGAAATGTCCAAAGAATACTGCATGGTCAACCTCGCACCTGACTAAGCCTATATCTTCAAGTACATTCCTTAGGAGAGTATACCATTCTTTGGAGGATTGTTTGAGTCCATATATTGCTCGAAGAAGTTTGTTTGCTTTCTGAGGATCATTGTCAGGGAAATCAGGAATTTGTTTACAATATAAATCATGAGTTAGTGGAGCATTCAGAAAGGCCGTTTTGACATCAAAAGAGAAGATTTCCAGATCATGCATTGCTGCATACACCAGTGTTATCCAAATACTGGTCATTTTAGCCACCGGAGCATATGTAGAACCATAGTCTTCTGGTCTCTGACTGAAACATTGGGTGACCAATCGTGCTTTTTCCTTCCCTCATATAATTGTTCCATCAGGATTGTATTTGTAAGCATAGACTCATCGTACTCCCAGTGCCTTCTTGCCTTTTGGTAATATTGCCAGTGTAAATACTCCTTGCTCTTTCAAACTCTCTACATCTTTCTCCATCACTATCATCCATGTCATCTTATCTGATCTTCTCATCACCTCATTGTAATTTTCCGGTGCTTTATTAAGATCATATTGCTTGGTTGTCCGAAAAGGTAAGGAATTGGGACCATGTAATATGTAGGCTTTGTAATCAAAAATCGCAGAGTTTTCAAGAACTGAGATGTTTTTGACATCCATGGAAAGCAAAGATGTTTGAACCAATGAGTTAATATCAAGGACTGCCAATAGGCTTTGATGAGGTTCTATTTGTGCTATACGATCTGCTCAAAGGTTCATTAATTGCTCATTCCTCTTTGTAACTTCCTCCCAATAATGTTGTCCAGCCAGTGTTCGCACTCTGTGTCTTTGAGGTCGTCCTACATTGGTATTATCTTCTAGAGTAGACTTGATCTCTTGACGTTGTTCAACGTCATCATCAGATAATGTGATGTTCGATAAGGGATTTGTTGATGTCTTTGATGTCTCATGAGAAATCGATTGGGAATGTATTGGAACTGAATATAATTTTGACTACCCTTTTATGTTCTTGTTGAATATGACGTCCCTCAAAGAATAGTATTGTCCATTCAAATCTTGAACTTTCCATCCTAATCTGCCTTCTTTGTAACCAACAAAAATTGCTTCAAACCTCTTCACCTTTTTTTTCTTCTGAGTTTCCTTTGAATGTAGTACAAAACACTGGCAACCCCAGACTCTAAGATGTGACAAGTCTGGTTTATGCCCATGAAGTATCTCAAATGGAGTAGTTGTCCCAGTAAGAGTCAACATTGGCAATCTGTTCCTGAGGTATTGGGCCATTAAAATTGCATCTCCAAGAAACAACAACAGTAAACTAGCTTCTGCCATGAGCGTCTAAGCTGTGTCTTTTATAGTTCAAATATAACGTTCCACTTTGCCATTCTGTTGATGAGCATATGGTGCTGTGGTCTGTAAGACAATTCCTTTCTCCTCTAAGTGTTCCTTCAATTCCCCTTCTACTAACTCTTTCACACCATCACAATGGACCATTTTCACCTTGTTTCCCAATTTCAGTTCCTATTCTGCTTGAACCTTTTTAAAATGTTTTGCTGCCACATTTTTCTTCAAAAGTAATGCTGTGCTTCTGAAATTGGAATAGTTGTCTAGAATCAAATAAAAATGACTAGAATTCCATTCGAGAACTTTGTTGGAAAAGATCCACAGGAATCTATGTGTAGCAAATCACATATGTTTTTTGCTTGATGGTCATGATTGTCAAATGGTCATGCCAGTTGTTTCCCAATTATACATGGAATGCATTGCTCATCTTCAAAAGGTCCATGGTATTGCATGCCCATCACATAATCCTTCATCAAAACTGCTTTTGTCATATCTTTGGCAAGGTGCCCAAACCTTCTGTGCCATAAATTGGGAGTAAATGTGATTTTCAGACAGGATGTCAAAATAGGTTCTGATGCAGGAAGTGAAACTTCAACCCTAGTAGTTGGCATAATAAAATTGCAATACAAGAAAGATAATCTTTTATGAACCATCACTTGGAGTGATTCTCCACCTAGACTTTTCAATGTATGTGGGAAAAATAGTGTTGTCATGCTCTTTTCAAAAGCGAGTTTCATGTCATTTTCCACTATTGAGCCAACAGAAAGCAGATTAATGGGAACACTGGGAGCATGGAGGCAATTTTTCAGAACCAGTATTCACATCTTGCCATTGATGTTAGCACAAAACCTGACTTCTCCTCTTGCTAGCATAGTAAGTGTACCGCAATTTGCAGTTCCAACTGGTATGGCTTGTCCCATATTGTATGTCCAAAAAAATTTCCTGTCTTTGATTATGTGTGTCGTACACCCTGAATCAAGAATTGAGTTGTATTGGTCTGTGATGATTGCAAATGCTACTGGCATCACCAAATTCAGAAAAGCATAAAAAGATGTTTGACCCTCAGTATCAACCACAGAATTGTCATAAAGGTGAAAATCAGTATTATTCTCCTCCTCTTCAGCTATTGTAGATAGTACAGGATTATCATGATTGTCATCAACAAAACTCAGTGTGGCTGCAATTTGTTCTGTGAATATGTCCATTGATGGTTCCTCTGGAATCGCTACATTTGCCCTTGGTCTACTCATAATGTCCTTTGTCGCATCATGCAAAGTGTTTTGTCATGAGTCAGGCACAGGATCTGGATGTTGTTGTGGAGAAATCAAAGAAGAATGTGTAGTTGAAGAATGTTTTTGAGGTGTTTGTGTCTTGGTATGTTGTTGGGATCCTGCCAGTCGACGTTGGACATCAATATCAATTTCTAATATTGTATTCACAAGAGAATAGAAGTCAAAAACTCTATCAGGATTGTTATTCCAAAACTGACAAACTTCTTCCCTAAGAACATTGAATGCTCAATGATCTGGTATGCCATCCATAAATCGTTGTATCTTCTCATACTGTGTGAAATCCCATGGCATCATAGATAATTGATTCACCGCAATTCTCCAGGATTGGACATATATAGGAATGGTGTTCAGAGCACATGTAAGATGAAAAGTGGAACCCTTGACTCATTGTGCTGAAGCAGTGCTCCCCACACTGAACCGTTTCTGCAAAAAATCCAGTAAGTCATGGACTGTGCGCATAGGAACACATAGAGACATCACAATGGTATGTGTCATACATTGTACAGGAGCTTGCTTTGTGCCATACTATACATGTCCAGTGGAGTCCGCTACACTGGAGCAGAGCAGTGCCCACAGTGCCATGGAATACAGAGCTGCGGACGTATCACAATGTGCTGTATGACACAGTCCAGTGAATCGATAAAAGACGGGCACACACATGCACACACAGGCCCAGTGGATGCCAGCAGACACTAGCAGATATCAATGTGCATCAGCAGCCACCAGCAGGCATCAGCCCACGAGTGAAAGCCTCCTCCATTGGTGGACGTCATGGCATGAATAAACCCTTCTCGAGGTTCCCCACTTTTCTCCCCTCTCCCTTTCTCCCCGCAATAACTCAAGGCTGTGCACCTCCCCTTCCCTCCTTTTCCCACCTCTGATGCCAGCGTACATCCACAAAAGGGCCCTGCAGACCTATGCAGGCCTATACAAGCCACCAGCAGACATCTACACAGACTTATGTTGACCCTGGCATCTGTCAGAGTTCGTCGGCAGCTGTCATGACCTGCTGGCATCTGTTGGCATCCATCCCTGTCTGTTGGACATCTGTTGGCATCCACTGGGTATCTGCTGGTATCTATCAGCAACCCCCAGCATTGTCTAGCATTATCCAGCATCAGGGTGGGAGAGAAGAAAAGGGGGTGCGTGGGCATCTGCCACATGAAGTGGCATCTCGGAGAGCATGGGGAGTGGCAGAAGAGGGATGGGGGTGGGGAAAAAGAGGGGGAAGGGGGAAGGGGAGGAGCGTGGGTGTACTAGCAGATGTAGCAGACGTCGGACATCAGGTCAGGGGTGAGGAGGGAAGTGGGGTGGCGTGTGAGGTAGTGTGGGGAGTGGAGAGGATAGCATGGGGAAGAAAGAGGGGGAAGGGCAGAAGTGGGTGTGTTGAACAGATCAAATACATGACGCTAGCAGATGTCAGTGGCCTGCTGCTATTATATAATATGCACTAGCAGGAGTTGAACCTGCCTCTTGCACACAATATGAAATATCAATGTATCAATATTCCATTGTACTACAGGTGCTTACTACAAGTCAGTATTGTATAGAATTTGAATTGATAGTGTTATCAATTTTTCCTTGTAGTAAATTGACAGTGTCTTGCAGTAGGTGGGTTTGACTCCCACTAGTGCAGTTATATCAAACTGTCTAGAATTTTTGACCTGCTTAGCTAATTGTTATTTACTAAACTGTAAGATAAACAAAGTAAGGTTTGTCAAGCAATAAATCAAACTTCTTTTGTAATTTAAACAGGGTCACATGATATCTATTTTCAGAACTTGCTTTGTGTAAAGTTCTCGTCCATTTCTTTAATCCTCCATCTGCCATGTCTAATCAAGAACTCCACCAATGGGTCATTAATGTGGATGTTTGAGTATTGTACCTTGCTTGCAGAGGAGACCTGCATCAACTCAAAGGACAGCTGAAGGACCTGGTAAGATGCAAGCACTCCTGCCTACTAGACATGCACTAACAGTCGTCCTGTAGGTTGACATGTGGCTGACAATCAGCCAGGTCCAGGGTGATAAGAAACTCCTCCTTGATGCTAGGAGAAGTTTCATCAACAAAGTCATCCCACTACTCCAGAGCATACTTTCTGACAAGGATATGACCAGGTGGTTGAAGGATGCTGCAAAGAAATGGTCCTAGAGGAGCAGAAGGGGGGAAGAACCAAGTGGGGGCAAAGAGCGACCTGATCTATCAACCAAGGCTGGTCTGTCAATGGCACTGGCACAAGAAGACCGGATAGATCATAGGCCAGCAGCAGGAGATTCATCTAGTCTATCACCAATTCCAAAGAAGAGAAAACGACTGAGTCCTCTGGTGGCAGGAGTTTCATCTGGTCCGTCACCAACCTCCAAGAAGCAAAAACAGGTAAGTTATATTGGTAACCATCCACCTCCTGGTAGCCATCTGATACCGGGAAGAGGAAGAACAAGAGGGCAGGATACCAAAGGGGGAAATTACTGGAGGGATGCTGTTGGGCAGGTATCTGAGGACAGCACCTTGTTGCAAGGGTTAGCACATCAACCCCCCTTGCCAATATTGTGCAAGTAAGCGGCTACAGTGTGTCAGGACAAAGGGCAGCACTGCATGTGATCCCTGCCAGCTCATTCACAAACAAACATGCAGCCTGACAATTGTCAACAAAACCATCAAGCCCAGCAACAAGGGCAAGGGAAAAAAACCACTGAGAAAGAAGTTAGTGAGGATTATTGAGAGTGATGATGGTATGAAACTCTTTTCCTGCTCAAATAGCTAACCAATAGTTAGCAGATGAACCAGCCAGTCCAATTGTGGGACCATCAAAACCGTCTGTCCATCCATCCCAACCGTTGGCCTCCAACCACCCAGCAGATCCTCTTCTGGTCAAGGGAAAGGGCAAGGAGCGGGCAATGGAGTCTAGTCACAGTGAGGACATTGTGGCTGGTGTGATGGCAGGGGTGGAGAGCTGTTTGGACAGGATAGAGAATGAGTTTCAGGAAGCATTGCAGAATGTTGGGGAGCAGGTGTGGGACGGGTTTGTCACAGCTGAGGAGAGCTAGTTACCGCATATCAAGGACTTCTTCTGTCGCTACCAGACTCAAGTCGACACACTCGGTGGCCACATAGAAACCCTGCAAATGAATGTTTCTCTTGTGGGTGAGACGCTTGAAGACCATGCCGGACAGATCCATCAGATGGAAGAGCAGATCTGCAATATTTGGGGTGTGGTTGACACTTTGCAGAATCAACTTCACATCTCCACCTATCCCTCCAGTCCGTCAGCTCAGGATGATGTGGCAGTGCATCCAACAGGGCACAGTGGACTTGGACCCATCATTGAATAGGAAGAAACCACTCCTGACCCCACTGCTGACCAATCCCCTGCCACTGCTGACATATCCGTTCCCACTGGTGACACCTCTGCCCTTGCCACTGACCAATCCCATCATGCTGCTGACTTATCTGCTCTCACCATTGCTCCATCCCTGCTTCAACAAACATCCTCAGGGACATCTCCTGCACGAACATCTCTGTCACCCCCTCAACCATCTTCTATCCCTCCACCAGTCCCTGCCAAGGACCCTCTCCCTGGCCCAAGAGGATGGGCTTGCAGCAACTTCTAAAGTAGTTGGCTGCCAATGCAATGGACCCAATCATCTAGTCGGCTTACTGAGAGACGGAAGGCAACAGAAGAGAAGTGAAGATGGATGATTACAATATTTTTTTTTTTTGCTATGACAGACATTCCTATATTTTTGTAACCCTATAGTTTACAAAAATGTAATGTAACATTCCCCTTCCCCACATCAATGACAGCAGACTGGTTGAATGACCTTAGTGTGGCTGCTACTCCTTTCTGCTAGTGTAGACATATCAATGTATCTTGCTGCATCCTCCTGTAACATTTGTGCTTGAGACTTGCAGAGTCGCTTGGAATTTGTTGACAATTGATTAGGCAATGCCTTGCACTTCTTTTGGTTGTGTAATGCCAGCCTTTCCTCACCTTCAAATTGGTCATTGTCCTCATCTTGAAGAATGTCGAGCACCCTTCTTGACACTCTATATCTAGGGGAACCATCACTAGGGCCATTAATTGGAGGGTCTGGATGGCTCCATCCTCTTTGTTGTAAGAGGTGGATAGTAGTGGCATCTACCACTGCTGTATCATCACCACATTTGTCATGAACGGATTTGTTGTGAGCAGACTCGTCGTGAGCAGAAGCTGATACATTTGGTTGAGATTTGTTGTGAACTGTGGATCTGTTGTGGTGCTGAGGCTGTGGAATGTGCAGTGAGCACAAGACAGGGGGTTTCTCCTGTAAGTCAGGCAGTGGTGTTTGTGGTACGCTAGGTGACAGGGGAAGTGTAGGCCCCAGTTGCCACTCCAAGTTGGCTGCAGATCTGATGACTAAAGTGGATCCACCATCAGCGGCTCCATCATTAGCAATGGTCCTACTGTTGCCATTGACTACCATTGATGGTGTTGGCCTCTGTTTCCAATTTTTCCCTCTATTTTTGCATGTAGCCTTACATGCTGCTGCTGCTGCTGCATTTTTTTCACAATCAGCTTAGTGATAGGCTTCTACTTGGACTGAGTGCATCAAGATACATTATAGGTCGACCAACACTTGACACACTGGAGACTCTAGTGACCAGCTTGGGTACAGAGCAGCCCTAGCGCTGTCGCTCTATGGCATGACTTATCCATTTACCTTAAAATCACCAGTATCAGTCCCTCAGCACACTCCATTCACCTACTTTGAAGACCAAGGAGGCTCAGAACTCATAGCACTAGCACAACGCTGAGAAATTGACTCTGACCAAACTCCGATCAATACTGAAAGGAGTTAGTAATTGGTGCTGTCAATCACCGAGGCACTTCAATCAGAAGTCTAAAGAGATCAATGACAATGAGACAGGATATACGCAGACCCGACATTCAAATCTATCAAAAGATGGTACAATGTTTAGCGCTGGGATTAGCACTCACGGCGTCTGTCAAGGATTTTCTGACCATATCCTGGAATGGCAGGGCCAATTAAATTACATCAAAAAGTGAGCAAACTCGTACCATTTCTAAGTAGTTTTAGAGTCGCCATTGGTTGCCGTCATCCATGTGCTGCAGGTCACCGTTGACAGGTGGCCATTAACTACAACCACAAGGAGAGGTGCTAATTGGTAGCGCCGTTAATGGACTTATTTTGGAAATACCATAGCGCATAGTATAAAAAACTAGCTACTTTCCATGTATATAACAACGAATTGTAACCTCTTGAGCACCCAGTTACACTTAGCGTTCAAATCGTGCTAGCTTTGCCTGACTTCATCACTAAGTTTGGTGCTAGCTTTGTCTATCTTGTCTTGGTTATTCACGGTGCCACCTATGGGCACACTACGCTGTGCTATTTGTCTTATTCTCTATATCTTCACCTAAACTATGACACTTACTGTTTGCTAGGTAGCACCCAAGGCACTATCATCTAGCGCATCGCCCTACCACATCTGCTTGAGCATACCGGAACCCTGCCAGGACTCCTCACAAACCTGCACACCAGGCACTGGAGACGGCGTTGTACTGCATATATGTCCAGCGCACCCAACCACAGTTGGCGTCATCATTTTGGAGCCCACTGCGAGGGGTTCTATTAAGGCAGAATTCCACCAGAAACTCGAGCCCAGTGACAGCACCGCCTCCTATTGGAGAGCGTGTTTAAACAGATTCCCACCAACTTGCCGCATTTACCAGGCATGCTACCGAGGCAGACTTTAGACCAGGAACTTGAAGCTGCTCCAAATAGCTTGGCTGAAAGCTTTTTCCCATTCTCCCAACCGTTCAAGTACTTAGCAGGTGAAAACCATACACCACTTACTCCTTTGGAAGAGCTGTCTAGGTCATTATCACCAGAACCTAGTGACTCAGAACTACTTGAGCCCATACTGACTATGACCATGCCAAGCAAAACTAATACTAACACCACTATTCCTACTATGACATCAACACCAGCTACTATGGAGCAGGCAAACACACCACGCATGCCACCAAGCAACCACTTCTCATTGCCAAAATGGGATGAAACAAAGCCTTGCAAGCTAACACAGTATTTCTGAGAATTGGAATATTTACTACACAACTGCCAAGTCACCGATAATACACAGATGAAAGAATACACTGCCAGATACATTTCCTATGATACCGCAGAATCCTGGACAGGGGTGGACGAGTTCCAAGGATTGACCAAGGATGCGGTGCCTAGACAATTTACTTATGATGAATGGAAAAAGGCCATTATTAAACTATACCCTGGCGCTGAAGAGTCCACATGTTATACAGTTTTGGAAATCCAGAAACTGATACAGGATACCTTTGCAACGGGCATTTATATGCTAGGCATGCTATCTACCTATTATTGAGATTTCCAACAGATTGCACAATGGCTAGTACAGAATGGCAAACTCTACAGGAACAAGGAACGGCGCTTGTTTTAACAAGGAATTCCAACATCGTTATGGACCCAGATAGCTCGTCGCTTAGAAATTCTTAAGTCCAACTACCATCCTGAGGAACCCTACAATATAGAAGACATCTTTGATGCAGGTAAATGGATACTTAAAGGCACGGATACTGGCATCACTTTTTAGCGACCTTTTAGCGCTGATAATAGAGGAAATGCGCTGCCAGTTGTGGCACCAGCGCCTAGCACTGTTAACAACCAGGGAAGCTTTGTCAAGAAGGAGGATCTAGAAAACACGGTCAACATGGCCATCGCTAATGTTATGAGCAAGCTAGAAACACTGATCTCATCCAGCTTGAGCGTGCCACGAAGTAATATGCAACCTGGGCTTTGTCACTTCTGTGGCAAGGCGGGACATACAATGACTAGAGGCCGCTGCACTCTCCTCAAACAGTATCTATGCCAAGGAAGAGCGCACCAAGGCGCCAATGGGAAAATAGTCCTACTCTCAGGCACTAACATCTCTCTGTATCCAGAGCACAGAACTTTCCAGGGACGAATTGATGAATGGCACCGACATCACCCTGGGAACTTAGCGACAGGCAACCTCAATAGTATGGCAGCGATGGAGGCAGAAGCGACTCCACAACAGGTGCTAATCCATGAAGTACTCCAGCTTAATGCTGTTAGTGAGCAACCCTGCTGCTATCTTAGAGCGAATAATTTGGCAAACTTCGGCTTCAATGCCCAGCAGTATAGGATGGTTATGCTCAGTCCAGGATACGTGAGGTATTGTCGGTATAACCACTGGTGGAAAGAAGTCAGTTCTGAGCTTACTGCACTCTGAGTCTTCCCAGGCAAACACCTCATTCTGTTTTTGCATGATGTCGACTAATACGTCTATTTCCGCCATTGAGAGAAAGCCGGTATCGTGGGCACTAAGAAATAGCACCTTTTGTTCTTCTGTAAATCGTCCTGTCAGTTCAAAGGGTAGTGGGTTTGGGTTGAGTTTTGGCAGGGTAGCTAAAGGGTTGCCTAATATTTTTTGTTCGATGCAAAATTCCTTGGGTACGGCGCTCGCTACCGGTTTTGTTTTAAGCGCTATGGGCTTATATTTCTTCTTGACCTGAACCCCTTTGCACTTAGGGGTACTATTGTTAGCAAACGTATTAAATAGAGTCATGGTTTTTAGCAAAACCTAATATCAAGGGTTCTTTAAACTCGGGAGTAGAAACAAAATAAGTGTCTGTTGGAAGGTTTTCAGTAATATCTGATGCAGTAAGGTATAAGTAGGATAAAGCTTTGCTAGCAAGCGATGAAGAAGAATTCAAAATTTCATGGGCTAAAGGGGTATGTGATATAAAGGTTACTTGCCCAGTCCAATGCTTATAGTCCAAGATAAGCGCTTCATCTCCATGATCCTCATCACTCATCTCCTCAATGGCGCTGAAAAACACTCGCAAGGGTCATCGCTAACGTAAGGTTGCTTTCTCAGTCCTGGCTTCTGAAATTTCCCTTGGAGAAATGTTGGTACCGTTCTCCTGATGCCTGAGTTAGGATCGCTAATAGTTAGTGTCGTTTCTTTCTCTGATGTCGTCTTGACTACCGATCATGCTAACATGTCAAAGGGTCTTCCTAATAATAGGTCGTAAGCGGACGATCTAAGTATGTGAATTTGCAGATAGAATGTAAGGTTGCCAATAGCACATGGCACATTCTGGGCCATTTACAAGGATTGATCAATCGTGCTGTTAGCGCTCTGCATGTTAAGAATAATTGTTGAGTCATAAATGATGCCTAGTTTGTTAGCAACATCAGCTGCTATTGAAATAATTTGTGATCCACTGTCCACAATAGACTCTATCTTGCTTTTTCCATCAACTGTCAACATAATTGAGCGAATCACATGAAAGTCTTGAGCTACAGTGAGGATGGCAGGATCGTTGCTAGATTTTAGCGACTTGAGGTAGGTTTTGACTGGGTCAATGGACGTAGCTTCTTTGGGTAGTGTGGCCTCTTCTTTGATTTCTAGTGCTACCATCTCCATTATGTATGCAAATCCAGGTAGCGTGTCGTCACATTCATCCACTGCTGTTACATTGTTAGCTATGTTTTGTTGAGAGGTAACTGCCATATGCATCTGATTCCTGACATCTGGTGCCACACTGCATAGCTCTCCTACTGATAGCATGACTTGACTCTTCATAATGCGATCAAATACCTGCTTAGATTTTTCCATCTCATAGATAGGTGCCGTTGGTCAATAGCCCCCTGCTGGTTTGTCTTGCACCCCAAAGTTCCAATTTACAGGTGGAGCGTAGTTACCGGCAAGTCCTGAACAAGGGTGCAGTGGCAGTTCCGCTATAGCAGGTGCTTTAGTTGTGTCAAGAATGTTGTCATTAGCGCTAGCATTTGGAGGTTTTGCTGTGGCCAGTTCCAAGGTAGCACCTGCAGGCCTATAGTCCTTTAATGGTTGCTTGCCCTTCTTGATCTCTACCCCGTCAAAGACCTGATTCTTTAGCAACTTCAATTCCCTTTCTAACATCTCGATCCTTTCCTCACATGACAATGTGGAGTTTACAAGCCTTCAAATTCAGCCTACCAATCGAGATAGTTTTGTGTACTAAAGAAAAATGGGAAGCTACATATAGTCCACAGTCTAGAACCACTAAACAAAGTCACAATCTGTCATTCAGGGGTACCACCATTTCCTGATTACATCGCTGAATCCTTCGCAGAACGAATATGTGGCGCTACCCTAGATTTGTACATTGGCTATGATGAGCGCTTAATCCATCCTTCCTCTCATGACTTGACAACATTTCAAACACCGTATGGAGCGCTACAACTAGTCAAGCTCTGAGACAAGACCAATTGGTACCTGAGAGCCCACTGGTGGGAAGCCCAACCAGCATCCCAAGCTGCTCTACTATTGTGCATCTCGAAGAAAGATGGTACCTTGAGGACGGCGTTGGATGCTCACCAATGCAATGACAACACCGTAAAGGACGTGATGCCACTCCTGGATTAGGAAGTGATTTGAGAGGATGTTGCCAGAGCAAAGTTCAGGTCAAAAATCAACCTGACAGACACGTATGAGCAAATGAGAATTCACTTGTCTGATATTCCAAAGACAGTGTTCTTGTCAATCACAGGAACATATGTTAGCAACATTATGCAGATAGGAGACTGTAATGCTCCTGCAACGTTTCAGAGGTTGATGACCTCCATCTTCCAGGATGTTATTGGGAGGTTTGTCCATATATATCTGGACGACATATTCATATACTCCAATTCAATCGAAGAACATGAAGAGCATCTTCATGTCATTTTTGAGCGACTGAGGTCTAATCTACTGTACCTCAAGTGGAAAAAATGTGAACTATATGCCGAGACAGTAGACTGCCTTGGCCACAAGATTGACAGTCAGGGTATTCACCCTGACCAGGACAAAATCGATCACATATGCAAATGGCATGTGCCTTGTAGTTATAATGATGTCCAAAGATTTGTGGGACTGGTGAACTATATTGGCAACTGTCTGCCTGATATTACAGCGTATACTGGACCCTTGATGTCCATTACGCAGAATGGAGCCCCATTTATATGGAGACCTATACACCAACGCTGTTTTGAGATGATCAAGAGGATCTGCTCAAAGACACCAGTCATTTGTCCCATAGATCCCAGATGTGATGAGCTGATTTGGCTCATCTGTGATGCCTCAAAGACCGGAGTTGGCACAATGTATGGCCAGGGAAGTTCCTGGCAGAATTGCTGGCTAGCGGGGTTCATGTCAAGGAAGTTCACCTCGGCCCAACAGAATTATGTGGTCCATGAGCTCAAAACGCTGGCAATACTTGAGGCACTCCTTAAGTGGAAAGACAAACTGATGGGATACAAGATCCACATCATTACAGACCATAAAGCACTTGAGTTTTTCAAGACTCAAGCAATGCTGTCTCCCTGGCAATGCCAGTGGATTGATTATATGTCTCGCTACAACTTTGACATCACACATGTCAAAGGTGAACTGAACAAGGTAGCTGACTGTCTCTCGAGATATTTTGAGAGCAATAGAGTTGGTGAACACCATGATACGCATGATTATGTCAATGCAGATATTTGTATCAATCCCCAAGGTGATGATCTTCTATACCATTGCTACAAAGAAGTGAAAGAGCATGTGATTGAGCTTTGTGCCATGCAAGCAAACAAACTGCAATGTAGTCGATGGCTGCAAGAGCGGCAAGAGGCCTGAGACATAGAAGCTGAGCAACTAGAACAGGCTCAGCCAAATGAGGTGACAATGCCACGTTATAGAGCGACAGGGAGCAGCCGTGAACCATATGGCCACGACATCACACTTGCTGATGCGTTATTGCCTACAGGAGAGTATTGTAACCCTCCTGTTCCTGTTCCTCAAACCAATGAGTACCTATGGAAGATACTTAGAGGTTATAGCCACAATGTGTTCTACACCGAAATCCAGCAGGACGCAAATGCCCACCCACGCTTCAGCGTGGATGAGAAAGGACTAATATGGATAATGAATGTTCAAGGACGCGATGTGGTGTGTTTGCCACATGACCAAACAATGATCACACAGCTCGTTACTCAAGCGCATGAGATTGTTGGTCATTTTGGAACCAACAAAACACTGGAATACCTGAGGCAATGGTACTGGTGGCCTCAAATGCAGAAAGAAGTGATGCACTTCTGCCAGACCTGCAAGGCCTGCCAGCGGTCAAAGACCAGCAATAGGAAGCCAGCAGGGAAGTTGCATTCCCTGCCTATTTTGACAAAACCATGGGACTCCATTGGAATGGACTTTGTTGGCCCATTCCCTGAGTCCAAAGGTTATAACTACCTTTGGGTGGTGATTTGCCGAATGACCAGTATGGTGCACTTGATACCAGTGCACACAACCACCACTGTGTCAGCATTATCTTGGATCTACTTGAATGAGATTGTAAGGCTACATGGCCTCCCAAGTTTGATCATGAGTGATCAAGATGCAAAATTTACGTCTCACTGGTGACGGAAACTTCACAAGCTCTTGAGAGCTAAACTGCTCATGTCCACCTCATTTCATCCACAGACAGATGGACAGACAGAGTGAGCAAATAGGAGTATTGCCCAAATCTTTCGTATGGTGGTCCGACTGAACCAACGTGACTGGGTGGATAGAATACCGCTGATGGAGTTTGCGATCAACACGAGTGTGTCAGAGACCACAAAATACGCACCATTCAAGCTCAACGGAGGATACATGCCCTCCATGCTGCAAGAACTCAGGACAGATGGAGTCATTCACAAGGGAGTGAAGGACTTTGCACAGCAAGCATTGGAGAATCTAGCCAGTGCACATGATGCTATCATTGCCATGTGGGTTATACAGGCACAACATGCAAATGATAGGCGGAGTGGTGAACCAGAACTAATGCCTGGGACGTTAGTATATCTGTCAACGGAAAATTTGAATCTTCCGAAAAGAAGGGCGAGAAAGCTGTGCCCAAAATTCATTGGGCCGTACAAAGTCTTGGTCACGGAACCAAGCACATTGAACTATGTTCTGGAGCTGCCTGCAGCTCTGCAAGCACGTCGGATTGTGTATAAGTTTCATGTGTCATTACTTAGATGATATAACGCAAACGATGATGCTATGTTTCCTAATTGGGTGATGCCCGAGACATATGATTTTGGTGCCAGTGACAAACAGGAATGGTTCATTGAGGATATTCTGGACCATCAGTGGCAGGAGGAAACACACCTCGAATTCGAGGTACAATGGAGTGCAGGTAATACGACATGGGAGTCATATCACACATGTGCCAAGTTGGCAGCATTGGATCAATACTTGGAGCTGCAGGGTGTGAAGCACCCAAGTCAGCTTGCTAAGTGCTCACATGCTTAGCTTGATGGCTGTGATAAGATGTAGGCTGGATCAAAGAGGATCTGATCCAGATTGGATCATGATTGTGTCAGATAGATTAGATAGATAAGATGGAGATTCATCCATCTGATGAGATAGTGCGAATTGTGATGCAGAGTTGATGGTCAGATCAGGTTATGTAACCTGAGGATGGGAGATTTATTGTGTTTTTTCCCACTGACACGTCGACATTTTTGTAGTACCATGTCGTACCCTTACCAGTGTACAACCAGTGAGCCGCAGCCTCAGAACCCACAGGGTTCTGGAGGGGGGGATTGCCCCCAGCAAAATACTCAGCAACATGTGACGACGCCAAGTGTGGCATTGTATCCAATGGTGTCCCAGTTTGGGCAGAACCCAGCCCAATTTGGACAACCTCCACAGTTTTATCCACTGTTTTTCCAGATGCCATACTTTCCAGGACCAGCTGGTCCTGGACAGCAGATGGGAGGACAGGTAATGTGGGGTATGCTGATGCCGATGCAGCAGACGCAGACCCAGAGTGCAAGTACACTCTTTTTGGATGAGAAAGCACTAACTGCGCCACAGGTAGCACCTATGGATGTGGACAACAATGTGGGGTGTCAGCAGCAAGGAAAGAGCGAGGTGACGCAACCTCGACAACAACAAGAAAGGACGCCACCCCTGCAAGACACGTATAGAAGAGACCAGAGGCAATTGCCTCCGAGGAGTGCCGTGGCACATGGGGAAGTGCCTCAGAAAATGGTAGGGCGCAGGTGACGCAACCTCAATGACAACAAGAAAGGACGCCGCCCCCATGAGACACGTATAGAAGAGACTGGAGGCGATTGCCTCCAAGGAGTGCTGTGGCATGTGGGAGAGTGCCTCTGGAAATAGTAGGGCACAGGCGGGATGAGCAGGCATCGAGGGCACAAAATTGAGGTCAATCCCAACCTCGAACACCGCCTTGATGAGCATCGCCGTCACCTCATTGTGCACCATCTCCATGGCATTTATCATATGTGGAGAAAAGAAAAGGAAAGGAGATCAGGACGCCTTTGGAGGTTCTGGACCCTCAGGCAGAGGCAGTTTGGAGATGACTCATATCTGCTGGCCAGCGAGTGCCACTGGAGTCCACGTTTCTGTTAGATCCTGTGGCCCAGGTGGTGATCACCAGCCTTCTCAATGAGATCGTTATGCTGCAACAGCGTAACAATAATACAATTAAAATGTTCACAAATGCAATGAAGAAGCACCCGTCATCATCAGAGGAGCAGCCTGAGGCAAAACGCCTCAGAGCATGTAATGTGGTGCCAGAGGTTGGGTCATGAGAAGCAGGAGGGTCAGAGGTGCAACAGGCACCTATGAGGCAAAGAGAAGCCGGAGAACTCACACCGACGCCGGCCAAGCTGCATGACAAGCTCGTGGAGGTTGACGCTAGTTTACAAGGATTGTCCTCATCAACACATGCGCCCCCCCAGCAGGATGAGATAGCATTGTCAGTGGTTGAGTTCAGGGAGATGTCCCACGAGGAGCAGACAGCACAGTGATATAGTTTGGGCCAGTGGTGCAGTTTGAAGCACCACTGAGAGCGTATGTGTCCGCGGTCCCAAGACAGGATATGAGAATGGACAACAAAGTGGAAGGACGGCTCCTGACGTTAGCTGCACTTGGTTTGAATGCACTGAGCAATGGGAGTGATTACGGGGAGTCCTCAGACGAGACTTCCTCTGAAGGAGAGACCCCTGCTAAATGCCGAGTGCATTTAGACAAGAAACGCAAGAAGGAGGCTTAATGGAAGCACAAGGCTGCCCATCAGGCAAAGGTGGATAAAGACTGGGAGGAGCAAGCCACAGGCAATATTCCGGATGGCCTGGGGGTGTTCATCAGCGGGATGATCATTGAGCAGTTGAATTGGTTTTATGGCGGAGCTCTCAACCGTCACTTTTATTACTCCTGACTCACAAATACGGTGTTCGTAAGTAATGAGGCTCTGGCAGCAAAGATGTGTGAGGAGGAGACAGGAGCAAGGTATTTCCATACCTCAAACAAGATTGACCACGTGGTGCCGAGGGGATTTCCAATGAATCCTCAGCAGTTGCGAAAGCTCTATGAGCTTTCACAGAACAAATTCAAATCAGTGTCACTGCACACTGAAGCCTACTACTTGTTGCACAAATTTCAACACATCAGTATTAACTATTATACCACGCTGCGGGATAGGACGATGGCTCTGGTATGTACACCAGAGTATGAACACATTTTGCCTCCCCTTGACCTTTCTTCCCATCACATGAACATTGTGGTTATGCCGACCCCAGAAGGGTACTTGTGGTGGAAAGACTGAGCTGGACGACCATTTTTCATGCTCACAGGATTCAATTCTGAAGGTGTACGTTTCACTTTCAATCTGGACAAACTGGCACAGAATGTACTTTACTTCTGCCAACCAGGGATGATGAATTCAGTGTACGGTATTGCAGTGGATCGTGCTTATTGCATCCACTAGTGTATACTGCTGGGACATGCCCTTATGTGAGGACTGTCCCCTGCAGGACGAGCCCGAGGACGATTTGCAAGGCTGCTGGCCTTGATCCTTGCCCAGCCTGGGCTATATTGTGAGGTTGTCGCTGATTATAATGCGGCCAATCTCAGCACTCCATTCATACCACTGAGCTGGACTAACGTCCAGCTCCAACCACCACACTTTGACGTGGCTACAGCTGTTAACATCACCGATGCCGACGTGCTACGCACCATGCTAGCCAATGGCATACCCATAGAATAGGTAGACCATGCCTATACCTTTGGTGTGGTTTACCTCAAAGGCCATTTCCTTGCAGCAACTGCATCAATTGACCATTTCTGCAAGGTTGACAATGAATGTCATTGGTGACTGGACATCTATGGAGAACCTGCGGCCATTCAACAATGGGATAGCTGGCATGTGCCCAGTGATGATGATATGATTTGTCTTCATGCACTACTAGCTCGCAAATCGGCTCAAGGTCATGAATGAATACCTTGAGAGCGGACTTTACTATCCCGTGGGGATGAATCCCAACCATCAAGATTTGTGGCAGCACCAGTCTCAACATGGACTATATCCCCCATTTCCAGCTCATACCGCCACATCAGTTCAGGCTCCTACAGCCTCAACATTGTCAGGTCCCATTGCCTCATCATCATTGGTTAGCGTTGACACTGAGCTGAGGATCGATATGGCCAGCAAGTTGTTGCATCCACCATCTGCATAAACATTGTAGGTGGCTCATCTTCTTTTCAATTTATACTGTCAGTTAACGTCGGCGCTGTATCTTTTGACAGATGAAATGGACATTTTTGAGCTGTGGAGGACTTGAGTACCTCCACATTGGACTACATATTGACCCAGACGAGTTGTTGCTCCCTAGCTAGAGACTGCTTACCAGTCTCAAAGGGGGGCGTGTAACATATCGCGTATTTTCCATAAGTAATATTATATTGATTATTATTATTCTCTATATACTTACTGGCTGCCTTACCTAAGGCACCCAATTTTACTGTCATACGTAGTACTAGAATCACATACCGATCTGGTTCTGTCATGTGATTGTAAGGCTAAGCTTACATTTGACTTTGTTTCACTGTGACATCACCCCTCCTTTAGCATTGAGACTCTCAAGACGTTAATTGATTGTAGCAGTGTAGCTTTGTCATGGGATTCAAAGTCAAAGTCTGATGGTCATCAAGAAGCCTCCCTGGTAGAAAAAGAGAAAAATTTCTCCAAGTTTTTTACCTTCCTTCCCATGATGTTGCCTCTGCCATCTCCATCTCCTACCCCAACTCCTCCCCCTGGTGAGAATAGCATGGCTGTGTGGGAGGCCTACAAGGCTCGCTGAGGTCCTCACAAAGAGCGCTGGCAGAAGCAAATGTTAGATGACCTTGTGTGGCACTGTGAGTTGCCAGAGCCCTGTTGTGTGCTTTGCTAACAGTTTAAACAGAGGCAGACATCTATGCAACAGTGTTGCAGGGGATTTCTTGGGGTGGGGTTTCCATCCAGGTGCTCCCTCAATGTCTACAGGTGGTGATTCATGCCTCCCCAGCCCCAGCTCCTCCTGTGCTGGTGGCACCTGTTTGTCCTGCATGGCCAGCCCTTACCTCAGGATAGGTGCAGCTGGTGCCAGAGGTGCAGAGGGTGCCCCAGGCAATGGTTGCCACCCAACAGTTTGTGGAGGCATTGGGCCAAGCCCAGAGTCTCCCATCCCTGGAGTGGTGTGGAGCACAAGGGCCAGTATGTTCTCTTGCTTGCCTGGCTATCTATACTGACCCTGACCCAGTGCTTGTTTTGTGCTTGCCATTGGGATTCCTGCAAGTTCATAGCCCAGAAGGTGGAGTTGTGCCAGGACTCCTTGGTGTGTGACACATGTTGCTCTTGACACAAACATTGTTCTGTCTTGTGGTTCTGGCAGGCTACTCATGTGGTGCAAGAGGAGGGCTGGGAGGTAGAGTGGGTGGAGGAACAGATGGCTCTGGGGGTGAGGGCACCTACCGCAACAAGGGCAAGACTGGCGCAGGCTGGGGTTTTGAGGGTGGGCATGCTATGGCCATGGTGTGTGTGGCGCGTGCCTCTGGGAGTCAGGGAGGCAAGCAGCAGTGAAGAGGAGGAGTCAAGGGTGGGGAAGTGTCATGGCCTGCCAGTCCTACACTCAATTTTGGGACTTCGCACAACTCATATGTACACCCTGGAGGCCCTGGAAAACAACTCTCTAACCAGCCCCATGACCCCAGACCAACTACCCGCAGATGTGGCCATCACAGGTGCCACCATTATCCTCCTGTCAATCATCTTGGCTATTGCTCCCATCATCCCAGACATTGCCAACTCTCCCCAGAAAGTCATGCAGTTCTTCCCAGATATCACTGAGCCCTCCAGGACATTGCTGGTCATCACACCATCACCCACATCACCCAGCAATCATGCTGCCTCCCAGCCATCACCTCCCACACCAATTACACATCACTAGCCCCAGAAACCCCTGACACCGCCGCTGCCTGATTGGTACCAATATCTGCCACTCTATGGACTGAGACCAACATCTGCCAGCCCATATAGAGTCCTGGGACTGCACATAGAGTCCCAGGAGCTGCCTATACACTTGGAGATCACGCAACATCACACACTCCCAGCAAACACCTCTTGCATGACTCCCAACTCAGAATGAACTCCATGATTACCCAACACGGCCATTACATCATACCCTGGTTGACCCTGGCATTTCCCCTGGACATTACCAACAAACCCTGGCTTTTCCGGACATCACCAATGACCCTGGAGATCCCCAGCATGACAGCACAGCAACCCACACAACATCTGATGCATCAGGGATCATCACACATCATTCAATGCATCATGCATGACTCGCATCACCTAACACATCATGCCACACATCAGTCTGCGCATCATACCTCACAATGCATCAGTTCCCGCATCATGCCTCACCACGTCCCCTCGTCATGCCACGTCCTTCCTCACATGGCGCCACTGCAACCCCCAAAGCAGTAGCACCACTCCCATCTGACATCCACAGACCTTCTTTGTCTTCCTATGTGCTCCAGGACACCCCCAGAGCCCCGGGAGCAGCCCCAGACCTGGGGCTGAGACCCTGGACCTGCCTCATTGTGTAGTCAGTATATAAGCCCCATCATAGCACTAAGTACGGTAGTCTTGATATTGCCTAGTCTATTCATTTTGCCTCAGTCTTGTGTCTCCAGTTTCCAGTCTCAATCTCTTTTCTTACCTTGTCTCATACTTGCCTCTATTTTCTAGTCTTGTACTCGTCTCTGTCTCTATCTAATCTCTCAATTCTATCCCTTTTACCTCTTCCTCTCCTCTACCTCTCTCTCTCTTCTTTTCTCCATCTCTGCCTCAAGTCTTCTCTCTCTTATTTCCCTCTCATTTCCTCTGGCTTCTATTCTCTTCTGTCTGCACCTCCACTCCACTTGAGTTTGGCTCTGCATCATCAAACTCTAAACTATCTATTTGCCTATCAGCTCTATTGATTTTCCCAGATAGCCCACCGCTGGCATGTCAACTCTCACATCATCAGCCCCGGACTTTTCCTAATAAGTCCCCTTGCCCGGTGCTTGCCTCTGCTCATGCTCAACCCCAGGACACTTTGCCCAGTACCCTCTCGTCCCTGGTGCACGTCCCCACATTCCAGTGCCTTCTTCCAACCCTTTCTAGGTCCCTGGCATGTCTGTAGTTGTCTGAGTCCGCTTGGTAAGGCCTCGCCCAGAAGTGCTGAACCCCCAGGTCAGCAGAACCTGACACTTCTGTCTAGTAATTGTACTCCAACCTCATTCATGCCTAATCTTTGTGATCTCAGTTGAAACATTGATGAGCTCCCATTATAGATGACCATGGATTGCGCCAACACAAGCACCTCACATTGGCACATTGGTACCACCAGGAGCGGCACACCTTAGCGCTCCAGGGGCTAATTTTTTACATATTTTTATGTTAATAACTCGCATCTGGAGCCTCTAATTACTCCAGGACCACTCTTTATGGCACCATCTATTCTTAGCACTCTTCTTGACACCTTGCTGCACCTTGCCACTCACCATTCAGGGCCATACACGGACACAGACACTTGGCACCCATGATGCTCTTAGCCGGTGGCAGCAGGAATAATGAAGTATTTTATGACAGACAGCTTGGAGTTTCACCTTAGCATCTGACGCCGCTTAGCTTCTTGCCAACTCAGACTGACAGCATGATTGTGGACTTTTTCACCATATAGTTTAATTCACGGCATTCACTTACATATAAATACTTACTTTTTGTTAGTAGTACATCATCAATTTGGCAGTAGGGATTGTATCTCACCATTTCGGTCACCCTACGCAACAGACTACCTTTTGTTGACCGTGTCGGCAAGGGGACTCTGCTTTAGTTCTCTCTCACTCTTTCTGTCTGCAATCTCTTAGTGCCTTGCAACTACGGCAAGGCATTTGTGCTTAGATCTGCTAAGCAATCTCGTCATTTTATCATCTCTTTCAGGTGCTAACACTTAGCGCCTCTTAGTGACCCTTTACAGTGTCTCTTAGCGCCTTTCCTTGGCGACTCTCTTCTGTGCTCCTTAGTGCCTTTTCTTGGCAACTCTTTCCCACACCTCCTAGCACCTTTCCTTGGTGACTTTTAGCATACTCTTGCCGCATTTTTGGGCCTTATATAAGCGCCAATCACCCTTTTTCCTTACCACCAACCTCTTGCCTACTGTGCATTCTCTGGGACCTGTCCGGGACTCTCTCTCATATTTAGCGCGCCCAAAGCTATATTGACTAAGTAGCTGTACTAGTGATAGTGCACCTTAGCACAATTTGGGCGTCATCAATGTTGTCAAGTAGAAAAGGTCTTACTCTCACACAAGAGAACCAGATTGGTATACAATTCTGATACTACAAAGTATGACAGTAAAATTGGCTGCCTTACCTAAGGCAGCCATACAGCGCTATGTACAAATAATTATATAAAGTCTGTTTTGTGAGTAAAGTAAGCTGTAGAGACAAGCTCTATGGCTGAGGTCCATTACACATCCCCTTTTAGACTGCTAGGCAGTTTACATGTGGGAGGGTCATGCATATTCTGTCCGAAGTAGCACACATGACATGATTGCTATGAATATTCAGTACTATGGAAGCAAACAACGCCTCCACGGCTCAGAGTCCATGTCCATCTGTCAAACCATACATAAGCCAATGTTAACCAACAGTATTAGTGAAGAGGATAAGCTATTTACAACAGTTACACAGATGGCAGATAGACCAACTCACTGGCCAAGTCTATCCTCATCTCTGTGTCAATGTTAGCCGACAATGTTGAGGCGACTGGCTCAGCTGATGTCAATGCCACTGGAGCCTGTGCCGTGGTTGGTTGGACCACAGGGGAAGGGGGAGCCAGTTTGTGCTGCGACCAACAATGCCATAATTCACATCAGTTGGGATTCATTCCAACCAGGTAGTACATTTTGCTCTCAACGTAGTTATGCCCCTTCAAGTGCTCACATGCTACAAGCGCATGACGGCGGATGTAAGGGCAATCCCTGGAGGCTATGGCTCAGTCACACAGCTGGCAGAGGGAGATCCAAAGTATATTAGAGTATATACCAACTGTATCATAATAACTACTCACCTGGCAGAGGGAGATCCAAAAATAACAAGTCTAAGGATTTCCTATGCCAGGACTGATGCTTCTGGGGCTTCAGAAGCATGGAAAACAACTGTATAAAACAACAAAACCTTAAAAAACTTGAAAATTGTAAGATAGGACAAATCCGGAGTTTTGAAAGTCAGAAAGGCAAACTCCGGCTTATATAAGTGGCCTGTATGTGGTGCTGAAGGAGCCAGACTTGTCAGAATAATAGCTGAAGACCCAGAGCACCTCAAAGGCTGAAGGTGGTACCAATAGACAGTGGTGAAAGAATAAAGACAGTAATGTAAAAGAATGACAGAAGAATCAAGAAAGTGAATGAATGTAATCCTACGATTACGACCACTCAGTATTTAGTACTGTTAGTATCTGATGGGGATTGGTGATCCCGCTCGATTACTTACTTCTCTGGTTCTTACCATCACCACTTCGCCTTATTTCGTGTATACACATATTATCTCGCCTATCGAATACAGCGAGGTTCTATTGTCTATTGGTTCTGCCTAAGTGAGGACGGCGTCCTACACTTTTTTGACAATATCCACCTTTCGCTGTCGTCCGTCCTTTTCCGAGCTGTATTTCGGTCGACCAGACGGTAAATCAAAGTCGACCATCCCGCCTTTGGAACACAGACTCGGGGAAAGACGTTACGGTCTGTTCTCTCGATTTTTCGAACGCATATACTTGGGGGGGGTCCTGAATTTCGGGACGCCACGTCATTCTGCCGGTTGTCAAGCTGCCTCAAACGTCTCCTACTTCTGTTCCCTTGAAACCGCGCCGTAGTGCGCGCAAACGGATTGTAAATATCTCTCCATTGTCTTCCTTGCCCACCTCCGCCACTGCAGAACCGTCCGAAAGACAGGAGGAACTTAATTCCTTGCCGTTACGAAAGCGAACTGTACCTTCTGACAGTTCTTCTTCTCCCGCACCCTTACCCGCATCCAACCGTCGCAAGATGACAACTGTTACCGAACCAGGACCGAGACAGGCGACCGTCGAGGATCGTTACACTAAGCCTCCTATTTTGACGGAAGGAGACTTAACACCGGAAATAGCTAAAGATTATGAAACAGCGTGCCGGGATTTCTTCGACACCAAGGGTATCGAGGAGTCCGACCAGGTTCGTCACCTGCTGGTGGGGATCAAGGATTATCGCATGCGGGATTGGATTTCGGGCCAACGAGATCATATCGTTCAACTGTCTTTTGAAGGATTTATGAAAGAGCTTCGAGCAAACTATTTACCTCCGGATTGGGAACCGAGGGTCCGTATTCGCATCCTGTCGGCAAACTTCAATCACAAGAGACAAACATTTTGGGATTTCGCGTCGTATATTCAGAAACAGAATTCGTTATTGCTTGGAACGCCATCTCATTTCGATCTTGCCCGTCTTCGCACACAAATTGAAGCGAAATTGGATTCTGCACTCTCGGTCATGTATTTCGAGCGCAATTTGGATGCCACCGTGGACTTTCATACATGGTTGAACAGCATTCGATTATTGGATGATACTCGGCGCCAATCGGAGAAACGGGCTAGAGAGATAGCGGACGAGGTATTCCGACAGTCTAAGAAACCTCTGACTACAGCGAATAAATCGAACACGTCCACTACGAACGTTTCGGCGGCGCAGAAGGGAGGAAGGTTGCCACCGTTGACGGATGAAGAAAAGCGTCTCCTGCGAGACAACAGTGGATGTTATCGGTGTCGTCGCCCTTTCGTGTCCTGCAGGACTAGTAACTGTACAGAATCTTTTCCAGATCCCGCAAAGTATCAGACGTGGACTCAAGCACGCATAGATGCACTGAAAGCTTCAGGTGCACGTGCATCACGACCTGTTGCTGCTACCGTCTCGTCTGTTGCATCTACTTCTACTGCTACTGTTGCTGCCGTGTTGCCGACTTCTCCTGAGGGAGGGGGTCAGATTGAAGAGTTTACCTCGGATGAGGACTCTGATGTGAGTGACGTCCCTGTCTCAATTTCACATCTTGTTTGGAATGGGACCGTTACGGGACCAGAGATTGAATCCCCTATCACTGTTCCGATGTTATTGGACGACGGCTCACATCTTGTGCTCGTGGACACAGATTTAGTTCGCCGCCTTGGACTTCGAAAATATCGCTTGAAAGAACCGCTTATTGTGTCCGTTGCACTGTCAAACTCCGAAAAGAAAGTTCCCACTGTACTCTCCGAATATTGTAAATTATCAACGACGTCTCTTGACAAAACGTGGACTTCGAATACTGTACGAGCTATTGTCGCACCGAACTTATGTTACCCTATAATTCTTGGTCGTCCGTTTTTAAAGACAAATCACATTGTAATTGACCATGATAAAGATACTGTTATAGACAAACGTACGATGTATGACTTATTACATCCTGAACTACAACAGAAAAAGTTTGTCCGAAAGTTCGTGCCGTGGAGAAAGAAAATGAAGGAGACATTTAACAACCGTAAAGAGTTGATGAAAGAGTTGAAAGCGGTGTGTAGCATGCGTTTGGAGAACATGGAGCGACTGGGACTGTTTGAAAAGGTCGCAGAAGTGAATGTGGTTGCCGCTATCCGTCTACGAATCGAAGAGTTAGCAATGGAACAAACACTGGAGAAGCATGACGAACGTGTAAAACAAGAGTTCAAAGACGTGTTTGAGCCAACCGTAAACGTAAAAGACCTTCCGAAAGACGTGCTGGCGCAAATTAAGTTGAAGAACGCCGACCATGCGATTAAAACTCGAACGTATCAATGCCCACGTAAATATCGTGAAGCGTGGAAAACGCTGATTGATGACCACTTGCAAGCAGGGCGTATTCAACCATCTGCATCACAGTTCGCATCGCCAGCCTTTTTGATCCCAAAAGCGGATTCCACCGCGTTACCGCGTTGGGTCAATGATTATCGCGCTCTGAATGCGGCGACAGTGCCAGACAACCATCCTATTCCAAGGGTGGAAGACATATTACATGATTGTGCAAAAGGGAAATTTTTCGCTGTCTTGGATTTAACCAACGCGTTTTTCCAAACAAGAATGGACCCCGAGCATGTGCCACTGACGGCGGTATCAACACCGTTCGGACTGTATGAATGGCTTGTAATGCCTATGGGGTTAAGGAACGCACCTGCCATTCAACAACGTCGTGTGACTGCCGCACTGCGAGAGTACATTGGCAAAATTTGCCATGTTTACTTGGATGACATCGTCATTTGGTCTGAATCACTAGAAGAACATCATGAAAATGTTCGCAGAATATTGGAGGCACTGAGAAAAGCATGTATGTTTGTAAATCTCAAAAAGTCCCATCTGTACCGTACTAGTATCGACTTCCTGGGCCATCACATCTCTGCCAAGGGTATTGAGGCTGACAGTAAAAAGGTTGATCGTATTCTAGCATGGCCAACTCCGCGATCAGCGAAGGACGTCAGATCTTTCCTGGGTCTTGTGAGGTATATTGCGGGATTTTTGCCAAAACTGGCTGAGTATACCGGAATTCTCAACACGTTAACCACGCAGGAGTGTGAGCGAGACTTTCCCACTTGGTCGTGGAAACACCAACGCGCATTTGATTGCATCAAAGAGTTAGTGATCAGCCGCGATTGTTTGACCACAATCGACCATCGAGACACATCAAAGACAATCTACGTTACGACTGACGCGAGTGATTTTCGTTCAGGGGGAGTGCTGTCTTTCGGGGAAACGTGGGAAACCGCTCGCCCAGTAGCTTTTGAAAGCCAAACGTTCAAAGGCGCCGAGTTAAATTACCCGGTGCATGAGAAGGAATTGCTGGCTATTGTGAGGGCATTGAAGAAATGGCGAGCGGATCTGTTTGGGTCGAAATTCGTGGTGTTCACAGACCACAAAACCCTACTAAATTTCGAAAGTCAACGGGATCTATCACGTCGCCAAGCTCGCTGGATGGAATTCTTATCTCAGTTTGATTGTAAGATGATGTACGTCAAAGGAGAGGACAATACGGTGGCCGATGCATTATCAAGGCTTCCGTACGACTTATCGGATACGAAGCTGTCAGAAAAAGAGGCACGTTCATTGGCAGACATGCACGACGACGATTTAATCACGGAGTGTATTAACGCAGTAATTCCGGTCGGAGAAGCTTCTCCATTCGCGGTGGCGTTTGAGCTCGCTCGCGAGAAGGTGACCCCAGACACCGCCGTGTCATCTGTGCAAACAATAACAGTCGACAAAGGATTTTTAAATGACCTACGTGAAGGGTACAATGACGACCCATGGTGCAAGAACTTGCTGGCAGCAGCCCGAGGAATGACATCGCTGGTAGAAAAAGATGGCATATGGTTCTTGGGATCACGTTTGCTTGTGCCTCGTACAGGCAATCTACGCGAACGGATTTTTCGTCTTGCTCATGATTCTCTAGGCCATTTCGGGTTTGAAAAAGCGTATGAAGCCTTACGCTGGTCGTACTACTGGCCTAGGATGCGTCGAGATTTGGAAGAAGGGTACATCCCTGCATGTGCGGAATGTCAACGTTACAAATCACCAACCACACGGCCCATGGGACCACTTCACCCGTTGCCAGTGCCGGAGGGGCGAGGAGAATCGGTTGCAATGGACTTCGTGGGGCCTCTGCCGGAGGATGACGGATTCAATTGTATACTGACGATGACAGATCGACTTCATTCTGACATTCGTATCATTCCGACACGCATTGATATCACAGCGCCACAGCTAGCTGAGCTTTTCTTCGAACATTGGTATTGTGAAAATGGTCTTCCCTCTAACATTGTTTGTGACAGGGATAAATTGTTCACATCGCGTTTCTGGAAGCACCTTACACGACTTATTGGCGTGAAAATGAAAATGTCAACGGCATACCACCCTGAAACAGATGGAGCCAGTGAACGTTCAAATAAAACAATTGTACAGGCATTGCGTTTCCATGTCGACAGAACACAAAGAGGGTGGGCTCGAGCACTACGACGTGTCCGTTTCGACATCATGAACACGGTGAACAAATCTACGGGGTACTCGCCGTTCCAATTAAGGATGGGACGCATTCCACGCATAATCCCACCGTTAATTGCGGCGACAGATCCTAGTGAATCAGAAGAGGATACGGCGCGTCGGGTGATCGAAAGATTGGCTGTCGATACTGCGACAGCACAGGATAACTTATTGCAGGCCAAAATACAGCAGGCCGCTCAGGCAAATAAAACTCGTGCGGACGATTGCGATTTTCGAATTGGGGATCGGGTTTTGGTATGTACAAAAGACAGACGACGGCAATACAAAAAGAAGGGACAAAAACGAGTGGCAAAGCTTATGCCCCGGTATGACGGTCCCTTTATTGTTACTGACGTTCATCCAGAGTCTTCGAATGTGACGGTATTCAGACCGAACGACCCTGAGGCGTACGGACGATATCACACATCAAAGCTTTTGTTCTACACAGAAAATAATGCCTCACTGTTCCCGTCTCGACAGTTTGAAGAACCCGGCCCTGTTTTTGCCCCGGATACAGGACTTGAAGAGCATTATGTCGAAAAGATCGTGGACGCCCGACGAAAAGGTCGTGGGTGGCAATATTTGGTCAGGTTCCGAGGTTATGGTCCAGAACACGACGAATGGAAGTCCGGTCAAGAACTCGCGAACAACGAGGTCCTCGATGTCTGGTTGGCAGGAGATGGTAGAGGCTCAATTTGAGATGTTCCCCTTCACCATGTGCCTGCCGCCGGTAGCTTTTCCCTTTGGGTTTTTGACGCACCCGCGCGAGCAGTTTTTTTTATCTTACTAACATTGCTCCCTTTCGTTTCATTTTTCATTGCACGACAACATTTTTTTTGGTTGGGGAGGGGTGTAATCCTACGATTACGACCACTCAGTATTTAGTACTGTTAGTATCTGATGGGGATTGGTGATCCCGCTCGATTACTTACTTCTCTGGTTCTTACCATCACCACTTCGCCTTATTTCGTGTATACACATATTATCTCGCCTATCGAATACAGCGAGGTTCTATTGTCTATTGGTTCTGCCTAAGTGAGGACGGCGTCCTACAATGAAGGAGGAATGAAAGAATAAAGAGTGAAAGAGGAAAGAAATGGAAAGAAATAAGAGGTCCCCTGACAGCAGATCATGTCGTCGACCAAGGAGATTCTCCATCCATCCCATTGAAAGATTGTGGGAGGCTTCCCATACTGATCAAGTTGACAATGCCATTCATTGTTAACCGGGCAATAAAGGTCAATTGAGGTGTTTGCCTCAAAGAAGTGGGTTTCAAGGAAGATCATGCCAAAAGTATAGGTGTGGTCAATCCACTCAACTGGGATGCAGTTGGCAATCAACATACACAATACATCTGCGTCCATGAGGTTGATGGCCATAGCATCCTTGAATGTGGGTAAGGTGAGCTGGATATCCATCCAGTTCATGGGTTGAAAAGGGGTGTCAGGGTTTGCCACATCATAAGCAGCAACAGCTTCCTGGTATAGCCCTGGGCACGCAATGATCAAGGCAAACAGCCTTGCGAAGCATCCATGGGCTTGTCTGGATGGGGTGAGGGCTTGAACGAGGACATGTCCCATCACCATCTGCCAATGCATGCGGTAGGCATGGTCTACCGCAATAGCCAGCACCGCATTCTGCATCCCTGGTCGGCAGAAGTACAGAATGTTCTGCATGAGCTTGTCTAGTTTGAAGGTGAACCGTGTACCTTTGAAATCAAAGCCCATCAACGTGAAGAATGGCCTCCCCTTGCGGTCCTTCCACCACAAGTATCCTTCTGGGGTTGGCATGACTGCCAGATTCATGTGGTAGCAGACCGGTTGGAGCTTGTGCCTGTGCTTGAGTTTCCTCAAATGCATGACTCTAAACCCTGCCGACGAGACCTTAAAGAGAGCCACACGCCGAAAAATTATTCATGTTTTGAACGTAATAGGCAGCGATTCGCGATTGGATCAGTTACACGTGACAGAGAGCGGTTGGGTCTTACACGGACTTCGCCCTTGCGAAGGGGCTCGTCAGAGGGCTTAACCGCTGCCCTAATCCGCCTCAGGTTCTATAATGTGGTACCTTCTCCACACTACAACCTATGCCACGTGTCTACCCAACTTAGGTTAATCAGGGGGAGTATGACGGCGCGGTTGTCCGGCCGCTACCGGGGCTGAGAAGTCAGCTATCCCGCCGGGACCCCGAAGACGTGGGTGTTACAACAGGGGGATACGCCTGGCTAATGCCCACTTGCCATATAGAGCCCCGCCCTGTGACGTGAGGCCCGGCGCACTGCCGCACCACCTTTTCAGCAGCACGGACTTTCCGACAGCGGCATATGCACGTCGGCAAGCCCACTCAAGGACACATGTGCTCCTTTACGTCTAGACGTGCGGCGCGACCGGGCCGTCCCCGAAGGTAAGGCCGGAAGAGACGTGGAACGAGTGTCTTCTTGGGGGCTTGAACCCAAGAGATCGAATTCCTCTTTCATCATGATATTGAAAACTGTTCATAACTTAGTACATGGTAAGCACCGCTCTCTCAGAATTCGTGAAATGCTGTTTCTATAAGCTACATATACCAAATTCCCACAAATATCTGACTCTCGCCTTTTTGAGACCAATGTCCAAATCCAATGTGAACATTAGTCAATCTTTGGTGTATTTCATCACTCATTGAGTATCCGAATCCAAGCTACAACATTCTACGTTCGGCCTAGCGGCACGTCATGCGAACATAGTAATCGTCTCTGTCATCTGCTAGGTAAGACGCAGTCAGACATATGTCAAGAGTATCACCGGGACGCAGATTGCGCAAGCTAGAGGACAAGTCACTGCGATGGTCGGACAAGTTCTAGATGTTCACCGTGCCTTGGATCTTCATCGTTTCAGCTCAACTATTTTGACGTTTCTGGTTATTCTAGGTGAAGCCTCGCTCCAATCTCTGATGTTGTCAAGATTGTACCTCCTGGTCAGCTACTTGGTGACTCTCACGAAACGCGTCTTGACGTCGATGGTTGACTGTTTTACGATGGTGATCCGCCGGCAAACGGGACATGATTACTCGTAGTGGTAGTACGATTTCAAGCTTGGTGGCAGTTTTGGCGGGCCTTTCCGAGTGACGTTATTGACTCGATGTCTGGGAAAGGAGAATCCTCGTATCATATACGTAAATCACTGGAACAGTTCCTTATCACCGAGCATTCCTTGAGAGGATCTATCAAAATCTGAAAGTGACTGCCAAGAGCCAAGGCTCTCGTTTCATGATTGCTTTTTTGGGACGACGATATCGAGCAAGACGGCGAATTCAAATGTGCGAATCAATAAAAGCGCCACACCAAAAGACTTAAGAAGGTAAAATGCGAAAAGCATATTGCTTGATACTAATAATGTCAAGAACAAACTCACAAAGAGGTAAGTATACAAACTTAAACCAATCGAGTTATTTCATAACAAGTCGTATCAGGGAATTGACTACTTTATATCGAAATTGCCTATGTACCCAAAAGACATTTATAACGGATCGCCGAGCGACTCAATTCTGCGTGGGCGTCTGTACTCTTAACGTACCAAATATTTCCTGATCAGAAGACGGAGTTAAATCACCAGTCTGCAGCTTAACTCCAACTCCATGGTGGATCCAATCACCTGCGACTCTGGGGCGCGGGGTGAAGATCCTCTTCGGGCGCAAGAACGACCGGTCACCCGCAAGCACGTTAGCGGCACTGATGACCGCGCGACACTTGGCTGCAGTGATATCAGAAGAGACGCCGACGCCCCATGTCGTCCCTGCACCGGACTTGGCGGGCGCGGGCGCGCCCCGGAGGTACGCCTCGAGGAATGTGACGTATTTGGTGTGCGCAGGTGTATCGTTGTTGATGACCTGCCCCGTCGCCTCGCCTATCTCGAGCTCGAACCCGAGATCCGAGCGCAGAGCATCGACAAGTGCGGGGACGGGGTCGTGTCCATCTCCCCGGATGGTTCGTATAATCTCGCCCAAGAAGCGCAAGATACTCGAGTGCTCATTGGAAGGTTTATTGAGAGTCGTGTTGTCGTCAGAGTAGTCAGAGAGTGGGAAAGATGGCTCGTGCGACGTTGGCGAGAGGAGTGAGAGGGTAAATGTTTTGAGGAAAAGCCTTCCGACGGGCTGCGACCTCAGAATGTACGTCTGCCTGAACGCCGATGTGATAAGACCTGCTGTCATTTCTTTCCCGGTGCGCTCGCTTTCGTCCTGGACCACTTGATAGAACGACACCTGCATGCGCCGCGGGAGGTCCAGCTGCATGGCCTGCTTGACCACGTATGCAGTGCCTGCTTTACCACTCTGACTGCTGACTCTGATAAGGTTCTCGTAGCCGTATCCTAGATCCTTTGGATCTAGGGGAATATAGGGCATAGCCCAGTACTTTGTTCCTTTTCCAGTCCGGTCTACATCTGACCAACGCTTCTCCTGAGCATCTAGGCCCTTCTTGATCGCGTCCTGATGTGTTCCGGCAAATGCGGTAAAAACTAAATGACCCGCGTATGGATAACGAACTGGTATCTGCATTTCATTGCACCGGCAAACAAGGGCAACCGTCTTGGGAAGAGTCGAAAAGTCGAGACCAGGAGAGACACCTTGCGAGTACAAGTTGAGAGCCAGTGAAATCAGGTCTACGTTTCCAGTCCGTTCACCGTTTCCAAGAAGACATCCTTCGATACGGTCGCCACCAGCAAGAAGGCCCAATTCAGCTGCTGCGACGGCAGTGCCTGTACCGCAAAGATCATCATTAACATGGAAGCGAAACGAAGGTAAAGACCGACCTCTATCGTTATGCGGGTGAATACTTATGATAACGCTGTCTCTCTGGTTGATGTGAGTATTGAAATACTCAACCTTTATGGCATTAATCTCTGCCTTCAGGAAGCGCAAGCAAGCTACATACCATGTCGGCATAATGGTTGCTTGGTGCGCACTCCACGGTTGCAGCTAAGTTGAACATGATCTTGTCGTCCGGTGTAGCCTTTCCCCACTCAGCGAGGACGCGATTTGCGAGTTCAACAGCGAAATCAGCTTCTGTCTGGGAGAAAGTTTCTAGGCAGTAGTTGAGTGTAAAGCGCGTTCCTTGAAGTATTGTCAGAGAGTTCGGTTGGCTACGGAAGACCTGAATACCTGAACGCGCGGTTTCTTCTTCGGTCAGCTTTTTCACCAGACGTACGGCTGCTAGTGTCAAGTCAATAGTCTGTTCCTTCGTATTCCGGAACACAACTTCGCGGAATACCGGAGAGACAGCGTTGTAGAGGTGTATGATAGCATGACGACACCCTGATAGCGACTCAATAGACTTCGCAATCAGATCACCGCGTGCGGGAGTGATAATCTAGAAAAAGGCACGAAGCTGTAGCACTTTAGCCGTCTAGAGAGCCATCTCGCTTACTTGTAAAGACACGTCTTCAGGAACTTCTCCGTTCTGTATGATTGATCTTACGAATTGGAATTCCTGCTCTGATGCCGAAGGATAAGCGACTTCAATCTCTTTGAACCCAATTCTAACTAGCTCTCTGGATGTTTGATTGTTGAATGGTTTACGTCACAGTCTGGCGGAAAGACCCTCACCGGAATAGCTCCAGTTTTGTAGCATTGCTCATAGGATTGACTAGTGCCTGATTTCCGTCGCGAAGGTCGGTGGATAGCCATCGCGGTGCAGTAATGGTCCTTCTAGTGGGCCAACGTCGTACATAATCTGCAGGGTAAGGCACATCGGGATAAGGTAGATATTTTTTCGATGGATCCAGTCTAATGCTGCTGGGTCAATACTTGAAATTACCGCGCAAATACGATACTTGCATCATAGGCATTGCGAATAGCTGTACGAGCCGGGGAGGTAGAACGAAAGCGAATAGGCTGGGATAGATACCAGATACCCATCTTAAATACTTGTGAGATAGTCAGACTTGCATGTCACATCACACGAATATTTTGGGCGTCACAAAGAACGGTGTGGCATAGCTTACCATTTCGGCACATGTGTGCTCCCGTA
This sequence comes from Macrolepiota albuminosa, assembly GCA_027475525.1. Classification (NCBI taxonomy): domain Eukaryota; kingdom Fungi; phylum Basidiomycota; class Agaricomycetes; order Agaricales; family Agaricaceae; genus Macrolepiota; species Macrolepiota albuminosa. Next base: position 4,457,585 of record JAMWFC010000049.1, on the reverse strand, counting down.
AAGCTTGCCGTTCTACTGGCGAAAAAGCTCAACTTTGAAGCCTTTACATCTATGAACAATCTTGAGCCCATGGGTGAATTGTTACAGGTTTCATACGTGTTAGAATCCTTACAGGCAGCAGCAATACACGCACGTGTGACCAACACCTAGAGAATACGTTGTAAGTCTTGATCTAGGTACGGATATGTTAGTAAATAGGTTATTGATGGTTTGTATGAATAGCGTACCCTCAGAACGTATAAACGAAACTGAGGGTACTGCGAGTGGTGATAAGTACATATATAAGAAGTGTAGACAAAGCATACGGTGCCACTGTGAGTGGCCCTGGCGTCGCGTTCGTGGTACCCCTTTGCTCATCACATTCGTCACACCCGCGCCGCTCCAACACTCCTCCTTACCGCGGACACGGCGCCCATTACTCCTCGCGTATGGACGTGATGATTAGGATACTCTTAGCATGTGCCGTAGTCGAAGGAACAAAGGTTTATGTAGGGGTTTTGTGTGTTAGAGTCTGGATCACACCTGATACAGAGTATACCTCAGTTCAATGCGTAATTGACTAAGTATTCATGTCGTACCTGATACAGGGTATACTCTCGGTACGTCATGAGTAATTGCGTAAGGAAAAGGGTGAATTGTAAAGTAAAACTCACCCTCAGTTCAATGCGTAATTGACTGAGGGTGTGAGACGAAGGTGCGTCAATATAAGTACGTGCAGGGACAAAGAGAGCTTTGTCCCTGGTATGATATTATGTGTGTGTGATATTGTGGAAGTGGAAGTATGTGTGTGATATGATCGGAGGGGCAATTTGATCGAGGTCGAAAGGTGTGTCGTCATTGTGGGTGCATGGGCACTAACATTGTGAACATATCTGCGATAGTCTCTGGTGTTGATGTACTTGATGGTGATGTTGCCCATCTGGGCTCGCTCATGGATAAAGTGGTACTTTATGTCGAAATGCTTTACTCTGGCATGTGCGGTGGGGTCTTCAGATAGTGTAATGGCTGCCTTGTTGTCACAGAATAAGGTGGTTGGTTTTGCTGTGAAGTCGTAGCCGATTTCTTTTGTTAGAGCTCAAAGCCATATGCACTCCTGAGTAGATTCATATGCCACCATGTATTCCGCTTTGCATGACAAGGTGGCCACAGTCCTCTGCTTTTGGACTGACCAGGATATTGCCCCACTGCCCAACAACCATGTGTGCTCCTCCACGTGTCCAAGCAGCTTGCCCAATCTGTGTCCATGAATTCTTGCAGCACTACTGATGGTCCCCATATCCATAGTTTTAAGTTCCTCATGCCCTTGAGGTATCTGAGTAGCCTGATTGCTGTGTTCCAATGGGTCCTGTCATAGTTGTCAAGGAATTGTGACAGTTGTTGCACAGCATAAGCTATGTTGGGCCTGGTTGCAATTGTGATGTAGAGGAGGCACCTGACAAGTGGCGTTCAATGTCTTTCTTCTCTTCTTTGGTCTGAGCCTCTCAGTCCAGGCATTGTAACTTTGCAACTGGTTCCATGGGTAGGGATAGGGGGTAGGCTTTGTCCTGTCTGAACTGCTGTACGACGTGATTGATGGTGGTTTGGGACAGTGCCACTGTATGATTCTCTTTGTCCCATTCAACTGATACCCCAACCAAGTGGCAAGGCATCCCCAAGTCCGATATGGTCCAGGTCTCCCTCATTTGGGCCTTGAACCTTTCATTCTCATCCTTTGAGCTTGTGATGGCCAGAAAATTGTTGACATGCACAGCCAAAATCACCGTTCCTGTGGGTTTTTGGTGATAATATATACAGGACTTGCATGCTAACCTTGTGAACCCCCACACCAGCATCTGCTCGTTCAGTGTCTGATTCCATATGTGTCCTGCCTGCTTCATCCCTGTACAGACCTTTGCATAACTCACAAACCCAGTCCTCTTTACCTGGTTCCTATCAGGATTGGACTTAATTAAATAAGTTAAAACCAACCAGAACACAGTTAAGTTCTTCTATCTAATACATATCTCTTTTATACTACAAGCTGAATATCAGATACCTGAACTATAGTATCATAAGATAAAACTAGGAGGCTTAGTACGTCAGAAATACATTGTGACAACATGTTGGATGAGGGGATATAAGATAAGAATAAAATAAGGAGGTAAAAAATAAAAGTAAAATAAGAATAAGGGGTTATGTGCAGGTACACATGTTAGTCAGGTCATGACAGTTCCTCAAATCCTTTAGGCTGCTCCATGTATTGTGTTTTGTCATTGATTGCTATATAAGAAGGCTGTCTTCACATTGATTTGATTTGCATCCCATCCTCTTGCCACCACAATGTGTAGGAGTATCTGCCATGACTCCATATGTGCTGTCAGGGACGTGGTTTTGCTGTAATCTTTTCCATACACTTGCTCATAGCGAGGCAGTGTTGACGGTGCTGTCTCTGGCTGGTGGTGAGGGCTGGTTTTCTGTTCATGTTGTTCAATGAATCTGACATGGTAGGATTGGTAAACCCATTTTTGCTCCCTGTCCCAGCACTGGTACATTTTGGAATTGTGGCCATAACTGATTAGCACGCACTCAAAGGATTGTGGTTTGACCTTTGGGTTGTGATTCTGTATGAGAACAAAGACACAGCATCCAATCTCCCACATGTAGGAGTAGTTGGGACTTTGATTGAACCAGAGCTTGTACAGTATCTTGCCATTCAGGGATTTAGTGGTGTTTTGGCATGTAAGTGAGCAGCTATGAGGTAAAACTCATCCCACAGATACAATGGACATTTGGCATCAAGTCTCATTGCTCTTGCCTTCCACATCAATGTGCAATGCATATGCTCTACCCTGCCAATCTGTGCCAACATGTATGGTGTGCTGCGTTCAGTCTGAGTGCCTCTCTTGGCTAGCCATCTTGCCATCTCATCACTGCTCAGTTCACCATCAAACCCAGTCCAATACTTCTCCAATGTTTGTCCACTTTCATTTTCCCAGGCAATCTGCCAAGCCTTCAGTGCAGTAAAAGCATCAGCTGTATTCTTTAATGGAATAGACCACAGCATATTGGTGAAATTGTCAACTATGTTGAGTATGTATGAGTTTTCAGACTTCAACTGTACATTGACTGGTCCCATCAGATCCACCCACACTATCTCCAGTTTCTGTGCTGCTCTATGTCTTTCCCGCTGTACTTTGGGGACTGGTGTCCTGGTCTGCTTGGCAAGATAAGCAGTTGAGACAATATTTACAAGGCCACTTTGGTGGTCATATTCTAGCGTGAGCACTACATCTCCATGATTGTTGTCGCTAATCACTTCCTTGATGGCTGTGGAAAACATTGGTGCAGATGGTGATGGTTGTGGTGGTGGTGACCAGGGTGCTGGTTGGTAAAGGTTGGTGCTTTGGCGAGTTTTTCTTTCTGGTGACCTCAGGGGAAAGTCAAAGTCAGTACTGTGCAGCGGACGCCAGAGTTGGGGTTGCTAATTGTGAGGGTGGTTTTGTCGTCTGAGAGGGTCCTAACAATAGAGCATGCTAAAACGTCAAAGGGTTGGCCAAGTAAGATGTCATAGGCAGGAGAGTGTAGGATATGAATCTGTAAATAAAATGTGAGGTCACCAATGGTGCATGGCACATTCTTGGCGAGTCCCAGCAACCAATCTACTATGCCATTAGCGCTCTGCATATTCAAAACAATACTTGGATCATATATGAGTCTTAGGCTGTTGGCAACTGCAGCCAACATTGATATGATTTGAGACCTGCTGTCCACAATAGCTTCAATCTCCTGGCAACTGTCAATGGTAAGCATGATGGAACGTATAGCATGTGAGTCCTGAGCAACTGTGAGTATGGCATGGTCCTCCCCTGGCACTAGCGACTTAATGTAGGACTCCACAGGGTCCACTGAGGTAGCGTTGGCGAGTTGTTGGGCCAGGTCGGCATTGGTTAGCATGGGGTCAGTAGTAACAGCAAATCCAGGGAAAGCATTGTCAATGTCAGCAGTGTCCTGTACAGTTGCTTGGAGAGTGCGCTTAGGGGTTACTGCTGTCTTGACCTGATTTCTGACATCTGGCGCTATGCTGCACAGTTCTTCTACTGACAAGGTGACTGGGGTTTTCATAATGTGGCTGAAGACGTGATTGGACTTTTTTCAGGGCACTTGTCAGGTGCAGCAAAGTTACGTTGGGCAGGAGCGGTGTAGCATGCAGGAAGACCAGCATAAGGGTGGAGAGGTGGCTGAGGGGTGGCGGTAGCATCTGTGGTTGTAGCAGCAGGCTTAGCAATGGGGGTGGTGTCTGTAACAGTTGGCGACTGGGCAGGTGTAGGCGGGGCAGTGGCATGTACTGAGGGGTCTGCATCCACAGGCACTAGAGGTCAGTAACCGGTAAGAGGCTACTTGGGTTTCTTGATTTCCACACCATCAAAGACCTGGTTCTTGAGTGATGCCAATTTCCTTTCTAAGTTTTCAATACATGCATCTTTAGTGAGGTTTTCAGAGTTGCTAATAGTGTCCAAGTGCATAACTTCAAGTACCATTTGTTGCTGCATAGCCTGTTCCGTGTCGGAGTTAGTATTGCTAGTAAGGGTGCTAGTTGCCAAGTTGCCAGGGTTCCTGCAGTGCCACTCATCCACGTGCTCTTGGTAGGACTTGAGCTCAGGATAGTTGGGAATGATGGCACTAGAGGGAAGTACCACTTTACCATCAGCAGCCTGGTGAATGCATCCTTGGCGAATGTAGTTTTCCAGAGTAGGGCAGCAACCCCTTGTCATAGTGTGGCTGACTTCACCACAGAAATGGCAAAGGTTGTTAGCGGAGGTGGTAGTACGAGAAGTAGTAAGACTAGTGGTTATCATGGTTTCAATGCAAGTCATGGTGCTAGCGATGGTGGCAGCAATGGCTGTATCCAAATCTTCCTTCTTAACATAGCAATCAGCAGGCAGAGGAGTCAGCAAGGGAGCAATGGCGGTGGCAGGAACAGGCAGTACACCAGGGGCAGCAACAGGACGAGGGGTGCTCATGCCAGTGTCTGTGCCTTTAAGTATCCACTTGCCAGCCTCAAAGATGTCATCAACATTGTAGGGTTCTTCCAGGTGATGGTTGGGCTGAGTTATTTCCAGGCACCTAGCGATCCTAGACCATAGCAACATGGAAATATCTTGTTGGAATAAGCAACATTCTTCATTACTGTAGAGCTTGCTGTTCTGGAGTAGCCACCTGATGACCCACTGGAAGTTGCGGTAGTAAGTCGAGAGGGTGCCAAGAGTGTAAATACTGTTGTCAAATGTGTCCTGACCAATTTCTGAAGTTCGCTAACTGTATAATATGTGGAAGCCTCAGTGCCAGGGTATAGTTTAATGATGGCAGCCTTCCAGTCTTCACAGGTCGCTAAAGGTTGAGGTGCACCCACGTTGTTGCCAGGGGCTGGAATCAGAGTGCTCAATTCTCTGAGTCCAGTCCAGATTTCTGCCATGTCATATGATACATAGCGAGCCACGTATTCCTTCATTTGAGTGTGGTTGGTAATGCTGCAGTCACGAAAGAGGCATTTCAATTCCTTAAAGTACTGAGTGAGTTCCCGGGGCTTAGTCTCATCCCATTTAGGTGCTGAGAAGTGGTTGTGAGGTGGCATGGCTAAGTGACAGCTGCCTCCATGGTGCAAGTCAGTAATTGAGATGTTGGTAAAGGTGGAGTCGGTAGCTGCGGTGGAGAGACTGGAGGTGAAGGAGTGGGTGTTCTGAAGAGTTGTGATAGTGGTGTGAGAGGACTCGGTGGTGATCCTTGAGCTAAGTCTGCAAGAGGAGTCTGAGTACCGGGTGCGCTAGTGTCAAAGTCAAGTTGGCAGGGAAAGAGATCAGGAATGTCATTGATAGTAAGCTCAGAAGTGTAGTCAGCAAGTTTTTGCGCTAAGGTGTGACGCAGTAAGGCTCCAGGTAGCTGAGGCATAGAAAGCAAAAGGTGGAAGGGGAGAGTGGTGCCTGCTGACTGAACTAGAAGGCGGCACTGGCACTGGGAATGAGTTTCTGGCAGAATTCTGCCCTAAAGTCCCTTGCAGTGGGCTCCAATTTGATGACACCCAAAAGTCACTAAGTACTGTCCAGGGTAAACTGTACCTAGCAACTGAGAAAAGTAATGCGTTGGGCAGTCGCTAGTTTTGAGAGAGTCTGGGCAGAGTCCCAGAAACCTAGTTTGTTAGGAGAAAAATGAAGTAATTGAAATAGAAGCGCTTAGCAATCTAAGCCGTATAGCCTACAAGGTGCTAGAGTACCAAAGTTGGAAAGGGACTTGGCGATGTAACAAAGTTGATATGCACCTGTATGGCACCATACAGTCGGCAAGACTGGCATAAGGTCAGTAAGTGTAGAGTCGGTAAGACAAATAATTACTTGGCGACTCAGAGGAACTTAGAGTGCACAAACTTGTGATCTGAACTGTGGAGAGTAGGATTTGATGCTGGTTAAGACAAAATATGTACAGTATTTATAGGCGCTAAGTTGCCATGTTAATTAAACTATAAGTTGCTAAGTAACAAAATGGGGAAGGGAGTATGACAAGAGGAATAGAATGTGAAAAGTCTAACCTGTGGCGTCTATCAAGTCGGCAAGCGCTAAGTCAACAAGTGAGCACTGGAAGCAGTCAAAGCGTGGTGACTATCCTGAGGTCTGAAACCATCATAGGGGGCTGGTGTTGCTAAGGTCGCTAAGCATCAGTAAGTGGTAAGCATTGCTAAGGGCTAGGCACTGGAGCTGAGGAATTGATGGAAGATTGATTGCCATTGCTAAGGCGCTAAGTGCTGCTAAGTGCATCATTTGATGGGAAGTTGGATATCTGCATGTTTGGTGATCTAGGTCCATGGCTGAGGTCCTGTGATGGAGTCCTGTGGGCTAGAGTGCAAGTCCCATGCTGTCTGCATCATGTCCTGTTGCCTTGGTGAGTAGCCAAACCGGTACCAACAGAAGTTGCTAAATATTGTGCCTATGCGCTATGTGCTAAGCCCCGCCAGAGTCTTATCACCACGCTGAAACCACTCCTGCAGTCCCCCAAAACAGAAGAAGAGATCCTATGCAAAGTAGTTCCTTTCAAGTATCACGAATTCACTGACGTGTTCTCTGAAGAAAGCACCAAGGAACTCCCCCTGCACTGGCTCTATGACCACAAGATTGACCTCAAAGAAGGAACTACCCCTCCCTTCAGCAAAATCTACAATATGTCAGAAGTTGAACTCCACACCTTGAAGGACTACCTCAACAATATGCTTGGGAAAGGATTCATTTGCCCCTTGATCTCTGCCACCAGTGCCCTGGTCCTCTTCACCAAAAAGAAGGACGGTTTCCTATGCCTCTGTGTTGACTACCAGAGATTCAACCAAGTCACCAAAAAGAACCAGTATCCTCTCCTCCTCATTGGTGACTTAGTTGATCGCCTCTGCAGCACCAAGGCGTAACCAAAATTGACCTTCAGTTTGGCTATAACAATGTCCATATAGCCCTGGGGCACAAATGGAAGACTGCCTTTTGCACGTGCTATAGCCTCTTCAAGTATCTTGTAATGCCCTTTGGTATGACCAACTCCCACCACCCTTCCAGTACTTCATGAACAACGTCTTTGTCATTGTGTACCTGGACAACATCCTCATTTACTTGAATTCACTGGAAGAGCACTAGGGCTATGTCCGCCGCATTTTTGAGCGACTCTAGGAGCACAATCTTCACGCTAAACTGGAGAAATCCTTAGCTGGCCGCAACCCCGGAACATCAAGGAGGTACAGTCCTTCCTTGGGTTTGCCAATTTCTATCGCTGGTTCATTGACAATTACTCCAGAATCACCAAACCTCTAAATCAACTCATGTGCAAGGACACCCCCTGGAACTGGAACAGCAAATGCCAGAGCATGTTCAAGCTCCTCAAGAAGGCCTTCACCACTGCCCCATCCTCCACCACTTTGACCCCTCCCTCCCCATTGTGCTCGAGTGTGATGCCTCCAACTACGCTATTGCTGGTATACTCTCTCAGATGGAGCCCAGGACAAATGATCTCCACCTGGTAGCCTTTTATACTCATTTGATGATCCCTGCCGAGCTCAATTGCAACATCTACAACAAGGAACTACTCACTATTGTAGAAGCCTTCAAACAATGGTGGGCGTATCTCGAGGAAGCTCCGCATCATATTCAGGTCTACTCAGACCACAATAACCTTCAGTACTTCACAACCACAAAGCAGCTCAGTTGCCATCAAGCTTGCTGGTTGGAGGTCCCCTCTGAGTACAATACCCTTGAGCAAGAAAAGAAGCAACAGTAGAGTGTTGTGCAGGAGGAATAGGTTTCATGATGGTGGTTGAAGGTCAAGATGTGGATCAATCAACTTGAACCACTTCCAAATATATCCAAACATGGTCACATGACTCTGTCTGTATTCCCACATGCAACTTACTCCTTGTTCCTGACTAAAACAGAAATAAACCTGAAAAATTAGAGATGCTCAAAAAACTGTCCCAATGAGTGAATATTTTAAAATGGTCATTGCTCCATCGGTTTTGATTCTAATTACATAAGTCTAGGTTTATTTTGTAGCTACGATGCCATAGTATTTTACGTGATTTAATCAAATTTTTATGTACTTACAATCTTTCAGGCTAATGTCATCTTTTAAAAAGTATGAAACATTGGGACAGTTTTTTGAGCCACTGTAAGCCTGACACGCTCACTCAAAGACCGGACATATACCCAAAGAAGTCATTTGAAGCCAAAGAGAACGCCTTCAACCATCACATCGTAATCCCCCCCAAACACCTCCATGTGATACTAATCATGAACAAAGAAGGAATCCTCACCAAATTCACAAGGCTCTTCTGGACAACTACTTCTCCCAGCACGATCTCTGAAATACCCCCGACTCCGACCTCCCAACCAACCCCTCATTCACTCTATCCCCTGACAACCTCCTCCTCCTCCGGTGATAGGACCCCATACAGGATCAGCGCATCAACAGCAGGCGACGGCAACACGGCACCGACTCAAAATACCTTAGCGTGCGCTAATTATCCAATTTTGGCAATATTTGACGGCCGCGCACGGCAAGAAGCAGATCCGATCAATGATAGCGCCGACGGCAGCAAGAATGACAACTGACAGATGGCATCAGTCACTGACGACAGCGCTTAGCGAGAAGCCTGATGATCTATCAAAAACTGATGGACAGCTTGGCGTTTGACCTTGGCGTCTGACACCGCTTAGCGTCTCGATTTGGCGCTTAACATCGCTTAGGGGTTCTGACAGACAGAAGAGTGATGGAGTGATGGTTTAGCACCGCGATCTGCCGCCTGGTGGCGCCAAGGGTCTTGAAAAGACGGTAGGGATCTGAAACCGTTGGAGCTACCCCTATGAAATTTTCCAGTTTACCGCACTTTGGCGATGGTTGGTCACTGGCGACGGTGAACTCCTTGTAGTATATATATTACTTACCGACTTGTACATACACCATCAGACGAATAGACCAGAGTTTCCTGCTCCCACTTCTTCAGTCCCCTTTACGCTCCAGAGCTCATTTACGGTCGGCAACGTCGAACTCGTCGGCAGTTGCAGACTCTCGCCAACTTTCGACACCTTCGCGCCTTGCAACTACGGCAGGCATTATCGACGCTTAGAACTTCGCTAAGCTTACCATGCTCTTGCCGCTGACATTGCCGTGTACACTTACCGCTTCTTTCCTAGGCGCTTTACTTTAGTGCTTTACACTTGCCGACTCCCTTACCGACTTTACCCCTTTTTCATAGGCGCGTTCTCTGGGACCTGCCCGGGACTCCTCAAATCACTTATAGCGTGCCCAACGCAAACTCTTGGTACGGTAACACTTTAGCTACATTTGTTACTGACCAAACTTTGGGCGTCATCACCGGTACAGACAAATCTATGGTCCGGACCACAGAAACATACGGCTTGACATCCTCTGACAACACCACAACTACAAGTTGCAGGGCCACCCCAGGATTTGTAAGACATACCAGCTCATCTCCTACATGTACTTCTGGCCTGGCTCAAAGGAGGATGTCACCCACTATGTCAAGGCCTGCAAATCCTGTCTCCAGGCCAAGGTTCCCCACTACCACCACCCTTATGGTCTCCTGAAGCCCCTTTCCATAGGACGTTGCCCTTGGTCCTCTATCTCCATGGACTACATCATTGAACTCCTGGAGTCAGAAGGGTATAACGCCATCTTTGTCATAGTCTGTTGTCTTACCAAACAGGCCATCTTCATCCTTTGCTGTACCACTGACGATGCCCTGGAGTTTGCCAGACTCTTTCTTGAGCACATCTTTTCCAAGCATGGCCTCCCAGACAACATTGTCTCTGACTGGGGCCCTCTGTTCACCTCCTGGTTCTGGCAGTCTCCGTGTGCAAGGCCCTCAACATCAAGATGAACCTCTCTACCACTTACTACCTGGAGACCGATGGCCAGACCAAGCGGGTCAACCAGACCTTGGAGCAATACCTTTGCCTCTGTCAACTATCTCCAGGACAACTGGCACTCCGACTTACCCCTGGCCAAGTTCACCTACAACAATACCCTGCACTCTGCCACCAGAGTATCCCCCTTCTTTGCCAACAAAGGCTACCACCCCCACCTCACCCTCTTGCTCAAGGACATCCCCTCACATGCTGTCCACAAAGTCGCCCACGACCTCTGGGAGCTCCACCAGTTTCTCCAGGGCCGAAATCAGCATTGCCAACAAAACCTACACCAAACATGCCAATGCTCACCGCAAAGCCATGCCCAACTGGACCCCAGGTACCTTTGTATGGCTTGACTAGTGCAACTTCAAAACCTGACAACCCTCAGTCAAGCTCGACCACAAACGACTAGGCCTCTTCAAGATCCTCCACAAGGTTTCCTCACACACCTACAAGCTCAAGCTTCCAGGCCTCAAGAGACTACATCTGGTATTCCACATGTGCCTCCTCGAGAGACATGCTCTGGACCCCTTCCTAGGCCAACAACCCAGCAAGCCCCCGCCCATCAAAATTGAGGGAGAACACCACTATGAGGTTGACCACATCCTCAACTCTCAACTTGTCTGGGGACAACTGTACTACTTGGTACGTTGGAAGGGCTACAGCCCCAAAGATGATACCTGGGAGCTCCAGAAACATCTTGCTGGTGCCTCCACCAAATTCTGGGACTTTCACCAACAACACTCTTCAAAACCCCAGGACTCCCAGGACTAGACCTCACAGACGGCCTTAAGGGGCATAACCCCCACCTCTGGAATTATCAGAAATTCAACTCCCACCAGGACCCCTACATGTTTTTCTTTTGTTCTGTCCTTTTTTTATCTTCATTTTACCACCACCTATGACTTGCTTAAAGATCACAAGAGGGGAGAATCCATAGCAAGAAAAGACGACCTACAAGCTCACGCTTCATGAATGTACAAGCTACTATTACAATATAAAACAAAGGTAGGGAACAGCACAGCAGCGGTTCAAGGGTTCATACCTATGTTGCTTTAGTCTGCCCACCCTACTTCCTCCACCCCCTCGATTGCTAGCGCTGCCTCCATCTGTAGCGTGAGTGCTGCCACATTGTCCTCATGGCATGGCAAATCTTCCCCCATATCTGTTGCAACCTCCAGCCACAATCCTGGAGGCAGCACATTCCTCTGGCAATGTCCCACTAGCAGCATGTCCAGCCTTGCCATATCTTGCTCAAGCTCTGCCAGCAAGTCAAATGGCATTTGGCCCAAACCCTCCTCAATTGACACATGGGCCATGGAGGCACCATTGAGCAACACACGGTGCTCATGAACCCACCCTGGGGGAAAGAGAAGTCAATATGCTCAAGACCAGACAAACTTGCCATGTACTGAAAATGGCCACTTGCCCAAGAGCCGCCTCCTCCATGAGCTAGTCCCACCTCTTTGCCACCAACTCTCTTGCTCCACAAACCTTCTGTATCTCCTGCATCAACCACTGGACCTGCTCCCCCTCCACACCGGACACACCCTGACCCAGCCCATTCACCCATGCTTCCATCAACCTCACCGCTGCTGACTGCTCCATCTTCTGCCTCAACCTAGTCTGCAGCTCCTGCACATCATGAGTCCATGCATTCATCACTGCCATTGCCACCTCTCTGTCCCATAACTCCTTGTCCCGCTCCTCATGTACCTGGCAAAGCTCTGCCTCCTGCTCCTCAAATCTCCCCACCACCTGCTCCAGCCGCTGCCTCAATTCCAGGTTTGCAGCTGACAATGCCCTGTCCACCAACACTTGAGGGTAGTCAACAAGCTGCATGGACCATGGAGAGAAGATGCGAGGGGCAGAGGGCCCTGCTGTAGGCAACCTGGACTGCTGGGATCTCTTGCTGGGCTGGCTGGATCCTGCCTCTGGGAAAGGAGATGCCCGTTGTTTCACCCCTGGGGGAACCTACCTTGCTTGCCGGATGACCAACACCCTCCACCTCAGTGTCACTCTCCTCCTTGGACTCCAAAGATGCACTCCTCATGCACCAAGATTGCAAAATGCCCGCCCTTGACCCTTCCAACTGCACTGGTCTCCCCCTCACCCCCCAGGCCATCTGCCCCTCCACCTACTCCAGGTCCCAACCTTCCTCCTGCAATATGCATGACACACACCAGAACTGCAAAATGGAGCACAACTCATGGTGAGATTGGCACATGTCACAAACTGACAAGTCCTGACACAAACCCGCCTCCTGCGCTAAAAACTTGCACCGATTGCCGTGATGTGCACAGACATGCACTGAACAGAATCAACAACAAAAACCCCAGCAAAGGGAGGCGACTTACTGGCCCTTGTGCCTGACACCACTCTAATGAGGGGGGACCCTGGGCACAACCCGCAGCCTCCGCAAACTGTTGGGAGGTCACCAGCGCCTGGGGTACCCATTGCAACTCAGGTACAAGTTGCAGACCCTTGGAGGTGAGCCCAGGTCACAAGAGATGACAAGATGAACTCTGCAAGGAAGGTCTGGAGGCTGAGGGGGCAGGCATGCATATCACTACCTGGGGATGATGGAGGAGCACTTGCAAAGGGCTGCTGGCACCCCAGGGCACCATGGCACGTACACCTGACTCTGCTGTAGCGTAGTCCGCTATGTGGCGTTGGCCACATAGCTTTACTTACTGTATTAGGTATTATATTATATTTATTATAATAAATATAATATATTAATTACTTTACTATATATACGTACATATGTGCTGCTTATTAAGCAGCTTAATTTTGTTTTACACTACATAGTCAATAGACCGGTCTGGTCTGATTCTGTACTGTGTGAACTTAAGCTCTCACAAATCCTGTAACTTCGTTACATCTGCCCATTGATTAACAAACCACATGAATGAGTCTTCAGGACTCATGTTGCCAAATGAGCTCCTCCAACACCCACTCCTCCTGCTGCCTGCCATGAGGGGCCCAGTGTGCCTTGTAGGCCTCCCACACTTTGATGCAATTCTCGCTGGAAGGAGGAGGAGTTGGGGTCAGTGATGAGGGGGACAGGGACAACATTGCAGGAAAGGGAAGGTCAGGGAACTCAGAATTTTTTTTCTGTTTTTCTTGCTATTGCAACACGGCAACACATGCATCAGCCCATGCATCATTCATTGCCATGCACCAATCCCCACATCATGCCTCGCCATGTCCTCTTGTTGTGCCATGTTCCCCCTTGCGTGGTGCCACTGCAACTCCCAAAGCATCAGCACTACAACTACCCGACACCTGTGAGGTCCTCTTTGTCTTCCTATATGCTCCAGAATGCCACCAGAGCCCTGGAGGTAGCCCTCAGACCCAGGGCCAGGACCCCAGATCTTCCTCAGTGCGTAGTCAGTACTTAAGCCCCATCATAGCACCTTGTACAGTAGTCTGGATATTGTCTAGTCTGCCTATTTTTGCCTTAGTCTTGTATCTCCGGTTTCCCAGTCTCAATTTCATCTAACTTCATCTTGTACTTGCCTCCATTCTCTCGTCTCATACTTGCCTCTGTCTCTATCTACTCTATCTCAATCCAATCTCTCCTGTCTCTCTTCTCTCCTCATTCTTCTCTCTCTCTCATCCTCTATCTTGTCCTCAGTTCTCTTCTCTATTTCCCTCTTGTCTTCCCAGCTTCTATCTTACTTGGTCTGCATCCCCCTGCTCCACTTGAGTTTGGCTCTGCAACTGCCAAACTCTAAATTGCCTATCCACCTATCATCTCTGGTGATTTCCCCAGATAGACCCCCACCAGCATGTCTACCTTCATGCTGCCAACCCCAGACTACTCCTAACAAGTCCTCTTGCCTAGCGCTCACTCTCCACTCACATTAAACCCCAGGACACTTTGTCCAGCTTCCTCTCATTCCCGGTGATGACGCCCAAAGTTTGGTCAGTAACAAATGTGACTATAGTGTTACCGAACCAATTGCTTGCGTTGGGCGCGCTATAAGTGATGTGAGGAGTCCCAGGCAGGTCCCAGAGAACGCGCCTGTGAAAATGGGGAAGAGTCAGTAACGGGGTCGGCAAGTGTAAAGCGCTAAGGTAAAGCGCCTAGGAGGAAGCGGTAAGCGAACACGGCAAAGGTAAGCGGCAAGAGCATGGTATGCTTAGCGAAGTCTAAGCGTCGATAATGCCTGCCGTAGTTGCAAGGCGCGAGGGTGTCGAGTGTTGGCAAGCGTCTGCAACTGCCGATGAGTTTGACGTTGCCGACCATAAATGAGCTCTTGAGCGTAAGGGAGACTGAATCAAGGGGAGCAGGAAACTCTGGTCTGTTGTTCGATGATGTATGTACAAGTCGGTAAGTACTTTTTATACTACAATGAGTTCGCTGTCGCCAGTGGCTAATGACGCCAGAGTGCGGTAAACTGGAAAATTTCATAGGGGTAGCTCCAACCGTTTCAGATCCCTACTGTCCATTCAAGAGCCTTAGCAATGCCAGGCGACAGATCGCGAAGCTAAACCATCAATCCATCATCCTTCTGTCTGTCAAAAAGGCTTAGCGGTGTCAGGCGCCAGATCGAGACCCTAAGCAATGTCAGACGCCAAGGTCAAACGCCAAGCTGTCCGTCAGTTTTTGATAGATCATCAGGCTTCTCGCTAAGCGCTGTCGTCAGTGACTGATGCCATCTGTCAGTTGTCATTCTGTCTGCCGTCAGCGCTATCACTGATCGGATCTGCTTCTTGCCGTGCGCGGCCGTCAAATATTGCCAAAATTGGTTAGTTAGCGTGCGCTAAGGTATCCAGGATCTGTGCCGTGCTGCCGTAGCCTGCCGTTGATGCGCTGATCCTGTATGGGGTCCTATCATCTCCCCCCAACTGAAAAATTGACTGTCCTCAGTCACCAAATAAGGCTACCGTTACCGCTTTTGTGACAAGTGGTCCTTGCGTTCTTGAGATTTTGTTTATAGTCCTGGCGCGTGAGTTTGGACTTTGTTTCTTCTCCCCCTCTTTACCTGGCGCTCAATAAAATTAAAATGTCCTTCCGTATTCCAACTCCGCCCCCCGTTCCCTCCCAAGCTGCTCAAGAAGCCGCGTATGCCTACATCGCCAAGGCTAACCGTTTCATTCAGCATATCGAGGGCATTGGCGCCGAGGCATCTCAAAACTTGGTGGTTGGCGTGATGAAGTTGCTGGAGAAGTGGTATGAGGTGAGGGTCCTTGGCGTTGGCTGGGATTGCGAGATCAAGGTGCGGGAGTGGTGTCGTGCTCAATATGTCGATAATTGTGGCACCAAGTGGTTAGCGCCCTTCTCCCGCTTCGTAAGTTGTTTCTGCTTCCTGCCGTGTCGCTTAGCTGATTGTTACCTAGGCGCCTCCCCCTGTCCCCACCATCGAGGATGAGCTGGAGGATATTCTCTCTGGCGTGTTGCCAATGACCATAAGTGCATCGGCAACCGAGTAAGTAGCTTCTGACCTTTCCTTCCCTAGCTATGGACTGAACTATCCCCTTGTAGCAAGCAAGAGGTACTAGAGCCCCTTGCTCAATTGCAGATCGAGCAAGAGCAGGAGGAGGCTGCCGCTGCCGCTGCCGCGCACACTTTGGCGGTAGTGCGGGCAGAGCTCGCCAAGGAGCAGAAGAAGGAGTCTGTTGCCGAGGGTTCTAGCAAGGGGTCTCGCGCCGGCAGTGTTCAGAGCCCCACACTGCCGGCAGGCACACAGGGTTTGCCTTCAAAGCCTGGCAAGGCTTTGAAGAAAAAGGTGAGTCTGCCGTCGTTGGCATTTCTTCTTATTGATGTTAACTTTTGCTAGTCTCGCAAGGGGAAGGGTCCTCAATACAAGGTATGCCGTCGTGACACTTTTGCCGACCTTCTACTGACTCTCTCCCAGCTCCCTAGCCAGACAACTTTCGACGACAAAGAGTTGAAGGGTTTGCTCTTGCCGCGCCGGGAAGACGTTGTCATGGACAAGGGCATTGAGGGAGGAGTGGAGATTCCCGAGATGAAAAACAAGCGCACGGTTTCCCTGGCGACGTGCCAGGAGTTCAAAGATTTGCGTGGAGCGGTAAGTTGTCTTAGCCTTTTCGTATGATTTTTGTTCTCAAGCAAGGTAGTGTGACAAATGCTGGGCCAATAACGACCCCAAAAGTTGCTGGTTCCCCACTGGCGCCCAACCCTGTTACCGCTGCGGCACTCTCAAGCGTGCTTGTACGATCGACGGCGCCAAGAGTCGTGAGCGTGGCGGCGCGCCTGATGTCTTTGTCGAGAAGACCTTTTCCCGGGCGGTTTTGGTCAAGCGGGCGAGGGAGTTTGTTGAGGGGGAACGTAGGGAGGTTGCCGCTGGGAGGGTGGCAAAGATCAGCAAGTCCTCCTTGGCGCTGCTGACGCGCCAAGGAGATGAATCGGAATCAGTCAGCAAGCACGGCACTGGCAAGCGCCAGGAAAAATGCAAGGCCTCCTCCCCAAGCAAGGGCAAGGGTAAGGCCAAACGTGTACGCATCAAGTCGCCCCCCTCCTCTCCAACTGCTGAGGACACGGAGATGAGGGAGCTTGGAGAGGCCCTTGCCACCAGTCGCCTCCCTCCCATTAGCGGTGAGGCTGGCCCCAGCCGCCTACTGTCCCCTCTCGTCTTGCCTGAAGACGCGCCTGCCAATGTTTTGACTGCTGGCGCCCCAGGAGATGAAGGCGATGTTGTAATGGGAGAGCCTGCTGGCGCACAGGAGTTAGCTGGGGAGGAGGAGAAACGGGAAGGATCGCCAAGTTGTGAGGAGGTAGAGGGCAGCAATGAGGATGCCAAGGGGGAAATGGAGGAGACCTTGTGGGACGTTCCTGGCGAGTCCCAGGAGTTGCCGACGGTGGAGCCTGCTGCCCCCTGGATGAGCGAGGGCGACTTAGCGACGCAGCTCTGGATGAGCTCGAGTGGGCCTTCGTCGTGGACCCCCCAGCCTCAGCCAAGAGTCACTGGCGACTCTTACGAGTGGCTGGGGGAGGACTTGGTCTATCCCATGGTGGCCCTGTACCCTCCTCAAGTTATAGAGCGGCTGGGAGTACGGGCGGCAAGCATGCGTGCAGTATTGGGTCGCGAGCGTGAACGCGTTCGGCAACAAATCATGGCCTTGCGACTCTGGCAAACTTGACCCGCAGCATGGAGACTCTCGAAGAATACCAAGCCGACTGCAACGAGGCGCTAGAGTGGCAAGCCCTCAACCATGTTCAGGTTGGCAATCTCCTGCCTTTCGACGATTCCTTGCCGCTTCCCGAGGATGAAGACTGACGGACCTTAGGGTAGATAGGCCGTCTTGTATATTTTCTTCTTTTTGTTACTGCCAATATTATTCTTGCCGCCTTGTTTTTGAGTGGAAAGATAAGTCCCATTTCTGAGTTAGCGCAGAGCCAAGAAAGCCAAGAGAAAGCAAGCGGCAAGTATTCTAAGGTAGGTTTTAGCAAGAGGAGTTGTAGATGAGGGACTTAGACAGATTTTGAGGAGAAAGGGAAACGCTCAGTAAATCATCATAGCGAAAAACCCTTGGCGAGAGTTGTGCAAGGCGCTAAGCGTTGGCGACACGCTAGCGCTGCGACTTGACTATGTAAGGAAATGTCTGTTGGATATAGTATAGTAAGTATCGGCAAGAAACATAAGTAAGATAAGTAATAGAGTAAGAGAGCTTATCAATGTATTCTTTTCTAATCATTTTCTTCTTCTTCAACTAGAGTTGGCAAATCATCATCGTCCAATAATTTGGTTTCTTCAAGTTCTCTCAACTTGGTGGTGTCAATATCTAGCGCTTCAAGCGGCAAGTCGATTTGTTCCCTGGCAAGATACGGCAATAGGCAAAAGGCGGCAACAGGTCGATGTAGTACTGAACCATCTAATTCACAGAGCACATAAGCGCCTCCACAGTTACGAGAGATAACTACCAAAGGTCCAAGATAGCGCGGGCGCATTTTCTTATTGTATGAGGTTTCAATTTTGGAGTTGCGCATAAGCACTAGCGCTCCTCTCAGGAAGTTGTAATCTTTGATAGTAGCGCTATGCTCGGTTTCGAATCGCAGGGCTGCTTGGCAACGGGTGCTAAAGACTACCTCGTGAAGTTGCTCTAAATCTTCTTTCCTTTGTTGGAGGTCAATAGCTCGTCTGGCGATAAGATCGGTAGTCGCTAAGATGCTGTTGGGTGCTGGCTGAAGGTAGGTCGCTTCTATAATGTCAGCAGGGAGTAACGGATGGGTGCCAGTAGCTGCGTAATAAGGAGAACAACCCATGCGCTTACGAATAGTAACTCTTTCCAACCAAAACACTGAATACGTCGCCTCATTCCAACGAGACTCGTCGCCATTGACCGCCTTGAAGAGCGCTTGTTGAACGTCAAAGTGTGGTCTCTCTACCAGGCCATTGGCGCGTTTGTTGTAGCCAGATACTTGAATGTGATGAATATTGTATTTCTTGGCGAGATAGGTTAGCGCTTTGATAATTGGCGCACCGTTATCCATGACGATTTCTCTTAGCGCTCCCCAACGGCAAATGACGTCTTCAAATAGCCACTTGGCGACCGCCTCGGTATTTTCTTTCTGAAGCATTCGAAATTCAGGCCAGTGGATTAGCGAGCAATGACCTTGATAATGTACTTGTAGCAACTGGATTTGGGCATGTGCATGGTATCGACGTAGATTTTGCTGAAGAGGGGAGCTGGCGTTGCAATGGTTGGCGGGATGAGCACTTGGCGCGTTTGTTGAATTTGACAGAGGTGGCAAGTCCTGATGTACCAGGCGATGTCGGCGCTAGCGTGTGGCCACCAGAATCGTTCTAACAGAGAGGCTCGGGTAGCGTACAGACCTCTATGTCCTAGCTCGTCATGCATGGCGCGCAGGACCCATAAGCGACCTTCTGGCTTGATGATTAGCTTGTGAGCGCCATCTCGATTTCATCGCCAAAGTCAGTTGTCGGTAAAGAAGAAACGGGTAGCATAGCGGATAAAGGTCGCGTATTGTTCGTCGGTAAGGCCTGCGGGTCGCTTAAGGTCTTGTAGCCATTGTTCAATGATTAACAAGTGGCTGTCTTCTGCCTTTGCTTTGGCGGATTGGGGAACGGCATCGTAGGTCAAGTTTCTGCTGTCTTCTCTTAGCGGATGGGGTTCTTGTACGACTTTTACTGGAGGCAAGTCTTGCCCAAGGATGCTTGCTGTGTAGAATGTGAGGGGTGCGGTAAAGATCTCTGGGCGGTAAGGGACAATGGGATGTAGAAGGATACTGGCAGGCTGTTGCCGTCATAGTAGAGGAATTGGCTGTTGTATGAGGTGCACAAAACCATGTAACTGGTCGATCCAATCCTCGAAATCGCTATCAGCTTGTGGATCCACTGCCGGGTCGCCAGGCTGCCACGGTTGCCTAGAGAGTCCATCCGGTCCATGGAAAGAGCTCTTGACATGCACCAACTCAAAGTGAAACATGAGGATGGCGACTACCCACCGGTTCATACTAGTGGATGGCTGGATGTCGGGATTCTGCAGCATGCCTTTGATGTACCTAGCGTCGACTTCAACAATCAGATTCCGCACGCCAATCAAATACATCTTTAGCGACCGGAAGGCTTTGAAGAGTCCATAGAGCTCTAGCTTAGGCTGACTGTAGCGAGATTCCTGGTCGTTTAGCGTGATAGACCCAAAGCGGTTGTAGCGTCGCTGTTTCCGATTGTCGCTAAGGCACTGGCACAAGAAGTAGCCAACGGCAATGTATGAGGTATCCACCGCCAAGATAACAGGGTCGGCAGAGGTATAATCGATAGGGACTAGGGGTTTGGCGTCTTGTAGAGCTTTTACTAAGTCTCGTTGGGCATTGACCTGGTCTGGCCCAAATTCGAAGGGCTCGTTAGCGCGGGTGAGTCGGTTAAGGGCGTGTGTGCGATGGGCAAAGTTTTTGACGAATATCCTGAGAACGCCAATGGTGCCAAGAAAGGCGCAAACTTCAGATAAGTCGCGGCAAGGACCCCATCGCTCCAAGAGTGCTAAGCGAGACTCGTCGGGAACGCGACCGTCGGGAGTACAGATGTGACCCAGTATTTTGAACCTTGGCACGCACAGGAGGAGTTTATGGCCGCTAAAGGTTCCACCGCTATACTTCATACACTGGAGAACTCGATTGAGCAACTGGAAAAAGTCCCATAGCGCTAAGCGAATGTTGGAGTTGTCGGGATGGGTCGTCGGTAAGCCGTTTACGAGTCGCCAGTCTTTGGGGCCTTTGACGCCAATGTCATCAATGAAGCTTAGGACATTATGCGGTATCTTGGGTTGGAGGATGAAAGTGATGTCGTCATGGAATATGGGGACTGAGTTTGTCCAACCCATCAGTAAGGTGACTAGGCACAAGGCGCCAAACGGAGTTTGGAAAGTGGTAAGGTCTCGGGAAGAAGGGTGTATGAGGTGTTCGTCGTAGCCAACGTAGAGGTCAAGGGTGGCGCCACAAATACGCCCGGCAAAGGACTCGGCAACGTGATCAGGGAAAGGCGGTACGCCAGAGTGTCGTATTGTAACTCTATTCAGCGGCTCGAGACTATGAACTATGCGTAGGTTGCCATTCTTTTTGAGGACACAAAACCAACGGGAGCGGTAAGAACTATTGGAGGGCTCGTAGACGCCAGCCTGTATCTTGGTCCTAATGATTTGACAGACCTCGGCTTCGATTCCAGGCGGTAAAGGTCGGTTGTGCTCAGTCCACGGCACGTGAGGAATGGTCAGGATCACCACAGGCAGGAAGAAATCTGTACATAGACTGCCGCGTTCCGAGTCCTCTCAAGCGAAGGCTTTGTCTTGCTTAGCGACGAGATCGGTAAGGACTTTCAACTCATCTTTGGTCAAAAATCCTGTATCATGCTCCTTCGCAAATTGTTGTTGGCACTCCACGGTAAAACGTCCCGTGGGCTGAAAGGGTGGTGGATTCGGTAATAGGGTCGGCATGTCAGCAAGAGGGTCGCCAATGATCTGGCGCTCGATTCTAAACGTCTCGGGAGAGTGTGTAGCAACGGGTTTTGTTTTAAGCGCAACTGGCTTATATTTCTTTTTGACTTGAACCCCTTTCCTTTTGGGAGCATTAGCTTGGTTATATGCAGAGGTGGAAAGGGGAATCGTAGCCTGTGGAGCGGCAAGTCCAAGAATGGCAGGAAACGAGGCTCCGGGAAGGGTAGTGAGATAGATATCAGTAGACGCAATATTTTGAAATGACTCGGAAGCAGTAAGGTACAAGTAGGCAAGAGAGGAGTCGGTAATGTTTTGATTTTTCTGGGAAAGCTCTGCGTCGGTAGCGGGTAAAGTAGTTAAAACGTCTTCGTCAAGAAAAGCAGTAGACATAACATTTACAAGACCAGTAGAATGGTCATATTCCAGCGTTAGCGCTACATCTCCGTGATCATCGCCAATCACCTCCTCAATGGTCTGTGAAAACACCGGTGGGGAGGCTCGTTGGCGTGCTGGTTGGTAAACTCCGGGGGCTTAGCGCGGGCGCCTTTTCGTTGTCCCCTAGGGAACGTTGGCACCGTTCGTCGGATTCCGGAATTGGGGTCGCTAATAGTTAAGGTCGTTTTGTCGTCGGTAACTGTCTTGACGACTGATCGCGCCAAGACGTTGAAGAGTCTGCCGAGAAGTCAATCATATGCCGGGGAACGTAAGATGTGTATCTGAAGATAAAATGTAATGTCGCCAAGGGTGCACGGCACATCCTTGGTGAGGCCTAGGGATCGGTCTACTGTGCCGTTAGCACTCTGCATGTTTAGTATAACGGTAGGGTCATAAATAAGGCCCAGATCATTAGCGACTTCGGCTGCCATAGAAATGATTTGAGACCCGCTATCCACAATCGCCTCTACCTCGTGCCTGTTGTCTACTGTTAGTGCTACTGAGCAAATAGCGTGCAATTCTTGAGCGACGGTAAGGATTGCAGGGTCTTCTCCATGGTCTACTGACCTAAGGTAGGTCTCCACTGGGTCCACAGAGGTGGCGTTAGCAATGGTGTCGGCAGGAGAGTCTTCAGTGTCCAAAGAGTCGACGGTAATGGAAAAACCGGGAAGCGCGTCGTCGAGGTCCTCGACCTCGGCAACGGTGGTCGCCAAGGGTTGTCGAGGAGTAACTGCAGTCTTGACTTGGTTGCGGACGTCGGGAGCAATACTACAAAGTTCTTCAACTGATAAGGTAACGGCAGTTTTCATAATGCGGCTGAAGACGTGGTTGGATTTCTCGATATCAAATATTGGCGTGGTAGGTCGGTAGCCACCTTCAGGACGCTTCTCGGGAGTGGCAAAGTTTCGTTGTGCGGGTGCGTGATAACGGTCGGGAATCCCTGAGTAGGGATGGAGAGGTGGCAAAGGTGGTTCAGGAGCGGTAGCAGTCGACGATGGTTCTGGAGTAGTAGCAGGGGTAGTGGCAGGCGGTGCGGCAGGAGCAGAAGTCGGTAGCTTGCTAGCGGGAGGCATTGGCTTGTATCCTTTAAGAGGTTGTTTAGGCTGCTTAACTTCAACCCCATCAAAGACCTGATTCTTGAGCAAATCCAATTCCTGCTGTAGCTTGGCAATACGTTCTTCTCGAGAGAAAGTAGGATGGTCGCCAATGCTGTCGAAGTGTAAGACCTCGTGGATCATTTGCTGTTGGGTCGCCTGCTCAGGGTCGGGGTTGGCGTTGCCAGATAGCGTGCCGGTAACGATTTGTCCTGGATTGCGCCTGTGTCACTCATCAACTCGCTCCTGGAAGGACTTCTTGTCCGGGTAGTTGGGGATGGTGGCACCAGTGGTGAGGACTATCTTGCCATCGATAGCCCGTTGAATCCTTCCTTGCCGAATGTAGTTTTCTAGGGTAGCGCAGCGTCCTCTAGTCATAGTGTGGCCAATTTCCCCACAGAAGTGGCAAGGGCCAGACGGGGATACATTAGCGGGTCGGTTAGCAAGATTTGTGGTAATCATTGTTTCGATACGAGTCATGGCGGAAGCGACGGCAGCGGTAACGGCAGCATTGAGATCCTCCTTCTTAACGAAGTTGGCAACAGGAGGCGGGATGGGAATAATACTGTTAGTTCGCTCAGGTGGTGGGCTCGTCCTAGCGCATTGTAGCCCAACGCCAGTGTCCATCCCCTTGAGAACCCATTTACCGGCTTCAAAGACGTCGGCAACGTTATAGGGCTCGTCAGGGTGATGGGCCTGATGGACTATTTCTAAGCGACGAGCAATGTGAGTCCAAAGCGAAGTCGGGATGCCTTGTTGGAATAGGCGACGTTCCTCGTTAATGTATAGCTTGCCATTTTGTAGAAGCCACCTAGCGATTTTCTGGAACTCGCGGTAATACGTGGAAAATGCGCCAAGAGACGATGTGCCACTGTCGAATGATTCCTGTACTAGTTTCTGGAGCTCGTTTACCGAGTATTGGGTAGCCTCCTCTGTGCCAGGGTACAACTGGATCACTGCCGTCTTCCAGCCTTCATACGAAGCGCCTTGGGCTGGAACAGGTGGGGCAGCAGGAACAAAGGCGGCAAACTCAGTCAAACCTGTCCACGTTTCTGCCGTGTCATACGATACGTATCTTGCCGCGTACTCCTTCATCTGCGTGTGGTCGGTAATGTTACAATCTCTGAATAAATACTCTAATTCCTTGAAATACTGGGAGAGCTCCCGTGGCTTGGACTCGTCCCATTTTGGTGCCGAGAAGTGATTTCGTGGCGGCATGCGCTGGACTTGTTGTTCCATAGCGGCTGTGTTGGCGAGTTCGGTTAGCGGTAGTGGGGAAGGAGTTCTAGAGATTGGCGACGGGGTAAGAAAGATGAGTTGAGAAAGAGGCGTTAATGGAGTAATGGGGGTGACTGGTTGCGGTACGGTAAATGGCGACGCTAAGGGGTCGTCGGCGCTATAATCGAGGGAATGCGGGAAGAGATCAGGAAATGCGTCTACAGTGGCGTTCTGTAGTTCCTGTGCAAGAGAAAGACCTGGTAAGGCACCAGGTGGTTGTGGAGTTGATGGGTGGGAAGGAGCTATGCCTTCTGCCGACTGTTCTAGCAGGCGGCGCCTACGCTGGAGACAGGTTTCTGGCGGAATTCTGCCCTAGAGATCCCTCGTGGTGGGCTCCAATTTGATGACACCCAAAGTTTGGTCAGTAACAAATGTGACTATAGTGTTACCAAACCAATTGCTTGCGTTGGGCGCGCTATAAGTGATGTGAGGAGTCCCAGGCAGGTCCCAGAGAACGCGCCTGTGAAAATGGGGAAGAGTCAGTAACGGGGTCGGCAAGTGTAAAGCGCTAAAGTAAAGCGCCTAGGAGGAAGCGGTAAGCGAACACAGCAAAGGTAAGCGGCAAGAGCACAGTATGCTTAGCGAAGTCTAAGCGTCGATAATGCCTGCCGTAGTTGCAAGGCGCGAGGGTGTCGAGTGTTGGCAAGCGTCCGCAACTGCCGATGAGTTTGATGTTGCCGACCGTAAATGAGCTCTTGAGCGTAAGGGAGACTGAAGAAAGGGGAGCAGGAAACTCTGGTCTGTTGTTTGATGATGTATGTACAAGTCGGTAAGTACTTTTTATACTACAATGAGTTCGCTGTCGCCAGTGGCTAATGACGCCAGAGTGCGGTAAACTGGAAAATTTCATAGGGGTAGCTCCAACCGTTTCAGATCCCTACCGTCCATTCAAGAGCCTTAGCAACGCCAGGCAACAGATCGCGAAGCTAAACCATCAATCCATCACCCTTCTGTCTGTCAAAAAGGCTTAGCGGTGTCAGGCGCCAGATCGAGACGCTAAGCAATGTCAGACGCCAAGGTCAAACGCCAAGCTGTCTGTCAGTTTTTGATAGATCATCAGGCTTCTCACTAAGCGCTGTTGTCAGTGACTGATGCTATCTGTCAGTTGTCATTCTGTCTGCCGTCGGCGCTATCACTGATCAGATCTGCTTCTTGCCGCGCACGGCCGTCAAATATTGCCAAAATTGGTTAGTTAGCACGTGCTAAGGTATCCCGGACCTGTGCCGTGCTGCCGTAGCCTGCCGTTGATGCGCTGATCCTGTATGGGGTCCTATCACCGGCGCACGTCCCCATGCCCCAGCACACTCCTCTGACCCTCTCCAGGTCTCCAGCATGTTTGTAGTTATCTGAGTCTGCTTGGTAAGAAGGCCTTGCCCAGAAGTGCTGAGCCCCTGGGTCAGCAGAACCTGATATCAGGGGACGAGTCCTTAGACCGTCCACTCTAGCCTTGCTTAGTCTGTGTTGATGTTGGCACTCCTATCTAGCCACCATCCAGACTGCTCTGGCCCTATCCAGCTCCCTTCCTGTCTCAGCATCATCAAACATCCTCAGTCCTGGCAATAGCATTGCTTCTGGGTCTACACATTAGCATAACTGTGAGCTCCTCAGTGACGACCTTGCCCTCTGCCTCCACCCTCCTGCTCTGTTCCTTGTCGGCAGCCTGTCCTCCTGCCCACCAGCTGCCTGTCACTGTGCTCGCTCGATGCTCGCTCCCCTTGGGACACAAGATTGAGCCCAAACTAAACAACCCTGAAAACAAACTCAGAACGGTCAGACAGATCAAGGACACATCAACCTCCTTGCCCACAATGATGATTGACAATAACAAAGACACACACACAAATGTTCCTCCAATCATACCTCAGATCACCCCAATTGACCAAGAACTACCCACGCCACCAGTCGTCAAGATCGAACCTCTGGCACCAACACTACATAGATCAAATTGTGTTCCAGTCCCAACACAGCAAGCACAACCAGACAATCACCCTCCAACATGCCTGGAGCGCGCTGTCCAAGAATCATGAGAAGCTGCAGAAAGAGTCCAAGCAGCCAGAGCTGAATGACGCCAACAAGTAGCAACTCAAGATGGGCCCAATCCAGTTACCCAGCAGCCAGCAAACAAAGTCCAAGAACGTGACAACACAAACTACAAGCTTCCGAATCTGGCAAACATCGGTACACTCAATGAGATAGAGCACCTACTGGCACTCATGGAGTCACTAGCTGACCTGATCACTCTAGACCTTGGGGATGAGCCCACAACATGGAAGGAAGCACAAGGATCTAGCAACGTGAATAAGTGGATGGATGCATATTAAGAGGAGCTTAACTCACTGGAGAGCATGGGTGTGTAACAACTTATACCATGAGATCAAGTTCCAGCAGGTCACAAGATACGAAGGGGTCGACCAGTCTTCAAGATTAAAAGAGATGAAACTGGGAAGCCTGTAAAGTACAAGGTGCGCCTTGTATTCAAAGGATTTGAACAGATATACGGCAAAGATTACACCAAGACCACCTCACCAACTGCACAAATGGAATCATGGCGAATCCTATTACATATTGCCGCTGCAAAAGGGTGGGATGCAACCCAAATCAATGTGAAGACCACGTTTCTCTATGGCATTCTCTCCAAAGACAAAATTCAGTACATGCAACAACCTGAAGGATTCAAAGAACCTGGAAAGGAGGATTGGGTCTGGTGCTTGATGTGTGGCTTATATGGGATGAAGCAATCTGCATATGGAATCACACTGTTAACGACAAAATGATCTCATGGGGGTTTACTTGTCTCGCATGTGAGTCCTGTATTTATTATAGAACATCAGACAATGGCACTGTCATCGCTGCACTACACATTGATGATTTTTTATCGATCACAAGCAGCAAGGAGGAGAATGACCAATTCAAAGACCAACTTAAGACCTCCTGGACTATTACAGATCTTGGACTGCGTGGGTATAGCAGTCGAATGGAATCAAAATGAATCACTTGTACGCCTATTGAAAACGACTCTGATTGACAAAATTATTATACAATTCGGCCAGAAGGATGCTGCACCCTTGTCCCTACCCATGGATCCAGGTGTAAAACTATGCAGGGTCGATCACTCATCTCTGTCACATGACAAGCAAGCCGCACTTCAACGTTGTAGCGGTTCGGGTTCCCGCTATGGAAAATGACTGGCAGTACCAGAGCCTTGTCCACTCTGCGTAACGGGTCACAGTATAGTAACGATGTTTGTTCTAATGGGACAGGTAGTTCCAACTGGTTCGTCGAGTGCAATTCCGACGTGTTCCATTTTAGGCAAAACGTTACAAACGTACACCATATTGGTCTCTAGTCGGTTGCCTCCTTTACGTCGCTATTTCTACTCGCCCTGATATCACCTACGCTGTCCAACAATTCACACAATTTGTTGATAACTTTGCTACACTTCACTGGAACGCCGCTATCAGACTTGTACGCTACCTGAAGGGAACTCAGGACCTCAAACTGACACTAGGGGGAGCTTCCAATCCCATCACTCTCATCGCATTCACAGACTCTGATTGGGCAAATTGTTTGGACACGCGACGCAGCATCGGCAGCTACGCTTGGAGCCTTGGCTCAGGAGTCGTCTCATGGACCGCAAGGAAGCAGAAAACTGTAGCTGCCTCCTCCTGCGAGGCCGAATATATAGCTGCCTTTGAAAGCACGCAAGAAGGCATGTGGCTACATGCATTATTTCGGGCCATTGGTAATGATGACATCGTATCACAACCAACCCCAATACTCTGTGACAACAATGCCGCCATAAATCTCTCTGAAGATCCGACCTTACATGCATGAGTAAAACATGTTGATATCAAATATAATTTCCTCAGGGAGCGAGTACAGTCCAAAGACCTATGCATTTGATACATCAACACCAAGCACAACATTGCAGATATCTTTACCAAGGCACTTGCAGCACCACTTTTCACCAGACTTTGCGTACTTCTTGGCCTCCAAACTTCGCCATGATCCCATTCGAGGAGTAATGTAATGTTCCAGTGAGGAGGAGTGTTGGTATGATATCACCGTCACCCTCTAAACATCACACATATCACGACTATGCCCCTTTCTCCCTTTCCCTCGACTTATTCACTCTTTTGTCTCTTTCTCTCCTTTGTTACTCATTACCTATATATACAGATACTTACTATACGATACCCTCAGTCCTTTATACGAGACTGAGGGTGAGTCCCAATAATTCCACTCTACTATACCATCACTAATGCCATACCTTAGCTACAATACTTACACAACGGGTATAGGTATGGCAACAATATAGTCCTTTATACGAGACTGAGGCTACAATACTTACACAACGTGTATAGGTGTGACTAAGGATAAGGTCTTAGTTCTAACAGCATAAAACACAAACATACAGATCCCAGAGATTTGCTCTCGTCATACACTCCGAAGACAACGTCGACGACTCAGACGAATCATCATCATAATCATTCACCTCTCTTCTCCTCAGCTGCGCAAGGGAGCGTTCCGAAGCTGAAGTGGTACAATCCGTGCGGTCTTTATCCGGGTCTCCATCGGGTACGTAAACCATATCCAGATACAACGGGTCATCGTACATCACGCCCCCGACATCGACACGACGCTCCGTCAGCACGAATCCATGCTCATGCCGAACATAGACACCGGGAAAGTTGAACTCGTACGCATCGCTCGGGGTCGGTACCGACTCTGGAGGAAGTCTCGTTGTGATGTCGTGGAGGCGGGGAGAGCATATGTGAAGATGGCAGGTTCCCTGTAGTGCAGGGAAACTGATGGGAGTAAGAGACTTCCGCAGACGGTTCAATGCAGAGTCGTGTGCCCATCTCGAGTCGTCGTCCTGGCCGAACATCTTTGATGTACAAATATCCACCCATTTTAAGGTGGGGTGCGATTCTATGGTGGCGCCGTTGTAGACAACAAGATGCTCAAGCTTTGGGCAGACGTCGAGGAGACCTTGCATGTCGCCTGCTTTTCTCCGGAAGCCAGGGTTGATGTTCAAGAACTTGAGATTTTCGTAGCGTTCGCAGAAGGCAGTGATGGGTCCAATCATCGAGTCCCACCTAAGTGACCATTGTTCGACTGAATCGTGTCCCGGGAGGAGCTCGAACGTTAGGCGCTCGAGCTTGGGCATGATTAGGATGTGGCCGAGTAAGGACCAGGCATCGATGCCGGCGTAAGTAATCTTGAGAGTGAGGCTATCGAGCTGGGGGAGGGAATAGATCTTCCGCGTTGCGAGGTGCTCTGGAGGATCGTGTACGTGTATCGAAAGAGAGACAAGGCTCTTTCGAGTATGTTTTACAAGATCGTATAGCTCTGTTGGGGAAACGGACGCGTCGACTCGCAGGTATCTCAAACACGATCTCATCTTTGGTAGAACAGCTTGTGCGGGAAGAGGAAGAGGAGAGGAGAATGTGAACTCTGCTAAGCGAGGGCACAAGTCGACGATACGTTGCATGTGCCTGGTGAAAGAGGCTCCATAGTCCGGCAAAACGAACATGTCGAGGGAAATCTGTTTAACAAGAACCCCGAAAACTGAAGGTGATTTCTCGAGAGTTTCTAGTAGAGCAGGAATCTGATTGAGCCGACGAAATACGACTTCCTTGTACAGTAACCTGATTCCAGGTGCATACCATGTGCGTGACACCAAGACAAGAGCCAATTTCATGTTCCTCGCATGGCACCAGGGGGAGTTTGGTCCAGCAGCGAGGGACGAGTCAAGGAGAAAACTGGGTGCCACTGCGTGTTGGAATATCATATCTAGGATTTCAAAGGGTAGTCGTTTGAAAGCAGACGGTGCTGGAGCTGGCGGCGGCGGTGGTAGAGGGGGCTGCGCCGAATAATCAGAAATGAGAGCTCCAGTGCGTAAAGATGCATACTCGTACAGGTTGTTCAACATGCACTACACGAGGCATTGTCCTGACTGTCGTTACCTTCATGTAGCGAGATGATCGACTACTCCTCAGCGACCGCGAAAACATTACTGCTGAGAGGACTATGGCAGCTGAAGAGTATTACGCTGTATCCAAAGCAAGCCCAGCAAGCTCAGATTAAAATATAGCTGCATTGCTATTTCGAGAATAGGACCATTGGGTTGAGAGAATGCTGCCCCTAACCAAGAACAATGTGTATAACAACAATACGGTCAATACTAATTAAAGAAACAAAGCGTCAAGAGTGAAACCGATGTACATAGCAACTGGTGTACAAGCTACATCACTTCAAGCAGATGCGGTGGCCGTAACTACGACGGTACTTTCTGGGGAGGGAGTAGTCGTAATGACGGCAGTGCTCTCTGGAGAGGAGGTGGGGACAGCGGTGCTCTCTGCAGAGGAGGTGGCCGTGATGACGACAGTGCTTTCTTGGGTGCTCGACTCGGTCATCACAGAAGACTACTCAGACGCGGTGGGCGTCATGGTGGCAGCTGAGGAAGCGATAGTCGTGATAGGACCAATGGCTGGAACTGTACTTTTGGTACCGTTGGCGACCGGTATGTTGATAAAACTGGGCCCAGCAACAATTGTGTTTTGATCGGCGATTGTACTACTGTTTGTCACCTCGGCGAATATAATTCCTGAGGAGTTCGCAGGGATCGGTGCTATTCCGTTATTGTCAATCAGAACGAATGTTTGTTTAAGTCCTTGGTGGTAGACAGCGTACTTATGTTGTCCGTATTCGCGATGAGGATCCTGTCGACTTGGTTTTATTGTTCTCTGCCCTTTACTATATGAATCCACCTGCTTGTATGGGCCGTTGCAAGCACGGCGTAACCGAGATCTAACTAATCATAAATGGGAGATATAGTCCGATATTACTGAACAATTTGTGTAACACGACATTTCTTGTGTATTTGTAATATATACTAATTTGTAGAGGGGGATTGAAAACTAAATCTAGTGAGGAAAGGAATGACAAGTACTGGAGGAACATGCCTTTATATATGTTTCCTTGAACCTTGTCTGAATTTTGAACAATTGAAACGTGGCCGCACTACAAGGAAGTAAATGTTGATTATTTGAAGTATAATTCGTAATATAAAACATACACGATCTTTTCCCATTGAGGTAAAGTCAGGTTTTTCTGGATCGGGACAAACAATGTGGTCGACAACGATTAATTCTGATTTCCATTTAAATGCTTTACCGGAGTTTGAGTATGACCACACTTTATCGTACTTTTGCTTCTTATGGGTATGGAATGTAGCGGTGAGAGTGCCAAATTTGTCAAAAGCGTTAATTGTGAGGTGACGACTGTAGTCACGGTGAGTATAACTTCTACAGCTCAAGGTGAGCAAGCATGGACGAACAAAAGAGAAAAACCTACAAGAATACAAGATTGTGGGGCTTGAGGACTTCGAGAATATCTGAGTACCTCCGAATGACCTGCAAAAGACCCTTCTTCGCTTTAGCACGCATTTTTATACTGGAAAAGCCATATTCGGATGTGTGAGGATGCCAAAGGTAGATTTGTAAATCTATTATGAGGTCGTGAATATACGATAAGATGAATATAGACGAGGATGAGAAAATTGACGCAGCTAATATGTTTGAAGACATTTATAAGGAGAATAAGGATACAAGGAAAGGGTCCTTGGAAGTGGGCAAAAGCGACATCGCCGCCTCGAATTCCCCTCATCGTGCTAAATTCTCTAGCCCTTGAACGCAATATGCCAATCCCTGCAACCTGCGCAATCTTTTTTCGTTACGCGTCTCTTGTCTACTTCCTCTCCTTCTGAGTTCACGTCGGCAATATAAGAGAAATCGGTATCGAGGAAAGCTTTGACAAAGCGAAGACTAATAGGCGTGGGAGCAAAGCGCGCGACGAAAAATGGAGCGTCAGGGCTGATTAATTCTGCGTAGCCTTTGGAAGCCATAATGAGAGAGAACTTGATAAGAAGAGTCATGGTAGGCTTCAGGACCCGGAAGACACGCCGTTTCAACATCTTGATGCGTAAATCGGCTGCCCCACGATTCTCCCGCGCACAAGGAATCATACTAAGCCACAGAGAACATCTTGATAATTCGTCCTCCTCCGAAAGCTCATTTGAGGATAAGGCGGCTACAGCGGCGGTAACAAACAGGTTAGACCTCGGTATCTCGATACCGGACTTTATCATTTCCTGACAAAGTGCCCAAGCTTCTTCATACTGGTAGTCGCTTATCAGATCTGTGAGAGTCTGAAATGTTGAAGAACGAGGCTCGCGTATGTCTACGGCCACTTCGGCATAGTCACTTTTGGAAGTGGTTAAATCTTCAAAGATCGACGTAGATGTGGTGGTAATTTGGCTTCAATGAAGCTCATCGTGGAAAGCATTTCGGGAGGGCATGACGGGAGATCTCAGCATAATCTTCTGATTTGTCCTCGAAAACCAAGGAGCCAGTTGCGCTGTTCGATTTAGTCGTGTTGCTCACAAAGTTGACGGATTCCGAGGTAGGTCGATGAGTTATATGGAGGGCGAGGGTAGCTGCGGACTGTCTAGGGAAGGATTGAGATGTTGCGAGATGGCCGTTTGTAGCTCCACTCAGGGTGATCGATGATCTGTGACTCTGGATTACGAGAGAAAGACATGGCCTCATGGCAAGTGGTAAAAGGGTTAGATGACGTAGACTTGCGAATGCGAAGAGACGCCAAGGAGCCTCATTCCCGGCCTCGTCCTTGTTCCTGGTCCTTGTCCTCGTTCCTGGCTTCGTCCTTGTTCCTGGTCCGCGTCCTTGTTCCTGGTCCGCGTCCTTGTTCCTGGTCCGCGTCCTTGTTCCCGGCCTTGTCCTTGTTCCTGGTCCGCGTCCTTGTTCCTGGTCCTCGTCCTTGTTCCCGGCCTCATCGTCGTTCCCAGCCTCATCATCGCTCCCGGCCTGATCATCACTCCCGGCCTGATCATCACTCCCGGCCTGATTGTCACTCCCGGCCTGATCATCACTCCCGGCCTGATCATCACTCCCGGCCTGATCATCACTCCCGGCCTGATTGTCACTCCCGGCCTGATTGTCACTCCCCTCCGTGTTCACGGTATTCATCACTATATCCTTTGAAATTGTGACAAATGACTCAGCAGTTGTAACCCATGACAACTATTTTTGAACACCATCGTGTTCGCCCAACTCAGCGACCTTCTATTACGGAGTTGGACCTGAGACAGATCACCGGCGGAAGTGGCGACAACGGGGAGCCTGTACGAGTTATGACGGTATTAGAACAGCAACAGGTGTCACTTTTCGTGGGAATTTGCGATGTGATTTGAAAACGGTGACGTCGCAAATGGAATGTAGATGTCTTGATATAATGACAGGCTTGGGTGATAAGAATTCTGATCGTACGTAACATGTTATCAAAAACGTTGAATGAGATGCTGGTTCTAGGTATGGGGAAAATCTGCCAAAAGTAGGAAATATATGTTCAAGAAGGTTCCACCACATCTTGAAGGTATCACCTGAATCTGATGACTGCTACCCTTTCACAATGAACAAATGGAGTGTCGAAGAGTGGCGTGAAGGTCCCGGGTCATCAAGGCTATCGTGTTGCCAATTCGACGAGGATGATAGGCTGGAACCCATACCGACAGTAGAAGGAGGCACGCACTGGGGTGCACGAGATTTGACAAACATTTACCCGATATCTAGTATTGATGCAAGGTCGCATTATTGGCAGTCATTTTACCCAGCCGGATCGATTGTGGTCAGGCAACCAAATCGGCAAAACTACACTTTATTCCTGCCATGACTTCTCCTTTGGCCCCCAAATGGCTATAAGAGTGGACGCCACCACCACCTTTCCTTTGTGTCTGATCCGTTTTTATTACCACCCTCGTAGGCCACCACAAACGCTACCTCGATGTTAGTCGAGTCTCCAGAAGATTCTCCAGAAGATTCTCCAGAAGATTCTCGGTATGTTCCCTTACTTGGCTTAGACAACGGTTTAATGAATGTAATTTTCAAAAGGGTTTTCAAGAGGGTCGGTTCTGTGCTATCTGGATTTCTATATTACTGTTAACTTGATTGATTGTAGGAATGTGATGGTGCCAAACCAGACGAATATGCCGATGGTTCTGGGCGGTCACGAACAACGAGTGGATTGGAGGCACCTCCGGGCGAATTGGAGCACCTCAAAGGGTCGACACCATCCGTAACTCTTCACGACCCATACGGCCCATATCATCGTTCTGTGTCGCTCTCGCTACTAGGAATGGAGGCACACTCGACTGACTCATCGTCTCCTCCTGCGTCTTCGTCTGTACAGGACACGAGCTCGCCACTGCGGTGTGCAGAGGTGCGTAAGCAAGTATGATTATGTCATTCAAAAGCTGATGGCTTTTCAAGGAACCCGGAATCCCCACCATAAAGAGCCTGTGAGTTTCTTACTTCTTTGCTTAGTACGACTTCGACATGGTCGCCACAGCCTCGATAGATTTTTACCACATTGCCAAGAATTTGGCTTTTTTCTCAATCCTAACAGATTTCGTGAAGCGACTCTTCTTCCTCTTGGTCATCCATCTCGTCCAGTACCCGTACTGCTTAGTGCCGTGTATTTGTGGGGCGTTCATCTCTCAGAACCGGAGGCGCTCCTTCAAGAAGAGCAGTCCTTTCTCTCCCGTGCCTTACAACATCTCTCCCGTGCCTTACAACATCTCTACCGTGCCTTACAACACGCCGCTACCGGTTTAAACCACCCAGATGCCATACTTCACACTCTCCAGGCCGAAATACTCTTGTCATACTACTTGCTCCGTATAGACCGCTTTATTGAGGCCAAATATCACACAGCGGTTGCGGTATCACTCGCCCTAGAGGCCAACTTTCACAGGATTAGATCTGCCCATCCTACAACACCCTCACCTGCTCCGTTCCTTTTACCCTTACCCCGCGACCACATTGAAGAAGGCGAGCGGATCAA
This sequence comes from Macrolepiota albuminosa, assembly GCA_027475525.1. Lineage (NCBI taxonomy): Eukaryota > Fungi > Basidiomycota > Agaricomycetes > Agaricales > Agaricaceae > Macrolepiota > Macrolepiota albuminosa. The sequence goes on along the minus strand of JAMWFC010000049.1, from coordinate 4,422,502 downwards.
TGGATTCTGGGCCGTGGTGGTGCTCCACAAGTGTTTAATGGTAACTCTGGAATCACCTATGAGTGTCTGTGGAACATTGGAAGCACCTGGCATTCAAATTGATACACCGTGGCCTTTGGACATTTTGAGTTATTCAGAAGTATGAGTCTCCGGATTATATTGAATGTCATTGATATCTTTTCAGGGTCTGAGTCCCGACCTTCGCGGAGACAACACTATACGCGAATTTCTGTACGGCATAGTTGAAGATGGACATGGCTATACAAATATGACTGGACTCAAAGTTCAAGCTGTTATCTTATTCCACAAATCTGTCGACTTGGCGGGTCAATCGATGCTGAGTATGACACCGCTCTTTTATACTGCATCCTCGATTAACCAATGATTATCTATCTGGATTATAGACATGCAACCTTATGATTTACAACTTGACTCTCACTCCATTCGTCGACTCGTTGACAGATTCTCTTCTAATCTTCCGCCATTTACTCACGCGACTGTCCAACCATGGACTCGAACCCTCCTTTTCATCCATGCCCTTGCCGACGCCGCAGTAATCACACTTCACAATCACTTCTCCTACACTAACCTTTCATCGCAGCAATGTCGTCTGGGAGCAGCTCGACGTATCGTCACTTTCTACGGGTTTAACGTCATGGAGGTTGGTCTCATGAATTCATTCATGGGCGTAAGTCAATTGTTTTTAAATACATATTCGAGTAGTAACCATGCTACCATGTTTATCTAGACCCTTTTGGTGCTTGCATGTAATGTTTGTATTGATGAATTGCGTCGCGTGCGATCATCAAGAGGGTCTGCTAACATTGAGGGGACTGAAGACGATCTCGTGAACCTTTTAAGAAGCGGGATGGAAGCATTGCGGGCACAATCCAACAAAAACAGCCTTACGAGTATGTTGATTGTTTGGCTTAGAACTGATGGAGATACTGGATTTTTTTTTCGAGTAGGATATCAACTACGAAAAATTGAAGAAGGGCTGGCCTGTCGGTAAACATGCGATGCAAAAACAGACAAAAAACGTGCGTTTTAATTTGATGATATGCACTAGGGAAAGATGACGATAACGAGGCAAGACATATGTAGAGTCGAGACCTTGAACCGGTTACGATGATATGACGATGACGATGCGAACATATGATGATTCTTCCGGTCGGAAAGCTTTGCAGTATGATTGATTGATCGAAAAGAGAAATCGGGCTCCGACATTGAGATAAAAATGAACGAATGTCGAACGTTTGACTATTTCTGGTATAGAAGGAACGATAATATGATAAAGAAAAATCTGGAAATCAATGGATCGATGGCGAGGTGATAGCAAAGGCGACTTGAAGCGCTCGTTTCAATAATTTTTAATGAGATAACGTCTGGACTTGATTTGGGATTGAAATGCAGACCGCTGGAGTTAACAATATCGGAACTCTTACATAGTACGAACTGAGGAAGGACGAACCAAGGATGAGGATAAATCTAGTATCCATAATATGCACGCTATTATTCCACACCTCTCAGTATCAACCCAACACAGACAGACGAAGACGAACCATTCTATCACTACAACGAAGCATTAAGTTGTCATCTACCAGCACAAGTCAAAGACTCACAACAGCCAAATAACCTTCGATCCCGTTTTGCACCCACGGAGCGTAACGATATGGCCCCGAATGCAGTCGTACAGCAGCGCCCGCTGGTCCTTGTCCACCTTTGGGCACAACAATGATAGTCACATCAGCGCCAAACACACAAGGAAGACGGGGCTGGGACGACAAGCGTACCATGGACAACAGACTTGCGATCAGCTGGCTCCCGGTCACGCTCAACGCGAGGTCGACTATCATCGCTCGCCGAGACCTGCAGGCAAGTTTTCGTATCAGGAACTACAGATGAGCATGAACAAAAAGCAAACTTACCCGTTAGCTGCCTCGCACATACGCTCGACGATACGGTCGAGCGTCGGCTTACCACCTTCCTTTAGCGCCTTGGTGACACTCTTGGCGCCCTGTTCGCTCGTGGCAAAGTCGAGGAGGCCATCGAGAAGATGTTGAAGTGTCTGGGCACGGTGCTTGTCTGACCCGTGCTCAAGGACTAATAAGACACGCAATCATCAGTTATTAAATTAGGGATAGGAAGCCAGGACGCAAAACTTACTGTGCTGGATGCAATATGAACCCCACTGGTTCTTTGCGACTTCAGCGAAGACAATCGGGCCGTTTTTAATGAGTTCGTCAACAATCCCATCTTTGGCCTCCGGCTCCAGGTTTTCAAAAGCGTGCTTAAGGGCAGAAGACATTGATCGACGACTCGAGATGACAAACGATTAAGGTACCTGAACCACCAACGAAGCTGTCTCATGACAGGCAAGCGAAGCCCACTTGCCCTTGGAAGATTTGTTGACACTTGAGATTATGTCAGCCTCAATAGTATGTAACACCGAAAAAACTCACTAGGCAAAGATGGGCGGTGCAGGTGGCGTCCAGGAAAGTTCCATAATCTAGAATAAACATAAGTATGATCAAATCAAGGACAAATCGCATTACCTTGCTCCAGACATGCGACGCATGTTTATTGAGCAGCGTCTGCGTTGGGTCTCCGAGAAGCAATTCTGAAACAATGAGCAGTCTTATATCCTCTTCACAGTCAAGCGCCTTCTGCAGAACATGACAGCCATAACGATTGGTCGCGAGCTCCACAACACGACCCCTGTATGAAACTTGAATCAGCATGTACATTCAGAATCAACGACGAACGAAAAGGGAAGGAACTATCGACAGGAGTATAAGATGAGTCGGCAAAAACATAAGAGTAGATCAAGAATGAAGCAAGAAAACAACAAGACGAAAGACCCACCGCATACAACTGACCAACTTCCTCCTCTCTTCCGATGCCGACTCCGCCTCCAAACACCTTTGTACGGTCCAATTCCCGAATCTGCATACATAAATGGATCAGTAATCGATATCTTATCACGTCAATACAAAACAAAGAACCCACCGACTCGCCATCATCTCAAACCCCCTTCCACAGATCGCATCCACAATCTTTGCTCTCTCCTCTGCGTCCGCAACTTTCAACTTTTGCTGCAAAAAAATACTAGCCTGCTGATCCGAGGACTTGATGATGCGTTCAACGAAGACGGGGTACGGCGGGGAAGACGACGGGTGCAAGAGGAAAAGAAAGTTGAGTGGCTGCATTGCACGATATGGTCAGGTGTCAATGAGAAGAAGAGAAGGATACGAACCTCATGCCCGTGTTGCGCTCCAAGAGAAGCATGCTGACCATGGCCATGTCCGTGTCCGTGCCCATGTCCACCCTGACCGCTACCCCTCAACGACTGTTGAGCCGGGTACCCGAAAGTCTTCAAGGCACCCAGCGAAAGCACGTCCTCCGCACCGTGGTGGGCACCCGTCACCGTTCCCTGTCCATGGCCAAGTCCATATATATCGAGCTTGCCGTCTCTGCTACCGACAGCGGCGCCGCTACCAAGCCCCCACTCACCACCTTGCGTCTGTGGGTGGAGCCGCCAGTCCATCGGCAGGCGCGTACCGCTAACGTGGCGCGGAGCGGTAGGGGGTTTGGGGTTGAAAAGGCCACGGAGAAGTAACCCAGGGGGGTGGGCAAGTGCACCCTGAGGCTGAGGCTGAGTCTGCATCTGAGTAATGGGGAGCGGAGGCATTGGCTGAGACTCTCCTGGTGGCTGCGACGCAGGACTCGTCTGTCCCTGTCCCTGGACGTGAATTGACGCTTGCGAACCACTATAGAATCCAGAAACAGGGGCAGGAGCCGCAGGCATCTCAGCGAACAGCTCAAAGAAGGGTAGGCCGCCCGATGGTACATGGTGAGGCTGCGCTGCGGCATACCCCGCAGGTGCAGGCTGAAGCGAGTGGTAGATTGGACCCTGCGCGATTCCAGAACCACTAAACGGGTTCATCTGGGGCTGAGAGATGTACCTCTCGAGAGCCTGTGTACGACCTGCTGGTGAAGGATGCTCGAATAACAGAGATGGCTGCTGGAGAAATGCGGTTGGTCCAAGATCATACGGACCGTACTTGGCATTGACGTCGAACGAGCGCTGGGAGGGTGAGAGGTCGGTTGGAGTCATAAGAGATGATGTTACCGAGGCTAGAGAAAAGTCAGGCGAGCTGGATGAGGCATGGAGACTGAAGCTTAAGGGAGAGGGGGTGGGTGAGTTCAAGTTGAGCGTCCGCAAGACCTGCTCGACGTGCTGGTTTGGACAAAGTTAAGTGCGGTGAAAAATGAAAAAGCACAAACCGTGTCATCGTGAAACTCGAGCGGGCTCTTTTTTCGACCGTCGCCAATGACACCGACGCTGCTAGGGTCTCGAGGAAGTTTGACCTGTGTAGGAACGGGCCCAAAGACGTCCTCACGCCGCACAGGTGCAGAATTGGACTTGTACATGGTATTAGTACTCACGAGCTCGCGCTGTTCCACGACGTGCAGGAAGGAATCAAGAGTCTTGGGCCAGGTCGTCTCAGAGGGCTGGGGTGCCCAGATGCTGGCTGTTAATTCGAGGCGAGGATTAGGGCGAATGAAGTGAATGGGCTACTTATGTGTGGTCGTGGGTGTTGCGTGAGAAATATTGGTACAGTTGACTGGCTCATAATGCATACGGTCGGACCAACCAAAAACCGATGCAATATGAGATTTATGCAACATGAAAAGAGTCACACTATGTGACATTGTGTGACTACGGCCAAAATTGTGACATTTGAGATTACGTCGTGAAGTAACGATCTAATGTACTCTGCTTGTTTTCTAATAGCTCTCTTGTTGTGCTAGATCCCACAGCTAGTTAACGAAAACGAAAAACCTCAGTGTCCGTCAAGATGAAGGAGAACAACTCTATTATTTTACCTAGTTAACGAAAACGAAACTGTATTGTACGGAACAAGTTTAGTAAGAAATAAGAAGTAAGAAAACAAAGTACTCACAACCTCAGTGTCCGTCAAGATGAAGGAGAACAACTGAGGTTGTGTAACGCGTCAATCTGAAACTAAGTCTATGATCATGTGACCACTATGCAGCTGACCTTCCTTTCCAGCATAACACAACCCCATCAGCGTAAAAGTGGGAACATGAGAAAAGAATTACGACCGAGAAACAATACCAAGAGATTTTACGAATTTATTGTGAAGTTCTTTAGTAAGAGGTTTGGTGAGAATATCAGCCACCATGTCTGATGTGGATACCCATGAAGTCTTGAACGATCCTGTATTTAAGTGTTCGCGAATGAAATGATATCTGATGTCGATGTGTTTGGACCTCGATGTTATCGAATCGGAGTTCGCAATATCCAAAGCACTTCGATTATCACAGAGAATCGGGAATGGTCGTGGAATTGGCAAATTGAGAGAAGTAAGAAGGTAACGAATGGATAGAGCTTCGCGCATAGCATGTGATAATGCCATGTATTCAGCTTCTGTCGAGGATAACGCAATCGTACGCTGCTTGACTGAAGACCAAGAGATTAGACTCGAGTACAAAAAGAATGCGTATCCAGTGGTGCTTTTGCGATTTGATGAGTCTGAAGCCCAGTCTGCATCAACCGCTCCAAAGTCGGCTGGTAGAAGGAGCTTAGTGGGAGGATCTGAATGTGGACGAGAGAAATTGTATTCGATGGCAAAGTCTTTTGTGCCTAGAAGATAGCGTAAAACCCTCTTGGCTGCTAAGAGATGAGCCCTTGTCGGATTCAAGTTAAACTGTCCGAGAGACATCGCCATAAACGCCAGATCTGGACGGGTACACAGGCTGAGGTATAGGATAGATCCTACAAGCCTTTGATAATGCACTCGTATGTCCTCGTCTGCTACTTCTGGAATTGCATTTGCCGGAGGATCCGGGAGGTCGTCCAGTTTGCCTACTAGTGGTAACGATAACGGCGTAGCGTCCAGTAAACGATATGTCGTCAATAGATCCAGAATGTATCCTTTCTGTGACAACCAAAGTTTCCTGTTTTGTCTATCCCTGTCAATACGAATTGCAAGATACAACGACGTTGCTCCTGAGTCTTTGACCTGAAATCGCTTATTCATTTCCCCTATCATCCACTCATATAACTCCTTCGAGTTCGTGATGTTGAGACCGTCATCAACGTGAACACATACTATAATGAATAGATTTTCTCCATTCGCCGGTTTCGGAATCGTTTGATGAGGAGGTGAGGTAAAAGTCCCAAAGAATACCGCGTGATCAACTTCGCACCTCGTCAGCCCAATGCCTTCTAAAACTTCTCGCAACAGATTGTACCATTCTCGTGAAGACTGTTTCAATCCATAGATTGCTCGTAGTAGTTTGTTGACCATCTTCGGATCTTTATCAGGAAATCCCGGAATCTGTTTGCAGTATAGGTCATGTGTGAGCGGTGCGTTGAGAAAAGCTGTTTTGACGTCAAATGAGAAAATTTCCAGGTCATTCATCGCTGCATATGCCAGTACAATCCGGATGCTGGTCATTTTAGCCACTGGAGCGTATGTTGATCCATAGTCTTCAGGTCGTTGACTGAATCCTTGTGCCACCAGCCTAGCTTTTTCTTTTCCCCGTATTATTGTACCATCCGGATTGTATTTGAATGCGTAAACCCATCGAACTCCTATAGCTTTCTTCCCGTCTGGTAACGTTGTCGGAGTGAAGACTCCTTGTTCTCGCAAACTTTCGACTTCTTCTCCCATCGCCCGCCACCAAATCTTCGCATCAGACCTCTTCATTGCTTCCCAAAAATTCTCTGGAGCCTTTTCGAGATTATATTCTTGAGTTTCGGTACGAAAAGGAGGTGTATCACTGCCATATGTTGCGTAAGCTTTAAACTCAAATATCGTGGAATCCTCAAGCTGTGTTAAGTCGTCGAGGTCATTGGAAAAATGTATTGTCCTTATCAATGAGTCGATGTCCAATATCGCGGAAAGACTTTGATGTGGGTCCACTCGTGCATGACGATCCGCTCGTAACTTAGTAAGCCTTTCATTCCTCTTTGCGATTTCTTCAAAGAACGATTTCCCAGCTTCCGTTTGCTTAACTCGACGCTTGGGTCGATCATGAGCTTCGTCATGTTCCGAAGTATGAGATTGAAGATCTGGTGTAGATTCCAATATCTCCGGATGTGGCAAATCCAATGATAAGGAATTCGGTGTCGAAGATATAGGTTGGGATGAAGAATCTAGTGTTGTTGTCGTACCAGGCCATAACTTTCCTCGAATATTTTCGTTGAAAACCACATCCCTTGAGAAATAATATCGACCATTGAGATCCCGTACTCGCCAGCCTATGCGATGTTCATCGTAACCCACAAAAATCGCCTCAAACCTCTTGGAATCTCCTTTCTTCCTAGTCTCCCGTGGGTTCAACACGAAACATTGACAACCCCATATGCGAAGATGTGACAAATCAGGTTTAACACCTTTGAGTATTTCATATGGAGTCGTAAGGCCCGGCAGTGTAGTGGTTGGTAACCTATTGCGAAGATATTGTGCCGTCAGTACAGCATTGCCTAAGAAAGACATCGGTAATCCTGATTCGGCCATCAATGTCTGAGCAGTATCTTCAATGGTGCGGATGTATCTTTCAGCCTTTCCGTTTTGTTGATGCGCGTACGGCGCTGTCGATTGCATCACTATTCCTTTTTCCACCAGATAGTCTCGTAGTTTTCCCTCGACAAATTCCTTCGCCCCATCACATCGGACTGCCCGAACCTTATTCCCTGATTTTAGTTCCAACTCAGACTGTACCCTCTTGAAATGTTTGAACGCCTGATTCTTTTTCGAAAGTAACTCTGTGCTGCCAACATTGGAAAAATCATCCAGTATCAAATGAAAGTGATTCGTATTCCCGTTCGAAAACTTCGTGGAGAATGGGCCACATGAGTCCATATGAAGTAAGCTTCCAATTTCATCTGCCCGACGTTCATTGTTGTCGTATGGTCGAGCTGGCTGTTTACCTATTATGCACGGTATACATTGTGAATCCTCGAATTTCCCAGAATAGTCAACCCCAGTAACGAAGTTCTTTGTTAAGATTATTCGTGTGGTTTCCTTCGCTGGATGACCCATGCGTCTGTGCCAAAGTTCCGGTGTCACAGGTACTTTCGGAAACGAAGTCGAGACATCTCCCAGTGCAGAAAAAGACAGATCTCCATCCATAGGCGGCAGAACAAAATCACAATAGAGGAATGACAATCTCTTATGTACCGTTGCCGTTATTGATTTACCCCCAAGGGTCTTTGAAGTTGATGGGAAGAAAAGGGACGTGGAATCTTTCTCAAACATTAATTTCATATCGTTTTCAACCATCGACCCGACTGAGAGTAAGTTGATGGGGACATCCGGTGCATGTAGGCAGTCTTTTAGAACTAGAATTACGTTCTTGCCGTCAACATGAGTTCGAAATTTGACGTCTCCCCTAGCCAGCGTATTGAGGGTTCCGCAGTTTGCCGTTCCGACTGGTACAGCTTGTTCTGGATGATAAGTCCAGAAAAACTTCCTATCCTTCACAATATGTGCCGTGCAGCCAGAATCAAGGATGGAGTTGAACTGGGACATAATTGAAGCCAAAGCAATCGGTGTCAGCGAGCTCACAAATGCCAGATATAGTGCGGATTCGTCTGTCTCAGTTGACGCATCGTAAAGGTGGAAATCATTGTCATTCTCTTCGAGCTCTTCAATCGTATGAAGTACAGTATTATCAGGATTGTCGGTAATAAAAGTTTGTGTCGGAGAAATCGATTCCGTAACCGGTCCGTCTGAAACAGCAATATTCGCTTTGTGGCGATTCACAGTATCCTTCGATCCCTCCATCGAATTCCCCCGTCTCTGGTTGTTGTCTGGTGGAGATGACGTATTCGTCGCCGGAGAAATATTGGTATTCTTCTGAGTATGTTGAGGTTTGACATGAACTTGAGAAGCAGCCTGACGCTGTCGAACATCAATATCGATTTCCAGGATGGCATCAGCGAGCATGAAGAAGTCGAACATTCCATCCGGATTGCCTTCCCATGACCTTCTCACTTCCTCCCTGAGAACATTATATGCGCGGTGATCCAGAATCCCGTCCATAAACCTCTGAATTTTCTCGTACTGAGTAAAGTCCCAAGGTGTCGTCGACAATTGGTTTACTGCAATACGCCAGGATTGAACGTATGCTGGAATCGCATTCGCTGCACAATTTAGGCGAAGGACCGAGTCTTTAATCCGTTGGGCAGATGCCGCACTTCCCACACTAAAACGACGTCTCAGAAAGTCCAACAGGTCACGGGAAGTTCGAGTCGGAAAATTGTAAGGTCCACTCCGAGCAGGCGGCAAGGAATTGAATATATCTGCCGACAGTCGCCCGGATATAACGTAAGAACAGACATTGTCATTTCTCCAGAAATCCTCATAAGCCTTCAGTTCCAGTCGAGTCTGATGCGGTGGATATGGTGGTGGCAGAGCAAGGCGACAAGTTGGATCATATGGTGCACCAGGTGGAGGAATGGGACAAACATGTCCGTTAAGTCCTAAATGATCAATGAGCGCCAGGACAGGATTGATCCATGTTCCCCAGTCTGCTGCAGAGTTGAAACGAGGTATAGTAGTGAGCGACGGTAATTTGGAGTTGGTAGGCGTGGAATTCGGAGGTGTGTGATGAATAGCGTGTTGTATATAATGAGGTTGAGGATGAAATCCCACATTAGCCGGCGGTTGTACAAGTGGCTCGCCATAAGGAACTTCTCGTTGTACATCTGCCATATCGCGCGGTAGTGGAACCTCCTCGACAATAGGATGAGGCTGATAAGGTGGAATTGGTTGGTGAGGTGGAATAACGTTATGGACGGGATGAAATGGAGTATGCGGTGCAGGAAAAACTGGATTTGGACGATGTGGTATAGGTTGAACAATTTGGGGAGAATGAGGAACCGGTGGAGGTGTCATGTGTAAAAACACCAAAGGGGGCCTAGAAAGCTGAACCGGCGTGATATGACCCGGTGTAGGGGGAGTGAATGATTGACGAAAAACTGAAGGTGGTCGAGAGTAGACGAACGGAACAGGAGAAGGTAGGGTCAAAGGAGAATTACGAGCTCTATTGTGATGTAAATCATGTGGTAATGGTACAGATATAGGCATAGCCTGTGGAATTGGAGAATTATGGTGTAATGGAGAAGCGGGAACCGGAATTGATGCATATAACTGGTCATTATGGGGTGTATGCGGAATGGAAGGTGCTGGCTTCGGTGTAGCAGAGTTGCGAGTCAAATAACTATTGCGTAAAGTCGAAACAGGACAAGGAATAAAAGATCGAAAGGAATCAGAAGTTGTATGCGTATCAGAAGCTAAAACATTTGAAGACCCAGACGGAAAGGATTGCATATGAGGAGGTAATGCACGAGAAAACCCAGATTGAGAAGAAGAGCCCATTGGAGCGATCCATGGAACCGGACGTGAAGACGACGCGCCAGCTTGTTGTGTATGACGACGATGTTGAAAAGGATCAGTCATGATGACAGTCCAGATAAAAGAGAGGTGCCTCCAGCTGTACAGAAGATACTAGCTATTCTCAAAAGAGAAGGCCCATAACCTGTTGTGCTAGATCCCACAGCTAGTTAACGAAAACGAAAAACCTCAGTGTCCGTCAAGATGAAGGAGAACAACTCTATTATTTTACCTAGTTAACGAAAACGAAACTGTATTGTACGGAACAAGTTTAGTAAGAAATAAGAAGTAAGAAAACAAAGTACTCACAACCTCAGTGTCCGTCAAGATGAAGGAGAACAACTGAGGTTGTGTAATGCGTCAATCTGAAACTAAGTCTATGATCATGTGACCACTATGCAGCTGACCTTCCTTTCCAGCATAACATCTCTCTGTCGCAACTGAGCCCTAAAACGCCTCAACTGTCTGGGAAGCTCCAGTGGTAAGTTAGAATCTCCATGTTTTAGGCATAACCTCTCTAATTTCTTGCACAGAGCAATGGTATCTGCGCGTGAGATATCATCATCGGAATCACATTCTTCTTCCTCGGAGTCGTCAATTTCTATTGAATTTGCATCGCGTGAAGTTCTTTTCATCTCCTGTAGCACTTGAGAGATGATCATAGCCTCTAGATCTCCACAATCATCTGCATTTTGTGAGTCCGGATCTTCATGCTCGGCTTCTGGATCAACCAACTCTTCGAGGCTCAAAGGCTCGCCAAATACCCGATTTTTTTTTGCAAGCTCATTAACGGAGTTCATCAAATTCTCTTCGGTAGCTTTAAGCTGTGCGGTCAAAGCAATGCGTTGTGGAGGAAGCTTAATTGTGAGTTTTGGATGCTGAGCACCTTCTGCAAGAGATCTGATCGAAGCTTGGGCCATTTCTTTATCACTTTCAGCATCCATAACAGCTTTGAGAGCTGGTCTCCAGTCACGATCATTGTATTTATCTCCCAAGTGGTTTTGAAGGTGGTTTTCGGCTGCTGGTAAAGTCATATCAGACACAGCAAATTCTCGAAGAATATCCCAAGCTCCAGGATCTGTGCGTATCGGTAAAGGTGCTGTTTATTGCTTCCTATAATAAGGTCAGTAAATGCATCATAAATGTCAGTTTATTCTTACTCAGGTTGTATTTTAGTGTGTTTCCAACAATGTCGGATTGTTTCAGCAGTAATCACATTCCATGCCTCTGTTGCCATCATCATACTCTCCAGTAAATTGATTTTATAAATGTCTCTTTCATCTGTACTGTCCAAATCAAGGGCATGCATGCAAAATGCATGCCAATAATGTGCTTTGACACATCTAATGATTCTGGCATCAAGTGGTTGGATAAAAGATGTCAAGTTGGGCTCCAAATATTCAATGCGGATGTTTCGGGGATTGTATTCAATATAATGCCCAGAAAAATTGTCAATGATGAGACAAATGAAACGATTTTCACTGCGCATCTTGAGATCCATCATCTTAATCCATCTAATTCAGCAGATCAGCTCATTGTATACTTGTAATATTGACAGTATGATATCTTACTCTTCGAAAAGCTCAGATGTCATCCAAGCTTTTTTATTGTTACGATAATAAAAGCCACGTTCAGCTGGGCCCTGCTTTTTTAAAACACCGAGGCTTTTGAGCTTTTCCGATAAACATTGCTGGCATCTTTTCGCTCCCATCTGCATTGCAAGCAAAGGAGATGGTGACTCTAAATTTTTCCTTTTTTTTCCCACTCATCTGTTTAGTGGCTAATCCTCAATCGGGTGGTGCACTATAAATTTATTAGCATCAGGACAACAAACCAATGTGTTATATTACTTACAAGGGAAAGAAAGATGTTTCATCTTTATTCCATCGATCTTGTAATGCATAGGCTGCCAATATTCCTTGGAGTCGCTCTCTTTCCTTTTCAACTGCCTCAAGATCAACTGATCCTGCCTCACCATGTCGACGGCACTCTTTGATTTTGTAGGTTTTGCAAAATGATGCAATCCATCCATCACCTGGAAGACGCTCATTCTCAGGAACTTGAAGCTCCTCTTCAAACCGTGCCCTCTTCACCATTAGCATAGGTCCATTGATTGTCTCTCCCTTTGCCTCCATCTGCTTTACCCAGAGAAACAGAGCCCATTCAACATCAGGCCTAGTAACAACTCGAGGATGCTTGGAAGAAAGTGCATTTGGATTGTCATGTGCACGAGCTTCGAGTGACTCGCGCTGCTTGACTTTTCGTGACAAAGTTGATTGTGTAAAAATTAGAGCATCTTTCTTCTTTGACTTGAAATGGCCTACAACCTGACTTTGTGAAAGATTGGGATGCTGATCGATGTATGCAAAGACTGTCAGCCAATTGTGGAGTGTCAGGTTCTCACGTTTGGTGCTTTGCAGAGCCTTTGCAGATGTTCTGGGTGCATCCTTGACATTGATCTTCTTTGGCTGCTGTCTAGCATAAGGTGCAGGTCTATCATGAGGCTTTTGACAAGATGATGAAGGCATAATGCAAGTACAATCAATAAGAAAATGATGCTTTTTTGCTTTCAACCCCCTGTTGCTGAGTATAAATTATGCGAAAATTGTTCTTACAGCCCAGTCTCATAATGCATATCTGGGTCAGCAGGCCTATGCATTATGCATTATGCATTAAATAGCTCATTTAGGTGGGTCCCACAGTGGTTCCATGCCATTTGCTATGCAATATCAGAATTATGCATTATGACGACATGCATTATGAGCCAGTCAATTGTATTTCTGAGTCCGAGAGGTTTTCGAGTCGGCCCCTTCGCTGATGGGGAGAAAGAGCTGAACTCAAGCTAACTACGAGGGACTAGTGTAGGGTTAGGAAACTGAGTAGTGGTAAGTAGAAGAGTAGAGTGAATGTAATGAATAGGGACGGTGGGTGGGGATGAAAACACGTGACGCAATGAGATCAGCGAAGAGCGCTGCGAGTGCAGTGAGATGACGTTTGAATCATAAGTTTTATATGTACCTGTGAGCACAGTGTGAGACGACGTTGTCGTCGTGACTAGCGCTCGCAGTAATATACTGGTTAGAACAATGGAGTGATGTGCGAAAGGGAGAATGTGATGAAAGAGAAAGAGATGTGACAAGGAAATGTGATGATCTAATCTTTGGCCCGAATTAACAATGGGCAACCCCCACTCACTTGCCTGAACCATCATACATAGCTGACTTGGCATTAGCGAGCGTGAAAACAATGATCAGTCATATGCTTGTTGCAAAAGTCAGGCTATGGTTTGTAGAAATCATCAGTAGAGCCCAAAAAATTATTGAATCAACTTACAGACAAGGAGAAAGCATCAAACAGATCAACCATTGTTGATTGATCAAAAATGACATGTGCAAAATCCTCTTGCATACTCTGTGATTAATGAGAGGGAGATTTGAACTCCTGCAGCCAAAGACACCAGAAAAACTCGAGATGTAATCATCAACCTCTGCTGCAGGCTACTAAGGTTCAGGCTGGTGATAGCACAATCTGGATCGCTACGAGTAGCGATCCACGTGTATATATTTCCTATGTTGTGGATGTCATGGCATCGTGGGCGAGATGCTGAGTGCTACACTATAATACATGGGAAAAGGAGCTGAAGTGAAGTGTAAAGTACAGAAATGAAAGATAAATGGTTGTATCAATATTGGGGAGGGGTGGGTGGGTGTGCGAAAGAAATACTAGTACAAGATGAAATCTGAAAATGAAATTGGAAGTGAGAGCCCTTGTCATGACAATGACTGTCTGGGCTTACTATAGATATTCAAACTCTTGTGGTGGCAACAGCCTCCGATGTAATATTGAGTCTGAATAACCTAAGGTGAGGAATGAGAGCCACTCATCGTGGAGTACTCAGCTTGTCTCACCGTGCAGAGTAAAATAAAGAGAAATTTAATGCAAAAATAAATAAAGTATAAACGAGGGGCTTTTTAGCTGAGCTGCGGTGAGAGAGCGTCTGGGTGCTCACCTGTGCTAAGGCGGCTAATGTGAGGACAACACGTAAGAACGTGAGACACCGGACCATACTGTCCTCAGCACAGCATCTGCCAAACTTTGGCACTATGCTGCTGACAGCCCAAAGTCCACACGTGGGGAATCACAGGTGGTGACAACATATACGTGCAGAGGTCTTTGAAAAAGCTCCTTACCCTTGGAACCCGCTTTTACGTCAACCTTGGTCTGGTGCCTTAAACTCTTCAGCCATCTCACCGTATTTACCATGTTTGATAGCATCCTCATCAATGACTGTCAGGATCGGACTTATAAAAATAAGTTAAAACCAACCAGACACAAAGTTGTTGAGGAAATCGCCAACTGGCCTATAGACCATCATGATGTATGTCTCTGAATTCTGAAACATTCATTCTCTCAAGTCACTATGACTACACTGTCTCAGAATTATATACTTATATTTCACCTCCTAAAAGTACTTAAAATACAGTACTTACTATAGTTCGAATTGCCTTTGCATTTGAACTATAGGTAGAATTTAAACTCATGTATTATTATCATCTAATAAATGGCCTTTGCATCAAGGGATACCAAAATAAAAAATTACGCACACGATGTTATATTTTATACTTAAGACCCCTTCCCTCCCCTCCCTTACTTGCCTAATATAGTATATTATATAAGCATCAAATCTAAAAATATCACTGATCTCCTTTTTGCTGCCATTTGTGTGTCTTGCATACATGAAATCCAGCATTTTTGCGGCAAACATCATCACAGAATTATCCTAACAGGCACTCGTCAACACCAAATTGCACGACACACTTCTCTAACCAGTCACAGAGAGCCTCCACTCCAAGTCTTCCCCTCTGTATAAGTTTTGAGACATCGTTAATGGTCATGTTATATCCTATCGCATGGTTTATAGCTGCCTCCATCATCTCCCATGCAGACTCATGCTCGGTGACATCCCACACTGGTTCACATGCAAAACTAGCAAGCCAATCTTGCAGACCAGCTTCAGGTACAGTGAGAGGTAAATTGTGTGCAAGTTTATGGGCGTAATCAAGGTGACTAAAATTTACAGCATGTGGGATTGAGGGTGTCACAGATGGAATGCTAGAAGTGGTACTTGGAATGATTTGGGGGTGATCCGGGGATGTAAGGACAGTGGCTGATGAAAGAAAGGTTGATCTGAGTCGAGGAATGGATGTGGAATGTGCAGAACGTGACAGTGGTGTTGTGTGGGAATTCTTGGAGAAGAACAATGTAATTGACTTGTTTTGTGGAATTTTCTCATGACATTCGTGGGTTTTGCTTTCCATGTGTGATTGCCAGTTGTAGTTGCCCCCAAGGCCAATCTGCACGTTGACATTGCAGATATCACAATGACATGTACTTGATGTGTTGAATTCATGGGGCTGCGCATATCAATATCATCATAAACAAGACGTTTCTATATAACACACTGAGGGTTGAGTGAAATGTGAACTTACACCTCTGTCCTTCTTTTTCGCCATTTGATATCCAAAAGTCATTGGAGATAACCAGACACTTGCCGGCAACTAAAACAAATTGGTGTTTTATTAGTTCCAATCTTGTTCTAATCTGAGAAAAACACTTTTTATGTCATTTCACACAATTCTATATTGATTCTATGTTTGTTTTATGTCTAACCCAAGTCTAATCACATCATTTCAACCTCTCAAATCAACTTTTCAAAAAATATTTTTAATGTTTCCTTGACCCCCCCTTCCCCCCTACACCTTGTCTCGGCAATTCCCGGTCGATACCCCTTGCTTTGCATTCAAACTATAGTTGCTTGATAAATTGATTCTTCACATAATACAAAGGTCTTCTCCAGAAATATGCTGCGTCAGGTTATAGGCCTCAGTATTGGTGATCCAACTTTGGAAACCTTACAATTTGCAAAGTTTAATGGAACCAATTATTATATCTGGTCAGACAACATGAAAGCTTTACAAGCAAAGTCTTTATGGGGTGTTGTCTCTGGCCGAGATCTGTACCCTCCTGCACCCCCAACTGCTTGTCCTAGTCTCATGAAAACCACTTGCCTCATGGCAGATGCCCTTCCATATCTGTTAGGAAGGAAGGTCAAGAGTTAATGGACGTCTTACAATCCCAAGAATATACTCAATGGGAAAAGGCTAACAATAAACTTGGAGAAGCAGCCAATGCTGTTCCGGCATGGCATGTACTCGGATGAGGCACAGGCTGATCTGGTTTTGATGCCTAACAGGATGTTGCCATTGATTGGAATATTTGTGTGGCCATGGAATACAACTACAAAACTATATCTACTGTTGCAATCTAGCAATATAATCACCATGAGTAAATCTCAGGGTCAAAGTCAGGGCCAATCTCCTTACCCAAACAACATATATATATGATACAAAATGGTTCAAACACCTCAGTTGTTGTTGCAATAAGACTGAGAGTGAGTCAACTATGGTAATACACAATATGCCAATCATTAGTTAATGGACTTATAGATAAGAACTTATTATTGTGTCTTCTTTATCTATAGGTGTAACATTCAACACCTACTGTGATAATAGACTCATTTTTCAAGGTCACTCATGGAATGCAACAGCATCACATATTTAAAAGTTTGATCTAAGAAAATATACAGCTGAAAACATGTGACCTAAAACATGTGCCTGTGTTGCTGATTGGTATGCTAAATAAAGAATCACCTACAAGTGTCTAGACATATGCCAAGTCTTGATTTATCTTTGATTTGAGCAATGATAGCACCTAAATGAGATAAGGATTTGTTCATATATTCTCTGGCATTCTACATTCACTTTGGATAGTATTTGTGAAAACTTGACACCACCTAGACTTGGACTCTTGGTCTGCTCACCAAGGGTCTTCTCATGTCCCAAGTACCAGATCTCATCAAGATGGTGTTCATTCAACATTATGCCTTACCCAAGTGACAATACAAAACTGCTTATAGTCATGCCACACATAGTTCACTTTTATGGAGTGCCCTTCAGATGTGTCTAAGAAGTACATGAAGCAATATACCATATGTGCAGGTTTGTAGACCATTTATGTTTGCATAGCTCTGTTGAGATTTCCATGACAGGGTTTGGAGTTCATGCATGAACATGATGTCTAACATAGATACTCAGATTATTGAGATCCTGTGTTGAATGATATAGATACAGGGTCAACCATAAGTGACCCAACAGACTGTTAATTTAATCTACATCCCTGCACAGACAAATAATGACTTGTATACAGATGTACATATACATGCACACCCTCAGTTGAATATACACAAACTGAGAGTAAACATTCATACTTACATATGAAGGACACAAAACTTACACTATCTTAGAATATACTCACATTGTGCATTCTATAAGTATGGCCTGACTCGGTCATTCCTAATGTTGGGACTTTCGGAGTTGGAGTGCAACTGGCATATGACACAATAGATGTGAAAAGTCTCTGGAACTACTTGCAGACTAGACATGAGGGTGCAAGGCTGGTCCAGCAAGTTCAATTGCTCCAAGCCTTGACAACAAAGTGCATGCCAATAGAAATATTGACAAAAACAATCAACAGAATTTATGAGAAGGTTGACTGAGCATTCGATGTTGAAATGGTCATGAAGGAACTCTTGAAGTCTATTGCAGCCTTATCCTCTCTCTCAGATAACACATTGTGTATGAGCACAAGATTAATCATCTTGTGTGACCTAGCAGCTGCAATGTCACTGGTACTCTATAGGCCAGAAGAGATCTGTTGTTTTCTCAAAAATGAAGAGACATTATATGCAGTAGACAAGGCTGTATCAGATTTCACACCAACTGCCCTTGTGGTGCAATCATCAAATTGTAGGAATGACTTGACATGCAATGGTTGCAAATTATGAGACCACACAGTGTATACTGGCCATACACTCCCATGGTATATTCTGGAGGGTGGAAAAATGGCTGGTAGAATGCTTGAGGCAACCAAAGTATAAGTCAAAGAGGAAGAATAAGGACCACAAGAAGGTGACAGCAAACTCACTATCATACTGTCTAGTGGTTCTACCTTTACAGTGGAAAGCGATTCTGATGTCCTGGTGGCCTATCTTAGTAATCAAGCAGGTAACAATGGAGGGTCTTGTAAGGGTGACCTCTGGGGGAACTAATCTGGCAGAGGAAAATTCAAAGAGAATAAGTTTAAGAATCTCTCTGCTGTGGCATGGCACATCAGCATGGAGGACAGAGGCATAAAAACCACTGTACAGTACCTATATGGGGCAGGGGCACAGGAGCATTCTGAAGATCTCTGACAAAGGCACAGGAGTGTCCTGGAGATCTCTGGAGACTGCTGGAGAACTCTGAGGTGCCAAAAAAGAAGGTCTCCTGACAGGTCTGGACCAAGTTTGTAGGACTTGCATCAGATACCATTCTGGGTGCACAAATTCTTGTGGAGACTGAAAGCCTTGAGATTGATTTGTGGGTTATGCTGGAGAAGGAGCCACAAATAAGCATAGACTGGAAGAAATCCTGTTCTACTTGGATTCTAGTGCAACAACCCAGATCCATCTGACTTTGTATCTTTAAGAACAATACCCCACAGGACAATCTATGGTGTAGGTGGATCAACCATTGAAGCTATGGCAATAGGACAAATACGACTTCAAGTCACAAAACCTACTTACCTCATACTTGATGATGCACTATTTGTACCTAATGCCAACATTTGTCTCCTCTCAGTCAGCTCAATTGCAAAACAGGCTGGAGTCTCCACAACATTTGATGAAACATGCACTATGCTCTTCAAAATGGAAACAAAAGAATTTGTTGCCAACAGAACTCTACTTCCAACAAAGAATCTATATGCACTTGACATTCATAATGTGTCATGAACATAGTGGATAATTATACAAATGAGCCATGGTCTATTCCAATGCAATTTAAGAGTGATATGTTCAATGAGTTCCAAGCTTGAATACTTGCAAGACAAAAACAGGCTTGAAGATCAGCATACTGCATTCAGAAAATGACTCAGAAATCATTGTGAAAGAAAATAAACTCTGGTTTTGAAGTCAAGGCATGATTACACAACATGGTACAGTCTATACATCAGCTCACATGAGATGAGTTGAGCAGATGCACTGTACTCTAATGGAGAAAGCAATTGCAATGAGGTTGTCAGCAAAATGCCTAGCATTTCTCTGGGATGAATTTTACTTAACTGCAGCACATTTACATAGAATGACCAAGACTTCAGCTGTGTGTGACATAACTCCTGACACAGAGTAGGGCATACATTGATTATGTGTTCTACATTCTAGAGGACCATCATTTGTGTCGTGGTAGACAGAGTTTGCTGTATTGTAGCAGATGGACTACATTGTAGAAAAAAGCAGTAGAAAAGCCACAAAGCAGTGTAAAAGTGGCAGAAAAAGTAGCCAGAAAAGCCACAAAAGAGCAGTAGACAAGCAGCAGAAAAAAGCCAGAAAAAAGCAGCAGAAAAGTGGCAGAAAAGCAGCAGAAAAAGCTGCAAAAGAGCAGTGGAAAAGCCACAGAAAGCAGTCAGAAAAGCAGCAGAAAAGAGGGCTGAAAAGGCTGAAAAAAGTGGCCAGAAAAGCTTTCAGAAAAGCTGAAAAAGAGCAGTGGAAAAGTGGTGAAAAAGCAGTGAAAAAGTGGCAGAAAAGTAGCAAACAAGACTAGCAAAGTCTGCTGGCAACATAGAAAACCACACATTGTGTGGTTTCCATAGTAAAGTGGCCATTGCTAAAATGTAGTCCATCTGCTACAATACAGCGGACTCCACTGACTTTGTCTACTATGGCACAAATGATGGTTCTTTAGAATGTAGGACACCATACATACCTATATGTCACAACCCACCAGCCCCACACCAGCTCCGGACCTCAAATCACCACCCACCCCAGAGGCCCCGGAGCACAGTCCCTCAACCAGCCCCATGACCCTGGACTGACTACCCACAGATGATCTTGTGATGTGGCCATCACAGATGCCACTGTCATTCCCCTGTCAATCATCTTGGCTATCATTCCCATCATCCTGGACATCACCAAACTCCCCCCCAGGAAGTCACGCAATTCCCTCCAGACATCACTAAGCCCTCCCAGATCTTGCTGAGCATCATACCATCATCTGCATCACCCAGCAATCACACCACACCTTGGCCATCACCCACATTACCCACATATCATTCACCCCTGAAACCCCTGATGCCACCCTAGCCTGTTTGGTACCGAGACCTGCCACTCTATGAGCTTGAACTGACACCTGCCAGCACGTATAGAGTCCTGGGGAGCTGCCTATACACTTGGAAATCATGTGGTGACCCTTAAGCATGCCCACACTTGTATTTAAGAGGTAGAATGAGGACCTAGTCAGTAGTCTTGAGATTGCATTACCCGTACCAGCTGTTCAGTATTTCTCATATTTCCAATCTTATTACCTGTGTTCGTCTCGTGATCTTATAAACTTCTACTTCAATTCTTGTCTCGTCTCACCTTGTCTCGCCTCAACTCATCTTGTTCATCTTGTGTTCCCATTTTCTGGTTTTCTTTTTCAACTTGTAACTTCTTCCATCATGTTCTTTTAACCCTCCATTCCACTCCGATCTCAGTTTCTCTCTAATCTCATGTCCCGGTTCCCTTCCCTTCATGCTTAAGTCTACCTATTGATTTTCTCTCACTTTCTGCCTCAACTCGTCACAAACTCATCTCGTCCCTAGTTTCTCAGTTATCCTCTCTGAACCCCAAACTCACCCTGGAGCTTGCCAGAACTTTCCTAACCTGCACCTGTCTCATGGTTCACCCTGGAGATCCATTGAATGCACGTGTCCACTCCAGAGTTACACATTCACACCCTGGAGCTTACATAGGTCCCAGATCTATACATCAGAGTCATCACGCCTCCCCATAAGGGCCTTGCTCAAGCGGTTGAGCCCCCACGGTCAGCAGAACCTGACACTATGTCTGTATGTGCCTGACAAACTTTGGTATGGCCAAAAACCAAACTATTCATATATCTGCAGAATTGGTTGTCATTTCTTTGTCTTAATTATTGGCAAACAGAATCCAAAGATATACAAGAGATCAATTGAATGCATGCTTATAGGGTATGACCCCAAGGCTAAATACAGTGTTACGATAGAGCAATAAAAAGAGTATACAGCACTTACCATGTTCAATTTGTCAAACACTAAAATGAGAGCCCCATCAATAGCCCCATTGTTCCAACAATTCAAATCAAAGGCCCTACAGACACAGCAATGATTGAGAGCATAATTTGGAAAGCAAGGGACCAACCCTTTGTAGCAGCTAATGATGATGATACACTAACAATTCCTCTGCCAGCCCAGGAGCTAGACAAACTTATCGACCCAGTATCTTACAATGATGATGGACAGGCAGCTGAAGATGAACCTGTGAAACCTCAAGCACAGTTACAACAGTCAACCAGCTAATCTCTACAATGAAGAGCTGTCATAACCCACCAGAAACAGCCATGCAGCAAGCAGTAAGACAATGCACAATCAATTAACTTCATCAGAACATACCAGAAGGACCTCAACCTCATGCAGATAACCCAAACCTCAATCGCATCCTAGCAGCTGTAAGTGGACTTGAGGATGTTCCATTGATTGATGAAAGTGACATTGATCCTAAAATATCAAAGACATGGAAGAAGGCAAAAGATAGCCTAGATGCAGAGAGGTGGAAAAAAGCATATGAAGATGAGCTGAACTCACTAAGATAAATGGGTGTCTACCACCTAATACCAAGGGAAAAAGTACCAGCAGATCATAGGATCCATTATGGTTGACTAGTCTTTGCTCTCAAGCATGATGAGAAGGGACATGTTGTATAATTTGAAGTTCAACACATATTACAAAGTTTTAATCAAATATATGGGAAAGACTAGACAAAAACCAGCTCACCTACAGCACATACAAAATTATGGTGCATCTTGCTCCATATAGCAGCCTTGAAGAGATGCAGTGCAATGCAGGTCAATGTCAAAACAGTATTTCTATACAGTATTCTATCAGAGGAGGAGATGATTTATATGAAACAACTGCCAGATTTTGAAGAAACAAGAAAGGAAGACCATGTATGCCAACTGAAGAGAGGTTTGTAAAGAATGAAACAGGCTAGAAGAATATGGAATCAGACTATGAATGAAAACATGGTAGAAAAATGGGGGTTTTACAAGATTGGCATGTGAATCTAGTATTTATTGCCATGGAACAGTTATTGCAGCTGTGCATATCAATGACTTTCTGTCCAGTGAAAGTACAAAGGAAGCCAACAGTCACTTCAAGTCACAGTTGGAAGCTGGATGAAATAGATACAGGGTCAATCGTAAGTGACCCAACAGACCATTAATTTAATCTACATCACTGCACAGACAATAATGACTAGGGTATATGTAGTCACATCAGGAATATTTGCATTGCCACATTTACTGTGCTGATTTATAAAGGACGCTCATGAAGAGTACGACAAGTAGCGGACTTTGCCGCCAGAGGGCACCCGTGTGTTATTCAATACACATAACTATTCACAGGTTGACCAGGGTAATTGAGCAGATAGATATCACATGATGCTGTCGTCGCTGGTACCACGTGACAAATCTGGCGATCAGATGACTGATTATGTTGATTGGTTGACATTCTCCCTTGAGCTTGACATATTCTAGAGCCTCCAATTTTGTTTAGTCTTTTTGGAATGGCATGGGCAGATGCAGTCTATTTGGCCAGACCCCTACCAACTGATATTAATACAATCCGGAATTGAGATCACTTTTTTGTCAAGTAGCAATCATCTCTTCGTCATCAACAGCACTGCCCTTGCAAAGTACATACCCCTTAAAAATATCATCTGAGTTTATCCTGACCTCATCCATGCACCAGATCAATACGTGAAGCCGCTGCAAACCTTATCAAGAATTTTCAGGCAACGTGTCCTTGCTTCCAGCCTACGCTCACCATCGTGCAGGCAGGCGAGCGTCCCGATTCCTCTACATATGTTCAAATAAAGGCAAAGGCCACCGAAGAGATCGGCATCAAGTTCAAACACATCTTGGTCATGGCCGAAACCAGTGCTGACCAAATCATAGGGATTGTCGGAAAAGTCAATGACAATGCACAGATCAGCGGTATCCATTCAACTTCCTCTAGGCGAGCATGTCACTCCCGAAAACGAACGCCGCGTGACTGAAGCCGTCAGCCCAGAAAAGGACGTCGATGGGTATGCTTCTGCCCGCCGGTCATCTAGATATGTCACTCTCATTGGCCACGCATACAACATTTGAGCTTTCTCTCAAGCAAGAAGTCAGATGAAGCCGCCATTGGTTGTGGCATAGACAGGAACGCATGCGTAGACGCAAGAATAGTGAACATTGTGATTCTTACAAGACTCAATTGCACCGAATTAACTAGACGACCTTCAAATCCATGTTGACATCCAGGCTTCATATGGTCTTCTTCAATTCATCCCGGTCATTTAATCTTTGAGATTAGAGCTTTGAAATTTACTATTGCATCAAGGCATCATACGTTCACACTTGTGTCAGCCTACTCGTCCGACAGACACTCAAGCTAGCAACCTTGGACGACTTGTCACCAGTCTGTTCGCTATGCGTCCGAACCAGCATGATCTGGACCGGCATGTGCCACGGAGATTACCTCGTGCACTCGAGGTGAGATTTGCCTGATGGTTGTCTTATACTGAGAACTAGGCGCTTCTGGATGAAGTGTCTGGTCGACCAAATGCTGACTTTAGCCTGTTGTTGAAAGACCTAATGCCTGAATTTGCCAAATGGTTCAATCGTCCACGTGTCCTTGACCTGTTCATCAGTTGGTTTGATGAAGCACCCCCTACGACGTCATTTGGTCTCCTAGCACTGATGCAACTGCACACTGCACATGCATTGATGGGCCTTTCTGTCGCAATTCAATGCACAAAGGAGCAGCGTCACTTAACTCCGAGAAACGATTCTTTCCCGATGGAACACGTCAAGGGGCTGAAGACGTCAAACCAATGCATGCGAGCATGCGTGGCGGGCCTGAGTGGACAAAGTGTTTGTGTTTGATTTTGGAGATTCATCACCAGATCTGTATGCAGACACCAGTCTTCTATGGATCCCTCCCAACAAACACCGTCATATCCAGTATATGCGATGCCATCAGCTATGGTTACCAGGACCAAGAGGAACAGTGAGGATTGGTATCAATGACACTGAGGTTGATATGAGGATATATCGAACTTGAGTGATGTCCGTAAAGGTTCCAATTCGCGTGCGGCTACAACCGGATCTCAGACCCACTTCTTGAGGGCTTTAATCAGAATTGACTGTTCAGAGACTGGTGATACCTGAGCCGACAGAAGATGGAGAGGTTCTATTTCAACCAGACAGAAGACAGTTGTCCTGTGACCAATTGGAATGTGAAAGAACGTAAAACCATGAAATACAATTGAGACAAGAGGATTTCTTGGTGTGTTCTTGTATGTTACTCAATGACGGAACAAGCAGCAGTCACCCTCGAGTAACAGCCGTTATCTCTTGTCTGTGTGCCAAGCCGAGTAGAGGATTGCTTGAGGTGCGGTTGCATAACTGAGAGCAAGTCCAATCCTATATTACATACAATGTTACACGTTGGACAGTGACGCACGCGCCTTAGCTGTAATACAGAAGAGATAGAGTGCATTTCGCAGTGAAGCTTGAAGTCTGGAGACAAATTCCCACTGACAACGAAGCCAGGTTCTTTTGCTGGAAAAAGCAGCGACTTCCGAATACAAATCATGACGAGTACAGCCCAGTCTGAGAAGCGTCGCTCGCATTTTGTACTACGACTATGGGAGGACCAGAGTGACTGAGAGATGCGCCATAGAGTCACGAGCAACTAAAGAGCCAAGCTTGAAGCTTGAAAAATGAAGAACTACAAATTTTTAATTGTTCCGAGATGTAGTCTAGAGGTTTTTCGACTCTGGCTGTTCCACGACTCGCTTTCAGTACTCGATTGGCCAGAGAGGTCCCTCAACAGAGATTTCATAGAGTTGAAAACAATGGCACAAACAAGCTCAGTCAACGGATTTACAGCAAGAACACATCAAACTCAAGACATTTTAATTATTGACACGGAATTAATAAGCATGTCCACGAACAGGCTCAGGCCGATACCTACCATACAACCAAATCCATCAAAAAAACCCGCTTTCCAAAGAAAGACAGAACTCAACACTTACGGCTCTGCAAGATACTTTACCTCCTCCTTGCTCAACTCAATACCCGTTGTAATGGCCTGTTTAGGCCACTCGGCCGAATTCACCCAACAATGGGACTAGTCACCATCGTTTGAACCCATGCAAGCGCAATCTGAGCCTGTTTCACGCCCTTCTTTTCCGTGACTTGACGATGGAATTCGTAAACGTCTGGCTAGAGGAGGCGTCTGACTAGTAGACGCTTGATCAGTCGGTTCCAACCCTTCTTCCATCCTTTCTGATCAATTACTCTTCCTGCGTAAGACGACCCAACAACTATTTCACACCCCCTGTCTCGGTCACCAGAGTGTCAAGATATTTGCGGATGGTAACGAAAAGTCCTTTGTCCATTCACATGACATATTTAATGCTCATGAATCCTTATAGGTGCACTAAGGACAGGTGTTGCCGCTGTTCGTCTAGACTTCCTTTGTCGTGGTTTGTCACTAAATAGGAGTCTTTTTAGTTGTATGAACCGTATGCGGACAACCCATCAACAACCGGTTTCATGCGCCTCGATTCTGACATTCTTTTTGATTTTATTCCCAAATTCCTTCAGGATGGATGGCAAGTGGCGAGTCATGTAGATCGGGTTCTGTATGAGAATTTGCCAGAATGTACATGCGATTGGTGACCGTGCCAATAGAATCGTTTTGGATGCATTTGAAGCTTCATTGGAAGGTCCCAACGTCACCCGCCTTGAACATGCTCAGATCATGAAAATTGAAGATATGAAGCGCCTCGGCCGGCTTGGTGGTGGGTCTCGTTCTATTCAACCAGCAACGACGAAAATTTGGGACCATTCGAGCCTCTGCCAGAGAAGTGGGATGGTTGATTAAAGTAGTGTCTACTTTGCTGACTTGTCACACAATACCTACAGTTGTCGAAACCACGCAGAGGTCAGCTATGATGCACAGACGGTATTTACTTAGTAGTGAGGATCTTCAAAGGCATACGGTTGGCGACGACGTACGCGACAATCTTCAGACCCTCGAGGTGAGTACATCAAGGTTGAGTGAACTTTGATTCTCGTTGACGCCAAGACCAACGAAGACATTCTCCAGAACGACATATTATGAAACATCAATGATCACTCCGAGGGAAAAAACAGTGAGTTACCGTGCTGAGATCACTATGCCCAAGGATAGCAACATTCACACAAAGGTGAATCTGATCAAGAATTATAAACCAGTTGCAGAAATTAGGACGTGCTTAAAGGTTGCCCCCAGCACTACAGTACGGTCAGAGAAAGTTGTACCATCGCGTCATACATAGGTTGAATATCACACCTGGATTCACGAGATTAGCGGGCGCGCTACAAGAAAAAGAGCAAGAGACATACCTCCGTAGAACGTCAACGTGCTGTCCGTACATACTGGAGGGTGCATCGCAGATACATAGAGACGGAAGTGTATGCTCGAAGGAACGAGGCCATGGAAAACCAATTCTAGATTGGATGACAAAACCACGTCAAGGTCGTGACAATAGGCATATGTCTGCGACGAAAACATACTAAATACCAAAGAACATGGCCGATGAAGAAGAGCGAGTGCTGTGGAGAATCTGGGCACGCACAAACAGAATAATGGATTCTGAGGGGAACCCTGAGATTACGTCCACGACAGGAACGGGCAGTAGCCACGATGACGGATGCGGATAGAGTTCACATATTGTAAGTCGAAACATGTCATAGGTCGGAGGGCCATGAATGAGCATCGAGTCCGATAAATATGACTGACTTGGACCGGACGTGAAGTGCGCATCCTGAGAACGACAGTTCTTTGCATGGATGGCCGTGCTAGCCATCCTAGAGACAATGTTCATGATTGAGTTGGCACGCGTTGTGTGTAATGCGACGCTTGGCGACTTGCTGAGGCGCTTCAAAGGACAGTTGTCATGCCAAAGCCAGTAAATGGCGGACCCCATTCTTAGCACGCAATCTTACGAAAACCAACACCTCACAGTCGAATGTAATAATAACCAGTGCAGAAAAATTTTCATTACCTGGATTATTGAGAAAACAGCTCAGGAGCAAAGGGGAAAGAACAAGATGAACGACATAACCTCCGCTCTTGGACAATACCCTCCGCTCTCCTTGCCATCCTACTCGTCGTCGTCATCATTCCCACAAACTGAAGCCACGCTGCCAACAGCGACCAACGACGGATACGCCGGATCCACAAAGACACAGCGCTGCTCGCGTCCCGATATAAATACATCAACGGCGGGCTGCGCATTCGATGGAGTCGTGGAGGCGAGCTGCTGATCAGAGGAGCGCGCGGGCATAGGCGGCTGCGGTAGCGGGGATGAGCATGGGAGTGGGCGGGGGCGTGGTAGTGGAGGGGAGGACGGCGTCGACACGGAGGAAATGGCGCTCATGGAGGTCGAGGTCTTTGTGTTGGATGATACAGGGAAGAGTTCTGCGTGGAGGACCGCGACGTAACATGCCCGAGACCATGGAGTGGACAACGGCGTTGGACATGGAGGTCGAGGATTTTGTTTTGGATGATGATATAGGGAGGAGCTCCGCGCGGAACGCACCCGGGACCATGTGATGCATGAGGGTGTTGCTCGCTTTTCCTGGGGCGAGGAGCATCGGTACAAGCCTGGTGAGCCGCAGGCAGAGTCGGCAATGCATCAAACAAAGAGGAAGGGGGGACGTACACCGCACACGGATGCCATCGACAACAATCCAGGAAGGAGTGATCTCGATTCTCTGCAGCGCATACAGGGCTCAGCGTGCGCCGGAGGACGAGCCACTAAATGGCAAGCGTCTCGAACGACTGAAGTTGAGGATATCTGGGCTGTCCGTCCATCCATGACGACCGTCTCCCATGCACACTTTTCGTCTGGTGGGGCATCAGAGGGAAGTAGGGGGGAAGCAAGAAGGACGTACCATATACGTCGAACTCTGCGCGCGCCGTTTGCAGGAGGGACAGGAAGATGGTGGGGAAGCACGGCTTGTCGGGATTGGAGTGAGGTGGCGACGGAAAGATGGCGGGGAAGCACGGCTTGTCGGGATTGGAGTGAGGTGGCGACGGAAAGATGGCGGGGAAGCACGGCTTGTCGGGATTGGAGTGAGGTGGCGACGGAAAGATGGCGGGGAAGCAAGGCTTGTCGGGATTGGAGTGAGGTGGCGACGGAAAGATGGCGGGGAGGCAAGGCTTGTCGGGATTGAGGTGAGGTGGCGACGGAAAGATGGCGGGGAGGCAAGGCTTGTCGGGATTGGAGTGAGGTGGCGACGGAAAGATGGCGGGGAAGCAAGGCTTGTCAGGATTGGAGTGAGGTGGCGACGGAAAGATGGCGGGGAGGCAAGGCTTGTCAGGATTGAGGTGAGGTGGCGACGGAAAGATGGCGGGGAAGCAAGGCTTGTCAGGATTGGGGTGAGGTGGCGACGGAAAGATGGCGGGGAGGCAAGGCTTGTCAGGATTGAGGTGAGGTGGCGACAGAAAGATGGCGGGGAGGCAAGGCTTGGGTTGGGTTGGTTACTCCTGAGCTGATGCTGACCTTGGCAAAGGGTCATCGGGACAAGTCTTAGTCAGCATATGAACACGATCCGTTCCTTTGACTCCGTCTCCGTCTTGGTCGCTGATGCCTTGACCACGTCGCGCCTTCAAACACTCAAGCATCATCACCGCCGTCTCCATCCTCACTCCCTCCTTTGCCCTTCCTCTCTCGACGGCATCAAGTACGGCCATGGCAGCGCTCTCAATCACAACAAGGTCGACGGTGCACACAGGTCCTCACTCTTTTCACAATCTCCCGCCCAACCTCCTCTCTCTCGCCGCGAGGGCGTCGCTGAAGCTGTCTCCAAGGAAGGAAAACCCTCCAAGTATGACATCTGTGTACCCCTCACTCGTCGACACTACCCGCGAACACCTCTTCTCGCCGACCGTGTGTCTTTGCCTATGACCATGGCCGTCATGGTAAATGCCGTCATGCCTCCCCATCCTCAATCACTCACAACATTCTTCCAGACCTCAACATTGTTGCCGCGTACGCCAGAAATACAGGCCGCATTGAAGCCTTATACCTATGAGGTTGCCGGTAAGTACCCTCAGCCCTTGTACTTTTTACATCCCTGATCCCCTCTGCAGCATCACACCAAGGATCTATATCCGCTGAACATGGAATCGCTGCCATGGAAACGCATGCTCTTCTCTACTCCAAGAGCGATGTCAGCATCAAGGATCTTTTCGCTCCCAATGAACAAGCGAGGACCAACAAGAACGACATTTCTTGCCATACACCTACTCGAAGCGTGCAAGATTGCGGGAATCCTCTTGAAGCAGATATTCCTGCCAACGATCCCCATACACATCCACAACAGCATCGCAAACGTCAACGCCCGCGCCGCGCTGCGCTAACGTATCATATATTGTGCTTCCCTACTCTATGCATCTGCGGTGTATGTTACTCGTGATGCTCTGCGGCGGCGACCCCCACGCGTCGATGCAGTCTGCGCGTGTCATCCTGGCGGACCCACACACCGAGGCGTTTGCGCTTCTCGTCAAGGAATAAGGCGTGCCCAGAAAACTCATAGATGGGTGAAAAGTCGGCGGTTGCGTATACCCCCTCTCGTGTACAAGAGGTCGACGACCTGGCAAACAGTGAGCGCAGCCGCGTGCCGCCATTCCCGATTACTGAGCGCGTTGGTAGGCACACACAGTTTACAGAGGAGCACGAAGAGCGACTGCGTAATTGCATCGCATCCAAGATTCCCTGCAAGGAAGCGGGCGGGCGGACAGGGAACAGGCTCTATATGCGAACAGGTGGAGTACACACACTCTCTCTGGTGTTCTTCCACCCACAGCTCACCGGCGTTCTAAACAGAGCAGTGATCCAGAATATGTCTGGGTGACGCGTCATACATGGCAGTCGTGGCGAGAGCGTTACAAGAAGGACTCTGTACGTCTCGACAAGATGATTGCTGCCATCGTCGAGTGGAAGAAGCCCACGCAGGGAGAGAAAGACCGGTACGGCTACGTCCGCCAGCTCGAAGCCAAGCACGAGCGCATCCGCAAGAAGCGCAACCAAGGTCTCGTGCACAGACCGCGATAATGGACAGGTCCTTGTCAACCTGTCCAATGTCGAAGGCGTGCTTCACAATGTCTGCAATGCGACCAGCA
The DNA here is from genome assembly GCA_027475525.1 of Macrolepiota albuminosa. Taxonomy (NCBI): domain Eukaryota; kingdom Fungi; phylum Basidiomycota; class Agaricomycetes; order Agaricales; family Agaricaceae; genus Macrolepiota; species Macrolepiota albuminosa. The sequence goes on along the minus strand of JAMWFC010000049.1, from coordinate 4,391,669 downwards.
GTGGTGGGTAAAGGTCCGGATTGTGAGCAGTACGTTGACAGTGCTTCCTGCAATAGAGCAATCTGTTTGATAGAGCCCTCTCGCAAAGGTCCGGATTGTGAGCAGTACGTTGACAGTGCTTCCTGCAATAGAGCAATCTGTTTGATAGAGCCCTCTCGCAAAGGTCCGGATTGTGAGCAGTACGTTGACAGTGCTTCCTGCAATAGAGCAATCTGTTTGATAGAGCCCTCTCGCTGTGCCCGTGTCTTGAGATCGGTGAAGCACCGCGCTCCGTCACAAGATCACCATATTCCGCGTCATCGAGAGCGGATTTGATGAAGGTGATGGCTCAACGATCGTTCAGCCCCCAGCTGGCTGGCCGCAGGAGGATGTTATCGAAGACATAGGCATAGAGTCCGTTGAGGATTAGTGCGTCCTTAAGGCTGTCGGTCTTCTGGGAGAAGTTACCATTGGCTCGGTTGTACTTCGTTCCTTCCCATCTGTGGCTGGAGTAGTGTGTTTTTTTTAAAAAAAAAATCCATTTTACACCCATTGGGGCAGTGCCCTATGTCAGGTGGTATCTGCTTAATTACAAAAACGATGTATCTACTTCCTCCTTCTTCCCTGCCATGTAATGTGATTTGATGCGTCCGGAGTCGGGCTCGAGACCGTATTATGCCAGTGGCAGGCGAAGTTGTCTAAGTGTAAGATGTGGTTAGTGTTTAGTGTTTCGTCGTATCGGTGTCGTGTTATGTTCTCCTGCCCTCCTTTTCCTACTTGCGCTTTTTCTTCGTCCTGGGGCGCTTACCGTCTATCTCCTCAGTCATGGTCAGGTCACCATAGGTTCGCTCGAATCGACGCGCCGCGTGGATGTATTGGAACAGTGTTTTTGCCATCATTGTGTCCCCCAGGAGCTTGCTCCAGGCTCCTTGTCCCAGGTGTGTCGCGTTTTGTAGGATGGTTCTCTGGGTTTTGAACGCTCTGTGTTAGAACTAGAACAATGCACAAGCAGGTAGAGACCGTAGTCTATACCTAGAAGATTACACGAGTAAGTTTATGTCCCTCAGTAAGTGTAAACACGACTGTATTTCCATACCTAGAAGATTACATGAGTAAGCTTATGTCTAGGTACGATTGTGAGTACAAGTGTCTGTAGTAACGTACCCTAGTAAGTGTAAACACGACTGAGGGTACTCTTTCGCATGTACTGAATATATGTACGGTCTGCGGACAAAGCAGACATTGGTGGCCATTGTGTCCTTTGGCGACGGTTCGTGGTATTCCCGCTACGTTAGTAGTTCCCGCTACTTTAGTAGTGGGTTCTATGTCGGTCGAAATTTCATTGTTGACACCTTGTGTATCCCGACGCCGCGGTCAAGTTGGTGATGTCAATACTGTGCTGGTCGCTTTATTCCCATGTCGACCATACAGAACCCAAAAGCCTATGAGCAGTGGAGGTGGCGCTCTCTCCAGTTCAGGCACGCTCTTCAAGAGGACATGTCAGGTCCATCCATTGCACAAAAGACACCTCACGAGCGAAGAGTCCTATCTACGTCGTCATGGGTTTATCTGATGGCCGTGACAGCACATCAAACGTACGGTACTTGACACCTGTCTCCACTCGGATTGCGTGAATCCATAGAATGCTCTTTTCCTGATCTGTTTCCGCTTTTGTTACATTTAGCTTTTCTGATGTGGAAATCATCTGATATTCACTTCAAGTGCTGTGATCGTGTGCGACTCATGATGCATGCACCCTTAGTATTGCTCATTCTCTAAAGCTCAGTAAACTGCGTAGCGCTAGTGTCGGGGATATATCTAGAATTTCATATCGGGCAATCCAAGCCCTCCGTTTTGTAGTTCTCTTCAATCTTTATGATCTCTCCTGCTTGAATAAAGCTGTACTCTGCTCGCGGAACATGGCATATCTCTCTAAGAGCCTAGATACTTCCTCAGACGACCTTGACAAGAAGTGTCTTGATTCTATGTGCGACAAGAATGTTGCGCAGAACGTTGCATCTGACGGGTGAGTGATATCTACTCTCATTTTGCGTGAGGTTTCAAAACGCTAAGAAATACAAGATCGATCAGTACTGTGGCGTCCCAGGAAATGTAAGTGCATGTCTTCGAGGACATCACACATCGATGATTTGATTTCGCGTAGAGGAAGTAAAGCAACGTCTACTTCTGCCAATATCGTTCTATCTGAAGTCAAGTTCACAATCCTTCCTGGGCCAGCAGCAATTCCCACAGGGACCGCCATATCGATAAGACCGGTTCCTACAACGGTCAAGTACGTTTAGTCGCGTTTACGTCCCGGAGACAGCCTGTTTATTCATGTGGATCAGCTTTTCCATTCCAACAAGCTATGACGGCATGCTTGACTCGAGCACGACGACATCTACATATCAGACTGGGCATTCTGCGCTATTTTCCGCGAGAGTGGTGTCAACGTTCATAAGCAACGACTATATGCCCTGTGAAAACTCGACAAAGTCTGCTGTTCATCCTTCATTATCGCCTATAAAAGTTATATTGCTTGTGAGCAAGGAATCTCCGACATGGAACCAAGGGTGCTTAACTGGAATTGTGGTAGTGTCAATGCTTGGAACCCTCATTATCATTGCAATCATCACATTTGTCCTCTATTCGAAGTATCACCATCTTGATCGACGTGGCACTCAACTCCCAGAACTACAACCTTTCCCTTCCAGCCTGCAGAATCATTCAAATCACGAAGGTTCATCTAAAAATGACAAAGGTGGGTGTCAGCCTGATTTCCAGCTGAACACTTAATTCACCCATAACATAGGCCGGTCGTCTGTTCAGACATTGCCTAAGAGTGACCAGTACAGCAGAACAAGCGTAAACCTACACAATTCCTCGCACACGGAATCTCCACTAGACTCTTCCACCCTTTCCTTGCATGAACAAATTAATGTGGCGGAAATGTGCCTGGAAGGGGAACTCCAAAGAAGTGCAGACCGGCGTTGCAACCAGGAGTATCAGCGTCCACCACGTTATTCCTTCACGACTACCTGAAAAAGGCATGTGTCACGGTAGGATGGACCAGATGTGAAGTTCCCTATTTATGTAGGAGTGATTATATCAGTAGTCCTTGGAATAAGGGGCTCATGACTGACCGGATGATCATGAGCGTATGTGGTACGGCAACAATCTTAGGGGTAATTGTGTCTGGCAGAAACGTAATTGGAATTGTGTCGCACAGAGCAAGTACGATTGTCGATTTTGCCGCTGTCACACTTTGGTGGTGACTAAGTGACCTGAACCATAGTAACTGTATTCAACAGGTATATTAGACAAATAAAAGTTGTAGGGCGGTCACAGACCGCAGAGCCCGCTACTTATCACGCCCGTTGTTGGCACGCAATACCACTGTACAGCACGTCGTTATAATATAATACAGAGAAAGTTTTCATTCACGCGCATCGAGACACCCAGCAGGATCCGAACATAACGCGGCGGGAGAACAAGTGCGTAACCAACCCCATGTATACTGACGTTGGGTACCACACAACCACTGCTTACCAACGTAAACACGAACAATAGAAGTATAGGGATCGTAAATTAGAATTCCTGTACCTGGACTCTTTACAGGGCAGCTGATTTTTGAGGATTACTTGACAACAAAGGTTCATTATGATCTGTGTTTTTCTCTTGACGAGTATTGTATTCTGCCAACACCTCAAGATTGTCTTGCGAAACAGTCATTCCCTCCTCAAGGCTCAATAAAAGAGATGTTGTATGAGAATTAGCCGGAATAAGAATATTCCATATACCTAGTTGAATGTCCTCTGGCTAACAGGGCTCCCGATTTACTTGTATTGTTGCTCGAATCAAAATTCCCGGAATTCAATGGAGTGGCGTTGACGTCGTGATATCGTAAAGCTTCGCTTGCAGGTGACATTGACCGCATGCTCTTGTGCATTGTTCTGCTTGAGCTGGAAGCGCTTTGCATTTACGCATTTGAAGTGGAATTTCCTGCGACTCATCATTCAGGCTACTTTCTTGAACTTTGAAAGGCCTGTGATTCATCAATGACTTAGTTGCATTGAGATGAAAAGAGCCTCGCTCAATTGGACCAGGTTTTTCGAACTGGAAATATGACGCAGCATATAGGCAAATAGCTTTATTCGAGTACGAATATAATATAATAAATGTCTGGAGAGTGGAAATCGTAAGATAATAAGTAAGTAATGAAGTAAAAGGAAGACTCACCTGGAGAGTGGAAATCGTAAGATAATCCATCTCCAGGTGCGTCTCAACGTAATATACAATCTTAGTTATGAGACAGGAGGACGTCATAGATAAGTAATCAATATGAAGTTTAAGACATATACGTAGAAATAAAGAAAACATACGGGTTATGACTTAATGTATGACGCAGATGTTTCAGGGTGTATCCGTAGTCACAAGGCATTACCCTCGACACTCCCACTTGACTGTGACGGAGGAGAAATGATCCCTAAAGATTCACGATGTTTTTCGAAGGTTTCGCGAGGCAACGCCTTTGTCAACGTATCGGCAATCATTTTCTGGGTAGGGACATATTCTAAGCGAATATTTCCCCGAGCAATATGCTCTCGAATGAAATGGAAGCGTATGTCGATGTGCTTGGCACGAGAATGACCGACAGGGTTCTTGGACAACACGATACTTCCAGTATTATCAGTGTGAATAATGGTCGCTTGTACTTGTTTGAAACCGAGATCTTTCAATAGATTTCGAAGCCAAATGGCTTCTCGGGTCGCATTGGCAGAGGCAATATACTCTGCCTCCACTGTCAACGTCGCTGTCACCAATTGTTTCCTGGATGACCAGGAAACTAGGCTTCCGTCGATATTGTAACACCATCCGCTAACAGAGCGTCGATCATATTGATCTTGAGCCCAATTGGCGTCGCTCCACCCTACTAGCCGAATTTGCTCATGCCCAAGGCCGCCCAATTTGAAGCAGAACGTCTTTGTCCCTTTCAGGTACCGCAAAACGCGTTTACAACCCATAAGGTGAGGTATACCTGGGTTATTAGAGAATTGAGCTAATAAACTGACCGAGAATTGAATATCAGGTCGTGTTTGGGTCGCATATAGCAATGAGCCGACTAGGGATAGATAGTTTAGCCTGTTCGAATATCAAGCGTAATTATCACGTTCTTCTTGTGTGTGCGGGCATTGAAGTTGAGAAAGATCGTGATTTGTCTGCAGAGGGGTTGAAACGGGATGGCAAGAAGTCATTCCAAAGCGTTCTAAAACAGAGTCGATGTAGATTGATTGATTCAAATAAATAATTCGATTGGGTCGATCCCATTTAATTTGAAGGCCGAGGATGTAATGAACCTCACCAAGGTCGGTGATATCAAAGTTCTTGTTCATGTCCCGTTTGAACGAAGTGATCCTCCTGATATCGTTACCCGCTATTGCCATGTCGTCGATGTATACGACAACAATGAGCAAAATTTGACCTCTAGAACGGAGTATATAGAAGCAGTCGTCGGCATGAGAGGGTTCAAACCCTAAGGTCATGAGAACATCATGTAATCTCTCTTTCCACTTGCGACCTGCTTGTTTAAGGCCATAAATGGCCTTGAGTAACTTCCAGTATTTAGCCTTACCGATTTCTTTTGGTGCACGCATGTAAATCTCCTCATCGAGATTTCCCTCCAAATATGCGCCCACCACATCAATTTGATGTATCTCGAAGTCAAGGGTGGTGGCTAAGGTTAAAAACACTCGGAAAGTTGTGAACTTGGCAACCAAAGAAAACGTGTCGTTATAATCGATGCCGGGGACTTGTGAGAAACCTTGGGCCACGATTCTGGCTTTGTATTTCGCGTGATTGCCGCATTCGTCAAGCTTCTCCTTTAGTACAATTTTGCTTCCCACGGCTCTCTTGCCAGGAGGTAATTCGTCGATTTCCTCAAAAACACGCTTGTTGCAAAGCTGATTGTATTCAGATTTTATAGCTTTCTGCCAGCCATCGGCCTGTGGAGAGGTCAAAGCGTCTTCAACACGAGGGCCAGAAATGGCAACGAAAGCTACATGACCTGAATTCTCCTCGTCATAACGATCTTGCTGATACCTGATCGGAATACATTTAGTACATGTTGAAGGCTCACGGCGAGGCAGATCCTGCCATCTCGACGACTTTTGAGGCGCAGGTGGTACTTCAATTGGATTCACGACGGGTGGAGGTGAGAGGGAAGGTGGCGTTGAAGGGTATCGTAACTCTTCAATTGGCGTTTCCTCTCTTATCTCGTTGTCAGTAAGCGGAAGTTCCTGTAATTGAGTCTCGACCTCAGACTCAGAGCTCGTAGAAGGAATGTCGACCTTTTTCGGCACATCCGATTCAGGATAGACCGCTGTATCGATCATCTCGTTGATTTCTTCAGGAGACGATTGAGTTAAGCCAGGGTCAAAACGTGCGAGTTCACTTGGAGTATTGTCTTCGTAAAACTCGACATCTCTTGAGGATATTAACTTGCCGTTTTCTAGGTCTTCTAGTTTATATCCTTTGGTCTCATCCGACCACCATCCAAGCATTCAAACCCTCACGGCACGAGATTCAAGCTTGCCTTGTCGAACTTCCTTCGGAACATGAGCCCAACCCAATGATCCAAAGATTCGGAGATGTGATATGTCAGGTACGTGCCCATTCCACTCTGTCAGTGGAATCTTCCCTTGAAGTGCTGACGTGGGCGTGATCAACCGTATATAGATGGCATAAAGAAATGCCTCTCCCCAATACCGCAAGTCCATTTTTGCTCTGTGAAGCATACTCCTTACCATTTCCATTACTACGGCTATAGCGTGTTCTGCAATTCCGTTTTGCTGTGGCCGGTAGGGATTCGTAGTTTGATGTTTTATTCCGTTAAGTGCACAGAACTTTCGCATCGTAGAATTAACGAATTCACTGCCATTGTCAGTTTGGATAATCTTAACAAACTGACCACCATCGCGCTCATACATGGCCGTGACTTTGCGCACATTGTCTCCTACTTCCTCTTTAGTCTTGAGGAGTCTCCCAGTTGGAAAGCGTTTGCTGGCTTCAACAACTACCATTGCATAGCAATTTCCATCCAAGGTGGCTACACTCATGGGTCCGGTAAGATCCATTACAAGTAATTCATTTTTCTCGTATTTCGTCTGACTAGCGTCAGGCAAGGGCGGTCTTGTTGCCTTACCTTCAGCACATCTGCTGCATAACCGATCGAACTCTTGAGGTAACTTTATTTTGATGCCAGTGACTAAATTGTGATCGACCATGGCTTTTATAGTACGAGGGCTGATATGCCCTAATCGACGGTGCCATAAGCGCATGGTTGATTCACTGGCAACATAAGCCACTTGATTATTGACTATTCCGATAGTCATAGTTTCGATCCGGTAAAGCGTGCCGCGAGTGCCTATGAGATTTGCATGAAGGAATTCTCGACCTTGCCAGGACAACAAAATTCCGTAAGGGAAGTCGTCGAATCTAACCCCTTCACGTTGTAAGGAACCCAAACTAATGAGGTTAGCCCCTAGATTAGGAATGTGGAGAACATTGTGCAAGATGACGTCACTTGTACCAGAAGTCAAGTGAGTGTGGAACGTAATCGCACCTGTTCCTTCGACAAGTAATTGATTTTGTCCTCCAATGGATACGTGCTGATTGTTTGTCCTACGGTAGTCAATAAAATAAGTTTGATCAGCTACCATATGACTTGAAGCGGCACTATCGAGAAGTAACCCAGTGGGCATATCCTTCGAGGACGCCATCATGACTTGGCCTATTTCGCGAGATTCGGAATTTCGAGTGGAAACTGTAAGTCGAGCTTGATCCGCATTCTTTACTTTCTTGGGCTTGGGGCACTTCGGACTCCAGTGTCCCTTCTCACCACAATTATGACAAATATCTTCGGGTTTTGGCTCGCGTTTAGGTTTTGACTTTCTTTTTGTTGTTTTAGAAATCTGGCGACTCCCACTCGATTCAGGCTTGGTTCTCGCAGTAAAAGCCAATGTCTTGCTAGTCACGGCATCCTCCAAGGTAATGCGATCGAAAACTATTAATAATTCGGTTGTAACAGTTTCGAGCGTTAAGGAGGCACCCCGGAACAGCAAATTCTGTTTGACGACTTCCCAGGTAGGGGAACGAGGTAGTGATAACAAAATGGCATTGATTATGGTGTTGTCATCAATGCGGTGACCAGCATCAAGAAATCGACGATGTATGTTCATATAAAAGCCGAGATGGTCCGTTAAAGGAGAACTTCCATCCCACCGCTTTCCGTAAAGCTGCTGATGATAATAGTGTACGTTGATCCCACTCTGTTGATCAACGTAATGTTGATGAAGGTGATCCCAGATTTTCTTTGAGGTGTCCAGGGCGATGATTGATTCGCGTTGAGTGTATTCGATGGCACTTCGAATTAACCCTCTCGCAGCATTGTCCTTATTTAGCCAACGCTCATACCTCTCATGGGCATGTTCCCATGCTGAATAATCCTTCAAATATATAACATTCATTGACTCCTGGCCTTCTTTAGGAACAGTCTGAGGTAACTTTTCTCCTTTAGGACAGGCAGAGGTCAACAATTCATCCTGATCATCTTTAGGGACGGTCTGGGGTGACTGATCCCCTTCAGGACAATCAACAGTCGACAATTTGGAGTATTCACTAGGAGGTTTAGGTGGGCAGGTTTCTCGTCCTGAGGTAACGCCCCATAACGATTTGGCCAGTAACGCATTCTTCATATTGTCGGACCAAACATGATAGTTGGTACCGTTAAACTTCGCGAACTGTAACGTTTCCAAAGTATTATCAGATGCGATGGCGGGGCCCATAACCTGACGCAGCATATAGGCAACTAGCTTTATTCGAGTACGAATATAATATAATAAATGTCTGGAGAGTGGAAATCGTAAGATAATAAGTAAGTAATGAAGTAAAAGGAAGACTCACCTGGAGAGTGGAAATCGTAAGATAATCCATCTCCAGGTGCATCTCAACGTAATATACAATCTTAGTTATGAGACAGGAGGACGTCATAGATAAGTAATCAATATGAAGTTTAAAACATATACGTAGAAATAAAGAAAACATCCGGGTTATGACTTAATGTATGATGCAGATGTTTCAGGGTGTATCCGTAGTCACAAGGCATTACCCTCGACAAAATACTGTTTCCATATCCTCTGAGTTTGATTATAAAAGCGTAGTCCATGCACCATACCTCATGTCTGATTTCCCAGCCCTTCCATGAGGTATCTGGCTCAATTTGTCCATAGTCTTCCTCGACGGGGAGCTGTCATCCCATCTTCCTGAACATTGAACTTACATGCTCAATAACTCTTCCTCTTTCACCTTGAGCTTGGGAATAATCATGTTCCTCGATCTTCCGTTCATGAATATTGTTTTGACTGCTTCTGTGCACACCGATTTGCCCAAGGTAATCGTCAACATCCTCATCAGGTAGATTCATCCGTTTGGCTTGTTCGCGATAGTATACATCCAAGTCCATCCTGAGGTCAAAGTAGCTTTATAAGTGCAGGCTGGCACTTGTGGCCTGATGACAGATGAGAACAACAAATGGCTTGCACCTGTGACAGAACACGACACACGTGCCATGACTCGTGTCCTCAGGTGACGTGACACTTCTTCATCGCGTGGCGAGGAAGGTATGGGTTTTGTTTGTTATCTTGTTCTCGCCAACGATCACCAAACAAAAAGTTTGCGATCTATGAAATGGATGCCGTCATCCTATTGAGATCCTGCGTAAATTCTGACCTACATAGGAATTGGAGATACGAGGATGCAATCTTGATGGGGTCGGATCACAACACGAACCTGAACAACTTGAAAACAGACGGAGCCCTATCAATCTTCTTCTAATACCTCGTTTGGCTTGACGTGATATTTATTTTCTCTATGTCTTGAGACCAAATACACAACTCCTAGTCTATGGCTATGTGATGCCATGCTGCATGTACCATGCTCTTTAAAAGCAGCTCAGGTATGCGGACTGGCCTGCCATTAGTTCCCTCTCCTCCGAAACACCTCTGCTAAGTATTCGAGCCTCACTACTACCTGGTAGTCTTTTCTGTATAATTTTTTTTCACAGATCAATTTTTGACCAGCCAATTGGAAACAGTTTACAAATCTCTTCATCAAGATGTCATCTCCTCCACCAGAGTCTGAAGTTCGTGGCATCGAGAGCGACGAAGAATCCGTTGATGTGCCATGCCAGATGATGGATGGCCCAATCAATTCCGGGATTCCTGATGCCTGCCCCCTCCTGACCGAGATCACTTCAGAGGAATTCCCGCTCCACTTCTCTGAGAGGGATGGCCGTCTATTCCACCTTTGAGGTGTTGAACCAGGCACTCAACGTCCAAGGGATACGACCTGTCGCCGGTAGGCTTCCGGCTCTGCTCACCGCTGCAGGATGCTACCGCAACATCACATCCAAACCTTACTACATGCCCATTGGCCCTTGGCATAGGGATCCATCGATGAGAGAACTGGGTCAGGCATTTAGGGTGACGCTTGTGTGCTACGCAGATTCTGTGAAGCCGCTGTTGATGGAGGTGGGATGGATGGAAATGCAAGTCGCAGCAATTGTGGCGGCCTATTTGCATGATCTGAGGACAATCCCAGGTCTGGTCGCGGTTTTGCACACTGTGCATGCTTGAAGGATCTAACGGAGCATGTTATCTCGTATTTTCCTAAACATCATGTGTGAGTTAGTTGTAAGATATGTAGCTTTTACGATGTTAGTGGCCATGTTATCCGTGTGTCAGAGTTAAGGGTATCAGCACGCTCCTGTGGAGAAGATTGATCTGTGGCATGGAAACCACAGAATAGAAGAACATGCATGAATGTGTATGCTGCGGTTCAATAGATTTGCAGATTCCGATGGACAGAATGAAAACTCACAGCTTTCAGTTACTTATTATTAGTCTGGATCACTATTCATGGGGCCCGCGCAATTTCTGGCACTGACATTATCTCCGTTGAATTGAAGGGAAGCTATTGTATCATTTCTTTTTCCACGTCGGGATAAGGCACTTCCTTGGTCAAATCAATCTCTCTCCAGAATAACAATAACTTTAGTTTATGTAGGGTTGACAAAGATAAAACACGCTCTTTTACGGACCACAGTGCCATTTTCTAATATACGGTGAGCATGACTGTTTTTTCCTTGTGGGGCTTGGCCTTGACGATAAACTCTGCATATGTCCATACGCTAGGAACATGCACCTCAATGAAAGCTTATTAAGTGAATGTGCTTTGAAAGTTTAGGTGGTAGTCATGGTCAGGCTGGTCAAGAGTGTTATGTATATATGTATATATGAATGGAGTTGCGCAGGAAAAGGATTCAATCCTTAGCTAAATACATTGCCTTGGTTGTCTCAATCTTCAAGGAATTTCATAGAAACCTACCCTCTTGACCTGTAGTCTTGGCGTCTCTCCAGAGGGAGGAACAGAAGGAAAGAGAGACGTATTTTGGGACATGACTCACAACTTCCCATACTTCCACCTAGCTAGCGCGATACAGAGCGTTGTTGACCATGGAGAACTCGTTCGCATCCTGAACACTACGTGGTCCTCTCTCTCGAGTGGAGTCTCATGAAAACGCGGGGTAGAAGTAACGGGACTGGTGCGGGAATGGACGCTCCTTCTCAACCTGTGAGTCATCTAGCACAACTGACCCCTTTGCAGGTTCCATTTGAAAGCTGGGATAGAGTTCCGGAGCCTATGACCTCGATGCTGGGCGTCTTCCCAGCTGTCGGAGGGGAGGAAGGCAGAATGAGTGGAATCGAGGCCGAACCGGTTGGTGCGACCGCGACCCGTGTCTTCCCCCAGCAGGCGTCCCAGGAACCTGGCCTGGCCTTGGCCCTTGCTAAGCCGGAGGGCTCCTCCTCTGGAGCTCATGCAGCGGCCAGGCCTTCCAACCCTGGAAGGAGGCCCGCCCCCTCGCCAGCGGGGGCTACCCCAAAGCGCAGCCATAAACAACCTCGCCCTGGACTGCCTACAGCCCTGGAAGCGGGTTTGACTCCAGCCGACATCAACCAATACTTGCAAGCTCTGGCTCAGGCTCCGGCTCGAGGGGGGGGGGGGGATGCTGCATATATGCATCCTGGTTGGGCGGCGCCCCTCTCGCTGTCGCATCCGCCTGGCACACAATCTTCCTCGGCCGACCCTCGCCTCCCGGGGGGCTCCCCAACCGCCAGCGGTGGTCAGAGTCGCAGCCAGCAGCGGTCTTCGTCTGTTGACACTTACCGTTTGCCCACCCCTGACCGCATCCCTTCTCCTTTTGCTCATAACGATGACCTGCGTGCCGTGACAATGTCGGATGCCCAATTGGTTCAAATCCTTCAAGCTTATGGGCTCAACGTGTCGCGCAAGGGTGAGTAATCTCCTTCTCTGTTGCTCGCCTCTTCCTTTTGCGCTGTGTATCCTTCGTTCTCTGTTTCCTGTTCTGCGGTGCCGACTGTTCATGTCGCTCCGACCTTTGTGCTGCGCATGGGCCTTGGCCCTTGGCAGCTTGCCTTCATACCTCGCTTTGGCCGTGGTGCCCTTTGCTCACTGTTACTAGCTGGCCTGATGTGCCCCACGCTTGCCGGCCTGCGTGCCTTGGCCCTGCTGGCCCCCGTGCCTTGTCTTTGGCTGCAGTGCCTCACTGGCCTCTGTGCCCCTCGCTGGCCCTCTGTGCCCTCTTGCTAGCTTCATTGGTGCTTACCATTCCTCAGACGTCATGCAGCACTTGTGCCGCATACGGGACAGAGCGCTGGACTCTCCTCAGGCCGGTTCGGCCTCCTGCCCCAGTGTGGAGACTTCTTCCGGCCACGGAGCCGCAGGAAGCCTGGGACCTACTCTCAGGGCACCAGTGCCAGAGGAGCCTGCCCCTTGCCGAGGAACCCCTCCTGCCCCACTGCGGCCAGTGGTTCCCCCTGCGCCAGCTGCGCAGGTTGGCGACCTCGCACGCAATCCTGATTCCTTCCCCACTGTACCCATAGCTCCTCCTGCCGCTTCTTGCTTGGGGGAACCCTTCTTGTATAGGCCCCAGTCCAGCCATGATGATGGCCTGGCACCGAATCATGTGCTAGACCAATTTGTACCTCCCGTTTGTGGCTGTGCTCCTGGCCTTCTGCTGCAGGACGAATTTCATGGTGAGGCAGTACCAGACCTAGCCGATCGCCCCTGTTGTACGTTTCATGGTTTGCCGCCAGATGTAGGGCGAATGCTCTCAGCTGCAGATAAAGTCTTTCCGCAGAAGGTCATCCAGGTGCTAGAGAGTGGCATGCTTGAATACATTCCTTTGAACTTGCTTACAGATGACGCGTGCCACCAGGCTGCGCATGAACCCCCCCTCCTGAATCTGCCTTCATGATTGCCAATGGCAAACTCCGCCTCCCTCTCACTTCCTTCGACACCTCCAAGGAGTAAGCTTTCATTTGATGAGTAGTGTGGTGCAGCCGATAATCTGGTGGATGCGATGCGTAAGCACCTGCGAGCGGGTGACGAGGCTCATTCTGGCGGCCATGTCACGAATGTCATCGCAGATTCATTTGCACGACACTTCAAGTATTTGAAGAACATGAACAATGCTAGGGTCCTCTTTCCAGTTATTCAGCACTATGACCGCCGTCTGCGGGGTTTATTCATCAGGAAATCACACACCTTCCGGATGGATACATTCCAGACTGACATCTGGCACAAGTGCCTCTCGGATCTGCACTCCTCCTGGGTGGAAACTTTGAACGTTCGGCTAGCGGAAATGGAATCGTTTCTTGCGCGAGGGCGTTCTAGCGGTTCCAAACATCGAGACACGCAGGGCAATTCCTCCTCCCACACGCAGGGCAATTCCTCCTCCCAACCGCTGTCTCCCCGCCGATGCTCACGCTGCCTCTCATGCGGGAACACCGACCATAAGCTCTCGTCCTGTCGAGCAGTTCCCAAGTTCTTGTGTAAGGAAGGAAGAATATGGAAGACCCCCGATGAATCCACCATCTGCTACTCGTTCAACAGCTTCTCCCGATGTGACAGAGGCTCAGACTGCCGATATGCGCACGTCTGTTCCTTGTGTGGAACATCTGCCCATGGCGCGCAGGCTTGTGCAGCTTGATTCTCTGTTTCCTGTCTCCACCCCATTGCGCGCTGACCATTGGGAGGAGGAGTTAGCGGCAGCCGGTGTCTTGGACAGGTTTGCGGAGGTGCCGAAAGGCCTCCGGAATGGCTTTAGCATTGGCTTGGACTCTTTTGCACTTGATCAAACCTTTATACCCAAGAATCATTACCGTACTTCAGATGCACACGCTTTTGTACTCTCAAAATATGCTCAAGAAATTAAATTAGGCCGTTTATCACCAGGTTTCTCTCCTTCAGACGCTCTTACTCTTTTCGGCCCTTACAGAACGGCTCCGCTCAATGTTATCGCTAGTGCGGGAGGGAAGCTCAGAGTCACTCTTGACCTATCTTAACCTCGCAACAACCCAAATATACCTTCTATTAATTTCTTATTGATGCATCCCAATTCAAGTGTGACTGGGGAACTTTTTCGGCCTGCTGGCTACTGGTGGCGGATGCCCCTCCTGGTACAGAAGTGGCAGTGTTCGACATGGACTCAGCATTTTGAAACATACCGACTGGACCTGAGGATTGGAGATTACTGGCAGTCATCATAGACGGCTTGATTCACTTTGACTTTCGGTTGAATTTTGGTATTTCCTGTGCCCCTGGCATCTTCGGTTTGGTCGCGGATGCTATTGTCCACATTTGCATTACGGGATCGAGGCAGTCCTGAAATCGGTCGATGACTTCATATTTTTCCGTTACCCAAAGAACGACTCCCCCCCTTACACGTTCTCATATGACGAATCGCTTATTTGGACCATCGCCACAAGATTAGGGTGGCCATGGGCAGCAGACAAACATTTCCCATTCGCTACATCTTTTACCTACATAGGCTTTCTGTGGTCTCTGGAAAACAAGACGGTCGAGCTGCCAACCAAGAAGAAAGAGAAGTATCTCCGGAAACTGGAAGGATGGCTGCCTGGTTGCGCTGTTTCTCTTAAGGAAACAGAATCCCTCATTGGAACACTGAACCACATATGTCTGGTTGTGCCCATAGAAAGATCTCACCTTCCCTCCTTGTTCTCCTTCCGCTCAAAGTTCCCCACTACAACAAGCCCTTTCTTCCGTCACAGGCCAGGCCGAGCGGTCTTCGAGGATATTGCATGGTGGAGGAGTGTGTTGACGAACGACTGGTGCGGCACCAGAATAGTTCGTCCACCAGAACCTCTAAATGTCAGTGTCTTTGTCGACGCTTCAACTTCCTGGGGCATAAGTTTTGTTTTGGATGGACGTTGGCTTGCTTGGGAGCTGAAACCGGGTTGGAAGACGGACGGCAGAGACATTGGATGGACTGAGATGGTAGCGGTTGACCTTGCGGTTTGGACCCTAGCAACGGCAGGCTTTAGAAATTGCCATATCATTATTTGATCAGACAACACCGGTGTGGTGGGAGCTCTGTCGGCGGGTAGGTCAAGGAACTCGGAGCAGAACAGTGTCCTTCGTCGCATCATTGATGTCTTCCAGTCTCATTCGTTATGGATCACAACTAAATGGGTGTCTACGGTCAACAACCTAGCGGATGCACCTTCCAGGGGATGCTTCCCTCCGAGATCGCTTATATATCCTTTCATCCCAAAAATCCCCGATTACTTGAAATCTTTCGTGAACCATTCAGTTCGACATGGCGATTTACCTGTAGTTTGAGTGGTCGCCCTTACTTGTCCGGACTCAGCCAGCTTATACAGGTGGACGCTGTATTATTCCCTTCATTTCAGTTCACAATCAGTTGTATGTTATTAAGTTCATAGAATCGTGGCTGCAGGCTTGGTGTTGTACAGGCAGAATTGTGTTATATGCAGGCTGATTACCTTGTTAGAGATTACGTTATTCATTGGGGTATTAAAAACCGGGTTGTTGCGTGCAGTCAGCCACTTCTGACAATATCTGAGTGTCACCCTCACTTCTCTCTGTGCCCAACAGTCATGTCCTGTAATGCCTTGTCTTTGTTGCATCTTGAAAGTCGCGCTGCAGGTTGTACTTCGAAAATTTTCTCTGGTTCGAAGGGACGAATTGCGAACAATCGACACAGCAGGAAATATTCTCCCTACGTGATCCACTTGGTCAGGTTGTCAGACGAAAGACTGGGGCGGATCAATGAAGTGATAGCTCACTCTTGGGCAGCCTCCACCTATGACAAATACTCGTCAGCAGTCATGGATTTCCTGGCGTTTTGCAAATCGGAAGGAATAAAGCTATCGGAAGCATTGCCCTCTTCGGAAGACCTCTTGTGCTTTTACATCGCTTCGATGGCAGGTCGATTAGCTGGAGGTACAGCGGGTAACAAAATCTCAGGTCTAAAGTCTTGGCATATAGAAAACGATTGGCTGTGGGCAGGTTCACTTAGGCTTAAGCACACGATTAGAGGCACCGAAAACCTACGCCCTCCCAAGTCAAAGAAACCTGAGCGTCCTCCTTTGTCCGTCAAGATGCTTAAGGCTGTGAGGGATAACCTAGACTTGACCAGGCCTTTGGATGCTTGTGTGTGGGCAATCGCCACCACTTCCTTTTGAGGTCAGATCAGGTTGGGCGAGATTCTGCCCAGGCGGCAGGAAAACTTCGAACCTCATACGATTCCAGCATGGTCCAACTTTGGCTATCCAAACAAAGTGGGTTCCCGTACCTTGCACTTGCCGAGAACGAAGAGGGGTGGCATGAAGGGGGAGTCTGTCGTCAATGCATCGAGCCTGACCCAATTACGGCACTGCATGTTCATGCTCGGGTGAATAAAGTTGCAGAGCATGAACCGGTCGCGTGCGGCCTTCAAGGCAGTAGGAGAATTGCATTGACAACAAGTAAATTGGTGAAGGTATTCAACGACATTTTGAAGGAGAAAGCTCTTCCCTTAATAAGCGGCCACTGCTTTCGAATTGGCGGGACTACTACGTTACTACTGAAGAGAGTTCCTCCGGATATCGTCAAGATGCTTGTCAGGTGGACTTCAGATTCCTTTTTGAGGTACTGGAGATCGTTGGAGGTTATAGGACCTATGTACGTAGAAATGTTGAGGCCTATACTGTTTCAATAGATGAATGTTAGACGAAGTAAGTCTCAAGTATCCCTCAGTCTTGGTAAAAGAACTGTATTTGACCTGTTAGACGAAGTAAGTCTCAAGTATCCTACAGGTCGAGTAAGTACGAAGGTAACGACACAATTAGAAGTAACGACATACCCTCAGTCTTGGTAAAAGAACTGAGGGTCATGAGACGGGGTTCGCGCCACATAAGGTAGCGGCATGGTGGCTGAGGAAAACTATATAGTACGATCGAGTTCGATCGTACTGGAGAAGTAAGCAAGATAAGAAGTAAATAAAATAAAGAATAAAAGAAAACTCTTAATAACCGGGAAGTAACCGGCGCCGCCGCCACAGCGGAGAGTCTATTTCGACAATGAATCGTTTGCCTGTGGTGGGTTTCGTGTTCACGGGTTCTCTCCGCGTCGCTTCGCAGAGGCTCACGATTTGGGGGCTTCAATCCTTCAGCGCGTAGAAACCCAAGGTCGTTCTGAATCTCTACGATTCTAGGAAGACCAACACTACAGGACATAGTATGTAATGAGAAATAACCTGGTGCTTGTCATGGTTATGTGTATATTATAGCAGATTAGTCACGTGGGCGCGAAGACCGAAATGGCGTCTCTCCGGAGGGAGGAACGGAAGGAAAGAGAGACGTGACACAAATTCTCCAGAAACCGTCCTTCTTCATCAACGGTGCTAATTCCAATGACATCATCCAAGGTTCCCTGTGCGATTGCTGGTTCTTGTCCGCATCGGCTACGACGTCCACGTACAAAGGTCTTGTCGACAAATTCTGTGTTGCAGTATGTCATTCTTAAGCCCATGCAAGATGCACATCTCAGTACTAATTTACAGCGTGACGAGCGAGTCGGCGTCTTTGGGTTTATCTTCTTCCGCGACACAGCCTGACACAGCTTGGGTCACCGTCGTCATAGACGAGTAAGTATCCTTTCCAAGCCCCTATGCTACCTGTATATTGAAAGTTCCTTAAGCCTACTGTTCACTTCGGTGCCAAAATTTGAAGAACTGAGTGATATGGAGACAAACTTGTATCATCATGACAAAAAAGTCTACAATAGATCAGCGAGGGAAAATGGGAGTAGTTTGTATTTTGCCAAATCAGGAACACACGGCAAAACTTGGGTGCCTCTTATTGAAAAAAACTTATGCCAAACTGCATGCTGCATTGGATGGAGGACAGGCGGGAGAAGTAATAGAAGATCTGAGGGTATGCTCACTTTATCTCTCTCTTTCGGTCATACGCGACGATTCTGATAGACACTCCTATCAAGAGGTGTCACAAACTTCAAAGGCATATTAAATTCTCCGGATTTGTCCCATGAATACAGACTGAGTAAAACACAGGACATCATCGATCCGGACGTTTTCTGGACCGCCGAGCACAGTGAGAAACATCTCAGTAATAGAGACCGCTTGATAATAATTTTCATGGATAGATGTATCTCTTGGGTACTTTGCACAAACGCTGGACAACGACATCTCGATGGAGGCAACACCCACGCGGCGTGCCGTGGAGAGATTCACTTTCCCAGGGGCTCCAAGCCGTACTTCGTTCTTGACCTTGCGAACGACCTTCCCATGTCTTTTGCTGGCGGTACCATGGATATCGACCGGGACAAGGGGAGAATAACCATCGGTGGACGATGGGGATCAAGGTACGTCATTATGCGCCAAATGGCTTTCGTCTCTTGTAAATATTCGTGTAATAGTTTCGAACGGATGGATGCCGGAATGCCGCGCCAATAACTTGCCAGGCTGGACTCAGGGAGGTCAGTATTTCATAATTCTTGCCTAGACCATTTCTGAGAAATATTCAGACTCGAGTGGAGATATCATTGTCTCTCACTTCGCTGCAAACTATCACAACGAAGTACAGCGTTTAGGCGTTGATTTGAGCGAAGTGCATTCCGCGTTGTTGACTAACGGCGATCTCAATCCACCTGAATGGAACATCGAAGGGAGACAAGTCAATGTTTACAAGTAACGTCTCTCGTGCCACGTATTGCAAAAAAAAGCTACTCACAGTGGCACGGTCGCCATGGCAATTTGGTTATGTCCATTTGGAGTACTTGATGTGTCCAGCACGGGTCGGCAAACGAGAGAGGGAAGCCGAACGAACGCTCGAGGTGAATGTATCCCAGCTTTCATATCGGTTCAAGTGATCTGAAACCCTTAACGGTATACCTTCGAAGATTTTGGAATCCGTCAGGTGGCTCAACTTCTTGGAAAAACCGATGATATGGAGAAGTACACCAATCGTTCTCTGGTGCGCTTGTTCTACGATTTCGAAGGTACATTATCGAATTTCGCGCCTAGTTTTATCGAAATGGTTGGGATCCCAATGTCGAGAGTGACGGTTTCAAAGGTACTTTGAATGTTCTCAATAGGCTTCATGCAGAAAAGATTTTCAAATGGCTCATTTGCATTCACCGATCCAGTCGATTGTTCACCAAATTATAAGAATTCATCGCGAGCTTGCTCTCTGCAGAGTAATAACATGGTCGATTCTACGAGTCGTCTTCTTGGGAATACAGCTGGTATGTGCATCGATAGACCCATTATTCCTGCTGATGTTTTAACTTGGCCAAGGTTCGCTCCTCACGACACTGCACACTTAATTGACCTTATGGGCGGCAACGTGGGCAGAGTCTGTACTACTCATACGACATTCCTTTCACAATATTTACAGGACACTTTTTACAAGACACTTTCGAAAAACGCCTCGAACATTTTTTCAATGTAGGTGATCACAAACTATAATACCTCGACTCCGAGGCTTATGCTTGTCAGGCTGGATATTATCTTGCTGGAAACGAACCGTCTTTCCAAGTAAGTACCATCCCTTTAGTTCCTGGAATTCATCTAAAATCATTCTACCGCCATGCAGACGCCGAATGGATATTATTGTGCCAACCGCCCCGCTTAATCAGTTGATCGTGTTCGAGACGTTGTTTTCAAAAACTTAGATATAAGTCGGTATCTATTTCGTAACAATGTATATAATTGCTCACAAGCTTAGCTGCTGCCAGACTTCCTGGAAATGACGACCAAGCTGCTATATATGGCATCTCTTCTCACTTTCCACCTTCTTAGGCTTCACCCAGGTGATTACACAATTCTGAAATTCGTGAGTCTCTCATAAAACTCATTGCTGCTAGACCCCTCGACCACGGAATTCCTTGTCCTTTCCCCCTTCATTCCCAAGTATACAATCCACAACGCCTTCCTCAATGCTAGTACCACTATCACCATGGCAGAAGTTATGATATGATGTATTCATGACACCTCGGCAAATTCTCGAAGATGTCGAGATATTTCTTCTTTGAACATGGCGATGTCTTTGACGTTCTTCATTACAGCTCTTACGGTTTCTTCTTTCAGTCGAGAGATTTTTTCCGCCTTTTCGTTATAACTATGAAAAAATGGTGAGTAGAGAGGCGTCGAAAAGAAGGAAGAACTCAACTCAAATTGAAGGGCCTGCAGTCGAGATTTGGCGTCCATTCTACTGGCCAATGCCGCTGTTCTTGCGCGAGCAAGTTCCCGCTCTAATCGAGTCGCTTCCGCATTGACAACGTCGGCTTCTTGTTGAGCCGCCTGTTCAATTGAAGACTTTGAAAAATTTCCCACCAGTGTACACATGTCACTCACGTCTCGTAAATCCTCTGCTTGTTCTCCCAATGCAAAAACTTTCCTTTCTATTTCGCCTATCTCCTCCTCAACGTTCTCGCATTCTAGGGCAAGCTGGTCGAGCTCGTTGTCAACTTGAATGTATTCAATCTCCAATGAAGCCCGTTCTGAGCGCTTGATCTCCGCAATGCCGCTAAGAGTTGGCTTAATGAGTTTTTTAATATCAGCGCCCGCCAGAAAAGACTGAGGATTGGTGGCCGCAGTATTAAGTTCGAGTGTGAGATCAGCATCTTGGAATGGGGCGGGAAGGGGCGGGAACAGCTCGAGGGAGGAAAGCAAGTTGGTATAGGCATCAAGGGCTTCCTCAGCTGCTTCTGCACGATTAGCGAAAGTAACTTCAAGGGTCAGTAAGACCTTGCGTGTCTCGGCAATTTTTTGCTTGAGGTCTTCCAAGTTCCTCGAAAGGGTTTCATGGTCGGTATTCATGCGAATAACCTCCTCGGGGGTCAAGTCTTGTTCTTTGACAACCTCTGATAATCTGGTATGCTCCTGTCTTAGTTGTTCCAGGTGAGCGGCTTATCCTGACTATGAGGACTCCCTAATCGCACAAATATTAGATTGATGAACTTACTACCAGTACTCAATTCCGCTTTCTCATAAGCAATCGTGTCGATCAGCTTCTTCTTCCTGCCTTCATATTTCTGTAAAATCTTTTGAAATTTCTCGTTGTCATCCTTTAACAAATCATTTTCATTTTGCAACTTCAAAACTTGAGTCTGTCAAGGAAATCAGAAAAGGTAAGGTAGCATGACAGGAATAATACCGCCGAGGACTGGAGCTCGTGAAGT
Organism: Macrolepiota albuminosa; assembly: GCA_027475525.1. NCBI lineage: Eukaryota > Fungi > Basidiomycota > Agaricomycetes > Agaricales > Agaricaceae > Macrolepiota > Macrolepiota albuminosa. The sequence continues at coordinate 4,370,045 of JAMWFC010000049.1, read as the reverse complement.
TCGGCCTTAGCTTGATTAAGCTTCTTTGTTAGTGTTTCGAGATCTCTTTGAACACTTTCATTTTTCCGGGCTACAAGATCAAGGTGAGAAAACGAACGGGAGGAATCCCAGATATATGCGCGTACTGTATCTGTCCTCGAGATACTGATTCTGCTCCGCAAAATCGTCTTCAAGATCTAGCCAAACACTATAGGCCTTATCAAAATAATCGAAAGCCAACGCTCGATGATCAAGTGGGTCCTCAAACCCTTCAGGAATATCCGCAGTGTTTTGCAGCGTCGGGTGACCACTATCCAGATAGTCTTCTCGCAGCTAGTGACAATTTAGTTTGGTTCAAGGCCTACAGTTAATCACTGACATACCTTGCACATCTCAACTAGCCAGTGCAAGACACCAAGAAGGGACGGCCACGAATGCATGCTCGCTGGAGCTGCTAGCCATTTGTTATCAATTTGATGAGCAAAGGGATAACCCAACACCTGTAGCGCAGGAACAAACTCGTCCTCGAACCGAGTGCTCTGGCCAAGCGGATGTGAAGGGTCTAGAGTAAGGACTAGGAAGTCAAAAATAGTCCTAAAATCTTTGCCTGTAATATTGGCAAGACTAGCCATCGAAAGCTCGAAACCTGCGGTCTGTAAATAGCTCAGTATTTTTTGTCGCATCTTCGTCTGATATTGTCGGTCCCGCAGTGGACGAGTGTCTTTGAGCGTTTGACTGCCGGACGGGGCTATATGACCAGCAGCCCGTATGCTGCGAGCATTCGATGGTTGTGTAAGAACAAGGGTACTGGACTCAGTTTCAGAAAAAAAAACTTTACCTATTCAGTGGTGTCCTTCCGTAATTTGGCTTTGTCGTACTCTGCGACGATGAATTGGCATTCTGGGATCGCATCTGTCTTGGGTTATGTGAAGGGCCAGGAGTCTGACACGGGGTTCGTAAAGCGGCACCTGCAAGAGGCATACGCATGTTCACCGCCGGTTTCTTGATCGTAGATGGGACCGGTTGAGGAATACCTGAACGTCCAGCTCCATAATTATCAGATGGTGGTGGCATGATTGACCTGCGCCGTAGATCTGCTGTATTTCTTCAAAGTCTGGTGGTAATGCAAGAAGAGGGATGAGAAACAAGTCAACACCGTGACGGAGGCTCAGACCCGAAATCCGCCCCAAAGTTTTGCTCGAAGACATAGTTGAACGTATGGTTGAAAGAGAAGTCCTTGTCTGTGTACAGAGGATCTGTCTAACTCGATCCCATCAAGAACCCACCGGACCACCGGACCACTGTACACCAGATGAGCGAGAGGTCTTAGCGTAGTTACCGGCACGCCCGGAGCATCCTGGGCAGGACCGGTCACAGCGTCCAGCTGAGCGTGATGTGGGCGACCACCCGTTGCCTCCAGCACTCAGTCAGTAGGCGGCCCACGCAGCGTCAGCTCAGCGAGATTCTACATACCCAGAAGCAGCCTCACTTCCTTACGTTTCTTGATACAGAGCAATGACCAACCTACAGGCCTGAACTTCGGGGCTCAGCCGACACCCGCCGATCCCGCCAGAGCACGCGATTTAGGAGGTCTAGATGCTCAGGAGAAGCGTTTGTCGGATGTAGACCGGACTGGAAAGGGAAAAAAGTACTGGGCTATGCCCTATATTCCCCTAGATCCAAAGGAGGATACGGCTATGAGAATTTTATCAGAGTCAGCAGCCAGAGAAGTAAAGCAGGACTGCATGCATGATCAAGCAGGCCATGCAGCTGGACCTCCCGCGGCGCATGCAGGCGTTTTTCTATCAAGTGGTCCAGGACAAAAGCGAACGCACCGGGAAAGAAATGACAGCAGGTCTTATCACATCGGCGTTCAGGCAGACGTACAGTTTGGGGTCGCAGCCCATCGGAAAGCTTTTCTTTCAGACATTTACCCTCTCACCTTTCTCAACATCGCACGAGCCATCTTCCCTTACTCTGATGACAATATGACACTCATCAAACCTCCCAACGAGCACTCTAGTGTCTTGCGCTTCGTGGGCGAGATTACAGTAGATGGCACGACGCGAACCATCCAGGGAGACGGACACGCCCCCGTCCCCGCACTTGTCGATGCTCTGCGCTCAGATCTCAGGTTCGAGCCCGAGATAGGCGAGGCGACGGGGTAAATTCTGGTAACTGGTACTTCATGACCATCCATGGATCAGTACCATGTGAGTTCGTGATCGACGGAAATTTGAGGTCGAGGGAACAGAGCCTGGGCTGTTGGGCACACATGGAGGACATCCACATACTTAAGTTTCCTGACCGCTGCTACATGACATCCCTTTTTCAATCCTTCCTGCCCCGTTAGGTGTGGTAGTACATCAATTAAAACCAGATGATAGCCCATTTTTGTAAGTACCGTGACTTAGCACTGGAATTCGAGAGCTCCGCGACACTCTAGATCCGTTTCCTTACGTGTATTAAGGGTCAGTCAGCCTTCCATCAACACTTAAATGGAGCTCTTTTGATTAATTGCTGGTAACACCGTGTTTTTAAAAAGTCTGCTAGCGCTATAACCTGCAACTCACTCCACACCTTTGAGTGCACTTTTCCGCCTGCTACCTTCAGTTCTTAGCGTCCATAACAAGTTGCGTGAAGCGTGAAGAGAGACTCGAGCACGGGACTCTATTTTTGCTGATCGCATCCTACCTGCCAGCGAGTTCCGATTAACATTCTGCCATGTTTTCAAAAGAGAGAACAGTAAGTTGTGCATTCCATTCTCCCTTCAACCAAGTACTCATCAGAGTAGACTCGTTCAGGTGCTATCTATGCTGCATGGGATAACGGCATTATATTTCCTGCCAATCCAGATTTCTCGTTTGAAATAGCTCTCAAACAAAGCATTGCTGATGAGAGAGATGAAGACCTGTTTACTTGCTCTCCGCTGTCATCTACATCTATGTCGCGGTCCTCATCACCCCCTCCGCATCTGCATCTCCTTAACCCCTCTGCGCCTACCCTTTCCAACGCTATACCCTCCTTACGTCATCCTCCCCAGCCTATACTACCTACCAATCCACCCTTCTCAACCAGCATTATAACGTCTAAGAAATGGAGGGACAAGAAGCAGGGGAAGGCTCGACGGAAGCGTCAGCGCCAACAACGCTAAAAAGACTTTGATGCCACCAACCCAGTGCGACCAAAGACTTTGGCCAAGTTTGCAGAGCTGTCCGAAGCCATTCCCACTGACGCAAAGCCTGAGAAGTTCAAGGTGGCTTCCAGTGGCTTTGTTGCTCTTAACTCTCCCCCATCTCATCAGGTACTCCTACTTAAACAGCTGATTGGCCCTTCCTCATCCAATTTCCGCTTGATTACCTGGGATGGTAAGAGACCTAAGCGAATCCTTGATCACTCTGGCCGCATTATTGCAGTATGCGCTGGTCAGCCGCAAGAAGAATCCTGGCTTGAAACAGTCGCTCAGGCTACAACCCTCCTCAAGGAAGCAGGTACACAGGGTAAATTCAATGCAAGCCAGATGCATCATACACGCGGCCAATTCCCCATGCTTTCAACAGGCTTTGCGCATGGGGGTGGCAGGGCAGCACCTATGAACCAGGCGCCATCTGAGGAAACAAACGCCAACGTCGTTGATGAACTAGTGCGTGACCCAGCCTTTAATAGAGTTGCTAGTGTTCAATACAAGTGTACTCAGTCGATGTGGTAATGACTGATATATATTGGTATGACTACCTGTTCAATACAAGTGTATTGGTAGGTGTAAGTGATATGTGCGTAACTAGTAATGAGTATCTCACCTCAGTCGATGTGGTAACGACTGAGGTGTCCTACGTTCCGAATCCGATTGTTGTTTTCCGACTGTATAGTTCCTTCCTTCCTAATCTGCACTTCCCTCTGCGGCGGCGGCGGCGTCAGGGTCACGTGTGGTCCACGATCCCTCCTCCAACAGCTAGCTTTCAATCCTGTTGAGGATAAGGGACTTCTGCGACCGTACGTCATATCTTGGATATAAAGTGACGCTTTTCCTTTTATAGATACTTCTCGATCGTTATTGCACGCGCCGGTCCTGGAGACCAGAGCGATCGGTATTTGCTAGTCTTTGGAAAAACCTTAAAATATTTTACTACTTATTTTACAATACCCACAGAAAGCCACCCTCAGTCGTACTACGCATATACTTGTGTGACTGAGGGTGAGCAGACCTTACTTATCTTATCACAATTACTCGTACTCATTATATCTGTAGACTAAGACATCTGTATTCGTCTACAGGTAATATCAGTCGTACTACGCATATACTTGTGTGACTGAGGACTAAGACATCTGTATTCGTCTACAGGGAGTATTGCGTCACACAAGGCGTCTACCTATCGCACAACCTCTACCTATCGCACCGCCTCTACCTGGTGCTTCGTTGGACCGCAACCAAAGTGACCATGACACTTCTGATTGCTTCTTGATCAATGGAAGCGATGATGCTTATCCTGAACTTGAAGCAGAACATCAAGCCCGAGCACATGAGCGACAAATGGTTTTGGAAGCTGCGGGTCTCATTGTAGGCCAATGTGATCTTGGTCGATATAAAGCATCGTCCCCACACCCCCTGCACCACAGTGGAAGAAACATCTTCCACTTTTACCGGATCATGTGTCAGAACTACACATAACAACCCTTTAAGAATTCACAATCGGACCGCATGTCCATCGTCCCTTCCTTTGACATTAAGACCACACATGCCGATTGCATCGGTGGAAATGCTCGTTTTGTTGCCAGTTCTCTCAAGGTACATAAGGAGACAATGGACGAGGTTATTTGCATTTCTTGTATTTCCTATCAAGGTCAACGACGCCATCACCAGTGATGTCGCAGAGTCAAAGCTTGGAGGGACTGTCTCTTTTTTGAGGTCAGAGAGTCCTGGAGCATCGTATCTGAATTGCATTCTTTACAATGTTTTTGCTTTGTAGTCGTGGGCAAGTCTTGTCAATAAGGCTGCGCTTGAAGGTATCCCTGCTAAATTCAGCCCTTATATCTTACTCATCTTCATGGTCAAAAGTTTTATCAACAAATCTAGGCCTATTGCATGAACCATGCAACAGCGATCAAAGTTCTCAAGTCTTGGAGGAATTCCAACCCAAAACTCGAAGGGCATCTACGGGTACAACTGGTCGACCTTTGTTTGTTCAACCTCTGATTTACTTTGCAGCGCCTCCGAGATGATGATCCAGGTGTTCAAAACTTGGATCTGTCAAATTATCTTCTTGTTCCTAGTTATAGATTGGCTCATTGAGTACAGTGCACTCTGCCCCGCCTCTTAGTTCTACGTAGTAGCCTGTCGGCGGTCAAAATCAAAACCATCATCACCATCATCGCGAGTCAAATCACAGTGTATTGAAACACAATCTTTCAAGGAACATCGGAGAGATGAACTGGCACAAAAAGTAATCTCCGCAGTATAAAACAAGCGTAACGGGGTGGTATATGGCACCGCCTTTTCCATTGCCTCCATCAAGTAAGGGTAATCAGGGAGGCGATGGAAGTTGCATTAAGGGGATCACTGGCAGTTCATGAGCAATGTACCACAAGAGCAAATTCGGACTGCACAGTAACCAATGTACTGTTTTGATACATACTATGTAACTTGAAAGAGTGAAAAAGTGAGATAAAGAATTTAGGTGAGTGAGGTCACAGACTTACATGTGTCGTACACATGAGGTACAATCCAGCTTCTTGCATCGCATCAAGGACTAAATCCAGTGACGTAGAATTGCTGAATGTCGGCACTGGATGAACCTAATTAGTCCATGACTCAGTTGAAAGGGGTTTGTGCCTCAATGAGACTCATAAACCACGAACAATCATAAATTTGTTGCTTGTCACTATGCAATTTCATCATGAAAGAGAGGAATCCTACCCTTGCGCTGCAAGTTTGGCCGAAATTGATAGATTCTGAGCAAGATAGCTGTAAAGAAACTAATCGGAATGACCGGTGCATATGGACCGTCTTTGCCATTTACAGGGCGGACAAGCAGTCCCTGTCCTGAGGTCCATTTTTGTGACGGATCCAATATCCGAAGGTGCAGGAAGATATGACAAGGATCCCATGGCCTCAAAAGTGTGTCCAGCAAATTTTGCAGAGCATAAGATGGTATAGGGCGAAATTTGAGCTTGCAGAGAGTCAAGGGAAAAAGGGAGCGAGGTTTTCGTCGAGTTCAAAGCCACAGTGCCCTGCGCTAGGATGGTCCCTTCAGTAGGAACGGCCACATCAAGGGTATTTGACCTAGATTGGCGCTGAATTTGTAATTTGACGAAAGGTTACTGATGCATCAATCAGGATTGGAGCAAAGGACGGTCTTCGAAAGCTGCATCTTCAGGGAGGTACGGATTGCTGGAGAACGTGTAATGGGGTATTCAGTTCATTTGGGATAAGGACTTGACCACCTATGAAAAATAAGGTAATTCCTGTCTCTACAATAACCGAGAGCTACCTGGATGGACAACTGGTGCTGAGACATGCAGTTCCTTCCACACCTAGAGATGAAATCCAGCCTGGTTTTCCTTAGGATAATCGCAATGTCTGCCCTATGATAAGACTGGTTGTGCCACCAAAAAGCCAATAGACAAGCCCCTCATGATGTTGCAATATAGGTACTGAGTGATTCACCGTGATCAATGTCACAAGTCAATGGACAGATTATCAATCATACACCTGTCTTGACTGTGTTACTCGTGGTATCCATGGGATTGATGTACATGTTCCACCTCCATGGGTCAGCCAGATTTTCCGCCAACCGCAAGAATCCCAGCAGAATAGAAGGCATCTTCAAAGACCGATTCTCCAGCCTGATAGAAAAAAGGCACCGACAGTAGCGGACCTCAATATAGACATCGCAAATTGGGAAATGGTGCCAGGGAAAACAGAAAGTGATCGAAGAAGGCAGCATCCTGCCTCGGAATGTGCGATACAGCTTGACATGCCGCGATGTCGCGTGTTTCAAATGCCCAGCGTTTGATGCGTGAATACAAGTTCAATATAGCTTTATACTTCATGAACAAGCAAGATGATCAATTGACTTCTATTTGAAAGTATTTCGAGGCCTCAATGTCTACCTTTACGTGGTCATTGGAGCTATCTTTAACGCAAAAATCATGGTTGTGTGAGCAAAAGCTTGAGAGAAATTCCAACTTCTAACCGACCGTCCAGATAGGTGTTTTTTGGCCTGAGTTTGATAATGTTCTTGAGACTTTTAAAGTTTTGAGTATGACTTGCGATCAGAGTCACTGGTAGCGCATTCAAGGAGAAGAGTATTACCAACTGAATTGAGAACCGCTGTGGTAGAAGGGAGAGATTTGCTGATGGAAACAGGCCGGAAAGAAGATTAGAGAGGGAGCATGTGAAGGATCGAGACGATGCAAAGAAACAACAAGACAGCAAGAAGTCCGGTGGGGAAAAGCAGAATCAACAACAGGACATACGAATTGGGGAATCAACTGGACGAATGAGGAAGGAAGAAAATAAGGTTTGAGGATTATGAGACCAACCAACGGTCAAAAACAAAATCAGGGAAGGATCGACAATGATGAGGAATTCTGGGGGTAAATCGGAGATCTCGAGGAACTCGAGAAAGCGTACAATTAGTATAAAAGGGAAGAAAAACATACGATTAGACAGGTTTTTACACCCCATATTTTCTGGTCTTAAGCTCTGCTTGTTTCGCGCTTCTCGTAATTGTGTCTCGTCGCTGTCTGGTCTGGTCTTGAGTATCATCTGCTCGGCTCTGTTCTGGCTTGTTCGCTGCCTGATCCAGCATCAAACACCACGTGCTTGCTGTCTTCGGCAGAGTACTTGGGTCTTCTCGGCTTCTCGGAGATCTGTACTTCTTCATCTCAGTTCTGCTTTTGTCTGGCTTGGCTCAGTTTCTGTCTATCTCGGCATTGTCTTTGGCTACTCGGAACTCAGGTCTCCCTGACTCGGCTTGATTTCCGTCTGCTTCGGCTCGCTTTCCGGCTTGGTCAAACTTCTCGGCTTCTCTATTCTTGCAGTCCTCTAGGGTCTCGTATTCTGGACTACTGTGCTGTCGCTGCTACTCTCTCTCTGCTGGCATCTGTCTAGTACTAGGCTACGCTTGTTTCTCTTGCACTTTACTGGTGTTTGACTGTTGCTGGTCTACGAACTTCTACAATGCCACGACAAACATTACTCCATGACTATGTCGCGTCATCACATTTCCCAATCCGATACGACTTCTTCTATTACTCTCTGATAACACCTCCTTCTTCTTCATGTTCGATCCATCAGCTAGCCCAACCCACTGCCACACCGCCAAGAGAAGAGGGAGCATCCTGCCCTTGTTACAACAGTTTCAATGGAACATTAGATGTGTACTGGTTATAAGTGCCATGTTGCCCAAAGCAGCGTAGACAGGACATGTGTCAAGCATGCCTGAAAAGGCCATACAATATCGTAATTCTCACGAGAAGTTCAAAAATGATTAGGCTTCGACGACTGCGGCATACTGTAGCAAGCTGTATGTGACCAACCGCCAAGAGAGCGTTACCTTCCTGTTTGCTTTTGAGTTTGTTGGCATTCAATAACCGACATGGCCACAAAATGGCCTCAATGCACTATCAACCTCGACCCCGTCACTTGCACTGTCAAAGCACCCATTGTCCATCCGCTACTTCTTTATTTGACACACAACACCCCTGACATGAGCCCCTTCCTTTGTTACTCGAATATATATATACGACATACAGAATGACACACCCTCAGTCAATTGAACATTGAACTGAGAGTGAGTGGACTACGCATATACTGATTACATGCGCTAACGTAACTACGATAGACTTAAACTTACTTGTCAGGTATACCGAACTATAGACACACAGGGTTCTAACAGGTTATGGGCCATTGCTGACCGAGAACTATATTCATATCCAGTCAACATAGAACCCTGTATCAATCATTCTGACCTCTTCACATTATCACACTCTTGGCACCCCCGGACCCTTCAGGTACCGATCATAACCAAGGCCACCAGGCACGTCCTTATTGTACCCGCACCAGAAAAAGAAAACAAGCAAACCTCTTTGTCCATATTTGCACTCTTGCTAGACCCCCCTTCTTGCACACATGTTAAGCAACGACGCCGCCTACCCTCGCATCCGCCCAGCCAAGCTCAATGCCCACTGGCCTGCCTCGGAACCTCCTTTTGACCGTGCTACTGGCGAGTTTTCGAAATGGTCAACAAAACTGGAAATCTTCCTCCAGCAGAGCGGCCTAGATCGTTACATCTTCGCTTCTGAAAGGAACCCTGGCCGTCTGATCACTAGCCCCGACCAGAGCACCAAACCGAATACCTATGCTAACTGGATGGCTAACAATGATCTCATCATTGGCGTCATTCACGCAGCGATCTCTGAGGCGGAACAGGAAGACCTGGAAATGGATGGCACGGCTAAAGAGTGTTACGATGCTCTAAAAGCCAGGGCACAATGCGAGGGACCAGTGAAACAGGTAGCCTTGATTCGGGAAGCTCTCTCAACCTATGCGCCTATTGCTGAGCCCGTTGATACGACCGCTAGAAAAATATGCGAATTAATTTACCGTGCCTTTGCCATTGGAACCATTGACAAGGACCTCTTAAAGTGCATCGCCCTGCTCAATTGCATCAATGATAAGTCCTTCGAGTCAATCCAAACACAAGTCTCATGAGGTCTCGCCAATTCCACGAAGGATACACCATACACTTCTTTGCAGATTCGCAAGCTCTTCCAAACTGTGGATAGCCTCGCCACACTCAGCAAAAGCTCCATCGACACCGCCATGTTAGCCCGCGCCTCTAAAACCAATCAAGGACACAATCATGGCCCTGGTTTTCCCTGCTGCAGCGTGTGCCATGCTATTGGAGCGTCCTGCCATGGGCATACCAAGGAATGGTGCATAAGGCCAGGTGGTGGGATGTCCGGTAAGACTATTGATGAGTCCAAGGCCGCGCGCCGTGCTGCGCGAGGAGGAGATCAAAAAGGGAGTAAAACAAACAACACCAGTGGCAAAAACGGTATCGCGGTCAAAGGTCTTGACGGTCAAGCCTATATTGTAGACATCACACATCTTCAAAAAGTCCAGCTTGAAACAAAACCTACCGACTTTGCTGCAGTTGCTGATTCAACCAGCAACACCACCGAATACTTCGAATATCAAGGTTTCATGGCCATGGATGACAACGACGACGATCCAAGGGCAAGTATCAACTGGGATACACATACCATCCCAGCCATCCCTGGTTATGAGACAATCCTGGCTACCACAGCAATCATACCATCCAACCCAACCAACAACACACGCATCGTCTCACTGGCAGAGAAACCATTTTATATGGATTCTGGAGCCACTGTGCACATCTCCCCCTGTGCATCCGACTTTGTCACGCTACGCCCTATACCTCTGCGATCAGTCAAAGGAGTAGGTGGGACTTCTATTGAGGCAATCAGCATAGGACAAATCAGACTGCAAGTACAGAATAAAGCAGAAATTTACCTGGAGAACGCACTTTACATCCCGAACTCTACGGTCCGACTCATCTCGATATCTGCACTAGCCATAGGCATGCAAGCCGTGATCACCTTCAGCCAAACTGGTGTCACCATCCTCGATGGAAATAGTGGTACTCTTCTTGCTGCTGGCCCACTTATCCCAGGACAACGATTATATACAATAGAACTCCAAGACGCATTCACCGAACATGCCCTAACTGCCGCACAGCACCCTGTCAAACTTGACACCTGGCACTGGCGCCTTGGGCATGTGAACTATCAGGTCATTGCCACCATGGCACACGCTGGCTTGCTCCCAGGTACGCCATCTGCCTCCCTCCTAACGCAACCAAAATGTGACGTCTGTATTCTTGGAAAGCAGACGGAAACACCGGTGCGGAAGGTATGGGAGGAAGGGCATAGAGCAGTCAGGAAGCTACAGATAGTCTGGATAGATCTAGCCGGACCGATAAATATACAATCTCGTACCGGAAACAAATACACTATGGATATCGTCGATGATTACACAAATATGCCCTGGGCCATTCCATTGAAATCAAAGTCTGATGCCTTTGCGGCACTCAAAGCATGGGAAAGGGCTCGAGAACTAGAGACAGGCCTAAAAGTTGGTATTTATCGCACGGGTCACGACAGCGAATTGAAGAGCCATCAAATGGAAGCATGGATAGCATCAACCGGAACGGGCTGTGAATTTGCAGCACCATACACGTCTGAACACATGGGACGTGTAGAACGCATGCACAGGACACTTCAAGGGAAGGCCAGAACTATGAGACTAGCAGCTAAGTGTCCGGACTCACTATGGGATGAGTTTTATTTGACAGCTACGCACCTACACGCTAAAACCATAACAAAATCACTAAACGGTAAGACACCATTTGAACTATGGCATGGACGCACCCCGGACTACTTGTACATGCGTGAGATTGGATGCAGAGCTTTTGTCCTCATCCAAGGGCAACATAACCCAAAGATTAATGCACGCGGAATTGAATGTATTCTTGTAGGGTACGCACAGAACTCAAAGGCTTACAGGTGTTACGACCCCAGAACTCGCAAAATCTATGAATCTTACCATGTCCGGTTCCTAGAACGTCACAACAGCCACCCGACCCCTGCAATGATCGCCGAGAAGACGCCCACAGTGCCTATAACACCCACAACAATAAGCGAGCCAATGACGATCGCTGAAATCAAGGAAGCATCAGCAGAAACTCCATTTACAGTCGACGATGACGAAGACGCACTACCGACGCCTCCAATTGCTGCTCCAGATGAACCACTCCCACCGGTAGATGCACCTGCACAGGCCCCCCTCTGACGATCAGACCGTGCTCGTGTTCCAACCGTCAAGGTCAGTCCAGACAACCCGCCAGCTACTCGTCTCCAAGTAGCTGTTCAAGAATCTTGTGCAGCTGCTGACAGATTGCGCACCATGCGGGCTGAAAAGCATCAGGCAGCAGGGACACTACAGGATCCTCCTCACGCCCCCCCACAACAGTTGATGGCAGGGGAAGGGAATAATGACAACGCACCAGACATAGCCAACTTAGCATCGATGGAAGACATAGAGCACCTACTAGCCACAATTGAGTCCCTGGAAGACCCGACTTACATAGACCTGGGAGACGAACCCCGCACGTGGAAAGAGGCGATGGCATCACCATATGCCAAAGAATGGGAAGCTGGGTACCGCGATGAGCTACAGTCACTAAAAGACATGGGCGTATACAAGCTTATCCCTAGAGATGAGGTACCTGTAGGCCAGAAAGTACAAAAAGGGAGACCCATGTTCAAGATCAAATGCGATGAGAATGGAAAGGCAGTCCAGTTCAAGGTTCGTCTTGTCTTCAAAGGATACGAACAGGTATATGGCCAGAACTACGCCAGGACCACCTCTCCAACAGCACACATGGAATCGTGGCGGGTATTGCTACACCTCACAGCAACACAGGGCTGGGACGCTGCCCAGATTGACATCAAGACGGCCTTCCTATACAGACTGCTCCCGGAGAAGGAGACTCAATACATGATGCAACCCAAAGGTTTTGAGGAACCAGGAAAGGAGAACTGGGTATGGTGCTTGCTACGCGGACTCTACGGAATGAAACAAGCTGGCCGCATATGGAACCACACACTTAACAGCAACATGATTTCCTGGGGATTCACGCACTTATCATGCGAATCATGCGTATATTACCGAAAAACTGACACAGGAACGATAATAGCGGCTGTCCATGTCGACGACTTCCTGTCTGTTGCCAGCAGCAAGTCAGAGAACGAACGCTTCAAGGACCAACTTAAATCTGTCTGAACTATATCGGATCTTGGGTTACCGAGATTTGTCGTAGGTATTGCGCTCGAGTGGGACAACGACAGACACCTTGTAAAGCTATCACAGACCGCACTCATAGACAAGATTATATCTCAATTCGGGCAGTCAAACGCAGCGCCGCTATCCCTCCCCATGGAACTGGGCCTGAAGCTCCACAGAATCGACAGATCCTCCCTCCCCTAAACTGAGGTCGACGCCCTTATACAAACACCATACCGATCCCTGGTCGGATGTCTCCTATATCTAGCCATCTCCACCCACCCTGACATAGCGTACGCTGTCCAACAGCTGACCCAGTACGTGGACTCTTACACTGCAATTCACTGGAGGGCAGCCATGCGACTCGTCAGGTATCTCAAGGGAACACGGGACCTTAAGCTCGTGCTTGGCGGCAGAATCGATCCTGTTAACCTCACCGGCTTCACCGACTCAGATTGGGCCAACTGCTTAGACACGCGGCGCAGCATTGGCGGTTACGCATGGAGCCTGGGCTCAGGTGTTGTGTCATGGGCGGCACGTAAACAGAGATCAGTCGCTGCATCATCTTGCGAGGCCGAATACATGGCCGCCTTCGAAAGTGCCCAAGAATGTGTGTGGTTACGCGCCCTGCTCAAGGGGATTGGCTACGATATTACGAGTAAACCGACACCCATCCTCTGTGATAATAACGCAGCCATTAACCTGTCCAAGGACCCCACACTACATGCGCACGTGAAACACGTCGACATTAAGTATCATTTCTTATGTGAGCGGGTCCAGGCAGGCGAGATCTGCATACGGTATGTGAACACTAAATACAACGTCGCAGACCTATTCATGAAAGCGCTCGCTACCCCACTCTTCTTACGACTTCGAGACCTGCTGGGACTGCAATGAGACGCCACATTCCATGCAAGGAGGAGACATTATTGCGTCGAGGTATTCGGTGAGGAGGAGTGTTGGCATTCAATAACCGACATGGCCACAAAATGGCCTCAATGCACCGTCAACCTCGACCCCGTCACTTGCACTGTCAAAGCACCCATTGTCCATCCGCTACTTCTTTATTTGACACACAACACCCCTGACACGAGCCCCTTCCTTTGTTACTCGAATATATATATACGACATACAGAATGACACACCCTCAGTCAATTGAACATTGAACTGAGGGTGAGTGGACTACGCATATACTGATTACATGCGCTAACATAACTACAATAGACTTAAACTTACTTGTCAGGTAGTTACAAATCTCAGTCAATTGAACATTGAACTGAGGACTTAAACTTACTTGTCAGGTATACCGAACTATAGACACACAGGGTTCTAACAGAGTTGGCAACTGGGACCCTGTGATGCGTAACATAGGGTCAATTAGAAGACAAATTGGATGGAAGATGGTCGTCTACATGCAGGTAAAATATCTGGGCCTATGCAGATGACGGACAGCTGTGGATACCTGGTAGTAGTGCATAGAAAGCAGTTAGGTAGAAATCTCACCAAAATTTACCTGTTTTTGAGTTCAACAATCTTTGGTAAATTGATAGCAACCAGGGGCTTGTTATGCGTTATTCTGGGTTAGATAAGAGACAAATTTGACCTGCGTTATGCGTTACAGTTGGTACCATACAGCTCGCTACAGTACTCGACATAATCTCTGTCGGACGAGAACATCAATGTCATGCTTCGACTAAAACATTTCCCATCATAACCTTGAAAGTTGGTTTTCCGAGTCGTGAGAGACTAGATCGCAATTTTAAATGGTCCACACAAAACCAGTGTTCTCAGTGTCTGTAAGGGCAGGGATTGCTGCCATACTGGGAAAAGGCCAATAAAACTTTGTTACAGGGATGTAAAAAACACTCACCAGAGAAAGGCGCCGTATCGCGGTGCAGGGAATATAGTCAAGTTCAAGCTTGCCGAATTAAATGTGTTCTTGCGGCAACACGGTGAATCAGTGCAATTTGCTTCAGCGCCAATTGCATATCCTGAAGAATATCAACAATCATGCCACTGTGCACGCACTCAGATCAATGTGGAAATCTGACATGCGCAAAACCTTGAGTCTCTTGCCGCTTCGCGCCTTCACTTTATGAAAGGGCTTTGAATTCTTGAACCAATTGGTCAAATACAAGGGAGCCGTGGCAGGGGATGGGCATAGTTTGAGGAAGTTTGAATAAAACTCCTCGAAAATCATCATTCAACCACTCTTACATGCAAATGGCTGATTGTACAAACCTGTTAATCATACCCCGCGTCCTTATTTGCAGCAACTTGAGTGATGACAGTACCAACACCTAGCGGACCAAAGGTAGCTTCGCACGTGGCTGAAATCTCCAAGATGTTGCAGATATCAACTATAACGTCGGGACCATGCTCGGGAACCGCTAGGACAACAAATTTCAGGACTTCAAGCATAGCCAAACGGCGGACTCAGTTGTTGTTTGCAAAGACCGAATTTTTGTTGATTGAACTGATCAGCTGTAGAGCTTAATTACGAATTGTGTTTGGGGAGGTCACAGTAGGATGTGGAGGTCGACAGCATTTTGTAGAAGGTGGGAATTAGGAATCTGTCAGGGAGAACGGATGCACTTCGTGCTGATTAAGTTGCATCAGGAAACCATCAGCACGTGAACGATGCAATGATACGCAACAGTGACCGGGTCAGAGACAACTGGCTGAACTTGCGCTGGGTTGTTATAAAGTCAAGTCATTCATTTGCTAATGGTCTATCATCCTAGTTGAATTCTATAGGATTTCAACAGCTCCACTGTTCAACCACTGATCCAATTCTGCAAATTCGTCGAGTCCCTCTTCTTCTTCATAAGTATCATTTCTTGGCTGGAAATCCAAGGAAATTGGGGTGCCGAGGGACTCAGAAAGCAATCTCAGATGGTCACGGTCCAAATAGTCAGAGGTTACGAAGGGTTTGTCACTGTCACTGAAGGAGCCATACATTCCGGAGTTGCTTTCGAGCTCGTCGATATCATCCAAAAATAAGGATCCGTGTTTTTTTGAAATGCTACTGGTGTCCTTTGAACGTTCCTGCGAAATGGTCGACCTCTGTCGACGACAAACATAAGTATTGATCAGAAGCTTGTTTGCCAAGCTTACGTTTCTTTTATGATAATATGACCGCAGTCCAAGTCTTTTGCTTCGGATCTGCTTGTTCGAGATACTTGGTTCTATCACTGAGTTTCGTTTTTTGAGGGAAAACCAGGCCTTCCTATTGCTTACTTCACTCTCTACGCATTCACTGGTTGTTGTCAGAAGTTCGCCACCAAGGGGAACAGCACGGATAAGAGAAATTTCAGCCACTTGAGGTAGGTCGTCTTCATCATTATCCGATTGTGCCGTGGCATGGCCCGTCCTGTTAATTTTGAGGTCACTCGATGGTGTGTAGTCAAGAATGAAATCAGGGATTTGTTTCCGACTTCCTTTGAACTCGGCAGATGATTCCAATATCAAGCGATGGCCTGGTGAAAGCTGAAGATTGTTCGAGACGTTGGATTGTTCATGCAGTAATTCAAGCTTCTCTAGTCTGCGATCCTTCGTTTTGCGAGTTAAAGTAGAAACCTTGGCCTACAGCGCTTCTTATGTTTTTCTGGCAAGCCGTCTCGGCAGCTAGGCGACAGAGCATCTATCGTGGTTTTGTTACACAGTGTTATAAAACAGTGCTTACCATAAATGACGACATATTTTTTGTCTTTACAGCGGTGATTGCACCTATCAAGATGAACATCTTAATAATGGAGATAAAAAGAGTCGACTACCTCACTCAATATTGCCATTTTGCATTCTTTTCAAGGTGGCTGTTTCGTGATCCAAGCTGTTCAATACAAGTGCCGTGCTCTTGGGCTTTTTAGACGAAGGAGACTTTTTTTTTTTTTTTTTTTTTTTTTGGTGGTTCTATGGGTAACTAGGCGTATCTACATGTTGTTAGCTCCTAGTTACTAGAAAGATTATTTCAATGTTGACTTATATATGCACTACTTGGTGCTGACTTCCAAATTGTGTTCTCGGCCCACCTAAGGGAAATGCAGGTTACGCACGTCGTGTGGGGCTTAGGTTGATGTTTATCTATTCCGCCCTGGCGGGCGGGCAACTCCCATACCCACTAAAACCCTTACTGCCGATTTCCACGCATATCGAGGCTTTACATGTTCCTGTATTATTGTCTCCCAGGTTTTTGTGATTATCCTCTCATCCAGGGCCCTGTTGCCGTACCTCCCTGCATCCGAAGCTAGGCAGTCCAGCTTTATTCGCTTCAAGAGGGTGTTTCTCCATCTATGTACTATTTCATCAGTTGTATGCAGTTTCTCCGGGTCTGCTTCCCGTCCTATTTTCCAGTCGCACCAAAGTTTCCATATTAGGCGGGCGGACTCTGATACTACTATTCTATACATCCTGCTCACTGCTTCCGTCGATTTGCCGTTCCTAAGTTTTGGTTTGGCCAGTGCGCAGCCCATTATAAGGCCTATGCTCGGGGTCTCCCAGTCGATGCTTCTGTGATTGCACAGTTGCTCCGTAAGTCTCCAGACCACTTCCTGGCCTGATGCTCTGCATGAGGTGAGGATATGTTCCATATCCTCCGTGGTACCGCAAATATGGCACCTGCTCCTGACTTCATAATTTGGTATCCTTTCCCAGTACTCACCTATCTTGTAGGCACTGTGCATCGCCTTCCACAGGAAGGCATGGGTTTCTTTTGTGATCGTTTTGTCTCTTAGGGAGTTCCATAGGGTCTTGTCAGTTGGTAGGTTTCCATTCATCTCCTTTAAGGAGACTTTTTTTTGTTTCGAGATTGGTCTAAACCATATATCAAAAACATCAATAAACTCTGGTCGAATGATAGTATCACCTTTCCTTTTGTTAGGTCTTGAATCACAGGCAAAATTTCTTCCCTGACGTCCATGTTCCAGAAATCTGGGTCGTCCTCTAATCCTGCAAGGTCAATGTCCTAGGACGGAGTCAAGGAAACTCCGAAGATACAAAAGAGTTTGATACGCACAGTCATCGTAGGTGGCCGAGTGTTGCGTATCGGAAACTCTTGGGGAGACAACACTGGTTTATATGATTGCTGGACCACTAAACCGGCGATCGTCTCCTGTTCATAGTGAGTGTCCTGATCCGTTCATAACCAAAATATGTGTGGTTCTCACCGAGGTAACATTTATTGATTGGCTTGGCCTGGACAGTTCGACAGTGACATTGAATGTCTTCTTCTCCTTTAACAACTTTGTCCTTGAAGAATATCAGTCACTTGCCTGGATGTCATAGAGTGGCTCTTACAAAATTCGGCGGTCATCAAATAACTCCAAGTCCGACGAAACTGTCAGAACTACTGTCATGTCTACGTTGTATCCTTTGGATGTCGTGATTTTTAACGGCTGATAATCTTCTGCCTGCTCTAATCCACACTGGATAGAAAGATCAACCTGCACTGGATCGACTCCGCCATACGACCTTATGCAAAGTTGAATTATAGACAAGCAGTACCGAGGAAACACTCGAGCGCGCGCTTGAAGTTCGAAACCGAAAGGTGATCGACGGTTGAGGAGCTAACCATCACCTTGTTTAATCGGGCTAGACATATATGTCATATAGAACAACCAACTTTCTCAATTTTCAGTGCATCTTGTTTGAGTAAGTGGGAGATGGAAACAATACCATGCTCCGCGAGAACCTGATTTATCATGAAGACGAGTTGATACTAGTGGAGCGGGGAAACTCGACCTTGATGCTGGAAAAACCAGACGTCAAGATATTTCAAGTAGACATTGCACAAACTCACAATTTTTCACCAATTTGCTCGAGCTGCCGCAGGACGATTGGTCTGTCCTCCCAGGCCTTGGCAGTCAAGCATCTCAATCTGTTGGCAACTTTCAGCAAGACCAAAAGTAGAGTAGAAGGAGCCCCACAATTCCAGACCATACTTCACTTGCGTGCCAAGTTGCTTGAATACGCCAACTTCTACGACAGCTAGATTTTGCAAAGATCAGACAAAGCCATATAGGCAGGAACGGAAAACAGACCTCTTGCGATTCAAGTGACGTGATGAAATATGCCAAATGCCTCGAGCTGAGGTTGACTGTCGGCGGTCCTGTACTCCGGCGAATTCATTGAAATGCCACCTATGTAGTTCCAAAAGTCACGTGAAGATAATGTTCACTCCATAATTGTAACGGCGCATCCTTTATGCGACCACACTGTTACTCCTTTTGGACCAATTTGTCTACCTGATGACTACTTTACATTTACGTACAGGGACCACTGCAGTATATAATGGATCTAGTTGTATCGTAGTTGGCAGTTCTTCAATTCACTAGGACTTACACCTGTTCCTACTGAAGACTCTAAGCTTCTCTCAAACATCCCGTGGGGCGTTACCGTGTCAATCACGCAAACGTCACATATTTTGAACAGAAACAACTCCTAGCTAACCCCTACTCACGCCCCTGGACATCGTTGGTCTGATCAACCTACCCCGCCTAACGTGAGTAAACCATTTCAATTCTCTTACTAACCAAAAAATCTATGGCATATAGAACCCGTCTCCGCTCAGCAAGGTTGGCTCACCCTCCAGTCGAGCCCCCTGCTCAGGAAGACCCCGAGCCTGAACCCACGCCTGAAAACTCTTCGGAGTTAACAGGGCTGGGCAGCTCAACAGGATCGGCGTATCCTTCAGCCGTCAGTTTTCAGGCAGACAACAGCCCGACTGACGAGGCTATTACCTCTGGACCTTTGATAGGCAGAGATGCCCACTTGTTATCAAGTGGAGGTACTGTCGTTGAAGAGAAATCTCACGACAAAAACCTGGGCGCTGACGAGCACCGCGGTAGTGAACCTAAACAAGCAGTAGAATCAGATCCTGTGCTGTTTAGTAATAGTGTAATAGCAGAATCCACCCCTGCATGGAACCACCAGCGTCAGGCTGAGGAAACATCAGGAAGGAACTTGACCCTGAATGAGCCTGAACTCATGGCTGAACAGGGAAGGACGGTGGAGATTGCCCGACTGTCAATGACCGACGAGGAGCGAGAGCGCTTCGATCGACGGACGGATCACGTCCAACAGGTTCAATTCAATGAAAATAAATTTCATGAAAGAAAGTTCAGCCAATCTTCCAATGACTCGAGTCCGGAAAAGACATAGCCGACAAGGGGAAGGGAAGTGATCCCCAAAACTGGGGAGCCTTGGACATACCTGAGGCTGAACTGGACGTGGACATGCAGAACCACCTCCTCAACGAAACCAGAACTCAGTGTAATGATGGTACTAAGCAACTTAGACCAAGGGAAGTGGGTGGTATGAAGCTGTCTACAGAGGAAGCCCATGAAAGGGCACCAATCAAAGAAGAACCCCCGTCCAGAGAGGAAATAAGAGAATATCTGCACGACAAATGCCAGTTAGACAGGGAAATTACCCAACTAAGAAAGAACCAGAAGGGAAAGAAAAATGGGTCAAGAGCCGGCTCCGCACCATTGTTGGACAGACTGGCTCACCTCATAAACCATGTAACAGAAGGCAGGGCCCGCTTGCATAGGGAATCGGGGAGGAAGCCCGCCGGCAAGTTGTTGGTGGGACCCTCTTTGCATTTAACCTGTAAGAGTGCACTGGGCCGTGCCCTTAGGCGCCTGGGTGGTAGGAGATTTGGACGAGAGCCCATCGGATAACTCCTCGACCTCGTCAGACTCAGAATCTGACACTGAGCAGGATTCAATGACGACCACAGATACATCGGACGAGGAGCACCAGCACTCGGAAGCTGAATCCTGCGCCACAAATCTGAGTAATGGCTCAAGTCACTCATGTGGCTGGCACAGAGCCTATACGAGAGATAAGGCATGGAAGGGTAAAAAGTTCAAAGCCAGATCCAAATCACGTCGAAAACGGAAGCATAGGCCCACCCTGATCAGGCCCACTCCTCTGGAGAAATACGGTGGTCAGGCTGACTATAGGGCCTTCCAGAGGTTCCTTACTCACGGCACAGCATACGTAAAATATGGATACGTCAAGAAAGAGCGCTGCGTGATGGTCCTCTCCGAGTTCCTCACAGGAAAAGCATACACGTTCTATGCGCGGTGCGTATCAATAGCGCCACACCGGTGGACATTGGAGGCTTTTTTTACTGAGCTCTTTGATTACTGCTTCCCAATCAATTACTGTAACCAGCAGCGTATCTGTTTGGATAAACTGGAGCAAGGAAACCACGCAGTCAAGGACTATGTGGCCGATCTGGACAAATTGTTCACGATAGTGGGTTCTAGCAGTAGGTGCACTAGGATCATCAAATTATTTAATGGGTTTAAGCCTTCCATCAGGAAAGCGCTACTCAGAGCGCACCTTAACCCGGAACAATCTGGCTGGAAAGAGCTTGTGCAAGAAGCTGAATACCAAGAAATGGCTGACAATGTGGATGTGGGGGAGGCTCAGCAAGCAGCCACCTCACAGCCTGCGGATTACCAGTCTCGACGAGAAAGATGCTGGGATCAGGAGTCCAGGCGACCCCACTGCCATCCCAGTCCCAAACGGAACCCGTTCCTGTATGGGAAGAAAACTAATACGATGCCGCACCTGTCGGCAGTATGGGTGGAAGGGTCAAACCCCCGAACCCAGGGAAAGCGTGGCCTGCCCAATGCGAGGTGCGTGGACAGCTCCACGACCAGCAGGTTTTCTCTCAGTAAAGAGGAAGAGGCTGAGCTTTGCGTGGCTGATAAATGCTTTAAATGTAAGGCTACGGGACACATGGCTTGTAACTGCCCCCAAGCCCAAATTGCGTGGTCCTCCACCAGGAAACCGCCCGGTTTGAGCGCATACGGCATATCGGTCGAACTGGCTGAAAGTGAACCCCCGCAATGGGCTGACCTGGCAGACACAACAGAGCTGACTGTTGGCACTATGATGTTGTGGTGCGAGGAGGATGGAGATGTAACCAATCTGTGACCAATGCCCAGTCACACTGAAACCGAGGGGGAATCAGAGACGCATGACATCAAATTGGCTGGACCCGTGAGCTTTGAGGAGTACTCGGGCGCTGTTTTGGACCCAGAGGATTGCCTGGAGTTCCTGCGCATTGGCAAAGGCCTGCGTAGAGAGCTGGACAAAGGAGTGTCTTGCCAGGTAATGTATTTGCTGGAACTTATGCAACCGTACCTGGGAGACCCGTGCAATGTGACTCAAAAAAAAAGGCTCAGGTTCCTGGTATACACCGTGTCCGATGACAAGTTGGTAGTGATGGACAATGTCCATGACAGGGACGAGTTACTCCCGATCAAGGACACGACACGCTCCACCTTTCCGGTCAGTCATTGGTATGCCCAGCAACAGGCAGAACAATTGAGAATCCAATTTTCGGGCAACCCACAGTTCCAGACTGTCCTGGCGTGCAATGCCTGGGCATGGAACACGGAGAAGGTGCTTGAGTCGGGGGCCCTGTACAGCACCCATGCCGAGCATCGGGGCTGGTTCGGTCGACGCTTCCTGGTCAGGAGAGAAATGGACACCCTGGACACTTATTCAATCATGGATCGATTAGTGGGATGTCGCGTTAAAATAGGTGGCGCTCACCTACAAAACCCATGGTTTAACTTGAATCACTGGATATACAAGCATTGTTTAGTGGCGTTTGAGCAATGGGGAAGGGGCCGGTGCTACGAACCTGGCCAGAACTCTCATTATTTACCTCCTGAGTGGTTTCAAATACATCCGAGGGTTACACCACTGCCAAGCCAGCGGCGACCACAACAAGAGGGTTGGTCGGCAATGGCAATGAAGGGATGTAGTCTTATCCACCGGTTAGAACTGAACGGACAACAGGTGGAGGCAGGGACCTACCCAGCTGTACAATGAAATTCTGCGTTGGTACACGACGCCGCGAGACGAGTACCCAAACCTTTGGTTGTAGTAGTCCAGGTCAATGGGCAGCCAGCCCAGGCCCTCATTGACTCAGGATCGCTCAGGGACTTCATCTCGAGCACCTTGACCCAGCAACTGTCGGTCCCAAAGAGGGAGTTGAAGTCACCAATCCCAGTTCAACTGGCTGTGCAGGGATCTAGATCTCGAATTAACTACGGTGCAATGGTGGACTTTAGTTACCAAACCATACGCGAGCAGCATTACTTTGACGTCATCAACTTGTCTGGATACAATCTGATCTTGGGAACCCCTTGGTTATTTCAACACAAGGTGGTATATGGTCTGAACTCCCCAAGCGTAGTGGTGGGGAGCCCAATTTCCAGTCCACTGATTGGAGAGGGTGTCACGCGGCTCACCTCGCGGGCGGTTCAGATCTTCGAGGAGCACCTGGAGAAGGCACGACGGGAATTACTTGCGTATGCATGACCGGTTTGTAAAACTGTTGCGGAAACTCCCCTCCCACCACTTCAGGCGATAAATCACGAGATTCCGTTGATTGATCCTGCAAAAGTGTATCCGTGGAGGCCGTTCCGTTGTCCAGAGGCAATGCGCCCACAGTGGGCCGCCAAGTGGGACGCATATATACGCAGCGGCAGGTGGAAGGTTACGAGCATTGGGAACACTGTACCAATGATGCTGATACCAAAGCCAGGGCCAGTAAAGCCGGGGGAAGCACCCTGGATGTGCATGGTTTTCAACTTGCGAGCACGCAATGCTAACGCCATTAAATGTTCTTCGCTGCTGCCTGACATTGATGGCATACTTTGGCGGGTAGCACGTTGTAAATATCGGTCAATCCTGGATGGACAAGACGTGTATGAGCAAATCAGGATCATCCCAGAGCATGTCGATCGCTCAGCGGTCATGACCCTGGATAGAAACATGGTTTGCAACATTGTGCAGCAGGGGGACTGCAATGCCCCTGCCACGTACCAGGCTTTAATGAACCATATCTTTTCTGCGTACATCAGCCGGTTCCTAGATGTATACCTCGATGATATCATAATATATTCAGAATCCCTTGAGAATCATGTACGGCACGTTAAGCTGGTCTTGGACATCCTGAGGCGTGAAAAACTGTACCTTGGTGAAAAGAAGGTCCATTTCTTATGTGCAGAAATGAAAGTCCTCGGCCAGGTCGTGGATGACGAGGGCATCCGGATGGATCCTGACAAGGTTGATGCCTTGGTCAAATGGAAGACCCCCACAAACAGGGACTTACTGCGAGGGTTCCTGGGTGCGGCGGGTTACCTTGCAGACGACATAGATTGTGTACGCATCCTGATGGGAATCCTGCATGGGCTCACCGGCGATACGGTCCCCTTCAGATGGGAATACACGCATCAGCACGCATTCGAAGACATAAAACGGCTGGCTGTGCATGAGATCGAGATGTTGGCGGGAGTGGAGACCATGCTGCGCCACCGCGACATTCTGCAAGGAGTAAAGTTTAAATGGTACACAGACCATAAGGGGCTGATTCACCTGCTAAATCAGAAAAACCTCTCTGGACGGCAAGCTTGGTGGCTGGAGAAGATAGCCAAGTTTGACTTTGAGGTTGAATATGTGCCGGGGGTCGAAAACATTCTGTCGGACGCACTGTCACGGCTCTACGCATACGATGAACCTGGGACGGTAAGAGCACCAAGCGGATACATGTACCACGACGTCCTGAACAATGACCTGCTGGGCAGCCATGACATCACCATGCCCATACTCGTTGGAAAGGAGGGCAGGTTTGCCAGCCTGAACTCTTTGAAGATCGGGGCAGGGAAGAACGAGGATCTAGGGGGAGGGGAGGGTTCTCCGTCCCCTAGATCGGACGTCAACCGCTCACAGAAGGCAGCATCAGCAGAGAAAGGGTGCCCGGAGACAAGCCGGGAATTTGCTGCCTGCGTAGCCAAGAATTTTGTCCTGAAAGGGCCCAGAGACCCATAGGAACGAAAGGAGGGCAAGGGTACTGGAGAAAAACCAAAACTTTTCATACGGATACCAGCAAAGAAGCAGCACTCACCAGAGGCATCTGAAGAAGAGGTTCGCGATGAACAGCTAGCACAGCAGGCTAGAGACTTGAGCAAAGTAACTCCAGAGCCGGTGGTGCTTACCAAAATGATAAGTGGAGGAAGAGAACCACTGAATCTCCTGGAAAGTATACGTGGAAGGTACTTTGAGGACCATGTCTTCAAGAAAGTATTGGAGCAACCACGTAACTATAAAAACTTTGAGACCACCCAGGACGGACTCATCTACATGAAGTTGAATGGAACTCAAACACTGTGTATCCCGAACATCCGAGTAGCAGGAAGGAGTATTTGAGAAATAATAATTTCTGAGGCTCACTCAGTATTGGCTCACCTAGGGGCCAGCAAAACATTGGCTTACCTTAGGGATAACATATGGTGGAAGGAAATTCACCGAGACGTACACAAATACTGCAAATCCTGCCAAACATGCAGTCGAACGAAACCTGCCAACCATAAGCCATACGGGTTACTACAACCTCTACCAGTACCCACACAACCCTGGGAGGTAATCGGCATAGACTTCGTAGGACCGCTACCCAAGCCAAGAAGTCGTGACGCCACATTTGATTGCATCACCGTTATCATCAACTATTTAACGGGGATGATTCACTTGGTCCCAAGCTGGACAACATACATGGCCAGACACATCGCAGAACTGGTCTTCTCGGAAGTATATAAGCGTCATGGTTTACCTCACGCAATAGTCAGTGATCAGGACTCCTACTTCACAAGTTTATTCTGGACTCACCTCCATTCCCTGATTGGGATAAAACTTAAGGTATCCAGCACGTACCACCCACAAACCGACAGGGCTATGGAGCGTGCCAATCGTACCATAATGCAGATGATACGACAAGGGATCAGTCCCACTCAAATGGACTGGGTGTTAAAACTTCCCGCTGTGGAGTTTGCGATAAACCTGGCTAGATCCGAAAGCATGGGGTACTCACCATTCTTTTTAAATCATGGTCGAATGCCCCGAACAATGAACTGGACCTCGGCGTCACCCAACAGATATGAAGGGGTCCGGGTCTACGCACAACAACTCCGATCGGCAATCATGGCGGCCCACGACAGTATTCTGGCCGCCCGCGTCAAACAGATCAGGATAGCAAATTGAAAACGAAGGGTGGTGCCTTTCGAAAAGAATGACCTAGTATACGTGTCAACCAAGAACATTAACTTTCCGAAGGGACTGGCGTGGAAACTGATACCCAAGTACATGGGCCCCTACCCAATCCTGCGTGACTACGGGAACTACACTTTTCAGGTGAAGCTGCCTTCGCCACTGAGACAGCGCGGTATACATGACGCATTCCATGCTTCACTACTGAGGATTCATCATCCTAATAACGATTGACTGTTCCCAGGGAGGCTGTACGAGCAAATCGTGGAACCCGATCAGCATCCTACCGAGTGGGCAGCAGATAAAATCATAGGGCATGCTGGATCAAAGGAAGACGCGCTTTTTGAAGTATTATGGAGATCAGGTGACAAAACCTGGCTTCTGAGACCTCAGGTCGAGGATCTCCACCTCCTTCAACCTTATTTGGATGCCCAGGGTGTAACTTGCGCAGCAGATCTACCCCAAGGATCGGGCCTACCGCTGCCTCATGATCCTCAAATTTTCCTGGGAAGTCAAAAATTTTCTAGATCGAGCGGTATAAAATCCCAGGAAAGACACCTCCGCATCCATTCCCTAACCCTTCAACAGACCCCAACCGTAACTCAGTCTCCGCAGCCTCAGAACTCCCTTCACAGATTGAATCGGCGTTTCATGGGAAGATGCACTAAAAACGATAGCGGCCTGCCACCGGGCGAAAGCCACAGCCCGGATCAATCGTCCAGGCAGCAGAGGCCTGCCAACCACTACACGGTTCCCAGCACTCCCGACTTGAAAAGGGACGATGGTATGATTAGCCTCAAGTACCCAGGCGAAGCGTTATCCAGCCACCTGTTCTCGCCTCAACAGTTCCAGGCATACCGAGAATGGGACAGTCACTGCCAAGCTGACCCTTACTACTGGCACGGACACTCTATCCCCTCCGGATATGGGGGCGTGGCCAACGCTTTTAACAGCCACCCAACCTACCCCTGTAAGCTGGTAGTATGGGATCCTGAACGAAAGGGGTACTTCTCACCCTTCTACTCCATCCCCGAATCCGCCTTAATGGTTTCGTCTGTTGACCCTCACTACAAGCTGTTCTCGGATGTGGGCATCATTCAGCCCAATGGCGACGTGGATGAACAATGCTGGAAGGTGGTGCTCTCCACCCTTATGCGCCTGCACTTCCAGGCAGAGCGTAACTGAGAGCGCGGGGAAGAAAAGCGACGTCAGAATAGGCTCGCACGTCCACCCGTCAGGCCGAATTATTGCCGGCAGGGCAGTCGGCACCCCCTCATGCCCCAAAAAGACCCTGAGTTGGAGGTCCAGGTATGTCCGGCGACCAGCATCCCATTTCCCTCCAGAGTCGGCAGCCGCCTCAGAGTTACGTCACCCATGACGACCAGCCACCAGTCGCCGCACCACCCGCTGCAACCGTACCTCAGGGTGAAGATTCGGGCTGTTCTCATGCCGCTGGCACACGCACGCACCGCCACGAAGCATCAGCCCCAGTCGAGTGTAATTCATCCAAGACTACCGGTAATGGACCAGAAAAGACCCCAGAGCCTCAGGACCAGGAAATGTATGATCCTGACAAGGACCCGGAGCTCGCAGCGGGAGTGAACTAATCGTCACCCTAGGAAGGGTTACACTGATCACATTCCAGATCGTCCTGTCGTTATCCCAAACCCCCACTGTCATTACCCAGTTCGCGGCATCGCTCACACTGTCTCTACTCGGCACTATCATCCCATGTCTATTGGAAGCCCTTAGTCTAGAGGAGCCCTCACTTGTCTTTTTTCACCAGATAGGTATCGCTGTTCTCTCGATACCTGGAGGGCGCATGTAACGGCGCATTCTTTATGCGACCACACTGTTACTCCTTTTGGACCAATTTGTCTACCTGATGACTACTTTACATTTACGTACAGGGACCACTGCAGTATATAATGGATCTAGTTGTATCGTAGTTGGCAGTTCTTCAATTCACTAGGACTTACACCTGTTCCTACTGAAGACTCTAAGCTTCTCTCAAACATCCCATGGGGCGTTACCGTGTCAATCACGCAAACGTCACAATAATGCAACATCTGGCTCACTTGAATCAGAAGGAATACTTTGTTGGCCGTCTTTTCAAGATTTTTTATCTTGAAGCGAATGTCTGGGTGTTTTCGAAGTTTGTTCAACGCCTCGGAGAGTATCAATCCTAGGATGAAATCAGGGGCATTATCTAGACTTACCGACTTCTCTGATACTCTCAATTTGATGTCGGAGAACCTAGAAAATGCGTTTTTTGGCATCTGGATATTTGGAAAACGGGATTCGCGTACTCTTCACAAGAAGAGATCATCTCAAGCTTCAGAAAGATCAAAATTTGCATTAGCTGGTATAAATAGATGATGCTTACAATCTCTCTTGGTGATAACCGTTCAGGCAATGCTAATATCAGGCCCATCTGGAAACAAACATAACACTTTGAATACTGGATGGAAACAACAGACATACCGTCGATTGACGTATATAAAGCTATTCCATGTCAGTAGCAAAAATGTACATTGTGGAGAAACGCATGCCTTGCTCATAATGTCACCAAAATCGGTAGATATCAGTTCATCACCACGAGGACCGTTTTCAACGAGTTGTTTTGGCGCAGTTTCTCTACGCTCTGTAACACTAGTTCATCCACACGTTCTTGTAGCGGCAAGTTATACGCAGCGGCTGCAGACAGACACAAGGTATGTCAGATAACAACTGGTGTCGTTGTGCTTCAGAATGAGGATATATTTGTAACGTAACGAATACATACCTGGTGTTGTTGTGCTTTGTGAAAATAATACTAGTGTCACGTGCCGCTGAGGGCACTCCATCACACAATAGGGGTGCACACAGCGTCACTGGAGATCACAACGTGAGAACTCCCCAACGATACCCATCTTTCTTCTCAGCTTGTCGACAGCCTCGCGGGTCAAGGGCTTAGTCAGGAGATCGGCTGCCATGTCCTCGGAAGGGATGTAAGCCAGTCTGATTTTGCCATCATAGACAGCCTGCCGCAGCCAAAACCAGTGACAATCAAGGTGTTTGAGGCGTCCCATGTGTTCGGGCTGCTTGGAGACAAGTATGGCCGATTGATTGTCAAGGTTGAGGACAAGAGGCGTCGACTGGGGCATACCAATATCGGTGAGGAAATTACGGAGCCAGCAGAGTTTGCGGCCCGTTTCACTCGCAGTGACAAACTCTGCCTCTGTGGTCGAGAGGGCCACAATCGTCTGAAGTTTGGACATCCAACTGACAGCGCCGCCAGCGACGGTAAGGACGGAGCCTGTGGTCGAATGACTGGTGTCGATGTTGCCGCCATGGTTGGCATCAGCATAGGCAATGAAGGAGGAAGGGAAGAGGAGACAGCATTTCCAGAGTACTCAATTTTGTAGTCAAGCGTACCACGAATGTATCTCATTAAGTGCTTCACGGCTTTCCAGTGCTTCGGACCAGGGCATGCGTTGAACCTGCATAGGACACCGACTGCGAAAGCAATGTCCGGGCGAGTGCACATCACGAGGTAGAGAAGGGCTCCGGTCGCCTGGATATAGGGGACTGAGCACATCTCTTCGACTTCCTCAGGGGTTTGCGGAGAATCCGCCTTCGACAGACGAGCGCTGGGGTCGAGAGGAGTAGTGACGGCTTTGCTGTCGAGCATATCAAAGCGTGAGAGGACCTCCATAGCGTACGCCTTCTGGTCAGTCCATAACTTGCGCTGAGCTCAATTGCGTGTGACTACAACGCCCAAAAGACCTGTTGTTGGTCCGAGATGGCGCAGTTTGAAGTATTTTTGCAAGTCATTGATCACCTTGAGGATAGCGGAGCAGGACTGGGATGCGAGAGTCATGTCATCCACGTGGATTGGAATAATGATGCGGATGTCGCCTTTGAGGTAGACATAGACACAGGGGTCAGAAGTGATGCGGGCGAAGCCTATCTTCACTAGGACCTGGTGAAGACGCCTATTCCAAAGATTTGCCCCCTGACGTAGGCCATAGATGCCGCGCTCCAACTTAGTGCAAGCGTCACCTTCCCTGGGCTGGCGTTGGATGTCTGGAGGAACCTCCTCAGGAAACCCCTCTGGGAACTTCATGTAGAGTTCCATGTCAATCACGCTGTGAAGGAAGGCTGATGATATGTCAACAGACTCCAGGTACATGTCCTCGATCGCTGCCAGTGCTAGCACAGTGCGGACCGCCACCCAGCGTGCCATGGGAGCGAACGTCTCATCAAAATCTACACCAGGCCGCTGGCTGAAACCTTGGGCGACTACGCGGGCCTTGAAACGCTTGATGGCGCTGTCTGGCAAATGCTTGACCTTGAAAACCCATCGTGACCTGATAGCCTTTCTGCCGACAGGGAGGTATACCGTGCGCCAAGTGCCGTTATTCTTTAACGCGTTCATTTCCTCGACCATCGCCTTGTGCCATTCGGCGGCATTGTCGCTTGCCATCGCCTCACGGTATGAGCGTGGATTGGAGTCGTGCGCGCCAACCCTGTATGCATGGGCCAGACAAGCGTGAACCGCGCCGTAGCCGCCAATATCCACCCTGTGTTCAACATAGGCGCAACCAGCTTGAAGTAGGGCCTCGTCAGAGCGAACATTAAGAGCGAGGTCTACCTCCTGCTCTCCATGGGCATCAATGTCTCCTACATTGACCTCCCACAGAGGCTGATCTGGTGGCTCCTCTGAGTATGGCGAGGGTAGCGGCGGTGGCGGTGGCTCTCGAACCAGTGGCGATTCACGGTCGATCTGGCGCTGGATCGCGTCGTAATAATCAGCGTTAGGTCCACGCATAGGTATACGCGTACGTGAGCTCGGCTCTCATGGTGGAGGCAATGGGCATGGCTGCCGGTGTGCACGTGTTGGCCAATCACCGTGTTCGACTCCCACTGGTATGGGCGGGTCTCCCACCGAACTCGGATTATCTCCCACCGAGCTTGGGTCTCCTCCCACTGAATCTGGGCCTTCTTCGTCGTCGCTAGGAAGTGGAGTCAAGGGCTCGCCGTCATCAATTCTGTAGGTTGATGTAAGTGGTGGCTCAGTGGATTCATTCCGTCTGCTTACAGCGGGCTCAGTGTGGTCGTCATAGTCATCGATGTTGAAGTGGGAGAAGGACTCTAGTGGTGGCTGAGGGGTACCGGAAAAGGAAAGGCCTGGAAAGCATGACTCGTTGAATACAATGTCTCTGGATACAACTACCTGCTTAGTCGTCAGAATATATACCTTCCAACCAACATGATTGTCAGGATAGCCAACGAATATTCCAGGCAGAGAGTGTCCATCGAGTCCCTTCCTCTTCTCGTGAACTATCAACACATATGCGGCACAACCAAATACACGTAGGTGGCCAATACGTGGCTTTTTGCCTTTGTACGCCTCAAAAGGTGTGGTATTGCGTGGTAAGGCCGACGTTGGACAGCGGTTGTGGACATGCCGGTAAGCGCTTAATGCATATGTCCAGAAGCTCGGCGGTAACTTGGCCTCCGTGAGCATAGACGTAATGCTCTCCTCGATTGTTCTATTCATACGCTCGGCTACTCCATTTTGCTGAGGTGTGGCTGTGTTGGTGAATTCAACGTGTATTCCCTCTGATCTACAGAATGACAGGAAGTCGTTCGAAGTGTATTCTCCTCCTTTGTCAAAATGCACGCATTTGATAGCCTTTTCCACATGACGTTCGGCCTGGGCCTTGAAGGTCTTAAACGCGCTGAGCACATCACTTTTTCTATACATGTCGTAGACTTCCATCCACCTTGTACTGTCGTCGACGAACGTCACCCACCATCTACGGTTTGATTGGTGCCCCCCAACCTGCATTGGACTGTGCACGTCACTAAAGATCCTTCCAAGCGTTTCGTGTGCCCGGTCTGCAACATGCGGAAAAGGTGCTTGATGCTGCTTTCCTTGAAGGCATGGCTTGCATATACATGGTAGCGGCGAGTCGAGCTGTTCTAGCCGATCAGCCCCGAGATGACACATTCAACGGTGTAGCAAAGACCTGTCAATCTTAGTAGATGAGGTTGGTCTGACATATGATACGTTCGCGACATGCGTCGGTGACGAAACGAGGGTTTCTCCGTCCAGATAGGATGTCAGAGTTTTGTCAATAGTGGCGGTGAATATCAATTCGCCGTCAATTGTGAATAAAACCTTGCGCTTGCGAAACGTCACTTCAAAACCACGGTGTACTGCGAGAGTGGTGATGGACAACAGGTTGTTTGTCAATTCGGGTACAAAAAGAACATCAGCGAATATAACGTCGTTAAGTGGGTTCCCATCCTGATCCTTCCCTCTCAGTCTGAATCTGACTGAACCCTTCCCCACGGAATAAACGGTAGCATTGTTGGCAAGATGTATTGGAACTCTCCACAATTTGAAAGAGTCCGGCAGAAACCACTCGCGATGTGGCGTCATAGAACTCGTGGCGCCCGAGTCTGTATTCCAGAGCGTGTTAGACGGCGCATCTGCTGACAGAGAGGATCGACAAACTGCAGCTTCAGCTTTGATGGCAGGGCCATCACAGCCTTGCTCCACCTTCGGGGTGTCGGTAGCTTTTGTAGCGGCATTGGCTCCTCGGCGACCTCCTCTTTTCTTGGATTTGGAGCTCCCATCGTCCTTCTTGACGTGAGTCCGTGCTGATTGGAGAACCGGGCAATCAGTGATTTTGTGTTCGCTGTCGCATAAGTAGCACTTGATCTGGCAGGCGGCGCCAGCAGTTTCTTCAGTGGCGACTGCACGCTGTACCTCCTCAGTTCTGAACGCTTCCTCAACAGTGCCAATAGAGAGAGAGCTGAGCATAAGAACAGAGGAGATGAAGGACGAGTATTCTTCTCGTGGGAGCGCTCGGAGCATCGCCATAGTGCACAATTCATCGTCGAGCATCTCCAAAGTATATCCTGGACTTGTCGTTCCATCGTAGTTAGTGACGGGCAATGGGCGAAGGGTGCGGATACGTTGCATGGTGCCTCTTACTCGCGTGCATAACTGGGTGAGTGTCTCATGTTCACGTAACCATATATTGAAAAGATCGCTCAACGAGTTAAAGCGTGCGTTGGGCGCTGACTTCAAATGTATCTCCTTGAGCCTTGCCCACATGAGCGCCGGCTTAGTGCGAACGTCATCTACTTGGATCTTGTTTCCTTCGTCCAGCCATTGATAGATTTCGCCCGCTGCGCGGTCACTGCGGAGCAGATAAGAATTCCAAGCGTTGATGGAGGCAGAGTTGCCTGGTTCGAGGAGTGGTTCGTTTGTCACGATTCGAGCTCCACCTGCTGACATTAAACGGCCAAACATAGCCTTTTCCCACTCAGCGTACTTAATGATGCCGAGTTTTTCCATCGGTGATCGTGACATGCCGTTAGGGTCGTCCATGATAGGCGAGTCGGCAAGTTATGATGAGCGCAGGAGAAGTTGGGTATGGATTTTTCGATAAATGAGAAATGGGGAATTTGATAACGCTACTACGCTTGTGTGCGGAGCGGTAGGTGATTCTAAGCTTGTCTTTCAGTGTAAGTCTGTGGGGCCGGGGCCCA
Source organism: Macrolepiota albuminosa (assembly GCA_027475525.1). NCBI lineage: Eukaryota > Fungi > Basidiomycota > Agaricomycetes > Agaricales > Agaricaceae > Macrolepiota > Macrolepiota albuminosa. The sequence goes on along the minus strand of JAMWFC010000049.1, from coordinate 4,336,573 downwards.
TAACCTGTAGCGGCAAGTTATACGCAGCGGCTGCAGACAGACACAAGGTATGTCAGATAACAACTGGTGTCGTTGTGCTTCAGAATGAGGATATATTTGTAACGTAACGAATACATACCTGGTGTCATTGTGCTTCAGAATGAGGAAGACAACGAACACCAGGGAGTGAAAATAATACTAGTGTCACGTGCCGCTGAGGGCACTCCATCACACAATAGGCGTTCAACAGTTCTTCCCAAACTATCGTTCTTTCCCACGGAGTAGTGGTTCGGATTGTTCTGAAGTCTCTGGAACAAGAACGAGCCGCGTAACCATTCCTTAGCTGTGGGTATACTTGTGATGGTACCCAGACCGATTTCTGAATTCAAGTGCTCCGCGAGATTGGTATTTTAAAGTATTGTCTTTCCCTGAACAAGAGCTCTATATTTCTGCTCAAGCTCTGTCTCGCAAATGATGAGCGCAATTCCGTCTTTGTCTATGGAAGAGTGAGGAGGCAAACAATTGTGTCAGAGATTACATACCAAACTGGGGCCGACCCTGTCACAAGCACTGATGAGAGATCCAAAATCTGTATCATTTGAACTCACAGCGCGACCCATCATTTGCATAACATCAAGATCTGAATACTCGACTGGAGTAGCCTTGTTGAAGGTCTGCACTCCCTTGATGACAACCATGTGTGCAGCTGGACCCATTCCCGTCATGACGAGGACGACAAGCAGGACGCTGCTACTTACGCAGGTTGACGCCGACAGCCAAGGTCTTGAATAAACCAAATTAAATCCGTACAAATGTACAAACGAAGACTATGAGACACACCGATGTTGCGACGATAACACGCAGAGTTCCATTCAAATAAAGAGTCTCTGTTGCCTTACGGTCATCGAGGGTTAACCCGGCATGATGCACGCCGATCCCAACAGATGCGAGATCCACAACATTCAAGTATTAACATTGATCGTCCTTGGATGCACTTCATCGAGCGGAACACTAACCTGCCAGGCGTTTATCATAGAAAGAATGATCACTCCTGTTGGGTTATTGGTTGAACAGAGATGTTGGGCTTCTAACCGAGGAGTTGTCTTAATAGATAACAACGTCAGAGTGAATAACACTGAAACAGCTGCATCTCAGAGCCCTTTAAGAATTAGAATTCCGGCAAGACCCTTGACGGGAATGGGGTCGATACTAGAAGGACGGAATGAGCCTACATCCCCAACACGCCAAGCATCGGAAAGCTTGGGAACCTCAGATTTAGAAGACTTCTGTGAAGAGCAACCATACACGACTCCTACTACAAACCAACGTACAGACTACGGTTCAAATATGGAAGAACCACATAGAGCGAATAAGAACACGAAAGCAGCACTTAAAATCGCAACGCTAAACATACGAGGATACAAACAAGCAGGAGCCCCAGCTTCAGAGACCACATGGCACCACGTTAATCAATTAATGAGAGATAAGAAAATCGGCATACTCCTAGTGCAAGAATCTCACCTCAATGAGGAAAGGAAGAGGCATATCGAGGACATTTTTGGTAAGAGACTACGGGTCTTCTACACTGCGGATCAGTCGAATCCATCCGGTAAAGGAGGTGTAGCCATAGTCCTGAACCGAGACATCATCAAAACCGAGAATGCGAGAGCGAAGGAAATCATACCAGGCAGAGCCATGATGGTGTCGGTCAACTGGCATAGGGAAGAAAATCTCAGAATACTAGCGGTCTACGCCCCCAACGTCACGCAGGGGGATGGTGAAAACAATAAGAACTTCTGGGATGAGCTGAGGGGCTTCTTCAGAAACAACCCGCGAATTAAAATCAACATGTTGGCAGGGGATTTTAACATGGTCGAGGACACCCTAGACAGACTTCCAATGAGAAGCGATCCGGAAGAAGCCCAAGAAGCGCTAGACAATCTAAAAAGTCAACTTAGGCTCCGAGACGGCTGGAGAGACACCTTCCCAGACACTAGAGCCTACACGTACCTACAAGAGGCTACAAGGACCATGTCTAGGCTTGACAGAATATATGTCAATTCTAGAACCCTTGAAACAGCCAGGGAATGGAAAATCGAACCCCCGGGAATCCCAGGCACAGATCATTTCCTAACATCGGTCAAAGTTGCACATGATGAGGCCCCACAACTGGGCAAAGGCCGCTGGACCATGAAGGAGCATATTATCAGGGACAAGAGGTTTAGGTCCTTTGTAAATGAAGAGGGGTGTAAAGCCTTAGAGTCGATGAAGCACCTCAACAGAACAAACGAACACAATCCTCAGACAATCTACGCGTCATGGAAGTCTGCAATCTTAAAAGTGGCACGACAAAGAGATAAAATGATCGTGCCTAAATATGAGAGAGACATGAAATCACTAGAATCAGATCTGAATCGAGTCCAGAATGACATTGAGATGGACGAGCAGAATAAGAGAGAAAGAGTACAAGACATTATGTCCCGAATGTATGCACTAACAAAGAAAAACCACCTTGAAAAACGAGACAAGATTGCCACTAAGAATAGGCTTATGGGGGAGACAATGTGTAAATACTGGACGCGATCTGGGAAAGTAGCCAAACCGAGAGATCTGATCTATGCCCTAAGTAAGGCAAGAACAGATGAACAGGACAACGGAGGGGTTAGCTATGAAAAAAGGTCCGATAAAATGGCTAGCCTTGCCCGAGAATATCACAACAACTTGCAACAACAGTTCCCTGATGTTCCAAATGAAGTTAGGGAGGAAAAGATTGTCAAAGTACTGAGTAATATTAAAGCAAGGACCACACCTCAACAGAACGGAAAGCTAGGGGCGAGCATTGCTAAAATAGAAATTATGAAAGCCCTCAAGAAATCAAAGAATACATCAGCACCAGGACTCGACGGAATCCCATATGAATTCTGGAAGTCAATAAACGACCAGTGTGTAAATGATTCGAGACAAAACGGAAGGGGAGGATCACAGAAGCCAGTTTTTGATGTCCTTGAACTTCTAAATATAGTATACGTTGACATCCAGGAGTATGGAATTAGCAGCGACTCTACCTTTGCGGACGGGTGGATGTGCCCAATCTACAAAAAGAATGATAAATCCGATATAGCAAATTACAGGCCAATAACGTGCCTCAATACAGATTATAAAATTCTCACAAAGGTCCTTGCAGAAAGACTCGCAGATGTGATAACGAACTTAATCCACCCTAGCCAAGCAGGATTTATACCTGGGAGAAGCATCACTGAGCAGACCAAACTGATCAGAATGATGATTCACTATGCTGAAGCAGCTGAGGAAAATGGTATGATCGTTGCTCTGGATCAGGAAAAAGCCTATGATAAAATCGACCACGGATACCTCTGGCGTACCCTAGAAACCTTTGGCTTCCCATCAAACTTCATTAACACAGTCAAGGCGCTATATGAGAGAGCGGAAACAAGAATTATGATTAATGGTGTGCTTAGCGAACCTTGGCAGGTCACGAGGGGTGTGAGACAAGGAGACCCCCTTTCTTGTTTACTTTTCGACCTTGCCATTGAACCCCTGGCAGCGGCACTCAGAGAATCGAACCTTAAAGGTTTCCAGATACCGGGCCACAGCGAAAAACTCATTGCCAATCTTTTTGCGGATGATACCACGACCTTCCTGTCAGTAGATGATGACCTTCTTACTTTGGAGGAAATTCTTGATGATTGGTGCATTGCATCAAGAGCAAAATTTAATACGACTAAAACAGAGATCATCCCGTTAGGAACAAAAGAGTTCAGAATTGAACTGATAAGTAGTCGGAGACTAAGGCCGGACTCCCAAGAGATACCATACAGCATTCGTATAGCTGAGGACGGCTCCGCAATAAGGATCCTGGGGGCCTGGTTTGGAAATGAAATAGATCTTGCAACACCGTGGACGAACACTATTGAGAAGATAGATAAATCATTGAATACATGGGAGAAAAGCCACCCGTCAATGGAAGGCAGGAAATTAATCGTGCAAATGGTAATCGCCGGTATGTCCCAATACCTCACACAGGTACAAGGAATGCCAAAATATATTGAAAAAGCGCTGACGAAGAGAGTGAGCAACTTTATGTGGGCAGGAAAAAGCCCGCAAGTGAATGAACAAACCCTCTTCAAGAAGATTGAAGAGGGTGGCAGGGGAGTAGTAGACATCAAATCCAGAAACAAAGCAATAGATATCATGTGGCTGAAATCATACCTAAGCTTCGGCCCTACGAGACCGTTGTGGGCTAAAGTAGCGGATGCCCTGATGGCAATGAATGTCCCCCGATCCGAGGAGAGGATAGATTCAAGAATAAAACTCAGTCCATTTCTCCAGACATGGAAGACCAGATCGTCAAGCAAGGGCGAGATCTGCCCTGACATAACGAACCTCTTCAAAACTGCAAAGAATTTCAAGGTCAGGCTAGAAAACATAGAAGTGGAGAAGAGCATATCTTTAAGTATGCCGATATGGTACCACTCCGAGGCGAATGCGAAGCTGAGAAGGCTTAACGTAGGCAGGGTAGCGGAGTGCCTAAAGACCAAACATGCGGTACAGGTAGTAAGAGACGCGATAAAGCTGGCATCGGCAGTAAGTGACCTGAATCACCGAGACTCGACGGAATGTGAATGCAGAGACTGTACAAGAATTGAGGAAGAAACAGGGTGCCTGCACCCAAACCTCTGCGTCAACAGAGCTAGCTCCATGCTGAATACCCTCCCCGAAAAGTGGAACCCAGGCCCTGACCTCAATGAGGATCAGCCGGAAGTAGAAGGAGGGACAGACCCACCGGAAGGAACCCTCAGGGTATTCCCACCAAATGCCACAACGAGAGGCTACATAGCGGATGCCTTTCGTATCTTCACCTCAGGCACGAAATGCAACACACTTTATCAGCGAGACCCAACCGAACCTCAGGAAGGAAAACTGAGGGCCACATTATGGGGGAAGAATAAGACGACTTTGAATGGCAACGTACCGAGTGAGGAATACACAACTAACCTAGTTGGGGCAGGAGTGGTGTTCATGGACAATGAACAGCTCAACGAAGGGGTAAAATGGTATAACATTCAACGTAACACTAACCACTCTGCAACTATAACGGCAATGATCCTAGCTCTGGTGAAATGTGGAGTTAACACACCACTGACCATAAATATTAGATCTAGCACAATCGTAGATTTACTCGTCTCAGACCTACCGAGAATCGAGGATGCAGGGTTCCACGGCACCCAGGATGCGGGGCTACTGCGAGTCCTGCTGGGACGGCTGAGAATGCAGAGAGCGAAAGTCAAGCTTTACAATGCCTCGGAAGATCCAATATCCCGCCAGGATACTGAAGTGAAGACCCTGGCAAACAACGCCATGCTTAGCGGTAGGAATATGGTCCTACCCCCCATCCCAGAGGAGCTCCACCTAACAGGGGCACGCATGTCGAGCATGTCCCAGGCCCTAGCCTACGGTACCATAAGGAGCATGACGGGGAGCCAAGAGAGACCTCGAACCCTACAGATGGTAAGAGGTATCAAGAGGCACATTTTGGCAGCAAACAGGAGCGTACCAACAGAAAAAGCAATATGGAAAGGGATTAGAAGCAAAGACTTCTCCAGACAATCAAAAATCTTCCTGTGGAAGCTGACACATGATGCGTACAAAGTGGGTCAATACTGGGATCGCACAACGATGGAGCCCGAACTCAGGAACAGAGCAATATGTAATCACGACAATTGTATTGACTCTATGGAACACATTCTGACGGGTTGCGACAGCCCAGGTCAGGGCATCGTATGGAGCCTAGCAAGTGATCTATGGCGAAAGAAATCCGGGGAACCATTGGAGCCACAGAGCCCCGCTTCAATTGTCGGAAGCACTATACGGAAAGTAAAGGCGGAAAATGCGGTGCTGTCTGCGGGCTTGGCAAGGCTCCTCAGGATACTAGTGGTAGAGTCAGCCTACTTAATATGGGTCCTAAGATGTGAAAGGGTCATAAGTAACGATGATACGGAATTAAGCAACAGTGAAATCTCAAGTAGGTGGACCAAAATGATGCAGAATAGAGTGTCATTGGACGGTAAGATCGTCATCCCTAAGTCGAAAAAGAAAGCCCAGATGGAAGCGATAGTCAAGGCGACATGGGAAGACACAGGGCTGGAGGGAAACCTCAGCACCGGAAACGGTGAACAAGGCGGGGTTTTAGTGGGTAGGGGGCCCCCAGCGACCGGAGTGGGATGACCACACGGTTCGGGCCCGGAGTCCCACACTTGTGCGTAAATGCATTTCCTCGCGGACCTTTCAAGCTGACCTCTTAAGGAACCTGGTTGCAAACCCGGGTGCTCAGCGCAGCGGGTGGGGAGGAAACGACTATGGCATTACCTCTCCCACCATGAACGCTACTCCAAAAAAAAAAAAAAAAAAAAAAAAAAAAAAAGAGATGTCGGGCTTTACACAGATTTCGCCCTTGCGAAGGGGCTCGTCAGAGGGCTTAACTGCTACCCTAATCCGTCTTCCAATTCTATAGAGTGTGTACTCTCTATAGCATATATATCCACTGTAAGGCCTACCCAGCTTAGGCTACTGAGGGGAGTATGGCTGGCCATACCCAGCTTACCAACAGGCAGTACCCCATTGGGACCCTGAACAGGTGGGTATTACAATTAGGGAAAAGCGCCAGGCCTATGGCCCACTTGCCTCTATTGGACCCCCGACGATGAGAAGCCGAGAGCCGACGCTTGACGCACTTTGAATTATGCTGTGCGATTTTTGCGGCCTGGGACATTGCATGTATGCAAGCACCGTGCAATGACCTTATTTCCTGGAATAACATGCGGCGCGATCGGCTGTCCTCGAAGGTGAAACCGAAAGTCCGAGGAAAGTATTGGTCTTTGGTGCTTGAACCGAAGACATGACTTTTCGTTACCTCTTGGGGTAAGACCACGGTAGATTTTTCCGGCCTTTTTCTGCTTCCAAATAGTCCTTCATGAGTTGTTCTGCCGTGGTAAATGTCCCTAAAAAACAGGTCAGAGGACCTTCATAACCTTTTCGTGTTGAACAGAAGATCATAATTGGCTTACCCACGGAGTACTGCTGCAAAGCCATGAATAATTTATAATCCAGACTTTTGCTGAATGCAAAGTCATTCTGCCCTTTTGGGCGTGGGACCCCAATCACGAAGCGTGTAAGTTTGCATGGTCGAAAATCCTCGCCAAACTGCAGAATTTAATAGGTCAAAAGTAACAAAGTTTCACCTATAGGCTGTTTACTTCGAAGACCTTTGCAGGCATGTTCGATTGCCTATTACTTCCAATCCACGCAGCAATGTCTTTAACGTTAGGAACTGTGGCCGAAACGAAGAAAAACCGAACAGAAGAACCACGGGTTTTCATGCGCGATACGACGGCTTCAAGGGTGCTACCGCGAGATTCATTAAGAATGTGAACCTACAACCCTTCTCAATATACACGACATGATAAGAAGTCTGACAAATGTTACGAACCTCATCAACCAGCAAAAGTCGAATAGAAGAAAGGATCTCGCAATGGTAGAACCTGCATCTCCATCAGGTGAACATGTGCAAATACTTGTTGGATTTGAAATGTGCCAACCAGTCACGGGCAAGGCTATCCCACTTTTCACCCTTCATTTAGATGATGAGTTTCCGGACTTGAGAGAGCTCGACGTTACAAACCGTCGTTATTCTGGGCAGCAATCACTTATTGTTAAGCCAAGAACAATCAGAATTCCGAACGAACATTATAGATGCCTTCTTGGCGTCACCCCAAACGCCTTTCCCGAAATGCACAGTATCTCCGGTCAGCTCAGAACCTAATAAATCGTCAGTGTACCATTGACCCAGGAACATCTCTCTCCCCACACTTAATCCAAGAGGGTCGAATTTGGTCGTCCAGTCACGGTACCTTTCCGAGCACAATGCCTAAGAATTTAAGCTCAGCTTTGTATCCTCCAGAGGACACATTAAACCACTCACCTTCGTAGGGGCTATATATACACATTTCATGTGCCTAACGTTATTATTGTGCAGAGACAACATCTTGATAATAGCAAGTTCAAAAAGGACCGTCTTTCCACTTCCAGTAGGCGCTGAAAGAGATTGAGGATTGTCATCACAAAACGGGCTTATGTTTTACCGCTCGCAACCTTCGCCTTCAGATAAGCAGAGCCATCGGGTGATGTAAGAAACGGCCATACCAAGTTCTCGTCCGAGCCAAAGATCATAAAAGAACATGGGATTAGATGTAACCAAGAAATGCTGATTGTCACGAACATCATTAAAACAGGACGACTGGATGCCATTGAAGACACCAAACTTGAAGATTCCCCGGTATATGTCCGCTGACGGTCAAATGTAGTCTTAGAAAGAAGGCTATGAAGTATTATAGAAGTTGATACTCACGAAGAATAGAGACTGGCCGTAGACCTAATCCATTCCAAGTTGATTCTTTCTGGTTACGATTGTGTGCATATACTCACAAATGTCCTCTTCATATATCTCTTCTGACAAGTATTCGGTCGTTGATAAGGGATATTGAGAGGTCGTATAGCTGAAGTTAGTCAAAAGAGTAGGTTCCAACGTTATTTGAGTAAAGTGCCCAACACTGATCTCCCCGAGTGGCCGAATTTGCAAGACGCGCGAAGACGCGTCTTGACCACGTTGATCGGATAACATGATAGACCGCGTGCCTTTCTTGTCCAAAGTCATCGTTCTTGCTCCCGCAAGTAATCAACACGAGCGATGGATGCGAACTCTGCAAGTAGCAAGGATGTCAATTGTAAGCTCGAAGAATATATTGGAAAGCTGGTGTCTTTACTGTCATATTACCGCTCGGCAGAATTCATTCCTCTGACGATGACTACGAGTATCGGCACGTCATCTTCCCAAGCAACTCCTTAAGGTGATTCCAAAGCAATTCTTTAACCCAGACAAATTTGGAACGTTGCGGCTCTTGGGTTCCGAATGGAGGGGTATTGGAATCACATCAGAGCATAGACTCTAGGATGGGAGCATGATGAAGTACACGGTAAGTGTTACGAAAGCAAGTCTAGGTCTTTTTATTGACCCGTTCTGACTTTAACACCCGAACCACATGTTCTCCTTTTCCGCTGGCCCAGAGATTTAGTCGTGCCTCCTCAGCACGCTAAACAGGCTTCCAGAAGGAAATGAAGTAGTCATGTCCCTATTCGACGCTGACTCTCTGTTTTCCCTCTTACGTATCATTGTTCTATGGGACGTGGCGGTTGATGGCACCAACTTTTCCAGCTCTTGTAATATATAACGTGATCTCCGTCTTATTCAAGCTTAGGGAACGCTCAGCTTTACTTAACCGCAATCATGGAACAACAGGTGTGTCGCCATATCTGGTTGCCCGGACATTCCTTCTAACTTCTCCGCCTGTCCTTGCAACGAACGTGAATGTGGTGATTCACAAAACCCTCTCGAAACCCTGTATCATTGAACCCTTCACGCGACTTCTACTCGCGATCTGGTCTTGCAAGATGTCGCCGCAAGGAACATTCACTTTCCAGAGTTCAAAGTACCCATGCAATCGACTTTCGGCGGTGGACGGGACGTCTGGATCCTTCGTAGAACTTGTGGTAGACATGCTCCTCGTCCACCCGCTGAATTGGAACATGATTGTAGATAATATCGTCAAAGTTCTCATTCACGTCCACGATATTTGTGTACGACCTTCTAAATGTGGGACCAGGACTTGGCTTGTCGCGGAGTACGGAGCACTTCCTTGCGGTCGAGTGTCAATATTTGACGTGAGCCCGACCAGTATACAGTCACATCCTCAATCTCCACCGGAAGAAGAACCTATCGTAATCGGGATGGCCGTCAATATGCCTGGCGCTCCGAAGATATGTTTGCTCACATACAGAGTTGCATCAGTCTTCCTCCTTACCCCTTCTCTCCTGGGCCGAGTACGAGGACCCTCGACGAGTTCGCGATCTCTCGTCCGAGGTGTCCGACGCCGTTTTTGTCCAGGGGGTACTCGTTTGGGAACCTGGGTTCAACGCCAATGAACGCACTGCAATCTTCGAGACGCCTAACGAGAAAGTCGCTGGATGGATCAGCGGCCATAACGCTGGAGGATTGCCACTCTGTCCCGCACCCGTTTATATCGAACAAGCTCTTTCTGTCGTTCATTTGATCTACTTTCACCTCGACCAAGTGTTCTCCAAGCCCCTAGTTCATGACCCCTCCATCGACCTAACACTTCTCACCACAGTGTCGATTGAGACCGGTTCCATCAGTTCCTGAAACATCCATGCTTATGGGGAATATCGTCTCCTTTCAACACACCAACGCAGCGAGGTTGATGGTGTAAAGATCCTTCCCCGCCTAATTGACAATGGTGGTCATATGCAATATATTGAATTGTCATGTACCTGAAGACGGTGGTGGTGCTCACCGACGCCTATGCTATTCTCTCTGAGAAACCGTAGAGGACCGTTGCTCATATCAAGGGCATGCAATTCCGTCGTGTTTAACTTGGCAGGTTCAATGGCTTCAAGACAGAATGTCGACCTTCCGTCACCAACCTGCCCCGTTGTCATACAAGGGAGAACAACTATCATCTGCCATGATTCCCTCAAATATCCATAGTATAGTGACCAATCTCAGAAACCTGCGGACGTGTCGCATAAGGTCTTGATCTACACGTGGATTTAGTGTCTCTCGGCGTTGATTCTCTAATGTTCATTGAGTTGTTTAGTTGCATTGGACTGGCGTTTACAGGAGCACAGCTTGATTTTCACACACTACAGTTTTGGACATCCATCGCGGACATAATCCGTGAAGTCTCCACGAGAAATCTAATGAAATACCGGAAGTGCGCTCGGAAGTGACTGCTATGACCGTGCTGAGCGGTACATCGACTCCTAGAATGCTTGTCCATATGTATTATCAACCCAAGAAAGAAATCTCAATGTAAAGGATGTTCTCTCTTCGGTTCTTTGTTTCGCCCCCGCCCCTCAAGAAATTGGCGGTGACGTCGACGTCGACTCTCGTGGCCTGGACTCTCTGACGTACATAGTCCTCCATGCGTTCAGGCGGGAATTTGGTCTTGAAATCCCAACTAACTTCTTCGTCACCCATATTATCTACTCCTTGGGCACTCCAGACCTACCTGGCTTCCTTCTCAGTCCCCCCAAAACCGCGAAATTCCCAGACATCATTCATAAAGTGCCTAAGAACGCAATACCGATACGCCAGAGAATGGGCACAATGACCACAGCTTTGCCCGTTCAAATACAATCATAGAACAGCGACAGACTTCCTTTGTTTTTCATTCACGACGGTAGTGTGGCCTTGTTAGCTTTTATGAATGCCTTTCGCTGTTGGTTCGACCGCCACTTTGTTACGAGTCAACCCTGGAATAGCGTCTTTTTGATGGCCAGGATGTATGCGAAGTTCATTGCTGATCTGATTACGGGCCCGGTAATAGTCGGAGGTGACCTTTCAACGCGTCAATTTGAACCAATTTCTCATTTTTCCTAGGATGGTCTTTTGGAGGTGTGGTCGTATATGACGATGCTCGACATCTTGAACTTCTCGGCAGAACAGCACAAGGTGTTCTCTTAATCGATGCCCCAAATTCTTGGACATGTCCCTATCCGACTCTGTAGTAGATGCAGTGCTCACTCTGGACGGTTGAAGCATCAATTTCGAGGTTTGAAGGCTAATAAGAACACAGTTTTACATTGTCTAATGGTCTGGAATTCAGACCTGCAACCACGCGAATTTCAATCTCAATTGGCAGCAGTTCAGTCACTTCATCAACTCGTTGAAAAATTCCGCTCTTATCTTCCGCCACCTACTCTCACAGATGTCAACACCTGTTGGTCCCGCATAACCCCTCTTATTAGAGGTGGTTATAAGTGCTATATCCATCTCTAACAAGAGGTTCTTTTCTCAATTGTACGCATCTACGAATAAATATACTTTCGTCGACATGCATTGAGCAACCTTGAGGTACGGCGAGTGCCGGAGATCACACCATCGCCGTCGGCGTTGCCATCAACAACCGTCGGAACCATCACTTGGTCATTGATGTCGGTGCTACCGCTCATCATATCCCGTACGTCCCGCCCTCCTCCCCGTCGTTGATCACAGCGAGCTCAAATTCACAGATCAATACTCACAAAAAAACATCGGAAAAATCGGAAAAACAACAGACATCTTTCCCTTGGCAACTGGCTATGTCCGGCTGGTCTGTCATCCATGCGGTAGCTCGCATCATTCGCTATCAATGTCTCCTGTCGGCGTTGCCATTAACAGGCTGTCAGAACCATCACTTGATCATTGATGTCGGTGCTCACGCTCATCATATCCCGTACGTCCCACCCTCCTCCTCATCGTTGGTCACAGGCGAGCTCAAATTCACAGATAAATACTCACAAAAACATCGGAAAAATTGGAAAAACAACAGATCTCTTTCCCTTGGCAACTGGCTATGTCCGGCCGGTCTGTCCTCGCATCACTTGCTGTCAACATCACGAACGTTGATTTTGTACCCTTTGTCGTCGTGGCCAACAGTGAGCTTGCATATTACCTCAAAATTGACCTTGAAATGCAGAAAAAGCAGGAAACAGACTATATTAACTTGGAGACTGTAGTGATAAGCAAGAGGTGTTGAACCTCTACATGGGTAGCCAAGGTCAGCATTATTCTCAGTCACTGCTACCATCCTCGCCCTCACTCTCATCTGAATCATCGATGATTGCCTTGCTCTTGTACATAGGAGGAATTTGAGATGAGCTATCCTTGCGTTGCTGCTTTGTCCTTGGTTCCCGTGGCTTCCCTTTGTCACTTCTCTCTTTGCGCTTCTTTCCAATTTCAAGACCCTGATTACGTGCATGCGCAAGCTTCTTGGCATGTTGAAGTTGTTCCTCATGGCTAAGTACTACCCAATGACAGTCACCATCTTTGAGTGCAGAGCAAAGCAGTAAGATTTCATCCTTCATAGATATGTTTGATGGACTAGTGAACAGAACACATGGCGGCCACCCAACAAGCTTTACATGGTGAGTTTCAATGATCACTGTTTCATAATTTTGATAATTCATATTGATCTTCCTATCATGTGTGATGTTCTCTGAGAGAACCATCAGATACGCAATAAATATTCAATGCTATACTCAACCCTTCCACTATAAGGCGAGTGCATTCCATCCGTATAGCATTTGTACTTTGTATTTTGATGCCGGCTAATGTAAGGGACAGAAAAAAAGTTTTATATATTCTTTGTGGCATCAGTCGCTGCAGCACGCCGGTTTGCACATGCACCAGTGCTCTTCAGAGCTTGGGCCTCCTCAAGAGCTGCAATAAGCTCTTGCTCATGTTCCTTTGAAAGATTTTGAAGAGTTGCTTCTTCTTCAACCAACTTTTTTAACTCCTTGAGCATGTATTTATTACCACCCTCTGATTCCATCATGTTAGAAGATATAGATAGACATGAATTACATGACTCACCCTCATTCAATTCAACGCGCTTGTAATTTACAAGAGCATTGCAAATTGACACCTTTTGATGCTTGGTGTATGCTGATGCATGTGTAAGTTGTTTTTTGATGGCAGTTTCTTCCAATGGAAAATGTCTTTGCTGTCTCCTGGATAAAGTGCTCCTGCTCATCAAGGTACTCTTGCAGCCTTTTTTCAAACTTCTCCATGTCCTGTTTTTTCATCAGATTTTTCAATTTTGAAGTTGCACATGCAGCATCCAATTTGTTCTGAGATAAACAAATACAAGTTGGTTAAATATCAAGGCCTGGATTTTGGCTCACCTATGTGGTTGTAAAATTGAGGATACTGGAGTCTTGGAGGTGGTCTCTTTTCCATGATGCAAGATACAAAAGATAGGTGTACAAGAATGTGTGGCACCCCACACGAGTCTCAAAGATTCTGCCGTTATCATTTGTGCATGTTTTTTTGATGCAATCATATGTGTCTGATCATCATTTGATCTTGTTTTTCAACCATTCAACTTAGTCAGTGTGCCAAATCACCCATTCTTTCTTTTCTCCCCTTCATCATCTTTTCCTTTGTCCCTATATCTCTCTTTACCATCTTCTCTCATAAGTACTTTATTCCTTACATCTTGCAATGCAAAGAAAGTGCATTCTATTGAACATGATTCTATGTTTTATCAACACAACGCTCTCTCTTACCAGTTGTTACAACACCAAAGGAACTCCTCCATGCTGGTCCAGCATCTATATAGAATGGGACAAGGCCTGGGAAAAACTAATGCTGACCAAGGCTGACCAAGAACCTTCCTTTTGGGGTAACGACATAAGAGTTGGCTCATTTCAGTATTAGAAATGCTTAGAAAATTCCCAGAAAATCACTGAAAAATCAGGAAAATTTCAAGAACTAATGATGCACCAAGTTAAGTTTTTTTTGGGATTTATAAAATGCTCAGGAAATGTGGAGAATTCCAGAAAAATTCAATTTAGCTTACAATAATGCTCTGAGAGTTGAGGCAAACTGGGATTGAGCACTGAGTGGTGGAAGACTGAGGCCTTAACTGAACGAAGTGAGGTTGAGGCTGGGATTAAGCATTGAGTTGCGACTACCGAGGCCTTAACCGAACGAAGTGAGGTTGAGGCTGGGATTAAGCATTGAGTTGCGACTACCGAGGCCTTAACCGAACGAAGTGAGGTTGAGGCTGGGATTAAGCATTGAGTTGCGACTACCGAGGCCTTAACCGAACGAAGTGAGGTTGAGGCTGGGATTAAGCATTGAGTTGCGACTACCGAGGCCTTAACCGAACGAAGTGAGGTTGAGGCTGGGATTAAGCATTGAGTTGCGACTACCGAGGCCTTAACCGAACGAAGTGAGGTTGAGGCTGGGATTAAGCATTGAGTTGCGACTACCGAGGCCTTAACCGAACGAAGTGAGGTTGAGGCTGGGATTAAGCATTGAGTTGCGACTACCGAGGCCTTAACCGAACGAAGTGAGGTTGAGGCTGGGATTAAGCATTGAGTTGCGACTACCGAGGCCTTAACCGAACGAAGTGAGGTTGAGGCTGGGATTAAGCATTGAGTTGCGACTACCGAGGCCTTAACCGAACGAAGTGAGGTTGAGGCTGGGATTAAGCATTGAGTTGCGACTACCGAGGCCTTAACCGAACGAAGTGAGGTTGAGGCTGGGATTAAGCATTGAGTTGCGACTACCGAGGCCTTAACCGAACGAAGTGAGGTTGAGGCTGGGATTAAGCATTGAGTTGCGACTACCGAGGCCTTAACCGAACGAAGTGAGGTTGAGGCTGGGATTAAGCATTGAGTTGCGACTACCGAGGCCTTAACCGAACGAAGTGAGGTTGAGGCTGGGATTAAGCATTGAGTTGCGACTACCGAGGCCTTAACCGAACGAAGTGAGGTTGAGGCTGGGATTAAGCATTGAGTTGCGACTACCGAGGCCTTAACCGAACGAAGTGAGGTTGAGGCTGGGATTAAGCATTGAGTTGCGACTACCGAGGCCTTAACCGAACGAAGTGAGGTTGAGGCTGGGATTAAGCATTGAGTTGCGACTACCGAGGCCTTAACCGAACGAAGTGAGGTTGAGGCTGGGATTAAGCATTGAGTTGCGACTACCGAGGCCTTAACCGAACGAAGTGAGGTTGAGGCTGGGATTAAGCATTGAGTTGCGACTACCGAGGCCTTAACCGAACGAAGTGAGGTTGAGGCTGGGATTAAGCATTGAGTTGCGACTACCGAGGCCTTAACCGAACGAAGTGAGGTTGAGGCTGGGATTAAGCATTGAGTTGCGACTACCGAGGCCTTAACCGAACGAAGTGAGGTTGAGGCTGGGATTAAGCATTGAGTTGCGACTACCGAGGCCTTAACCGAACGAAGTGAGGTTGAGGCTGGGATTAAGCATTGAGTTGCGACTACCGAGGCCTTAACCGAACGAAGTGAGGTTGAGGCTGGGATTAAGCATTGAGTTGCGACTACCGAGGCCTTAACCGAACGAAGTGAGGTTGAGGCTGGGATTAAGCATTGAGTTGCGACTACCGAGGCCTTAACCGAACGAAGTGAGGTTGAGGCTGGGATTAAGCATTGAGTTGGGTTGAGGCTGGGATTAAGCATTGAGTTGCGACTACCGAGGCCTTAACCGAACGAAGTGAGGTTGAGGCTGGGATTAAGCACTGAGTTCTCTATACATACTTGGAGCCCTAACCGAATGAAGTGAGGTTAGGGTGGAGGCTTAGTTGGGGGGGGTTTGGGGGCGAAGCCCCCAACGAGCTACGAAATTCGTGCCGAAGGCACAAATCGTAGCTCGTTTCTCTCTTCAAAGAAGAATCAAGGTAAGTCTTCATTATTTGCAAAGTCAATGCCAGAAGCCCACAATATTAAAACTCAGTATCTAAAAGGAGCTTCAAGTCTTTCCAAACTCCCAAGCAAAGTCATAAGTGGCTATGTTGGTTTTGAAACCTTTTGAAAGATTAACCATGGTTGAAGAATGCAAACAATCTTCTCCCCAGATTGACAATGAAAGTGACTTGCACTTGTATGACAATGACCCTCTGAGTCCCCTCTGCACTGCAATGGGAGATCTTTCTGTCAATAATGCCATAGCTGTCACTGAAGAAGAATGTCTCTATGGTACTCCAGACCCTAGCAACCAGGTTCAGTCAAAGGCAGGGGACAAAGTGGCATATGTGGTGTTCAATGGCCGACAAACTGGTGTCTTTGAGACTTGGTGAGTGGAACCAAATTTACTCATCCAGCTTGCATAGAGTCCCAAGACTGAACATAGAGTCCCAGGAGCTGCCTATACACTTGGAGATCATGCACTGACCCTGGAGCACGACTGTGACCATATTTAAGTGGTAGAGTAGGGACTTAGTAGGTAGTCTTGATATTGCATTGCACCACCCATACCAGTTATCCAGTGTCTGTCTTGTATTTGTGGATCTATCTGCTTGTCTTGTGAACTATCTGTCTCATATTGTGTTCAGTTTAACTCCATTTTGTCTTGCGCCTTGTACTCACCTTGATTCTCTAGTAGGTCTGGGCTTAGCATTTACCTCTAGTTCCACATCATAGTGTGCAAGTTACCCCATATCATACACAACAATGACCCTAATCAATTTTTAACTGATCAATCGATTGATTATTATATCATTGATGGCCAAGCATCATCAGCAAGGCTTGCCATATCAAACTCAGTGGCCCAGGAATGATGGGATAGGCCACTGTCCACAAGTCCTTCAAAACTTGCTTGGAGACAATCTGGTTACCTGCAACCCTAGAACTTCCCAAACCATTAGAGATTTTTCCCTCTTCACAATCATTCTTTAAATTCTTCTACAGTACAACTTCAAAGTAACAAACCTGGCATACATAGATTTTCATGTGCCTGTTCCTCAATAACCTGTTTTAATTCCTCCAATTAATCATTCTTCAGTTTCTGATTTAAATTATTGAGCAAATTCTGTTCATCCTGATCATTTTTCTCATCCATCATCTGTTCATCCGGCTTCAGCACAAAATATTCCTTTGCCCTCTTCATGCACTTCTTCCGTTATCCATCTGCACCTCACTTGTTCTGTCCATCATCAGTTTTGTCTCATTATTTGCAATCATCACATCCTAATTCTGTTCTATCAAATCATTCTCATCATTCTAATGTTTCTGCTCCTCCAAATATGTACCCAAATGTGGCACCTCATTTTGATCATCCTCCTCCACCAGTTTTTTGTACACCTCAGCCTCCTCCACCACCACAATTTCAATGTTTTCCTCACATTCCTCCTGCTCCAGTGCCACATATTCCACCTTCCCTGCCTCCTCTTCATCCTCATGTCCCTCCTTCCAAATTTGCCTTATAATGCCTCTGTTGTTCCTCCAATTGCTGTTCCTCCTATTCCTCATGTTCTTCCAGTACCTGCTCCAAATGATAATTTTATTGCTTCATTTCATTGTGACCTTCCTAATGTTCCTTTACCTTGTCATATCTTACCTGCGGTTTCCATTGTTACTCCCATTGAAACTTCTGTTACTAAAACTAAACTTCCTAGTCTGAGTACTAGGGTAATCTCCAGCATTGGACTTTGAGGCCATATCTGTCATATTCCTGCTTCTGGGGATCTTATTGATCCAACAAGTTGGGCTGTTCTTCCTCCTTATGATTTTAACTCTTCTCCAGACAAGGTTGAGGCATATTGTGTGTTCTGGGCCAACAATGAGATTGGTGATTATGTACTCATTGACAAATTGGCTAATGACATTGCAAATTTACTTCCTCCCAAGCGTGGTGGTCCATATGATCTACTGATTCACACTGCACGCAATACTTTGCTTTTCCTATGCAATCACTTTAGTGTTGGCAGCACAGTATCTGCTAATGCTACCAAAGATTGAGTTCTATATTTATTCAAATAACTCAAGTCAGGTTCCAGCTTATGTTGAGGGGTGTACTACAGTTCATCAGCTGTCTGGCTCTCCTTGGGACTTCACACCTTTTCAAGTTACCCAGAAATTTGTCAATGGTTTTTCCTCTTTTAGCAAATTTGTTGTCCTCTGTGAGCAAGTTCATTTTCATTGGCATAATAATAACTCCCTGGAAAACATGGCCATTGACTTTCACTCTCTTGCTGATGAAGCTCTTGAAATCACCATTGCTTTGGGACCTATAGTTCAAAAACAACACAATAATAACGTATCTGATGGAACTTTTCAATCTGCTCCAACTCCGTTATCTACTTTGAATCTCACTTCCTCTGATAATGTCTCTCTTCCTCGCTCTTGTGTTCAATGTGCACTCTGGCGACTCAAGGTTGTGGTGAAGTTCATTTTCGAATCCACATGGATAGCAAAAATATCACACTCATTCTGAAGGACTGTTTACACGTGCCCAATGCCCCCATTTACTTTACTTTTGGTAGGGTCAATGGTTGAAAATGATCTTCACCTTACATTTGAGAAAGAATCAACTTCTATCTTTTTCCCAAGTCATCTTCCTTCTATTAGTAATTGTTCTATCAAAGCTACTGTCTCCAACCAACTGTCCTTTTCTGCAATTTTGTCCTCCCACCTTCATCATTGCCTATTCCTTTGGCTGCACCTGCCTTTTTTCTGAAGATTAGTGTCACGCCTGTGGTTTAGCATAGCTGGTTAGGTCACCCAAGCCATGATTTGACTGATGATGTTCTCACAAAACACTATACTCATGGAGTTGAGTATGTAGGCTCAATTACTGATGACTACTGCATACTGTGCATTATTGGTAAACAACCTGCCTGACCCTATGATTATTTGTCTCATTGAGCTTCTGCAATATGTGAATTGCTTCATATAGACATGTGTTGTAACAGACACCAGCCATTAGAGCTTACTGTACTCAGAACAACTATTATAATTAAATAATTATATATATATATATATAGTGTTCTATGGCTGCCTTAGGTAAGGCAGCCAATTTTATTATCATACTACATAGTATCAGAATCAAATATCAATCTAGTGTTCTATGGCTGCCTTAGGTAAGGCAGCCAATTTTATTATCATACTACATAGTATCAGAATCAAATATCAATCTGGTTCTCTTGTGAACTTGACAATGTTTCACTTTTTTGAACCTTTCGGGTTCAATTCTAATACTACAAGTGAATACTGCAAATTCTAGATGAATAGTCTAGAACAGTGACTACATCGAACAGTGCATCAACTTCTTCAATGCACGCACAGTTTTATATACATAGCATTACTTGATTGGATGAGTTCCAATCAGCCCACTGAACCGACCTGTGATGGTGAGACCATTGACCAGTTGTTGGTGTATCCACAAGCAACCCTGGCCAACCTGGGACCACCTGGGTTAGATGCTATGGAAGCTATAGTGGAGAATCTCTTCCAGCAGCTCCAGGAGATGCCAGGAGGAGTCCAATGAAGCAAAGCCTGACCTACAGCTGCATCAGGAATGGTCTGGGAAACTCCAGAACAGAACACTGGCAGAGGCAGTGCCCCCTATATACAGCCATCAAGGCCAGGGAGAGTGCCTCAGACTTGGAGTAGTGTTCAGGGTCCATCTGAAGGTTGTCGACCTTCAATGGTTTCCTGGGCAAGATGCCAAGGTAGGAAGCCAGCAGTTGGAGAATTCCAACTGAATTGACACTGATGATGCAGTGGCAGCATGGAAATGGTGAGCCTCAGAGAGTCATGTCCCATGAGCCATGGACCCCAGTGGTTCACTAGGAAGACGAGACATCTGATAATGAAGAAGGTGGACAAATTGGATCCACCTTGCAAGTTCAGTGTGCAATGGTGTGGAAGAGATACCCCAGCATAACAAAGGACATAACACATGCATGATTAGAACTGTATGTACTAAAGCACATATGGTTGATACAGGCTTGAGGTGATAGTATACCTCCGTTGAATACAACTGAATATATCAATTTGTATGTTCAGATTCTTGAGCTGGAAGCCCAAGCATATATGTATCGGAAGGCAAGTCAAGGCTCAGCTGCCTCGACATCTGAGGGAGCAAACTTGATTCTGAGTATTCCAGTCCCTGTGAAGCCAGTGCTTTTTCCACAGTTGGAGGAAGCAATCAGCAATGTATATCTGCCCCAGCAAGTGAGGGAGTCTGAAGAACAGTTTTCAGCAAGAATGTCTGCAGCGCAGTGTAACATTTTGCCTAAAATGGAATACATCGGAATTGCACTTGACAAACCAGTTGGACTACCTGTCCCATTAGAACAAACCACGTTACTATACTGTGACCTGTTATGCAGAGTGAACCACGCTCTGATAACTGCCAGTCATTCCATAGTGGAGAACCAATTCGCTACATACCCCCCTCGTGTTCAAGGCCTGGAGTATCAAGTGTGCATACAACTGGCTACACCGGGAATCGAACACAACTCTCTGTGTTCCACCATATGTAATGTTTTGCCTAAAATGGTACACATTGGAATTGCACTCGACAAACCAGTTGGACTACCTGTCCCATTAGAACAAACCATGTTACTATACTGTGACCCGTTATGCAGAGTGAACCACACTCTGATAACTGCCAGTCATTCCATAGCAGGGAACCAATCCGCTACATGCAGCATCAACATAGATTCAGAGGTCACTCAGAGAGACCTCTGTCCACAGCAGATTCCGTGTCTACTATTCCAATGGTAGAAAGTCCTGATGTGGAAGCAGAGGAAGTGGCTTCCCTACAAGTCAAACAAGAATCAGTGGAGAGGGCACCACTGAATAATCACATGTTGCTGGCAGACAAGTTTGCCAAATAAGTTGCATATCAGCGCATGCAAAATCAAGACCTGAATTGCCAGGGGATACTCCTGGATAGACAATCAGGGCATAGTGTTCAACAGAATAACCCACATCAACAAGATGAGACAGCAACAGCCAGACAGTGGGACAGGTAAACCTCCTACTGTGGACTAGCATGCAGGGCCACTTCATGTGCCACTGCCTCAGGGATTGCAAGGTGTGCTACCTCTCCCTGGAGGAGCAAGGGAGGGTTTTTAGGAGCGCAGAGGGTGACCAGTATGCCCCTGCTGCCTAGTGCTAATCAGTTTGCAGGAGCTGGCATGGGACTAGCAGGTCATGACAGTGAGCAGTTGCATAGGTGGCGCAGGATGCATGGGCTTGCAGAGGTCGCACTTGAACTCCATGAACTGCCATTGCTTTCAGGCCACCTGGTACCACAAAAGGATCTGGTCATCCACCGCAGAGCTGGAGGTAGGTGATGCAGGACTGGAGGAAGTGTTCTTCAGATGCGTGGTCACTATTGTACATGTCAGCAGGGTAGGGCATCACAACGGTACGTGTCATACGTTGTACGGGAGCCCGCTTTGTGCCGTACCATACGTGTCCAGCGGAGTCCGCTACACTGGAGCGGAGCAGTCCCCACAGTGCCGTAGAATACAGAGCCGTGGACGTGTCACAATGTGCTGTATGACACGGTCCAGTGGATCGATAAAAGGCGGGCACACACATGCGCATGCAGGCCCGGCGGATGCCAGCGGACACTAGCGGACGTCAATGTGCGTCAGCAGCCACCGGCGGGCATCAGCACACGAGTGAAAACCTCCTCCATTGGCGGACTTCATGGCATGAATAAACCCTCCTCGAGGTTCCCCATTTCCCTCCCCTCTCCATTCCTCCCCGCAATAACTTGAGGCTGCGCGTCTCCCCTTCCATCCTTTTTCCACCCCTGACGCCAGCGTACGTCCACGAAAGGGCCCTGAAAATCTATGCAGGCCTACGCAAGCCACCAGCGGACATCCACACAGACGTACGTCGACGGACTCAAACCTACACGGGCCCTCCCAGGCCTGCGCAGGACACCAGCGGACATCCACAGAGGCCTACGCAGGTCCACGGGGTCTGGTTGGACCAAGAAAAAAGGTAACGTCGTCTTGCCCGTCGTATGCCTGTGGGGGGGAATCGAACCCCCGGCCTTGGGAAAGCCTCCAGCAACGGAACGCACATTTAACCGTTGCACCACAGGTCCGTTACTAACGGATAGATTCAAAGGTCGGATAACACAATGAACGGACGCCCACCTACGTTTCTGCAGGTTCCTGTATGGATTTTTTGAGGTGGAAGGGGGGTGGCATACCTCCCAAAAGAGTTTTCGTGGCCTGAAAGGGGCGTTGGCATCAGCAGCCATCAGCTGGCCATCAGCTGGCCATCAGCTGGCATCCGTCGGAGTTCGCCGGCAGCCGTCGTGACCCGCTGGCATCCGTCGGCATCCGCCGGATATCCGCTGGTATCCGTCGGAATCCACGGGAATCCGTCGGCAACCCCCGGCATCGTCCGGCATCGTCCGGCATCAGGGCGGGAGAGAAGGAAACGGGGTGCGTGGGTGTCCGCCGCATGGAGTGGCGTCTCGGAGAGCGTGGGGGGTGGCGGAAGAGGGATGGGGGTGGGGAGAAAGAGGGGGAAGGGGGAAGGGGAGGAGCGTGGGTGTCCGCTGGTACCCCAGCGGACGTAGCAAATGTCGGACGTCAGGTCAGGGGGGAGGAGGGAAGCGGGGTGCATGTGGTGGACGGGGGTGGCGTGTGAGGTAGTGTGGGGTCGGACGTCAGGTCAGGGGGGAGGAGGGAAGCGGGGTGCATGTGGTGGACGGGGGTGGCGTGTGAGGTAGTGTGGGGAGTGGAGAGGATGGCACTGGGGAGAAAGAGGGGGAAGGGCGGAAGAGGGTGCGTGAGTGTCCGCTGTCCGCTGGCATGCCAGCGGACAGTAGCGGACGGTAGCTGATGTCGGCATGTGAGCCAGCTGACATCAGCGGTGCAACCAGTCCCAGTGGTTCAGTGGAATATTCATTTATTGATATTCAGTATTGTGTACAGTGGTGGGTTCTACTCCTACTTCACTTTAACAGGGACTAATGCTGTGTTTTTATATGGGTGCATTTTTGCTCTACATATACATCGCACTGACCTGGAGTATGCGCCTGTGGTAGTGGATCTGACCAAAACTCTAGGAATTACTGAAACGAGAAAGGATGGAGGAGTTGACACATGAAATCATTCCAGTTCACATGACAAGTGACGATACACTAGGGCTGACTACCTTTTTTACAAAGACCAGCACAAAGGTAGCCCGCCACAGTGTATTATCAACTGGTCATGAGCACTGGAATGACCACATGCGTCAACTCGTCCATCTTATCCTGCTGCAGAAATCTCTGGAGTTTTCAACGGATCAAATTCATGACGCTAGCGGATGTCAGCAGCCTGCTGCTATTATATAAGGTGAACTAGTGGGAGTCGAACCCACTTCTTGTGCACAATATGAAATATCAATTGATGAATATTCCATTCTACCACAGGCGCTTGCTACAAGTCAGGACGGTGTTCATGTAGTGCACAAACGGACCCATACAGAATTTGAACGGATAGAGATTTTACTGCAACTGGTGCATCTGTATTGAATTGACAATATTAGACTGATATTTATTTACACCATAGAAGTATACAGGAAAGAGGAAAACCATGGTTTGTAGCGGAATATTGGACTGATATTGATTTACACCATAGCATTATACATGAAGCATCTGTGGTGTAGTGGAATATTTCTCATTGGTATTCCTTGTATCTTGCATTAGGTGGGTTCGACTCCCCCTAGTGCATTGAGATCGAACTCAAATATTTTTGACCACACACAGAAGAATAGACTGATGTTTATTTACATTATAGCAATGTAAAGTAAGCATTGGTGGTCTAGTGGAATATTATCCATTGGTCTTTATTATGTCTTGCAGTAGACAGGTTCGATTCCTACTAGTGCATTTTCGTCTCACTGTTTTTAGCTAATTGTTATTTACTACACAGTATGATAAACAAAGTAAGGTCCTAATTTAAACATAGTGACATGATATCTATTTAGACTATAGCAGTGTACAGTAAGCATCGATAATCTAGTGGAATATTATCCATTGGTCTTCATTGTGTGTTGCAGTAGGTGGGTTCGACTCCTGCTTGGTGCAATGAACATTAAAACGTTTGCAATTTTTGACCTGCTTAGCTAATTGTTATTTACTACACAGTATAATAAACAAAGTAAGGTCCTAATTTAAACAGAGTGACATGATATCTATTTAGACTATAGCAGTATACAGTAAGCATTGATGGTCTAGTGGAATATTATCCATTGGTCTTTATTGTGTGTTGCAGTAGGTGGGTTCGACTCCTGCTTAGTGCAATGAACATTAAGACGTTTGCCTTTTTTGGCCTGCTTAGCTAATTGTTATTTACTAAACTGTAAGATAAACAAAGTAAGGTTTTGTCAAGCAATAAATCAAACTTCTTTTGTAACTTAAACAGGGTCACATGATATCTATTTTCAGAACTTGCTTCGTGTAAAGTTCTCGTCCGTTTCTTTAATCCTCCATCCGCCATGTCTAACGAAGAACTCCACCAACGGGTCGTTGACGCGGATGTTCGAGTATTATACCTTGCTCTCAGAGGAGACCTGCAACAACTCAAAGCACAGCAGAAGGACCTGGTAAGATACAAGCACTCCTGCCTAATAGACATGCACTAATAGTCGTCCTGTAGATTGACATGTGGTTCAAGGTTAGGGACGTCAAGGATGACAAGAAACTCCTCCTTGATGCCAGGAGAAGTTTCATCAACAAAGTTATCCCGCTACTCCAGAGCAAGCTTTCTGACGAGGATATGACCAGGCGGTTGAAGGACGCTGCGAAGAAATGGACCCAGAGGAGCGGAAGGGGGGAGGAACCAAGTGGGGGCGAAGAACGACCTGATCCGTCGACCGAGGCCGGTCCGTCGACGGCACTGGCACGAGAAGACCGGATAGGTCATAGGCCAGCAGCAGGAGATTCGTCTGGTCCATCACCGATTCCGAAGAAGAGAAAACAACCGAGTCCTCCAGCAGCAGGAGATTTGTCTGGTCCGTCGCCAAATCCCAAGAAGCCAAAACGGGTGACCTATATTGGTCAACCTCCTCCTGGTACCTATCGTCGACAGAAGGAGCAGGAGGATGAGGATGAGGACGAGGATGAAGAGGAAGAGGAAGAGGAAGAACAAGAGGGCAGAATACCGAAGGGGGAAATTACTGGAGGGATGCTGTTGGGCAGGTATCTGAGGACAGCACCTCGTCGCGAGGGTCAGCACATCAACCCCCCTTGCCAATATTGCGCAAGTAAGCGGCTACAGTGTGTCAGGACAAAGGGCGGCACCGCATGCGATCCCTGCCGGCTCATTCGCAAACGAACATGCAGCCTGACGATTGTCAAGAAAACCGTCAAGCCCAGCAACAAGGGAAAGGGGAAAAAACCACTGAGAAAGAAGTCAGTGACGATTATTGAGAGTGATGATGGTATAAAACTCTTTTCCTGCTCAAATAGCTAACCAATAGTTAGCAGATGAACCAACCAGTCCAATCACGGGACCATCAAAACCGTCCGTCCGTCCATCCCAACCGTTGATGACACCAACTGTGGTTGGGTGCGCTGGACGTATACGCAGTACAACGCCGTCTCCAGCACCTGGCGTACGGGTTTGTGAGGAGTCCCGGCAGGGTCCCGGTGTGCTCGAGCAGAGGTGATAGGGCGATGCGCTAGACGATAGCACCTCGGATGCTACCTAGCAAGTGGTAAGCGTCGTAGTTTAGGAGAAGTTATAGAGAAAGAAACGAATAGCGCAGCGTAGCATGCCCGTAGGTGGCACCGTAAACGACGAAGACGAGATAGACGAAGCTAGCGCCGAACTTGGTGGCAAAGTCAGGCAACGCTAGCGCGATTTGAACGCTAAGTGTAACTGGGTGCTCAAGAGGTTACGATTCGTTGTTATATACATGGCAAGTAGCTAGTTTTTATACTATGCGCTACATTATTTCCAAAATAAGTCCATTGATGGCGCTACCAATTAGCGCCTCTCTTTGTGACTGTAGCTAACGGCCACCTGTCAACGGCGACCTGCAGCACATGGGTGACGGCGACCAACGGCGACTCTAAAACTACTTAGAAGTGGTACGAGTTTGCTCACTTTTTGATGTAATTTAATTGGCCATGCCATCCCGGGGTATGGTCGGGGAATCCTCGACAGACACCGTGAGCGCTAATTCCGGCGCTAAACATTGTACCATCTTTTGATAGATTTAAATGTCGGGTCTGCGTGTATCCTGTCTCGTCGTCATTGATTCTTTTAGACTTCTGATTGAGGTGCCTCGGTGATTGACAGCGCCAATTGCTAACTCCTTCCAGTACTGATCGGGGTTTGGTCAGAGTCCCCTCCCGCCGTTATGCTAGCGCTATGAGTCCTGAGTCTTCTTGGTCTTCAAAGTAACTGAGTGGAGTGCGCTGAGGGGCTGCTACTGGTGATTGAGATGAATGGATAAGTCTTGCCATAGAGCGCCCGCGCTAGGGCTGCTCTGTACCCAAGGCTGGTCGCTAGAGCCTTTAGTGTGTCAAGTGTTGGTCGGCCTATAATGTCCCTTGATGCGCTCAGTCCGAGTAGAAGCCCATCACCGTCGACCTCCAACCGCCTAGCGGACCCTCTTCCAGTCAAGGGAAAGGGCAAGGAGCGGGCAATGGAGTCTAGCTACAGTGAGGACATTGTGGCTGGTGTAATGGCAGGGGTGGAGAGCCGTTTGGACAGGATGGAGAATGGGTTCCAGGAAGCATTGCAGAATGTTGGGGAGCAGGTGCGGGACAGGTTTGTCACGGCTGAGGCGAGCTGGTTACTGCGTATTGAGGACTTCTTCCATTGCTACCAGACTCAGGTTGACATGCTCGGTGGCCGCATAGAAACCCTGCAAACGAATGTTTCTCTTGCGGGTGAGACACTTGAAGACCACGCCGGACGTATCCGTCAGACGGAAGAGCAGATCCGCAATATTTGAGGTGTGGTTGACACTTTGCAGAATCAACTTCACATCTCTACCCATCCCTCCAGTCCGTCAGCTCAGGATGATGTGGCAGTGCATCCAACAGGGCACAGTGGACTTGGACCCATCGTTGAAGAGGAAGAAACCACTCCTGACCCCATCGCTGACCAATCCCCTGCCACTGCTGACACCTCTGCCCTCGCCACTGACCAATCCCATCACGCCGCTGACTTATCCGCTCTCACCGTCGCTCCGTCCCCGCTTCAACAAACATCCTCAGGGACGACTCCCGCACGAACATCTCCGTCACCCCCTCAACCATCTTCTGTCCCAGTCCCTGCCGAGGACCCTCTCCCTGGCCCAAGGGGACGGGCTCGCAGCAACTCCCGAAGTAGTCGGCCGCCGATGCAACAGACCCGATCATCCAGTCGGCTTACTGAGAGACGGAAGGCAACAGAAGAGAAGTGAAGATGGACAATCACATATTTTTTTTTCATTATGACACACATTCGTACATTTTTGTAACCCTATAGTTTACAAAATGTAATATAACATTCCCCCCTTCCCCACATCAATGACGGCGGACTGGTCGAATGACCTTAGTGCGGCTGCTACTCCTTTTTGCTGGTGTAGACATATCAATGTATCGAGCTGCATCCTCCTGTAACATTTGTGCTTGAGACTTGCAGGGTCGCTTGGAATTTGTTGACAATTGGTTAGGCAATGCCTTGTGCTTCTTTTGGTTTTGTAATGCCGGCCTTCCCTCACCTTCAAATTGGTCATTGTCCTCATCTTGAAGAATGTCGAGCACCCTTCTTGACACTCTATATCTAGGGGAACCATCACTAGGGCCATTAATTGGAGGGTCTGGATGGCTCCATCCTCTTTGTTGTAAGAGGTGGATGGTAGTGGCATCTACCACTGCTGTATCATCAACACATCCATCATGAACGGATTCATCGAGAGCGGACTCGTCGTGAGCGGAAGCTGATACATTTGGTCGGGATTCATTGTGAACCGTGGATCTGTTGTGGCGCTGAGGCTGGGGAGTGTGCGGTGAGCGCAAGACAGGAGGTTCCTCCTGTAAGTCAGGCAGTGGTGTGTGTGGTACGCTAGGTGACAGGGGAAGTGTAGGCCCCTGTTGCCACTCCAAGTTGGCTGCAGATCCGGTGACTAAAGCGGATCCGCCATCAGCGGCTCCATCATTAGCAATGGTCCTACTGTTGCCATCGACTACCGCAGATCCGGTGACTAAAGCGGATCCGCCATCAGCGGCTCCATCATTAGCAATGGTCCTACTGTTGCCATCGACTACCGCTGATGGTGTTGGCCTCTGTTTCCGATTTTTCCCTCCATTTTTGCGTGTAGCCTTACGTGCTGCTGCTGCTGCCGCATTTTTTTCACGATCAGCTCGGGTGCCGTACTCGGCAGCTACTGGCTGCTTGTGACAGTTGAGATAAACCATCCAGCGGAAGGTATCACTGGATCCATACTGTCCTTGACGGTCTCTCCAGAAGTTCAGCAGACGCAATAGCTCAGGCCGACCAAGATTATGAGGATCTTGGAATATCAGACCCTCTGGAAGATACCTTGAATGTATGAATTGCTGATCATTGGTCCTCACTGCCTTGTAAGGAGCAGATTCATAACGGTAACCAGACGCAATTTCTGATGGGGTGATCAGATGATGAGCAAAGGTGGAGAAAACTAGGATTCACTGTAATGAGTATTTAGATAGTCCCGGACAAGCATTTCCAATTCTGCCCGAGTTTGAAATATATTTGGTCCTGGATCTGCTGGTAATATTGGGAATCCATCCCTATCCAGATCAAGGATGAGGTCATGGCGTGTAAGGATAGGAGGAGTCAAATCATGGGGTGATTGCATGTTGGACGGCATGTCTCTACCAAGAAGAGCAGACATGTAATCCATCATCTTCTTGTTGAGGTCACTAACAAGGTCAGGAAAGGAGTCTTGAAAGGTAGGTCGGTTAGCATGGATCAAGTATGACATATTGTCATGACTATAATTGGTGTCAAAATTGTTTAAAGAATGATGGCACCACATACATTCTAATAGTCATGCCTTCATCTGCATACCAACCAACAACAGTCCAACTCAACATGCCCATCTCTCTAAATCGAAGCACATCTGCATCGTCCACACGCTTCAAACTATGCTTTTGGGCCTTCCTGGAGAGACAACAATTAGAAAGCGGAATCAAGCGGACGGATGTACAACGAATAGAGGACAGATGGGGGACGGAAGCAGTACCAACTTGCGCTGAATTTCTGGCGGATTTCCTTTTTTGCTCCATTCTGCCGCCATCTTCCGTAAACGACTTTCCTCCTGCGGTGTGAGTTGATGCATAACATTTTTGACAGCCACATTATATTGTGCAAATGCATCCAATCCTGAGGCGTTGTGATCCTTACTCCTTAACAAGTTCTGGATCTCCTCGTTTATCTCCTTTGCCATTGTCTGCCGGACAACATCTCGCAGTGAAGTTTTCAGGAGCACCTTTGGATCTTTATGCTGGTAATAAGGGCGCCAGCAATTCTTGATATACTGGACAACCTTCTATTCAAGCAAATGATGTCTAGTTCTTTGCAATGAGTTGCTGTACCTACTTTGATTCTCTCTGCCCACTCTTCCCCTGTCTTTGGCTCTGTCCCCTTAGTGGCCCAGTAGTTGAAAATATCCGTTAGGATTTTATCCTTCAAGATAGCAGTCCGAGCTTGAGGAGTAGTTGAGGAGCGGTAGAGTTCCTTGTATGGTTCAAAGATAGATCTTTCTTCCGCTGTAAATATCGGTTCCACTCATCTTTTCTTTGGTGAAAATATTGGTTCAGGCGGTTGCAGGAGGGCAGACATGTTTGTAGACAATATAATTTTCTGCAACCACACAGTTCTCAACCGAAGGATCACATGATAAAATATAGATTTTCTGTTCAGTGTCCGTTGATGACAAACAGATTCCGTTTGTCTTCGACAGATAGGGTCCGCTGTCCGCTGGTATCCGGCCCGTCCAAATTGGGGCATATTGCCGATATCGATGAGCGGTCTCATTAGATATCCCGTACAATGGCTAGGTCCTGGCCATAGATATTTTGATCATGAACCTGAACTCTCTAAAGAAACGCAAGCGACCAAAAACAACAGTCATCAGACAAAGGGACCTCATCCCGTTTGCTGAGGAAAGGACACGACTCACTCAGAACACACGAGGGTTGCCAGTCCTCATAACACAACGGCTACCACTGGGTCCCGCTCCCATTGTAACTGGTGCACCATCTGCGGCATTTGCAGATGATGATAACTTTGCACACTTGGACAATAATCCAACGGTAGATGATGTAGATGATACAATGCCCGTATCCATAAGGCATGTAAAGGTGATTTGAATGTATGCTATTATTGAGAGCGAATTATTCAAGTTCATACATAGACACAGGCAGATTATCTTAACGACTTCATCAACCATGTTCCACAGTTGCTCAATGGATTGCTTGGTCGTGAATCAATGGATGACGTTACTGATTGCCTTGCTTGTCCTGACCATTACCTCGCACAATGGCGATGCCGTGATTCCGACGGATACCAGCAGATATCCGGCGGATGCCGACGGATGCACGACGGATGCCGACAGATGCCAGCGGGTCACGACGGCTGCCGGCGAACTCCGACGGATGCCAGCTGATGGCTGCTGATGCCAACGCCCCTTTCAGGCCACGAAAACTCTTTTGGGAGGTATGCCACCCCCCTTCCACCTCAAAAAATCCATACGGGAACCTGCGGAAACGTAGGTGGGCATCCGTTCATTGTGTTATCCGACCTTTGAATCTATCCGTTAGTAACGGACCTGTGGTGCAACGGTTAAATGTGCGTTCCGTTGCTGGAGGCTTTCCCAAGGCCGGGGGTTCGATTCCCCCCCACAGGCATACGATGGGCAAGACGACGTTACCTTTTTTCTTGGTCCAACCAGACCCCGTGGACCTGCGTAGGCCTCTGTGGATGTCCGCTGGTGTCCTGCGCAGGCCTGGGAGGGCCCGCGTAGGTTTGAGTCCGTCGACGTACGTCTGCGTGGATGTCCGCTGGTGGCTTGCGTAGGCCTGCATAGATTTTCAGGGCCCTTTCGTGGACGTACGCTGGCGTCGGGGGTGGGAAAAGGATGGAAGGGGAGACGCGCAGCCTCGAGTTATTGTGGGGAGGAATGGAGAGGGGAGGGAAATGGGGAACCTCGAGGAGGGTTTATTCATGCCATGAAGTCCGCCAATGGAGGAGGTTTTCACTCGTGTGCTGATGCCCGCCGGTGGCCGCTGACGCACATTGACGTCCGCTAGTGTCCGCTGGCATCCGCCGGGCCTGCATGCGCATGTGTGTGCCTGCCTTTTATCGATCCACTGGACCGTGTCATACAGCACATTGTGACACGTCCGCAGCTCTGTATTCTACGGCACTGTGGGGACTGCTCCGCTCCAGTGTAGCGGACTCTGCTGGACACGTATGGTACGGCACAAAGCGGGCTCCCGTACAACGTATGACACGTACCGTTGTGATGTCTCTATGTGATGTCAGAGGTCACCAGGCATAGTATATTGGAGTGCTCCCATGCCAGGAAGGGGGATTGCATGGCATGGAGACATTGCACCAGCAGAGTAGGCAGCAGAGGGTTAGGTGCTGCCAGAGTAAGGCATTTGAGGAGGGTGTGGAGAGAGTCGGAGATGGTATCAGTTGTTTGGTGGAGATGGGTGAGTTCAGCAGTGTGTTGGATGAGGGAGGCTTGGGTGAGTTGCACCTGCATTTCTAGGTAGAGCAGACAAGTCCAGGCTTTCTTGCCAGAGGCCGTGGCATCCAGAAGCACTTCTGGGGCAGCAGGCTGAGACATAGACAATGATAGTGCTTAAAACCAGGGGGGGAGCAATGAATAGGAGCTGGGGGATATTTGGTGGCTATAGGGGGCTACCAGACCAGGATTAGGAGACTTGTTCTGCTGTAAGGGCAACCTCCAGAGGTTGCGGCTAAATCACACAACTGGCAGAGGAAAATCTGAAGTTTATTAGAGATGATAACTACAACAGGGAAATAACTAATCACCTGGCAGAGGAAAATCTGAAGAAAACAAGTCTAAGGATTCCTCTGCCATGGCACGGTGCATCAGTGCAGGAGGCAGGGCATGAGAGCAGCTATACAGTACTTCTAGGATGATATGGGAGTGTCCTGGAGAAATCTGACAGAGGGCAGGCTATCCTGGAGATCTCCAGGGACCACCAGAGAACTCCAAGGTGGCCAAAAAAAGAAGTTCCCTGACATTGTGTTAGAACAGAACAATAGTAGCAACAGGTGTGAGGAACACCTATGGATGACACGTAAGTTTATCCCTCAGAACATATAATTGAACTGCATTGAATACCTATGGATAACATGTAAGTTTATCCTAGGTATTCATATTTTAGTGTCCATTTGTAAGTAATATAGTAAATATAACATACCCTCAGAACGTATAATTGAACTGAGGGTATTGTAGAAATGTTCATGGTTATAGTTATATATCAACGTGGATGAGACAAAGCAGATGGTGACCAATGAGCTTTGTCCATTGTATCATGTCGTGATACTGTTTTACTCCGTCACAATATCACATCACTCCAACACAAGCTCCATGAGCTGCCACTGCTTCTGGGCCACTTGGTACTACAAAAGGACCTGATTGCTTGACAGTTGTCTCTCCACAAGGTTGTTGATGTGCTCCATCAAGGAAGGTTGGATGGAGCCCTTCCTAGAAGATGAGGCAGAGTTGCAGGCTGTTGGGGTAGTCAGCCTGCTCTACCAGTGCATGGAATGAGTTGATGTATTTGTCCAACAAATGCTTCCCTTGGCCATACTGGTCCCTGTCTTGTAGGATCAGCACAGCGTTTTGGCAGGTTTCTAGGGACAGAACTTGTCCCAGAACCTCTGTTTGAACTCAGCCCAGTCTGCAAAGCTGGAGAGACTGTGTTGCAGCATTATAGCGTAACAATGATGTATTCGTATATAGTAGACAATATAATAAACTGGAGTCAAGTATCGAGAGATATAAGTACAAGTTTCAGATAAAGTAAATAAGTAACGCACCTGGAGTCAAGTATCGAGAGATACCTTGACCCCAGATCGAGACAACGTATTTATAGCTATACAAAAATAAAGTGAAGTCATACGTGTATCATAATATCGTAATGCAGATGTAATTTATCAAAATAAAAGAAAACATACGAGGATGATCATAGGTGACATCATAATGATATAGCCGGAGTTACGCGTCATTTCCGTCGACAGACTGCCAGAGCATTGGAAAACCCTCAACACATAGGTAGCCACTTGACCCAACTTCATCACCATGGTTTGGCTTGACTGGCACAACCTGTGCACTTGACAACCCTCCCTGAAATCAGACCACAAGCAATTTGAACCTTTCAAGATCTTCCAGAAGATCTTGACCCACACCTTTGCAGAGGAAAAGAACTATGTGTACAGTTCACGGAAATATCGATCGGAGACGGAGACAGAGCACCTCAGTCGTTTTACTACATCGACTGAGGTGCGTATAGATACTTGACCGATTTAGCACAAGTCTAACAATTATCGTAGTACTGAATTAACAGATACTACAATACTGAATATAGTCGTTTTACTACATCGACTGAGTACTGTCTATTAACATTCAGCCATCTAATCCAAGTCGTTTACCACTATATCGTGTGAGTTTAATTCAACACTCGAGTCAAGGCCGCCAAGCGGGGATGATGCGGTACGGGAGAGACGATAGCAGCCTATCATCGCATCCTGTGCTTCCACTATGTATCCGAGGTCGTCTCTCCCACGCACATGCACGCAGCACGCGCACACACACCTGCCACAGTTCGCAGGCTCTATGCGTACGTCAAGTGACTCATTGATCTTTATCATTTGACTTGACCTGTCCTCGACTAACTGACAAAACTTGTTCCTCAAAATTTCAAATTCACTCTACCAAGTTGTTCTCCTTATGATAGTTGCTCCCGGATCACCTCCACATGTCATTGACGGCTCGATTCACTGTCGCACAGATCACGCATACGTCCTCGGGTCTTTATCACGTTCTTATCCACGGGTCCAACCCTTATTGCGACCTGTAGGCGTTGTCCCCCTCCTCGGCGTTCCAGGCAACTTCCTCGGCGTCAAACCGAGGTCCCCACTCCCAACTGGCACCACCGTGATCTTCCTCTCACTCGCATCTCCAGCTCTCTGTGCCTCCCTCATCGCCCTCCTCGCCGCATCACTCACCTGTGCTGGTGGCCGAGCCCCGTCGACACGCGCAATGGCGCGCAACAGCGCGAGCGCCTCATCTGCTTCTTCTCTGTCTTTGATCCATCTGCCGCTCGCACCCACATCCATTCCAGTGCTGACGTTTGCCAGTGTTTTGCCGACAGCAGACGCTGACGCAAACGCCCCACCCATACCCGCACGGCGCACATCCAAAGCCCGCTTAAGTACACCAAACCGCGCATCAAGAGCCATCTGCGCAACTTCCGTCGTCTGCTTCGCCTGACTTGCCATTGCATACAGATAATCCAGCTTGAATTCCACATCCCTCATCCGCTGGCGAAAATCCTGCTCTGCTGCCTCTTCCTCCTTCCTTGCAGCGTCATCCTCCATCTCCACGTCCATGTCGATACCAACACCGTACCCCTGCAAAGACGCGTGCAAGGGTAGATTGATGTCCTTCCCTATACTGGTGCCGACACTCGTGCTCGGTCCTGCACCAGGCGTCTCCTCTGAACCCACATCTTTCCACCGCCGAGATCCCGCAAGCACCCTCCGCGCCAGTCTGAATCCAGCCCGAGAACTGGGCAGTAGATCCTGTTCACGCAACTCGAGACTTGGTGCGCGACCTAAAGCTGCTCGTCGTTTCTCAATTGCGGATCGAATGCGCCGGGCATGGGCATCGTATGCAGAGGAAACCTTTTTCCAGGCTTCTTCTTCTTCTTCCGCCCTATTAGGGTGCGTCGAGTACCAAATTAGAATCTAGAGGTCATATAAGTATAGACTGGCTCACCGACGGATATCCTGGCTATAAACCTCTTCCCATACTCGATTCGACATGTTCTGTCGGTTCTCTGCGAATGTCGCATCTGTCCCAGAGTCCGCGTTCGTATTTCCGGACTCCCTGAACAGACTGAGATCTATACGTCGTTCAGCAAGCTTACGCACAATGTCTTCTTGCATTGCTTTAAGTGCTGCCTCAGCTGCTGCTGAGAGCTTCGGTAGAGGCGGGTCTGAAGGTGACGATGAAGGAGCAGTGGATGCCACGCGGGCGGAACACCATATGAGAAGTTGTCGAAGACGCTCAGATTCCGGGAGGTCGGAATCAATATATTTATAAAACATAGTATCCGAAACACAGCTGTGTGGTTGCGCTACGACGCATCAGAAAGCAGAAAACAAAGTAACAAAAACTCACTGATGATGCCAGCCTGGAACAAACTGCTTATTCTCTTGCCCCTCCCCACTGAACTCTTCCGTCGCGTAGAACCCGGCACACCACCAGATGTCCGTGGAGGTGTCACCGGGTTGAGCATCATCTCTTTGCCTGTATCCGTTTCTAAGTCTCCAGAGGATCTAGTAGCCATTGCCCCAGCGCGGAAACATTTATTTCTCTCGATCTTCGGCTTTTCGTCCTCTTCTGCATGCAAAGGCGCCGACGTGTCAATGATCCTGTCTGTTCCTTGACGCTTGCCCTGCCCATTGCGACTAATTGTAGGCCTGGACCTGGACACGCTTGGAGTACGATGCCGAAATTCTGATTTTGAACTGGAACCTAAGCTCGGGGCATCGGACACTTGTGGAGCTCGGGATAGCCGATGCAAGTTAGCCGTTTTGGTATCCATTACAGCCGCGTCGAGCGCGGGATCAGCATCGGGGGTTAATGTAGATGTAGTGGGTTGTGAAGGGGGCAGGATAGACGATCTGGAAGGAGGTAGCTGCCTTGTCAATATACTAGGAGGTTGTGAAGGTTGGAAGGACTTGAATTTCTTTGCGAGAGGTTTGGCTATTGCGGGCGCAGGTGTGGGTATAGGTAGAGATGAGGAAGGAGGAATCTGAGTGCGAACAATGAATAGGCCACCTGAAACTTCTTCGGCATCTAAAACTTGACACTGGTCAGTTTCGTTGTTTACAAATAGATGAGATGGACATGCGTTTTCTTTTCTTTGACGTGCCCGATTTTGACTGATAAGCACAATTTCAAGTCATAGTAATCCAGTAGAAAGAGCCAGAGACGCACCTTGCCTTTAGCTTTCTTGGCTACATTTGTCAGCGAATTGTTCATTGCAGTCATACTGCTCGAATTTGTAACTCCTTCTGCATTTGCGTTTACTTCGTTGCTTGTCATGCTATTATAGAGCATGAGAGGTGCGTATATCTTGGTACACTACACCTCGCAGTGTTCCAAGATGCAGCTTGTGAGCATGTAGAGGAAAGGGAAGAGGCAAGGGCGACAAACATGGTCATTGATTACGAGCGCGATCGAAGGCGCGATCGAGGCCGCGATCGAGGATAAGAACATGATGACGACAGATGTGCATTGCACGACATTTCTTTAACCATGAGCGCCACTTCCTCCTCCATTGCACAGAACAGCCGCTGCAGCGAAAATCATCATTTCAGAGACAGTACCCCATCCCGGCCAATAGCAACAGATACGATTCCATGCTCCCTCCGAGTCCAGCGCACCAAACAAAGGCAACATGATCAAACCACCCAATATCTGACTCAGAACCTCAGCTGTTCGCACATGGACCACGCCGGTAATGACAACGAACGAACCAACAAGAGCTCCGCCGTCGGCTATATCGCCCGTGTGGACCCTGTGAGCGGCAGGGTGCTGTGGGAGACGCTCACACCAGATATCCCCAGAGACCTGACTCCGCTGCCAGGAACCTCATCTCGCCAACAGGTCAGCTAACGGTGTGGTGTGAGCTATCCATGGTCCATGGTCGTGGATGAAAGGTGAGTATTACGTAATCTCACATAATAATGTACTTGACATTGACTTGTTCAGTCCGATCAATGTACTCTGTCACGCTCAGCCTTTGTTCCATTTGGTCTCCGTTGCATACCTACGTTGACCATCACATTCATCCCGACGTTGCCACAAGCCGTCATCGTCTTCTTCTTATCTTACATATTCTGAACAATGAATCATGTCTATTTTGTAGGTTATAGCTATCGTACTTCCAGATTGGCCACTCAATCTAATGTTGTCCTTTCTTGCGCGTTCATTCCGGTGTACAATACACGCACGTCTGCTTGACAGACCTTGTTCAAATGAAGTTGTGACGGCTGCTAGAGTAGGTCGCGTCCCAGTCCGTTTGGTCAGTATAAATGTCTGTATGGCACAGCAACCTTTCTTAGCACCTCATCCACAAGATCCGACAAGAACCCAAGATTTTGCCCAACGATGCTACTGTTATTTCCTTGTCGCAGCTATTTTCTCGAGTACAGAAAGGAGCAGTAGAAGCGACGGTAGCGAAAGAAGAGGGCGGGCGGGCGGAGGATGAAGGAGGCGGCCCTGTAGCGGGGAGCTATCCTCGGTGGCTGCGACCCGCTACGGGAAGGGTGAACTCCGCAAGTGACGATTCATATGGGAAATGGGCCGAGCAACTCCGTACTTTCACTTTGGGCTTGAACGAGACGGACCGACTGAAGATCCTGATGTTCCCTTTCCTGCGAGTACGAATAACTGGAACATCTTCTTAGTGGTGCACGCTCCATTATTGAACTCTTGAAAGACGTTGAATAAGATCTGCCGCCATTTCGCGCTGTTATTTCACCTCACGATAGCCCTTCTCTAATACCAGATTATGAAGTGAAGAAGATGGCTTTGAATGCTGCAAGAAGCAATACATGTGCGTAATCGAAAAAGAGGTATAAAGTAAAAACTCTTCATTAGACATGGATATTGACTCTATCGCGATCGCACCACCTCATGGTTGGCTGTCTGGCTGTTGACCAACATCACCGGCTCGCCAAAAAAGTCCAGAAGAGTTTTCGAGAGAGAAATCTTTCATTGATCATCACAAAGCCATGGATCCTTGTCTCCACCCTCATCTCATCGAGAATATCTCATACAGGAACATCCCGGTCCCCCACATAAAATGCTTCCCCGATTTGCCTACTGCGCTACCCTAATGCACCATGACATACAGATTCCGACTCTCAATGCCTGGGTTGATGACATCCTACCTCGTTCTCATGACCCAGAGTGGGATCAGAAACTTGACGAGCAGTTGGCTTGGCGGGGAAGTAACACCGGAATGTGGCATGCGCCAAACACGCGGTGGAAAAAAGCTCAACGCGCTCGGCGTGTCGACTTGACCAATGAGCTCATCCTCGTCTGAAGTTGGCCGAGTCGGCGAGGGTATTGAGATCCTGAAGGAGAAGATCAACCCTTCAATGATGGACATAGCTTTTGCCGGAGACCCTGTCGGATGTCATGAGACTTGCCCTGAATTGCGACGACGTTATGAACGGAGGAAACGTCAAGGATCGAAGGAGATTGGCGTCAATACAAGTACATCATTGACGTATGACCGCGTTTCCAAGCCAGGGTCATCCTTAACTAACCGATTGGATGTAGGTTGACGGCGAGTCGGTTTAAACGTCTAATAGCGTCGAATTCGCTCATCTTCAAGGCTACCGTATACCCAGAATGGTCAGCTGCGTTCACATCGGGTTGATTTAACACTTGATTTAACACGAATTGACAATGGGTCAAAGGTGCTTTGACCGTATAGAACCTTGGGTACACTATGTCCCCGTGCAAGCGGATTACTCTGATGTGTACGATGCTTTAATATTCTTCAGGGGGGGGGACTTTACGGTGAGGGCGCGTATCAAGATTCAGGTCGCGCGATCGCGAGTGAGGGCCGGAAATGGAGTCGAACTTTCTGGAGGAAGGAAGAAGTTACTGCTTACGTTGACAGGTGCGAATCAAATTTGGAATATCTACGTTATAAGTGACCATCTTGCGCATAGACTCTAGCAGATGGCGCCTTGTTGATCACACTGAGAATACTCTCACCAGAATCAAAACGTGCCACCCCGCATCGTAGATAGCTATTTTCAACGCGATGCATATTTTTTCAGCTCGATCCCTTTTCGTCATCCTTGCTGCCTTGGACGGGCACCGAACGCAGTGTTTAGGGTTCCTCTCTTTCTGTTGTGGAGTCTCGGCCACCAGCGGATGGTACCTGCTTCCCTTAATTGTTGAATTTTTCACACAGCTTTTGGAAATTGACTAAAAGGCAGTACCTTCGCTCATCTTTGGTGTGTAATTACATCCGTCTAAGAATGAGCTCTGATTGCAAGCATCAATTCAGCTATGAGCTTGCCTTTCAACTTTTTGGGGCTCTTCATCAAGTTGCGATCAAATAGCACGTCTCATAAGTTCCTCCAATTTTGGACATTCTCAGGTGGCAGGCACGATACTTCGAGATACATGTGGTGCAGCTTTGACGCGGCTCCGCAGCCTCCGCTTTTCATCCCGGCTAAGGTGAGATTTCTAGCTCCTATCCGAATCTATGTAGAACCTCTCAACCTTTTCTTCGTCAGCTTCTCTCGTCATCGTGACTTCTCCCTTCGTTATGTTGTAAGCAGGCGAGCCTCATGGAGGCCAACATGGATTGAAGACTTCCCAGCTGGTGGCGGCCTCGTGTAGGGGAAGAATAATCTTGTTGAAGCTTTCCACACGAGAAAATATGTACTTGACATATAATCGTTTTCACCGCTGAACAAGGTACAATAACACGTTTCACGATCTGCCGATGATATCGGATTCCACTCTTTTCCCCATTTAATTGTCGGACTCTATCGTCTGGTCATCGATAATCCCATGCCAACCAAGCCTGTGAATTGTTTTCCATCGATAACAAGGACCCGCGCGTCTGGTTTAAATGCACCAGACCTCATATTTAAAGCACTCGCATATCACATCGATTATACAGCCTCCTGCTTCCATAGTCATTTGACCCTTTATCCATACCTGCCAATTTGTGCGTGTTATTCTTGCGTATTCAACGTCTCTTATCGACTTTTGACAATGAGCTCCTCAGAGCCAGAGACATGAATAGTTCTGGAAGCTTCATTGACGGCGGTATCTACGTTAGCGCCTTTCTAGGTTTGGAACCGGGGAAAGCTACGGTGGGCCACCTGTGTCAGCCAGGATTTGAACTTGTACGTTCGAATCCTGCCACTGCCACCTGTTATTCAGGCCTGTGTCAGCCAGGATTTGAACTTGTACGTTCGAATCCTGCCACTGCTACCTGTTATCCAGGTTATTTTAGAGTCATTATTTAACCAATATCAAATGTTTTACCCCTTTCCTCACCTCATTTTTGTCACAGTTCATACAAAAATTTGTTTTCTTGCTCTAGACAGTTGAATTAAATTAAGCCTTTACGCTGAAATAGTAATTCAAATATATATTTATTTATTTTAAAATTTAGTTAGCATGGGAAAATGACCACTTTTGACGAGGGCTCCATCAAAGCCCTCACCAAAACTTAAAGTGATCAAGACCTTAACCCCTCTAATAATCATGCATTCGGAATCAGTGATGGGAATATTCTGAGTCTTCATAAGCACTGACCGTCATCACATTTTGTGCAGACTCACTAACTACATGGTTCAGGCTCCTCAACAATCTATTTTTGATGATGTTGCTGGGTGAGTCTTTCTCATTATGTTTTGATTATTCTGAGTTGAAATTGTCATCACTCAAGCCTTTACATGTTCAAGGCTGAAGTAACAATTGGTCAACCGTAGCATCTAAGAACCTATTAATTTCTGTTTTGTTAGTTATGGTTATTTCTGACTATTGCAGCGGAACTTGGGTATGTGCAGACTTTTCTCTGCCTGACACAGTGACTCAGAATATTCCCATCACTGATTCTGAATGCATGATTATTAGAGGGGTTAAGGTCTTGATCACTTTTGGTGAGGGCTTTGATGGAGCCCTCGTCAAAAGTGATCATTTTCCCATGCTAACTAAATTTTAAAATAAATAAATAAAAATTTGAATTACCATTTCGGCGGAAAGGCTTAATTTAATTCAACTGTCTAGAGCAAGAAAACAAATTTTTGTATGAACTGTGACAAAAATGAGGTGAGGAAAGGGGTAAAACATTTGATATTGGTTAAATAATGACTCTAAAATAACCTGGATAACAGGTAGCAGTGGCAGGATTCGAACGTACAAGTTCAAATCCTGGCTGACACAGGCCTGAATAACAGGTGGCAGTGGCAGGATTCGAACGTACAAGTTCAAATCCTGGCTGACACAGGTGGCCCACCGTACCCAGTCCATTCTACTACTTAATCCAACTAGCATAGCGTAGGCCTTGGAGATGTTAACATAGTTATTCATGATGATCACCGAAGAGTTGTAACCTAGTTTTCAGGCTATACAGAGTTAGATCTATTAAATTTAGCTGCTGCACAATGTCGGTTGCTTCTTTGACAGGCAGGATAGATCTGCTGAAATCAATCATGTCAACAAGGCAAGGATCAGTTCCACTGTGAATCGTCTTAAGTATAGTATGCACAGTTAATTCCTCAGTCTCTGTACAATCGACTCTATTATGGTGTGTGCATACCTATAGTATGCACAGTTAATACTAATCTGATCGTAAGTATGATGTCTGTCATATGGAGTTGATGTGTACTCACCCTCAGTCTCTGCACAATCGACTGAGGGTGTTCTACGTTACTCTGCAATACATTTATACTTCCTTTCCATTGTTCAAGGCTCGGCCACTACTTGGTAAAGGTGTATTTTCCGATCGAGGCCATCGAGACCACTCACGGTGTACTGGCCAAAATTTGTGGCGTTGACGCATGAGCAATTCGGTTCAAACGTCACGAGACACGTCCCGTGACACACACGCACCGACGCGTCTTCGTGTCAGACGCTCTTTCTTCCTGACCACCACCATTCGCCCGCTGTTTCTTGGTTATTCAACTTTCTTGATTAAATTACTTCTTGATGGATCACCAGACTATGACTTTCAGTCAACAGGACCTGAAGGCGCCGGCAACAGCGCCGCCCAAGCTGTTCTCGCTCACGCACAGTCTCGATCAGCAGGAGAATCGGGTCGGTCTCGAGAAACCGAGCCCGTTTGGGCTGGCGCGCGGAAGTGGACATGCAGGTGCTCAACCTATCTTTCCTGGCTTACGTCGGATGCAGAATACGATTCAAACAACGCCGAATGTGAATCGACAACAGGAACCTTTTTTCAGTATTCTCAACGCAACAGTGAACTCGGCAAAGTCAGTTCCGGTACAAGACTCAGTCCACACTCTCAAAAACGAACCCCCGTCGTGTACGTCTTTGGGATTTCCCTCCTCTAATTACACCTAATCCAAAGGTGCTATAGCTGATAAAGCTTTTTCTCCATCTCCCCCTCCCCCTGAGCAAGTGCATATATCTAGCACCGGCGGCAATGGTCTAGGAATCGGCATCAATTTACCACGTCTGCGCCAGATGTTGCCTCCACCTCTTCCTCTCGAGGGTCCAGACTCGCGGCCTTCGTCACTTTTGCCTCGGCCGAGACCCCGCTCAAGGTCGAGGTCGTCTAGTTCGATGGCTTTTGGTGGCGGTGATGAGCAAGGAGACGGTAGAGATGATAGTTCACGCATGAGTATGGACGTGGATGTAGATGTAGTCGCGATAAATGCGCTGAGGGGCGTGCGCGTAGCAAATGCGGAACTTGCAGAGGAAGTACGTGCTTACTTTCAGCTCAGTTCACTTATCACTCGTTGCTTTTGTGGTTGGAGCACATACACATGCACCGATCTATGATAAGTGGAAGATTTACGCTAAATGACCTCCGTTATTTCCTCACAGCGTCGTAGATCAAAATCCCTTCTTGCCCAGTTGAATGCACTCTTTACGACGCACGAGTCTCTCAAGCATGAAAACTCCTCCGCCTCTGAAGAGCTTCGGTCTAAGCTCGAAGAACTCGCCAAACATAAAGAGGATATATCTATACTTCGAGCGGAACGGGACAAAGCTATTCGAAAGAGGGAGGAGGAAAAGGAGAGAGTGGAGGCACTCAGGCGAGGCATGAATGAGCTAAGAGAAAGGTTTGCCGCTCTCTTTCGACCATAGACGATTACTCAAGGAAATTAGCTATGCGGCACTGAAAACGGCGTTCGGCGAATTAAAAGAGTCATACGAGAATGAGAAGAAGTCCCGGGAGGATGCGCAGAGTGCGAAGCTGTGGGCGAGAGAGGGTTTGAAAAGTATGTGGCTTTTTTCAGTCTAAAATTCGATGGAACGCCGACCATTCATCACGATAGAGATAGAGCCTTTGTTAGAAGATGACGCCTACCTAGCCAAGGAAGCACGAGGTCTTGTAATCTCACTGAAAGAGGAACTAGCGGATTGTACGTCCTCAGTCCCCTTTTCCTGTCTTTCTTATAACTATAACCCTCTGTTATTTCCTCACAGCCCGCCGCGTAATCGATCTTCTCAGAGACAAACTGCACCACATTTCCTCTACACTCGCAGGAGCACAGAATCAAGTTCGCGAGCTCGAGGATGCAAGGCGCGAGTCGACAGAACAGTTGAAGTCATGTTTGGAAAGGGTAGAGAAGGGGGCGGAGGAGAGGGTTGAGGTTGCGAAGAAAAGGTATATTCTGTGTGTTGATTTGTATCTTTTTCATGATTGCTCACCGCAATGTTGATAATCAGGGTCGAGGAGATGGAGGACGAGTTGAACGTTCTGAAAGAGTGTAGGAATGAGTAAGTGATCTTCAATACTTTCAACGCATATATATGTGTGCCTGTGTAGGAAGTTAACTCAAGACCTCCGCCTCGAGCACTTGACAAAAACATTGTCTGAACTGCGAGAAACGCATA
This sequence comes from Macrolepiota albuminosa, assembly GCA_027475525.1. Classification (NCBI taxonomy): domain Eukaryota; kingdom Fungi; phylum Basidiomycota; class Agaricomycetes; order Agaricales; family Agaricaceae; genus Macrolepiota; species Macrolepiota albuminosa. The sequence continues at coordinate 4,292,296 of JAMWFC010000049.1, read as the reverse complement.
CCACGTATGCTATCTTCCTCTCCTCTGGTTATCTGAACTGTATCTTGTTCTGAAGAACTACTGCTGCCCTTGACGCCGTACGCTCCGAACGCACAGAATTGGAAAGAGTCAACGATGGGTTGATCCGCAGGTATGCCTTCAGCCTTCATCCGCCTTCTTGTCATCCTGACGTGTGCCAGTCTCGCTGAAGCCGAAGAAAAACGACGTTCTGAAGCAGCGGCTTGTGAAAAGGGATTAGATGCTGCGAAGAAGGCCGTTCAAGATGCGGAAGAGAGGTATGATTCTTGTTTGCTTCTTTGTTGGAGCGCTGATTGGTCAGCGTGGTTAGTCGAAGACAAACAGATCTTCGTATGGTTGTGAGTTCCACTGATTCCTGTCTTAGATAAAAGATGCTGATGATGGATAGGCCTTGCAGGAGCGTTTTGATGCGCAGACGATGACTCTTCGGCTTACGAAGGAGCAGCATGGTGACATTCAGGTCTGTATATTCGCTACCGTTCCTTATCTCCTCTCAAGCGTTGTGCTCGCTATAGGAACGGCTTCAGGTGTCCGAAGAAACGCTCTTGAAGACAAGAGAAACTCTCGGTGCTATACGCAAGGCATTGGAGGATGCACGCGCAGAGGTCTCGCGGATTTCACGGGAGACACTAGGAAAGACTGAAGAGTGAGTACAAGTATCTCTTCAAATTCTTTATTGGGCAGAATTTTAAGTCGTTCCAAGGTTACGACAATCAGACGCTCATTTGGCCGTATGTCTATTCCGATCCTTAGTCTTTCCTGGTGGTAATCCTTGTTAACACCGTACGTCCGTAGGAATTCAAAGAGCAGTGTGCGGTACTTCAAGAGGGTACAAAACAGACTGAAGAGTACGTAATTTTCTTCCGTCTTGGCTCGTGAGCCTGATTTGAAGCTCGAAAAAGAGTGCTATCCAACTTGAGAGTACGTTTTTCTCATCTAGCGTCCAATCTCGGTCTCTTTCATTCACTCCTTATAGAAAATGCAAGAGACTCAGAGAATAGCCCTAGAAAGAGCGGATTCACGGTACATCGAACTTGAGGCCAAGATGCATGAAGCGCTGAAAGAGAAGGTGGACGAGGTAAATGAGATGAAGAAGGATGGAAAGACGACAGAGGACGAGTAAGTGGAGAAGGGGTCTGTCGTGTGCATTATTCATTGTGCCTTTGTTCAGGTTGTCCAAGGCGAAGGTCAAGCTTGCGGTATGTTTTAGCATATTCTGATCTGGTACAAATTGATCTCGAATGAGCCCAGTCGTTGGAAGAACAGCTTGAAGCGCGAGAGACGGTCTTCAAGCACAGCGTACAGGAGAAGAAGGATGAAATTGAGGTGCTGAAAGAGAAGTCTGTACCAAACGTTCATTTGGTGATAAAAAAAACCTGACTGAAGATTTCAGACTGCACAAGGCGGAGGTCAAGGTTTCGGTATGTCTGATCTTTTTGATCCCGTTACGTGAAGACCAACTAAAATCGTTGCTCGACTTAAGGAATCCAAGGTGCAGGAGACATCATTGAAGCAGAGCCTAAAAGAGAAATCAGATGAAATTGAGGTGGTAAAGAAGGAAAGGAAGATGAAGGAAGACGAGTAAGTGGTCGAACGCTCTTCTGCGTTTTAAGGCTAAACAAAGTACTAGGTTGCACAATGCTCAAATCAAAGTTGTGGTATGTCAAATTTTGTTTTTCATTCAGCATGCGATGCAGGGTAATCTGTTTTTCGATCAGGCATTACAGGAGCAACTCAAAGCGCAAGAAGTGGTACTAAAGCAGACCCAGGGACGGTACGGCGATCTGCAGGTAAGCATCGCAGGCTCTTTCGTTTTCCGAAAGTGCTCCATTAACGCGAATGAGTAGAAAGCGAGTGCCTCCCTGGCAGCGGATCTCACTTCGGCTCAAGCTGCATTGGAAGAGGCACGTCAGGAGGTACTCCAACGCGCCCAGGACTCGACGAAACTTGTGAAGTTGTTTGAGTGTATTGAAGCAGATCGTGTCAAAGCTCAAGAAGAGCATTCAAGGAGGACCAAGGAAGAGGAAGAGCGTGTGAGAGTGGAGGATCAAAGGGTGACTGAGCTGGTGTTGGTCGTTGAACGTTTGGAGGATGAAAAGAGAGTATTGTTGGAGAGGACGGGGAGATTAAGGGAAAGGTATGATCGAAATGAATTGGTGAGGCTCAAGTGCGTAGTCATGTAGAATGACGTGCTGATCCACGAACAGAATGACGACGAGAAGGACTTCGCAGAATGGTTAATGAGTCTTGCCAGGTCGTTACATGAAGAAGAGGTGGTGGTCAAGGATAATGAGCTGCGCCGCGTTAAGCATCTTTCCTTCTTCATTGATTCTCATTCCAATATTTTTCTTCTTACACGTGTTCACAGAAAGAAAACATGGTGAATCAGCTGCGTGTGAAGATCCGAGAGCTAGAATCGAGCCTTGCGCGTCTCATTAAAGAGAAAGAGCAGTTGTCGGACGACTCTATGATCGACACTGATGCATTTATGACTTCAAGTTCAAGCCCAAGCCCAGTCGAAGTCAGCCCACCTGTTCTTCATTATTGTTTCAATAATTTTTTGTGTTTGTCTCACTTCGTCTACTCATAGCTCGCAAGGACGGTGCCTGTCGATGTTAACTTAGCCCATAATGTCCAACCCTCTCCCGCGAAAGCCATTTCTCCCAAGCTTCTAGATGTGGTTCCAGCTCATGTACTCTCGACGAAACAAACTCCTGCTTCGGTCAACACTTCGAATACTTTTGTGCCAAACAAATCTACTGGATTATTGTTCTCAAGTCTTGACGAGTCAGACTTCGAAGAAGATGTATTACTCTCCGAGGCATCGGCTTATACGAAGAGCGTATTGGGGAAGAGGGACCGTGTGCCATCTCCTTCTCAACCGCAGGAATCGGTTCAACACCCCATGCAGACCGTTGCGAACCCAAATTTGAAGACGTATACGGGGTCACAACGCCTGGTATATGTTTTCCTTTTGTCCTTCTACGTTGAAGTCGTGTTGATAAGTACAACTAACACCTTATTTCTGTCATGTGTATTAGAGGAATGGTGCTGCAAGTCGGACGACGAATATTTCTTCCGCACAGGTGTCTTTGACTGTACAGAAGAAGGTAGATTGCTCGACGTTAATCGATTGGCTCAAAGGACCTGTTTTCACTTTGATGACATCTGCAGGCTGTGCACGGCGGCGCAAAGCCCAAGAGGAAGCGCAAGTAATGGCGGCTAAACTCGTAGGACTGACCGTCATACAAATATTTTCATGTCAATGTTGGCTTCTCGCCTGTTCTCTTCTGTGTCGTTTTTGTATTTCCTTCACTGTGAAAAAATTGTATATGCTCGAAACTACGGGTTTGTATCTTCTCGATAACTTGGCTGAGCAACCGCCCTTCGCAATTCTTTCCTCTTGTGATGGATCTGCAATTAGCGTAGGCCGCTTGGGACTTCCGAGAGAAACTGTCCTTCGCGACATACTCTGTCTTAAATTCATCTACGTGTTGTTGAAACTTGGTCCGTCCGTCAAATCGCACAGAATCTCATTCAATAGGAGAGGTTAATTGTACTAACTCACTATGAGTAGTGTTACTACTCTTTTCTGGGGTAATATCAAGAAATGACCTCCCTCACACACCGACCTTTTTTTTGCTGATTCCCAATCCTGACAGCTTCTCCACATGCGTCGGTCAATTGTATGAAGCGTTCTTGTTCATCATAATGTTGATGAGAGCTCAGATATCATGGAGTGTTGTGATGAATTTAAATTTAGTTCTTCCTTGATAGATTGAGACCTCGTGGTCGTCATGGTAGTTATGTATCGCCAACGAGATGACCTCTTCCTGCGCGAGGCTCTTGCACAAGTGCGCAGTGGCAAAACGACACGAGTGGACATGTTCGACTGCGAGTTCACACCCTGGTATGTACTAGCGTGTCTCCATGTTCGTCGCCCCATGTTCGTCGCCCGGATACAACTCGAATTCATCGAGATCAGATCGGGCAGGATCTTCAGATTTCATTCCAACAAAGTCGTGCCCCTGAGCGCATGGGAAGCCCAGGATGCACAATCTTTGCCTTGGTTGACGCTTCGTCTATGTTTAAAGATGTATTTGTACAATTCATATCTAATACAGTATTGTACTCTGCGGACTTGTCTGATCCGTTGACTGCGTCCAATGTATTCTTGTGTCAAGATTGTCGGGCGAAAACCTTCCCAATGGTTTCCGGCCTCTCTAACGCGAAGCCTGGAACAAACAGAAAAAACAGGTGCATCATTTCCGAACCATGCCCCCAAAATACGTATCAATGTGCCCTCTTCAGCTATCCGGATGTTGCTTGGTATTACATGACCATCAGGCTTCATCTTCCTTTCTCTGATTACTCTTTGTCTGTACTCTAATGTTCCAATTGATATAACCTCGGTCTTGTCCATGTTAAAATTCGCCCCCGAGGCGATGCACCAGTCGTCTAAAATGGGGGAGAGGTCTTCAAGGTCATCTTCTTCTGACAGGAAGGTGGTTGTATCGTCAGCAAATAGGTTTGCTATGAGTTTTTCCGCTTGGCCAGGGATCTCATACCCATGAAGAGTAGAATCTCATAGTGAGGCAGCTAAGGGTTCTATGGCAAGGTTGAATAGCAGGCAGGACAGTGGGTCACCCTGTCTAACCCCTCTGGTTATCTTCCATGGTGAGCTTAGGATTCCATTTATCATAATTCTGGTCTCTGCGTTATGATACAGGGATTTGACAGTGTTAATAAAGGTGGTGGGAATTCCAAAGGTTTTTAGAACTCTCCACAGGTATCCATGTTCGATCCTGTCATACGCTTTCTCTTGGTCTAGGGCCACAATCAGCCCATTTTTTTCTTTTGCTTCTGCATATTGAATCATCATTCTTATTAACTTTGTTTGGTCAGTTATTTTTCTACCCAGTATAAACCCTGCTTGACTCTGGTGTATTAGGTCTTTAATCACCGCCGCAAGACGGATGGATAGAGCCTTCGTAAAAATCTTGTAGTCTGTGTTAAGACACGTGATTGGCCTGTAATTTGTGATATCTGTACGTTCATTTTTTTTGTACAACGGGCACATCCATCCTTCTGCAAAGGTGGACCCTGCAATTATCCCATGTTTCTGAATGTCTTCGCAGACCAACGTGAGCATTTCTACTATGTTGCAGGTCGTTTTCTGTGTGCCCCCTCTTTGGTTTTGTTTCACATCATTTATAAACTGGTTGTTAAAAGATTTTCAGAATTCATATGGTATACCCTCAGGGCCTGGGGCTGAGCTATTGTTGGAGAGTTTCAGAGCCTTGATCATCTTGGTTTCATCTATTACTTCTCCTAAGTCCTCTTTCTGTTTCTCCGTTGTGTGTGTTTTGACTGCTTGAAGCACCTTCTGCGTCTTCTCTTCTCTCACTGCTTCTGAAACCTGCCTGCACTTGTTTTGGAGAGAGCAGTGGTATCTCATTGCTAACTCTGCCATCTTGGTTGAGTTATTCTCGTAGACTGGCTTGTTATTGCCAGGGCATTCCTTTTTCAGGGCATATATCATGTTGCGCAGACGAGCCAACTTGTTGGAGGTTGTCCAAAATTTGCACATCGTTTCTCCTTCCAACCTGTTCTTCATGGCTATACTTTCCCTCTTTGTCATATGATATTTCCTCTCTAGGGATTCCAGTTCTTTTGATCTTTCTTTTACTTTGACTCTTTTATCTACGTCATCTAAATTTGGGTCTCTTAGAGATTGTTCTAGTTTTAGTTCAATACTTTTCTTCTCCGCAATATATTTTGGGACTATTGTCTTGTCCCTGTCCTTTGCAAAGGCAAGCATACCGGATTTCCAGTTCTCATATACTGTCTGTGGGTTTGACTCAGGGGATCTGCTATTCTTTATCACTTTGATGGTTCTTATGGCTTCATCTCCTGACTCAATTACTCTTTTTCTAAACTTTGTGTCACGTATAATATGGTTTTTAAGAGTCCATCTTCCCTTGCCTACTATTGGGGCATCAGCGTGCGCTATCTGGACTGTCGTGAGTTTGTGGTCCGTGCCCGGGATTCCCATTGGAGAGATTGACCAATCTCATGATGAGACTGTCAGTGGGTCAGTCATATACACTCGGTCTATCCTGGACATAGAAGAGGTCGCATCCTGAATAAAGGTGAAGGCCCTCTCTGTTTGGAAGGCATTCCTCCACGCGTCTCTTAAGAAAAGTGTTTGTTTTAACTCCTCTGGGTCATCTCTTGCTGGCGATCTGTCTTGGGCTTCTTCAACCATGTTACAGTCACCTGCCATCACATCTACTTTGGCATTTGGATTTAGTACAAAGTAGTTCCTCAAGAACATCCAGAATTGTCCATTTTTGTTCCCATTACTTTTGGTAACGTTTGGGCCATATACATTGAGTATGTTTATCACTTTATTTTTGTGCCAGTTTACGCTGACTAAAATTGCTCTGCCTGGAATTATTTCCGTCATTGATGAGTTCTGGACATTCACGATGTTCTTGTTTAGGACCACGACCACTGCGACTCCTCTTCTTCCAGTTGGGTTTTCTGGATCAGGGGAGTGGTATATCATCAGCCTTCGGCCAAAGAGCTTTTCAATATCGTCTTTTCTTTCCTCTGTCAGGTGGGTTTCTTGAACCATTAGAATTCCAATCTTTTTGTCCCAAACTAATTGATTCACTTGGTTCCATTTATTCTCTGTTCTGGTACTACTTGCTGCTCTGAAACCCCTTATGTTTAATGTACCTATTCTCACTGCTGATCTGGTGTGCTTGGAGATTCTACTTCCCTGGGGGGGTGATCTGGGTGTGTAACCTTGGTTTTGTGAGGCTGCCTGTTCACTGAGGTCCCTAGGCATTCTGTTATTACGTCGCGTGCCCTCTTGGCTACTTTTGTTGTCAGGTTCTCTCTGGTAGATTGTTGTCGGGGGAGAGTTTGTGCCCAATTCCTCCTGCCTGTTGCTTCCTTGACTCATAAAGTTCCCAAGGGAGGGGGTGAGGTGTGTGGAGTCAGGGGGTTCTTGGCTTTGTGAACCATAGTCTGTAACTAATGTACTTATTGAAATATTTGATACTTGGGGGGATCCACCTCCATACTCCTCATACTCAGTATTTAGGGCCAGAGCGGTGGCTGACTCATTTGGCCCTCCAAGTATGGGGAGGCTTGAACCACTGCCAGTTGTAGTCAGACCTTGTGATATATAGTTTGTATAGGGCGTGGTTGCTAAGACTTACTGGGTGGCCAACCATGCCAGCCTGGGGTGAACACATTTCCCAAGTGTTCAGGGGGGACGTTGCGTCAAGGCTCCCGAGCACTTAGTGGGGTCGGTGCTTGGTGACCTCTTGGCTTAAGCAGGACTGCTGCACGGCACCTTCCTCTAATTTTTATAAACTGCCGTTTTCGTCTTACGACTTGGGTCTGTGACCTACATGTACCATTTATGGCCAATATATTTCAGTCATTTTCCCAGTTGGGTGGGGGGAAAACATCCACATCCAACGAGACCCACTTGTTGTGTGTGGTAGCGCACTTGGTATTAATCGGGTGGAGTTAGAACCATTGGCCCCTGAAACCTCGTCGGCCATATGGTCTACCACCCCTAACCCCCCTGCCTCTTCCTCTTCCTCTAAATGCCGTATAGTCGTCGTAATATGCTGGGGACCCATCTCCATATGCTCTAGCGGAGGCTTGGTCGTGCTGTGTTGTGGGGGGCTTATATCCTAGCCAACTGGGTAAGTCCGTAAAGGGGCAGTTGAGCATATTGTGGTCTATAGACTTGCAGTTTACACATAGGAGAGTGTCCTTGCCTCGTAGAGGGATTCTGAATCCTGCTGTGGCTGAGGGAAAGTTGCACAGCCTCATAAGCTGGATGAGCTTGACGTGGTTGTCATCTGACAGGTAAGAGTGGTGTAGATACACGTTCCAGCCTTTGAAGTCGCCTCTGTTAGCATTACTCCTTTTGACGTCAAGAAACTTTGTTGATATATTATTGAGGATGTCGTTCGCTACCCTATCCCTGAGCCTCGGTGTGCATTCCGCAATGTGCTTCATAACCGCCTCTGAGTCGCAGATGCACGATTTTACTAGGTCAGTTACAGCTTGCTGTGCATCCGCGGAATTACTGAATGTCAGGCCGTAGATAGTCAGTACGAAGGACAGGCGCTGGTCTTTGAATGGTTTAAATATGACTGTGATGTCTTTAGTCGACACTACCTCCAAATTGGTCAAGTGATCAGCTTGTGTTGGTGTGAGGCCCGACACTAGCATGTGGTACGGAGTAGGAAAATGGTTGGAGTCAATTCGCCGCTCCTGCTGGGAAAAGGACACCCCTAATAAAACATCATTCTCTATTTGAACTAGTCCTTTTATGATTGCGCGAGTCTTGTCAACCGTGTTCAGACTGTTGTGCTCGTATTTTCCATGGAAGACTCTAGCCCAGAGTTTGCCGGTGGTGACCTTCTTCCACGCAGCAATTTGCGTCTGGGTTACATTGTCGAGTGGGTTGGAGTCGAGGTGGATTTTTGGCCACCCTCCATTTGGGGTTGCCATTCTCTGAAGTCCCGCAGCATTTGTGACAATGTTATCCTCCAATTTTGTGTTATGATGTATGCCGTCCTCTGGGGGCTGTTGACTGTTGCGAGCTGTGAGTGCTGGGGAGGTTTGGGAGTCGGTAGTGAGAATTCCTTGCACTCCCTTATTTTTGGAGACCACTGGGGAGGATCTCATTGCGAGGGGGTTGGTGTTGGGGATGGTGAATCTGAAGGGGGTGCTTGTGGCCCTCGCGTCCTGTGTAGGGTTGTTAAGGAGGTCGTCCCAATCGTGGTCCACAACTGCTGTGGCACTTTGGTCTCTGAACTCCTTGTCGATTTCCATGGAGTCTCTGGCTACGTGGGTGTCCCCAGCTCTTGGGATTGTGTTTGTTTCATTATTGGCTGGAGCATAGTTGTTCACCCTGGATCGGTTGATAGTGGGGTGATAGGGAGACTTGTGCCATTCTGCTCCTGTTTGTCAAAGGCTTCGTAATTCTGGGCCTCTGGGTGGGTTGGGGTGTGGTCTGAGTGGCCTTCTGGCTGTCCCCTGGGGCGCTCAGGAGTGCCTAGTGGGGGGTCTGCCTCAGATGTGTGCCTTTTGGCCATCCTATCTTTCATGGGGCTCGGCAGCTGCACCCATTTTTGGTGTTCAGATTCTCTCGGGTTGCCCCTTCCTAGGACTAGTCTCACCCTCCCAGAGCTCGAGTGGGAGGACGTGTTGCCAACAGACTGAGTTATGTTCTGCGGAGAGGGGAAATTGCCACCGTATTCGCCTAGGTCTTCTCTCTCTATTGTACCCCTCATCTCCGTTAACCCTTGTGTCGGGGAAAAAGCGTCCCCTTCTCCATGGTCAGGGTCTTTGTGCACTTGCCACCGAGGCATTGTTTTGCTGGTGGCTCGAGTCAACCAGGTATTCTACGTTCATTCTGTGAGCTGAGTCAGTTGTGATGTGGGTAGGTTAAGACTTAGGAGGTCTATTGTAGTTGATGTTTTTACCGGGCTGTTGAATTTTCAGCGCCCACTCATCAAGGAATGAAATGAAGAAAATTTTCATATATTTTGACCCTGAGGATGGTGAGGGCAACCCCCCCAGCAGTACGTAACATGTTGGTTGGTGGTGCCATTAGCACCTTTCCAAATGAAGGCACGTCATGCAGGAGGGGTGTATTTTGACGTGTGACCTTAGTGTGACCGCTAGTTGTTTGATTCTCTCCCTCCAACTAGTCGCTCGAACAGAATTCTTTAGCAGAACTATTGTGATACAAAACGTATATTACGGTTGTTCTAGTTTTTATTCGTTCTTTCTTTCGCTGCTACTCCTTACGTGCACTGAGTTCTGTTCTTCCTTTTTGTTCCCGCTCTCCTTGTCCTTTTCCGTTGCCATTTTCCTTCACCTGTTTTTTGTTTCATCTTTCGTTCTTGGCTCCTTGTCGCACCCTTTTAGTTTTCATGTCGGGTCAGACTGGTTCTCAAGTGCGCAGGGGGAAAGCTGCCGCTGGCCTCGCTGCGCGCACCCTACGTCCTTCTTCAATCATTCCGCGCGAGGACACGCTTCCAGACGCACCGGCCGTCATTGAATCCATGGAGGGTGCAAGTGCCATGGAGAGCGAACCAATCGTTTCTGCTCCAGAGGGGGGGATTGGCTCTCGGAGGGAGAGGTTGCTTACCCCAGTGCCTCCTTCGTCCATTCCTCTGTCAAAGCGTCCAAGGCGGCGTTTGTCCCGTGGCGAGGACGATGACGTAGAAATTATTGTGTCACCTTCAACTGCAGACGCATATATGCGTCAATCAGTGCCGGTTTTTGTGGAGAATAGTGCTGTCCGCACTCCGGGACCCGCTCCTCGCATGCATGCCGCTTCCCCACGTGAGGATCTCGCAGTGGTAGACGATGTTTATCGGAGGCCTTCTCCAGGCCTGGAAAGGCCGCAAGCTGCGGAGTCGGACGAGCAAAGGGTTATTACGCTGACTGATTCCGGCTTGTTACAACTCTTTCGGGCCCATGGCCTTGACCTTGATCGCAAGGGTACGTTCTGTTGTGACATTTTTCTTCTTTGCGAGACCTATCGGCCCTTGGCCAGATTTGCTTATATTGGTTGGTTTGGGCGGCCGCAAGCCAGGACATCGGCGCTTCCGCCGCTTGATTTGAACTGGATATATTCATGTTCTGTTCATGTATGCGCTTCTTGTGGGCGCCACTGGTTCATGTATGCGCTCCTTGTGTGTGTTTTTACGCGTGTGCTTGGTGTTTCTTCGTCCAGCTTTGTGGCGGCGGTGCTATGCGCTGCGTTCCTTTTTTTCATGAGTCAAAGACGTTGCTTGCGACGTATGGTGTTGCGGTTTTCCTTTGCTGTTTGGCATCTTTGTGGTCCGGGCTTTCTTCCTTTGGCCTTCCTGTTGTCTTTTGTTGGCTGACAATGTAATTCTGCAGTTTTGTTGGATCATTTACACACGGTTCATGACCGCATTGCCGATGTTTCGGGGGCGTCTGTTGCTCCGCCCGCCAGTGGCACTTTTGAGCCTGGTTCTTTTGCGACAAATACACGGGAGGGTGCTGTTCCGGTGCATGTGCATGGAGACACTGCGTTGCCTAGCAGGCGGGCACCTGGGGTTTTGGTCACTTGCTCAGATCTTCGGGCTCCTCCAGGTTCTCCAGGGCCTGTCATTCCACCTCGCATGCTGCATGGCCTGCCGCCTGAGGTCGGGCGTATGTTGTCCTCGGCGGATAAGGTTTACCCGCACAAAGTGGTAAAGGCATTGGAGCAGGGGATGTTCGAGTATATTCCCCTTGATTTGTTGACAGATGAAGCTTGTAGGCGGGCGGCTTGTGAGCCACCACCTCCTGAGTCTTCCTTTGTGATTTCGAACGGGAAGCTACGTTTGCCTAATGCTTCTTTCGATACTTTGCATGAGTCGAAGCTCTCCTTTGATGAATGGTCTGCAGCTTCTGACAATCTTGTGGGCGCTATGCGTGTCCATCTGCGTGCTGGCTCTGATGAGGGTTCGGGCGGCCGTGTTGCCAACGCCATTGCGGACTCATTTGCTGCTCATTTTCGACGCTTGAAGTCTTTGTCAGGTTCCGCTGAGTCGGGGGCTTTCCGGGAAAGCAACGCCCTTACAATGCGGACTTGACCTACGAATACTCGGGTGTCTGGAACTCCGGGGCTAGGACTCCAGGGTTCAAGACGAGGACAGGGGTAATCCCGGAATAGGGGACTAGAGTCCGGGGGTTTTGGGTTGGAGGTAACTGGGGTTAGAGGGGGTCGAGTCGTGAACCGGGGGTTCTAAGACGAGACCAAGTTAGTAAATCAAGAGTCGCGAAGTGCGTACCAAAGCTTAGAGCACGCGAATACTTAGGCGTGCCAGTCGAAGCATACCAATCAAGGCGTACCAGTCAAGCAAAAGGGCACGCAAATAACCAAAGTAAAACAAGTAACAGTGTATGCAATATCAAGACTACTGAATACAACAGGGAACTATGCTATAAGTACTACGGGGCCGGGTCTCGGGGTTCCGGGATGTCTGGGATGGGTTCCGGGAGTCATTGAGTAGCGGCAGGGGCTGCATACCGGGATTGCGCATGTGGGGCGCGCGATCAATTGGCGCGGATGGAGCCGTGATGCGTGATGCGCGACGGCCGGAACGAGTTGCGTGATCCGATCGTTGATCGGGGCTGGTGGCGGCTGATGGCGGTCCTTGATGCACGTGATGGCAGTGTTGGCGTTTGTGATGGCGGGGCGTGTCCTGTGGGGTTGGAAGGAGGGTCTCGGATGGTGTTCTGGGGGTGTCCCGGGGTGGGCCCGGAGGGGAGGGGTCGTGACAGTCTTGCCCGAATGCTCGCTTGGATTTCGGATTGATCCTCGATTATGACCAGCGTCTGCGGGCATTATATTTGCGGGAGTCCCATTCCTTTTGTATGGATACGTTTCAGATCGATATATGGCAGGAGTGTGTGGCCTGTAACGGAGTCATCCATATTATCATCAGCATCAACGACGCTATAATCAATTAGTAGAGTATTACATGAGACAACATCTTGTTTTCACTCTAAGTACTAGTCAATCCGATACTGCGGTCTGATTTAGCACTTGTTTGATACACACAAGATAGTTCTAACCCGTAACTCCGGTTACATTTTTTTAAATCTTCTGCTATCGGCTTTAGACTCTAGGCTTGTTACCGACTAGGCAACTCTCATCAAAACCTTCGATTCTCTGTTGGCATCACGCTGAAAACGTGCTTCCATGACTGGCTCTCTTGATCCGGATCCTCCGTTCCCAGCTGCAGACGCAGGTGACTTACCTGTGCTTCAGGCTGTGAAGACGCAATCTGCGTCAGCATACCAACCCCCGCCAAAGCGGGACGAAAAGACCCCTCGCGATGTCAGCGTGAGCTATGGAATGCCTGGTGGGCTATCCGTATCACGGATGATGTCCATTGTACGACCTGGTGGAAAACCAGGAGATAGATCCGTGGTCTCAGGAGTGTCGCTGCCAGCGAGCCAAATGCCTTCACTGATGTATCCGGTATTGCCCGAGAGCTCTTCAGCTCCCTCTGAGGGTCAACCGGACGTTACCCAGTACTCAGAAATGGCACAAGGCAGCGCGTTTGCGCATAGCACCCCATTCCGGACTGCACCTACGGAACGGCATTTGGAATATGTGGCCAATGCTGCCACTGAACCGGGACCGTCGTCGTTGACAACACAAGGACAGAAGCAAGGACCAGCAATAGTGGTCAGTAGGGAGGACGACAATGTCGTAAGGTTGGACAAGGCGTTAACAGCGCCTGGAAGTCCAGAGTTGCACCGACAAGCCGGCAAACAGCCGCAAGTGAGGCATGACGGCCTCAGGAGAGTTATGGACTTAGAGTCCGAGTTGGAGTCCTCAGATGATGAGGAAAGCAAAAGGTCGCATTCGACCTTATCTATCTAGTTGCAGCTAGTATTGGACCAATATCCGGCGGTCGTGAAGGAATTGACGCGAAAGCGTCTTCAGCTTTATGTAGTGAAGCACTTACAGTTGCTGGCGGCTAGGAGCCACGATGTACCCCGTGCAGATTCAAGTGAATATATCGAATTGTTTGTGCGCATCTTCGAACTCGAAGTAGTGGAATACCTTAAGCGCAAAGAGGCGCGAGGGTCAGCAGTCTCAACGGCTACTCCAGCCGACTCAGTAGAATGTGAGATGAGTGTGCGCAGATGAGCGCCATTAATTGCGGACGCGATGGAATTGCTCAATGCGCCTCGTCAGGCTAATGAGTCTCAGCAAGACTACGTTCGGCGTCAGAACGCCGCAAACCGTCAACGAATTGTTAGCGGAGTGCCTCAGCAGGCATTGTCTGAGGGTAGAGACTGTAACGACGACTCCGGCAGAGCCAGAGGCACTTGCAGTGCAGGAGGTTAAGACACCTCGTAAGCAAGTCACAATCAAGGAAGAGGTGGACGAAGTCCACATTCTTGAGGAGCAAACGCGACCACGACGCGTAGTGCGACGTGTCCACCTAGTGGACAACTGGAATGAACGCGTCAATTACCAAAGGATATGCAACCAGGACTTGCGCGATCATGGTGAGTCGTTCATTGACGACCAGGGGGTAGTCTTTGAAGGGCGTGAGGGCGTAACGCCTGTTGATGACATGCGGCGACAATTCACGGCTCGGACTGCTGAACCGGACAGAGATCCGGGTGGTAGTGACAACAGTAGTGGTCACTACGAACGGAGGGAGCCAAGTTGTCGCAATCACGATGGTGGAGATCGTGATCGTAGAAATAACGATCAGGACAATAATAATCGTCGTGATAGTGGCAGGCAGGCTGGTGGATTACCAGCAGAGCAACAAGTGAGGCAACAGCCCACCACACGGCCGGAAAGAGTGGCCAATGAGCACCTGTTTCGCAGTCCTCGGGCATTTTTGATGCCCGCACCTCATGATTTGCGTGAAACTACGCCGGGAATGAATGAAGCGGTCAGGATCCATATGGATCATATGCATGACCACCTCACTTGTCTGGTGGATGACTCCCTTGGAGTCAGATTTAAGTTCCCTGCTGGGGTAAGCCCCCGTAAATCCGATGGTAAGCACATACGTGCGTACGCTGGAGGACATAGGTTCTCTCAACTGGAGGACTGGGCCATGGACGTGTGCTACCACCTCGCAGCCTGCTGCTATGGTGGAGACAACATGGACCAGGAAAGGATATTTGTGCTACACGAATTTATGGAAGGAGAGGCTCGGAATTGGTTCCGTCGCCATGTTCTCCACATTAATCGCGACAAATCGCACTGGACATTTAAAGAGGTCCTGATAGGACTGTATAATCGGTTCGTCAATGCTGCGACGATGCAGGAAGCTCATGATGCCTTTAGGAAGGCAGTGTATGACGCTAAGACTGGCGTCCAGACCTTTTATGATGACCTGGTGGGTCATGCACAGAATATGGCCGTCTATCCAGACGAATACACTTACGCAACGATAATTTGTCTCCGGAGGTCAATACTGTGACCGAATTCTTGGCGTATGCCATCCGTTATGAGCAGTCGACACGGACTGCAAACCATTATGAGCAGCGTAGTTCACGCCGAGGACCAGTGAACCGTCAGGCAGTGAAGGTGGGAACCTTCCTGGCCAAACGGACAGATATGGAGAATAATCGCAATCCGCGATTCGTTGTTCGTAAGACAATTCCTGGAGGCCAACGGCCTCGATCGAAGCCTGCTGGACAGTTGCCAGCAAAGGATAGTCGACCCTTTTTGGGTCAGAATCAAGTAGCACCGAGAGGAGTGGTGGCGCCTGTACCGCGTATAGCGGGCAAAACCGCTGGGGCTCCAGGAGCGGCCCAGAGAAGGCCTGCCGGGGATCCCTCAGCATGCTATAACTGTGGCAGGAGCGGGCATTTCGCTAAGGAGTGTCCCGCCCCTCCTAAGGCACACATCCGAGCGGCCCATATGGCTGCGGCACCTAGCAATGTCATTAGTGACAACGAGGACGACGAGATCGTTGAGGAAGCGGAGGAAGAACCGCAGGTAGAGGCTGACAGGTCGGAAGTGGATGACGCCAAGAGCGTCCAGATTGATGGCGACAAATACGTCGCAGTGGATGTGTACAACAGCGACTACTATGCTCGTGATGACGAGGAGGAACACCTGTTTGCACTGACAGAGTGCCGTGGAGATCAGCGCGTCCGAATGAGACGTGTAACCCTGCAGAAGGCAACTAATAAGTTGCAGCGGCCACGCTATACTCCTGAGGAGAAGGAGTGCCTGGTCACGTATGTTGATGTCAATGGACATCCGGCATGGACGTTGTGGGACTCCGGGAGTACCACTACGGGCATTACGCCCCAGTTTGCTCACGTCAATGCGATTCACGTTCATGAACTGGAGGAGCCCTTGATGCTCCAGCTGGGGACTGTGGGGAGTCGCGCTATGGTGCAGTTTGGCGCGGAGGTGAGAATAAAGACGTCAGGAATGTCGACGAAAGAATACGTGGATATAGCAAATTTTGATCGCTATGACATGATTATCGGTACGCCGTTCATGCATAAGAACAAGGTGTCGCTGGATTTCGTGAACAACATGGTTGTTGTGAATGGTACGCCTTTGAAGGCGGAGAGAGTGGTGTTGAACGATACAGATGGTCGTTTGAAGCGCTATCGCGCAACTGAAAAGCGGCGTGATGAGCGCAACTGACTAGATGGTCGCAGGAGAGCGACTGTACAGGAGGTGGAGGATGAACAGGCCCCACCGAAAAGCCTGCCGGCTGATTCGCCGGCTATACTGATGACTGAGGAAGAGTTTCAAGGAACTCTGAAGAAGGGGAAGCACCCGGATGTGACTGGGTGTACCAATGGAAAGCCTAAACAGGCTGTGCAGTGCAAGAATGAGCGTAGTAAACGCGTGGTGGAGTTGCTGGAATGCCAGCCGACTAGCTCTCGAGTGAAGGTTGAGGATCTCGTCAAGGACGAGGTATACAGTACGATGGGAACTGTGGGTAGCACTAGGTTGCTAATGGATCGACCAGTGCCTCGGCCAGGAGTGCAATGGGCGTATGACCCACGAATGCCACGGGAGTGGAATGAGTTGGTAGCGTCAATGGTGACGCAGGCTATGGGAAGTGGGCAAGCGACCCAGATGGGAGAAGTGTACCGTCACGCACGAGAGGACGAGATCTCCGAAACATCGGATATCGTATTTGACGGATTCTCGCTGAAGGCGAGAAGTGTGCAGTCGTCGGCGAGTACGACGAGGAAACAACCGGTTGTAAGGTTGAATCCAGGAGACCTCACAGAGGAGCATGTACGTGCCTTATGGGAGCGATTTGAACCAACGGTTCAACCACGTATAGCATGCGTAGCCAAAGGAAAAGGCAAGGCTTTGAGCCTTACAGAGGAGGATATTCCTCGACTGCGCCAGCAATGGCAACGGGAGTTCGCTGATATTGTCAATGGAACGAAGGAGGAGCTTCCTCCGTGGCGGGAGGTTAATCATGAGATCAACCTCATTGACGATAACAAGCAGTACAAGTATCATTTGCCTCGCTGCCCGCGAGCACTTCAGGATCAACTTCGTGAAAAGACGAATAGATACATAAACGTGAAGTGGTGGGAACCACGACCAGCGGTGCAAGCTGCACCATTGCTTTGTATCCCCAAGAAGGATGGAACGTTACGGACAGCATTGGATGCGCGACAGCGCAATGATAATACCGTCAAGGATGTAACACCTCTTCCAGATCAGGAAGTGATACGAGAAGATGTCGCGACAGCGAAGTATCGGTCAAAAATCGACCTCACAGACGCGTACGAACAGGTTCGCATCCACGAAGAGGATATACCGAAGACACTGTTCTCGTCCCTGATGGGGACGTTTGTGAGTAACATCATGCAAATTGGTGATTGTAATGCACCGGCGACATTTCAGAGGTTAATGACCTCAATCTTCCGAGATGTAATCGGGAAGTTTATGCACGTCTATTTAGACGATATATTCATATTTTCTGACTCCATTGAGGAGCATGAGCAGCACCTACGAGTCATATTTGAACGACTACGGAAGGCCAGCCTCTATCTCAAATGGAAGAAGTGCGAGTTGTACGCAACGAGTATAGATTGTCTCGGCCACGTCATTGATGAGAAGGGCATTCATCCTGATACGGATAAGCTCGACCGAATCCGAGAGTGGCGTACTCCACGCACATATAATGATATCCAACGATTTGTTGGACTGGTGAACTATATTGGCAATTTCTTGCCAGACATCACTGCATACACTGGGCCACTTATGGCCATGACCCAGAATGGGTCACCGTTTCATTGGAGACCGCTGCATCAGCAGTGTTTTGAGATGATTAAGCGCATATGCGCGAAAATGCCGGTCATCCGGCCAATTGACCCACGCATCAACGAGCCCATCTGGCTTATCTGCGATGCGTCAAAGACTGGGGTTGGGGCCATGTTTGGCCAGGGTAAAACGTGGCAGACTTGCCGACCAGCGGGATTTATGTCCCGTAAATTCACTGCTGCTCAGCAGAATTATGCTGTGCACAAGTTAGAAACACTCGCAATACTGGAAGCCCTCCTAAAGTGGGAGGATAAACTGATGGGATATAAGATCCATATTATCACGGATCACAAAGCACTAGAGTTCTTCAAGACTCAGGTGCACCTGTCTCCGCGACAACGTCGCTGGATCGACTACATGTCGCGGTACCAGTTCGACATCACCTATGTAAAAGGTGAATTGAACAAAGTGGCGGATTGCCTATCTCGATATTTCGAGAGTGATACTCGAGATGACGTCCATGACGCGCATGACTATGTCCAGGCGGACAAACGTATTGACCCAGAGGGCGAGGATTTGCCTCTGCATCGATTCCATGAAATCAGGGAACATAGGGTCGAGTTACACGCCATGTGAGCGCAGGAAACACGTTGCAGTAAGCAACTGCACGAACAGCGAGAGACTCGAGATATTGAAGCCCAGATGCTAGTGGATCATGAGGTCCCTCAGCCACGTGAAGAGACGAGGCAAGAGGTGCCTATGAGAGGTACTGATATGACGCTCCAGCAAGCGCTGGAGTCACAGGACCATACGCCTGCACCGGCCGACCTAGGCAATGCGCAATTCCGCACACGTATCCAGCAAGGATACAAGGATGATAATCTCTTCGTAGAGATTCTGAACAATATCCAAGCGCATCCGCGCTTCAGGATGGAGCAGCAGCTCGTCTATCTTACCAGACCCACGGAGTCCAAAGTCATCTGCATTCCCCGGGAGAGGTCGTTGATTACGACTATCCTGGACCAGGCCCATAGAGTAGTGGGCCACTTCGGAACTCAGAAAACGCTGGACTATGTGCGACGCTGGTACTGGTGGCCGCAAATGGCCAAAGAGACGAGCCAATTCTGCTCAACATGCGAGCTATGTCAACAGTCGAAAGTATCGACTTTGAAGCCACCGGAAAAGCTGCATTCGCTACCCATACCGGTCAAACCTTGGGATTCGATTGAGATGGACTTTATAGGTCCGTTCCCTGAGTCGAAAGGCTTTAACTACCTGTGGGTAGTGATCTGCAGAATGACCAGTATGGTCCATCTCATTCCGGTGAGAACCACCATGACCGCGTCAGACTTGTCGTGGATCTATCTCAAGGAGATAGTACGTCTCCATGGACTGCCCAGCTCGATCGTGAGCGATCAAGATGCTAAGTTTACTTCCAAATGGTGGAAGGAGTTGCACAAGCTGCTAGGAGCAAAGTTGCTCATGTTGACATCGTTTCATCCGCAAACGGATGGTCAAACTGAACGTGCGAATAGAAATATCACCCAAATATTGCGAGCATTTGTACGTTCTGATCAGAAGGACTGGGTGGATAGATGTCCACTCATGGAATTTGCGATAAATGCGAGTATATTGGAAACCACAGGGTACTCACCCCTTGAACTCAACAATGGCTACATGCCATCCATGATTCGTGAACTTCGTACGGACGAAGTTATTCATGTGGGAGTCAAGCAGTTTGCGCGCAACGCGCTAAGGAATCTGGCAGATGCCCATGACGCAATTATAGAATCGCGTGTGTGGCAAACCAAACATGCAAATAATTGCAGACGTGATGAGCCGGATATCGAGAAAGGGAGCCTAGTGTACCTTTCAACAAAGAACTTGAACTTGCCGAAAGGCAGGGCGAGCAAGCTGTGTCCGAAATGGATTGGACCATATAAGGTCCTTGAGGCGGAACCGAGCACGTCTAACTACGTGCTGGAACTACCCCAGGCGCTGCAAGCGCGCAGGATAGTGCCCAAGTTTCACGTGTCGCTATTGCAACCGTATATGGCCAGTAGTGATGCGCTATTTCCTAATCGCGCAACGCCGGAGCCGTATGACTTTGGAACTGGCAATGACCAGGAGTGGTTTGTAGATGACCTCATCGGTCACTGGTGGACAAAAGGAAACCTCGAATTCGAGGTGAGGTGGAGCTTAGGTGATACTACCTGAGAACCACTAGTGAACTGCAGAGACCTTGCAGCGATGGACAGGTACCTAGAGTTGCAGGGCGTGAAACGCCCTCAACAGCTAGCAAAACGCGCATAATGCGCGTGGGGTGGTGGAATGTGGACGAAGTCCACTTTGATGGCCGGTGAATAACCGGGTGGCTACTAATTGTGGCTACTGTTTGTGACCGTTTATGCGACTATGATCGCCGGTGAGAGGCCGGGTGGCGTGTATTTGTGGTTGTTTACACCACTAGCGGAGTTGGGAGATTGTTTTTTTTCTTTCTTTTCTCAGTCCCAATACACGTAGTCTACGTGTCTAGTGAAAATGGTCTATTGGGGGCCGCAAAATACTGATCAGAGCCGGCAAGGCTCTAGTGGAGGAGGGAGACCCCCGAATATACAAGTGTCAACTCAGTACCCGAGGCAGCCGCCATATCCGGCGGCAAGCCAGTTTCAGTCAGTGGTGGCCTATCCAGGCCATGATGAGCCGCTTCCCTATCAGACGCCCCTCCACTCGCAAGAGATGGAGGTCAATGATGAAGGGCGCTATGGGCGCCCAGAGGACAGCACGCGCCGCGAGCGCTATTATCAGGAACCGTTGTCACGTCCAACTGCGTCGTATCCGACGTATGCGGGTGTGGTGACGGGGCCTCCGTCAGTACCATGGGCGCACCGGCCCGTGGAAGAGTCATATGGGGAGCCTGCGCTACAAGCGCAGAGTGTATCTGGGTCAGACGTGCTGTTGGGCAGACTGGAAGCAGCGGGACAGCTAGTCCCTGCAACTGCGTCCTTTCTGCAGGACAGCTTGGCCATAATGGTAATGGAGGGGCTGCTCGACCAGATCAAGCTGATGAAGAGGCAGCACGTCGCAGCGCTGGAGCAGATCGAACGCGCTTCTAAGCGCAAAATCGCCACGAGTGAGGAATCGACCGCTGAGGTCAAGAGGGCTAGATATCAGCCCAGTTGACCGGTCGCTCCTCCACAGGCAAGGATGCCGTCGGAAGCGCAATTCGCATGCCATGAGCAGCCTCCTCAGCCCGTGGCTTCGTCATCGCGGCTACCTGAGTCAGGCCCGCAGGCCTCTTCAGAGTCGCTGGCTGCCGTCAGTGAACCCTTGGCAGGTCTGTCCTTGGGTCAGCAGGAAGCCGCATCAGCTCGGGCCCCACCTAGGGGGTCCAAACCCGTCGCTGTGGTGCCAAGAGCGCCCGTTACTGTCACTCCTTGTGCTGGGCCTGGAGGGAATACTCTGGCGCAAAATGCGCCTGCCCCTCCGGTGGCTCAGCCACAACCAGAATCGTCCACCCTGACCAAGTCGGGGCTGTCTCATCAGCGCCGCGGCCGCAAGCCGCCTCTTGATGCCTCCAAATTGGAGGTTATACTCTTTCCTGCTGGCATTCCCGCACGAGTGGGAGAAGTCCAGATGTTGTTCATGTTGCCGGTGTTTGTACCGGCCCCACCAGCAAAGTATCCCGTGGTCGTCTTGACCCCAGACCCCCGTACGCCGGAGCAGTATGATGGTCTGGTGGCGACCTCGAGGGGGAAGACTAGGCCTGATAGAGGCAAAAAACCAGTACCATCTCTGTCCAACGAGAGCGACTATGGAGAGTCGAGCTCGGAGCAGGAGGAGGACAGGGAGGAGGGGGAATCGGCCGCAGACCGATTCCAACAAGTAGCGCGCAATAAGCGCATTGCGAAGAAGAAGGCGATTCACGCCAAGGAGCTAAAGGCCCAGAAGTCGAGGGCCGAGGATGAATGTTCGGGGAGGATCCCCAATGGCTTGGGGGTGAAGGTGTGGGGTCCGCTCGATATCGAGCGAATGAACTCGTGCTTTAGAGGAGCACTCAGCCATTGCACCTATTATTCGTATGCCACGAATACGGTGTTGATGGGAGCTGACGCCAATAGAGCAGCGTCATATGAATATTCCTCTGGCCATCCTGCCCACATCCCGGGCACGATTGTGTATAAGCACGCCCCACGCGGTCTTCCCCGCACTCCTCTAGAGCTGGATTGGCTCTATAAGTATTACGCCAATGTACACGTCCCGCGTCGCGACAGAATCGTCACGTATATGTTGATCACAGAGCTCCAGATGTTCGCGCAGCGAACAGTGGAGGCTCTGCATGATCGAACCATGCAGCTCCTGATGAAGGAGCCTAGGTATCAAGAACTCGTCAACCCGATGCAGGGCCCTGACGACCTCGCTCTTGTCGAGCGACGACACATTCCGGGGCGCTTTTTGCGCACAAAAGACGATGGCACCACGGCGTTGCACGTAATGCGCGCTCAGGATCCAGCCACCCTGTTCGACCTTGACCAACTGGCGCAGTACGTGCTGGTCTTTGGCCGACCTGGGTTGGAAAATACCTATCAAGGTATCGCCGTGGATCATGCCTATCGCATGCACTGGCGGACCCTCTTTGGGTTCGCCTTATGTCGAGCATTGTGCGCTAACAGCGCAGCCAAGCCGGTGATCGTACGGCGCATGACCCTCGTCGTGGCCCGTCCAGGGCTTTATCGAGAGGCGATTGCCTCGTATGACGCCATGTTCCCCGAGCAGCCATTTGAGCCCCAACGTGGGCCGCAGCTCGAAATTCACCAAGTTCATGTGCCCGACGACCATGCACGGAACTTCTCCGACGACGACGCGTTACGCGTCCTTTTACACAACCGGATTCCGCTGGAATGGGTGGACCACGCGTACACGTACGGCGTAGTCTTCCTGGAACAGCAGTTCCATTCCCCCACGATGTCTATGGACATCTTTAAGCAGGTCGATGACGAGCGCATGGAGCGCCTCTCCAAGTATGGCACCCCCGCCGCAATCCTGCAATGGGATGGATGGCGGGAGATGACTGAAGATGATCACTATCGTCTGATGTTCAAGCACCACGAGGAGAGCAAGCTCCCGGAAAACCCTGAGGCCAACGGCCTCTATTACTTGATTGGCATGGACCCGAATCGGGTCAACCTCCTAAAACGCTCGGCAGCACATGACCTGCCAGCAGCGGACATGGACCCAGGCCGGGTCAATCTCCTGTCATGCACAGCAGAGCAGGGTACGCTTACCACCACCGCTTCAGCGATTAACGTCGCACTAACAGAGCCTATGGTGGTAGACATGCCTGCAGTCGAGGGGCCTATAACCCCACCGAGGACGGAATCGGCGCCTCCCCCTCCCGCGATTAATGTCGCACTGGAGGAGGAGGCAATGGTGACTGAGACGGGCGCTGTCGTGGGAGAATCGTCATCCGGGTCCTAGACCCTTGTATACATTATTGTGTATGTACCTCTGAGTATTTAACTTGAGCCATTTCAGCTGATACGCACTATAGAGTCGCGTGTAGATACAGTGGACCCAGAGGAAGGGTCATTCCTTTTTGTTTTCTATATTTTTGTTATACACATACCATTGGCTATCTACTGCTGGCGCCCCCTGCGCCCGTGTCTGATAAGGACTGCTTTTTATTGTGTCTGGCCGACACATCTCCAGTGCGCATGAGTGCTAACACCTTGCAGCCACGCCATACGTGTGCATTCATCCGTTGTTGCACTCCCGTGCATCTGTCATCTCTGCTGCACTACCGTGCATCTTTCATCTTGCTCTACCTCCCTTTCTCAAGACCGAGTATTCGGTCTCATTGGGGGGTATGTAACGGAGTCATCCGTATTATCATCAGTGTCAACAACGCTATAATCAATTAGTAGAGTATTACGTAAGACAACATCTTGTTTTCACTCTAAGTACTAGTCAATCTGATACTGCGGTCTGATTTAGCACTTGTGTGATACACACAAGATAGTTCTAACCCGTAACTCCGGTTACATGGCCACTCAACATGCAAGCCGCGTCAAGACCTTGGATGGCAGATTGGCGGAGATGGAGTCCTTTCTTGCCCGAAGTAAATCGTCGTCTTCGAAACCTCGTGACTCTTCGACCCGCTATAAATGCCTGTCTTGTGGATCCCTTGACCACAAACTTTCTTCCTGCCGTGCCGTTCCTCGGTTTCTCCGGCGTGATGGATGTTCATACCGAGCCCCTACCGGTGGCTCGGTTTGCTTCGCATTCAATGGCTTCTCCTCTTGTGATTGTGGAGCCAAGTGTTCTCATGCCCATCTTTGCTCCTTGTGCGGGAATACGGGCCATGGGGCGCAGGCCTGTTCCGCTTGACCACATCTTCCCGTTATCCACACCTTTGAGAGCTGATCATTGGCAACATGCCTTGGCAGCGGCTCAGGTGCTGGATCTTTTTGCGGAGGTGCCAAAAGGCCTTTGCGAGGGTTTTGATATTGGCATAAATTCCTTGATCCTTTCGCATTCTTATTATCCTCGTAACCACTATCGCACCGCTGAAGCTCATGATTTCCTTGTTTCTAAGTACTGCTCAGAGGTAGCTCTGGGCAGAGTTTTGCCTGGCTTCAATCCCGCTTTTGTAGAACATTGGTTTGGTGCATTTCGCACGGCCCCCTTAAACGTCATTCGTGGTTCCTCGGGAAAGCTGCGAGTCACCTTAGATTTGTCTTTTCCACGCAACAACTCAAACATTCCATCTGTGAATTCTTTTATCAATTCTGATAACTTTCCTTGCGACTGGGGGACATTTGCAGCTTGTTGGTTGCTCGTCGCGAAAGCCCCTCCTGGTTCCGAAGTTGCTGTTTTTGACGTTGATTCTGCCTTTCGGAACATTCCCACTCGTCCTCAAGATTGGCTGAAGCTTGCTGTGTCCATTGATGGCAATGTCCACTTCGACTTTCGCTTGAACTTTGGTGCGGCCTCTGCTCCAGGAATTTTTGGCCATGTGGCTGATGCGATTGTGGCTATATACCGCCATCGTGGGGTCGACGACGTTCTTAAATGGGTGGACGACTTTATTTTCTTCCGTTATCCGATATCGCAGAGTTCCAGTGTCACATTCTCTTACGATGAAACTCTCATTCGACACGTTGCGCTGGATCTTGGCTGGCCATGGTCGGATGATAAACACTCCCCTTTTGCTTCAACTTTCACATACATCGGCTTCTCTTGGTCACTTGATGCCAGGATGGTCGAGCTCCCAGAGAAAAAACATTATAAATATCTGAATAAGTTAAACGAATGGTCTCGAACTTGCAGAGTTTCTTTGAAAATGACAGAATCGCTTATTGGCACACTAAATCATGTGTGTTTAGTTTTACCCGTCGGCCGCTCTCACCTGCCATCCCTTTTTGCTTTCCGCGCTTGATTTCCTGTTGAGGGCAGCAGTTTTTTATCATTCTTCCCTTCGAAGGCCGTGATGGACGATATTGACTGGTGGCGTGATGCCTTGGAAAATCATTGGTGCAGTTCTCGGGTGGTTCTGCCCCCAGAGCCAATGGATCTGCAGGTTTATGTTGATGCCTCTACTTCATGGGGCATCGGTTTTGTGGTAGGGAATAAGTGGCTTGCTTGGGAATTGCAGCAGGGGTGGAACTCCGACGGTCGTGACATTGGTTGGGCCGAAATGGTCGCCGTCGACCTATCTGTGAGGGCTCTAGTCAATGCTGGTTACAAAAATTGTCACATTGTGCTCAGATCGGATAACAGTGGTGTCGTAGGGGCTTTGGTGGCAGGGAGGTCAAGAAGTCCGCAACAAAATGCGATCCTTTGACGTATTGTTGACATGTTCCAATTGAGTTCAATTTGGCTCACTATCTCTTGGGTGTCTTCAGCGGACAACAAGGCAGATGGACCTTCTCGTGGGTTGTTCCCTTCTCGGCGTTTGTTATATCCTTTTCTGCCACGCATTCCTCCTTATTTGACGTCGTTGGTACATACGGCAGTTAGGCATTCTCAACTTGTAGATTAATTTTGATACGTCTTCACGCCATTGTCTTGGTGATAAATAGCTCGAACTCTTCATGTGTATTAATATTTCATGTTTCACATGGTACTGCAGAAAAGTGCGCGGTATCGAACAACGATTGCAGTTGTCCTGTGTTTAGACTCGGTGACTGTCAATCTCCTTGCAGTTCAGAACATCTATCATTTCGTCTGGTTTCTCCGTCTTGCAGTACAGGATGCCCATCTATCTATCCTTGATACCAAAGGAGGAAAAGAGCTCTTTGCATAGTAACCCTTCTGCTTCACTTCGGAAAAGGCCTGTGAGCCGATTTCACCCCTATCCAAAAAATCCTATGGGGTCTTCCTCTGAACGACATTCTGGAAGAATAAATCAACTCGATCCTCAGTCCTGTGACGATTGGCGGGCCATTTCGTGAAAGGCGATGGTGGATAATGTTATCGCGCATTCATGGGCACCATCAACAACTAAGAGATACTCTTCAGCTGTCGCAGATTTCCTGAAGTTTTGCAAACGGCAGGACATGCCGCTGACCTCTATTTGGCCAGCTTCGGAGGATTTGCTGTGCTTTTATGCGGCATCTATGGCCAGGACATTAGCTGGTCGCATGGTTTCGAACAAAATGTCTGGCCTGCGCTCCTACCACATTCAGCATGACCTTCTGTGGCACGATTCAATGAGATTGAGACAGACAGTCAAGGGTGTAAAAAACCTTCGACCGGACTCGTCCTTTCAGAAGGAGCAACCGCCGGCTACCTTAGAAATGTTGCATATCATTAAGGGTGCTCTTGATTTATCAAAACCGTGGGATGCTTGTGTCTGGGCGGTCGTGACCACGGCGTTCTGGGGACAGATTCGTTTGGGAGAGTTTTTGCCTCCTTGAGAACGCGACTTTGATGCTTCACTGGTCCCGGCTTGGAACAACTTTGGACTTCCAAACGACACAGGTACCAGGTCTTTGTTTCTGCCTTGGACTAAGAAGGCGGGTCGTAAGGGGGAAACAGTGGTCATCACTCGCCAGTCGAATGACTGCGATCCCATCTACGCGCTAGCTAATCATTCTCGTGTCAACAAAGTTGGTTCAAATGCTCCTATTTCTTGCTACTTCAATCAGAAAGGAAAATTCATTGCTCTAACTACTCGAAAGCTGCTGCTGGTCATTAACCCTATACTGCAAGGTCATTCTTTGCCAGATATTAGTGGTCACTGTTTTCGCATCGGAGGGACTACAGCCTTGTTGTTGAAGGGAGTTCCACCGGATGTGGTAAAAGCGATGGGTCGGTGGACATCTGACGCGTTTCTTAGATATTGGCACAACCTGCAATTGATAGCTCCTATTTACGTCAAATTACTCCGTCCAGTGATGTCATATTTAGATAGGCGTTAGACTTTGGCGGGGGATTCATCTACTGCGTTCTGAGCTTCCTTTGTCTCTCGGAGTTGGGGTCAGTTACTCAGCACTGACTCGCAGATGCATCCCAGCCCTTTCTGCCTGAAGGTATCCTCTCTGATGTAGCCCCTATGTTGGGGAAATACCCTTCTTGCAGAGAGTCTCTCGCCCACCCTATGGACACCGTGTCAGGAAAAAGATAGAGACATGCCTTCCTCAAAGGTTTTACTATTGTAGGACTATTGCTATCGCTAGATATCTATGGCCGGTCACTATTTTGTGCTAGGTCTCTGTTCACATCATTGCCCATAACCATGGCGGGACGCGTGTTGCGTCCTGGCATCTGATTGTGATGTACTACCCCGTGAGCATCAGGATGAGTCACTTGGGCTGGCCCAGGAGCTGCACGTCAAGGGCAGCATTGAGTCTGAGTCTTGGGGGGGCATTGACCACACCTTTCGGTGTTCTGTACCTTTTGGTACTCTGGCACCTTTCAGTGCGTCCCCCGTTGAGGGGACACAGGTCAGCGTTAGCTGCCTGTTTACTTTTTGGTTTGTTTAAGTTTGTAGGTACCACATGGTGGTTACTGGTCAAGAGGCCCCCGCGACCTCAGGATCTTTCAACGCGCGAATATGACTATGTTACTGTGCCGTGACGAGATATGCAACTTTTGAACAAAAGATTTTCTGTAGCTCCGTCCCTTCAGCTTATGACCTTGATTTTTTTGTATCAACTAGAAGAACATCCAATCTCAAGGTCTACATTTTTTATTTGCGAAAAACTTGAGAGGAAACTTTGTCGGCCAATGGCCGAGCACGACATACCAAAAGTACGTAGATATGCAACCGCCGGTCACGCATGGTCACATCTCAAATCCTGACTCCGCTCACAATCGGCTCATTCACGCAAAGGCTCGCAATAAGGTTTGTTTGGCTTTCTAAATTGAGATATATTACTGTGGAAAGTTATAATAGTATGCACCAGTGTAATATGTTCTATCTATGGGGTAGGAATAAAGTCCCTGATGTGTCGAAGGACCAGCCTGTAGACTCAGATCCTGAGCACGATGATCCATGGGAATGGGATTAATTTGAGTCAAAGTCGCAGAGAAATGAGTTGGAGGGAAATCAGATGAAGAAGGAGTATTGGACGGGTCAAGTCAACGACGTTGTAGTGGTGTGCCGTTACCCAGACTTGAATCTTCAGGAGCAGTGCGTTTGCGACGAAATAAACCAACAAATTGTGGTTTACTCTTCAAATCTTCATCCTCAGTGAACTTAGCCTCGATACGATCCTGTAAGTCAGCCTTTGTGCCGTTTATAGATAAACCAAGAACCGAGGCAAGATCTTGAAGTGCCGTCTTGTTCTGGCCTCTGATTGTACCAGAAAAGAGCATCTGCGTACCCATTGTGGCTCGACGAATCAAGTTTTCCTTGTCCACTGCATCTTTCTTGGCCTTCTTTTCTGCCTTCTGTCTGTCCTTCTCCTTCCGAATTGCCCGCTCTTTCCTTGCCTCTGCTAGCCCCTCCTCTGACGTCATCACTCGGGCAGATGTATTGATTCGTTGTCCTTGCTTCGATTTTTCTGTGCATAAATGAATTTGACGGCAGAGTAGAGCATTTTCACGCTTACAATAGACAATCTGAAGTTCTGCAGAGTCACACTGATCTTGAACTAGCTTGAGCTGAGTCTCAAGTGCTGCAACGCGACTTTCAAGATTGATACATCGCTTTTCAGAAGACAGACTTGGCCTGACAGGTGTAGAGGAGGCTGGAGAAGAAAGGGACTGAGTCATGGATTGTGTGTGTCGGAGTGGTGTAGGTGTCATCGGTGTCAATGGTGAGCATGGCAAGCGCATGAGTAACGTTTCAGGCTGATGGTTTGACGTGTGATGTGCAGGTGTTTTGGCACATGTTGCAATGCTTCTTTGATGCTCTCCCAGGCTTTCTTCTAACCCACTTTGCTCTTCCTCCACGTCACTCTCCTCATCCTCTGTCCTTTCGTCTTCTTCATCTTCTTGTCCACTTGGATCTGATTCATCATAACCATCATCATCACTGTCACTACTGTCAGAGTCAATGGTGTATGTTGGTCCATCAGCAGGGATAAAATCATCAGAAGATGCGTCTGGTGCTCGAGGAAGCCGAGTTTTTGCCCAGATTCCTTGGGATTTGATGGAAGTTGAATGACTTGGTGCGAAATCACTTTCTTTGAAAATTCCCAGATTAATATCTGACTCGTTAAAAGCATCAGTTCGTTCTGGATTGATACCTGCATTACACCAGGCACGTTTGATGGTTTCACTTTTGAAGGATTCATTTCGTGCCATCATATACTCTCTTACAACATCTCGAAGTTCCATCCCTTCTCCTCTCTCTTCAAGTATTATTGCACAACAATTAGACCAGGCAGTTGAAAGTGGTGAAAAGACTCCAACATCTAGAGGCTGCAGCCTATGTGTAGTATGGGGTGGAAGGCAAAATAGGTGGACATTGTTCTTGAGAGCAAATTCTATGATTTTGAGTGAGGTATGTGATCCATGTCCATCGTAGATTAAAAGGATAGGTTTTCCTGACTTGTTTCTCTCTGTAGCTTTTGGAACAAATTGTTTTTTGAACCACTGGTGCCCTATCTCATCATCTGTCCATCCATTGTCAGATGTCGCAATCCTAGCAACATTTATGAGTCGACACATTTAATAAAATATTAACTTCTCATGCACAGTACATCAGGCTCCTCAAACCACTCTGTAAACATACTCTGCCCTCCTGGAAACATGAAACATGGTTTAATGGTGTAAGTACCATCTGCACATACAGTTTCAATGATTGTAACAAGCTGAAGATCGTCGCTCTTCAGCCTGTATTGAGACTTGTCCATGAAGTCAAAGAGAAACTTTTCAGCCTTTCCTTTGCGACTACCACCCATCTGAATACCTTTTTCATCCATGTTGTAGACATTTTCCCAAGGTATGTCGTGTTTTTTCATATGTTCACATAGTTGCCGAAAATAATTGTGAACGGTTGTATAGTTAAAGGCTCGTGCACGTTTTGGGTCCAGGCCACTACCACGAGCCAATTTGATGTCAGGATGGCGTTGGAGGAATTGACGTATCCATCCTTTTGATATTGGATGCTTCTTATTCTCTGGAAGCACGGCTTCAACCTTCGGGCCCAGGGTCTTGCGGCTTACAGGGTGGCCTGTGGTACCAAGATATTTGATCCATTCAACCAGGGCATTTTCTTGTGCAGGTGTGAGGAGCATTTGGCCACTGTGGGCTTTCTTCTTTGGTTGTGTCAACCCATGGTGTCGACGCCAGAGTGTACTTTTATAGACTTTGTAATACCTTGCAGCATCTGCCACTGTATGAAATACTCCATTTTTCAGGTCTCTAAGAGCGTCTTGAATGAGTTTCTCTGTAGAATTGCTCGGAGAGTTACAGTGGGTTGCTGCGCGTGTCATTTTGTCGAGGACTTGGAAACTTGTTTGGGCAGGCTACCAAATTAGGCATTGCCGCCACCAGGCCACATGCGGAGCTTCAATCTCATTGAGAATGTCACGCTCCCACACAGATCCCTCTCATCGAGGCCTTTTCAGGGTATGTAGAGCCTCAGAAAATTAGATTTGAGCTGTATTGAATGTATTAAGCAATGTTATCATGTAAAAAGTACAATAGTCTATCAAGAATCATTTCACTGATGATGAGGTGGTCACGAAATCAGACTTTTTGAGCACTATCAGATTTATTAAAGCTCAACAACCAAAGGATCCTTTGAAATACCTATAGCAACATCTTTATATAGACTCTATACATGTATGAGATTTTTACGGTTCTCAAAAAGTACGCCGATGGAGCTGAGGAAAGGAAGTTGCACAAGTGGGCTTGGTTGCATATCTCGTCACGGCACAGTATAGTCGGTGGTCAGCGTTTTGTGAAAAGTTCGGCTTGATTATTTTTCACCGTTTTCTTGCAGGTGGAACTACTGGCAGCGTTCTTGCAAATCGTTTGACAGAGAATTCTGCAAACAGAGTTCTTGTCATTGAAGCTGGCGGGTCGTATGTCATCAAATGGTTTCTTCTTCGTATGCCCACGTGAAAGAACGCCCTTTTAGAAATGTTGCTCCAGATGACGAGTCCATCACCGTCCCTTTCTTTGTTACCAGAACGATGAAAACGAAGTTCGACTGGAACTACACCACAACTGCCCAAGCTAGTTTGAATAACCGTTCTATTCCTTTACCCCACGGCGAGGTCCCTGGAGGAAGTAGTTCAATCAGTAAGTCATTCTCGACCATCGAAATCAGGTCCTATCATAAGAAGACTACATGTTTTACACGCGTGGCTCTTCCGACGACTGGGACAATTTTGCGTGTATTTCTGGTGACGATGGGTGGTCATGGAAGAAAATGTTCCCTTACTTCCTTAAGGTAGGATGTCCATTTTGTGATCGCCTGTTCAAATCCTGACAGCTTTGGATAGTCAGAAAGATTGACAGCTCCCACCGATAAACACAATACATCGGGTCAGATAAATCTGAAGTACCATGGGTCTAAGGGACCTCTTCTAACCAGTCTTCCTGCGATGAAGCTGCACATTGACTCACTTGTTCTTGATACAACGGTTCAGAGTTTCCATTCAATCTCGATATGTTGGACGTATCTGACAGCCTTGGACTAAGGACAGCGTAAAGTAAAGCCTCAGAGCCTGTCTATGATGAGAGAGAGCAACTCAATTCATACCTAAGGACAGCGTAAAGTAACTAAGTCACAAGCTATCAGATATGTACTAATTCATGAATGGAAAAACATGTACTTACAGCCTCAGAGCCTGTCTATGATGAGAGAGAGCAACTGAGGCTATAATACATGTCAAATCAAAGTTAATGCTGAGATCATGTGATCACATCCAAGCTGACCCTAATAGACTACCTCAGTCAACACAACCCCATCAGCGAAGAAGTGAACACATGAAAAAGAATTATAATCGAGTAACCAGACCAAGTGAAGAAGTGAATTTGTTGTGGAGATCTTTCGGCAATGGTTTCATAAGAATGTCAGCAATCATTTCTGATGTCGATATCCATGATGTCTTGAATGATCCTGTATTGAGATGTTCGCGAATGAAATGAAAGCGAATATCAATATGTTTTGATCGAGACGTGATGGAGTCAGAATTCGCTATGTCCAAAGCACTCTTGTTATCACAAAATATCGGGAATGGTTTGGGAATCGGTAAATCAAGTGCCGTGAGTAAGTAACGAATCGATAGTGCCTCACACATGGCATGCGATAAAGCCATGTACTCTGCTTCCGTTGATGACAAGGCAACTGTTCGTTGTTTCACCGAAGACCAAGAAATGAGGCTCAAATACATAAAGAATGCATAACCCGTAACACTCTTCTGCGTTGTAGAGTCTGATGCCCAATCGGCATCTACTGCTCCAAAGTCTGCCGGAAGCAATAATCGCGATGAAGTGTCTGGTGTCAGGCGTGAAAAATTATATTCCAGTGCCAAATTTTGTGTCCCCGAGATGTATCGCAACACACGCTTGGCAGCTAAGAGATGAGCCTGAGTTGGTGAAGCATTATACTGGCCAAGAGTCATCGCAGTGAAAGCAAGATCAGGTTGTGTACAAAGACTGAGGTATAGTATTGACCCAACCAGTCGCTGATAATGGATTTTTATATCATTGTTGTCAATGTCAGGTAAAGCATTTGCTGGCGGTACCAGCAAGTTGTCCAAGTTACTCGTCAGTGGTAACAATAGAGGGGCTGCATCTAATAGATGGTAGTTCGTCAGCAAATCCAATATGTAACCTGTTTGCGAGAGCCACAGTTTCCTTTGTGTTCTATCCCTGTCAATTCTGATACCCAAGTATAAGGAAGATGCACCCGAATCAATAACCGTAAAGTGTTTGTTCATCTCTGTGATTATCCAGTCGTATAATGGCTTCGAATTTGTCACGTTCAAACCATCATCCACATGGACGCATATAATTATGAAGAAATCTGTCCCATCGTCCAATGCCGGAATCTTTTCATGTGGTGGATAAGAGAATCGTCCGAAAAACACTGCATGATCCACTTCACACCTGACAAGTCCTATACTTTCTAACACCGTCTTCAGTAATGTGTACCATTCCCTCGATGCTTGTTTCAAGCCATAGATCGCGCGAAGAAGCCTATTGACTTTCTTAGGATCTTCATCTGGGAAGCCCGGAATTTGTTTGCAGTATAGTTCATGGGTAAGTGGTGCATTCAAGAAAGCAGTTTTGACGTCAAATGAAAAAATCTCGAGATCGTGCATAGCCACATATGCAAGAGAAATCCGAATACTCGCCATCTTAGCCACTGGAGCATAAGTTGATCCATAATCCTCCGGTCGCTGGCTAAAACCCTGTGCCACCAAGCGTGCCTTTTCCTTTCCTCGAATAATCGATCCATCTGGGTTGTATTTGTATGCAAAGACCCATCGAACGCCCAGTGCTTTCTTCCCATGTGGTAGTGATGCCAGTACGAACACTCCTTGATCTTTCAAACTCTGTACCTCCTTGTTCATAGCCATCATCCAAACGTCCTTATCTTTACATCTCATCGCTTCCTGATAACTTTCTGGCGCTTTAGTAAGATCGTACTCTCTTGGTGTACAAAATGGTAATGGTTCGGAGCCATGAGTCATATAAGCTTTGAAGTCAAAAATGACCGAATCTTCAAGATGTGTAAGATCATCCATATCGAATCTGAAAGACGTGGTCGCCAACAACGATGCTATATCAAGAATAGCAGGCAAACCCTGATGTGGTTCCAATCTGGCTTTACGATTTGCCCGGAGATTCATGAGTCTTTCATTTCGCTTCAACACCTCTTCCCAATATGCCTGACCTGCAGCCGTACGCACTCCCTGTCTTTGAGGCTTAGTCAGTTCATCATGTGTTGAATCATCTCCACCCAATTCTTCTCTTGGAGCGTAAGATTCCGATCGTATAGCCGTTGAAGTATTATCTGGTGACATTGATGAAGCCAAAGACGATGAGTGTGTCCCGATAGGATGTGCTTTCAATCTTCCCCTCACATTCTCATTAAACACCACGTCCTGCGAGAAATAATACCTTCCATTCAAGTCCCTAACCTTCCACCCTAAACGACCCTCTTCATAGCCCACAAATATAGCTTCAAATCTCTTAGTATCCCCTTTTCGACGTGTCTCTTTCAGATATAAAACAAAACATTGGCAACCCCAGACCCGAAGATGAGACAAGTTGGGTTTATATCCTTCCAAAACTTCAAACGGAGTTGTAAGACCTGTGAGAGTTGAAGTCGGTAGTCGGTTTCAAAGATATTGAGCAGTCAATATTGCATCCCCAAGAAACAAAATGGGTAAACCCAATTCAGCCATAAGTGTTTGGGCAGTATCTTCAATGGTCCGAATATAACGCTCCGCCTTCCCATTCTGTTGATGTGCATATGGCACCATGGATTGAAGCGAAATTCCTTTTTCCTCCAAATGTTCCTTCAGCTTCCCTTCTACAAATTCTTTCACGCCATCACAACGAACCACTTTCACCTTATTCCCAGACTTCAGTTCCCACTCTGCCTGTACCCTCTTAAAGTGTCTCAATGCCATATTCTTCTTCGACAATAACTCTGTACTCCCAAAATTCGAATAGTCATCCAAAATAGTGTGAAAAAACGTAGTATTCCTATTCGAAAAGCATGTCGGAAACGGTCCACACGAGTCCATGTGTATCAGAGCGCAAACATGTTTGGCACAATGTTCATGATGATCGAATGGTCAAGCTGGTTGCTTTCCAATGATACAAGGAATGCATTGTTCATCCCCAAAGTGTCCCATATATTCTATGCCTTTAACATAATCTTTCGTAAGAACCGCCTTCGTTGTATCTTTTGTGGGGTGTTCCATCCTGCAATGCCACAAAGTTGGCGTAACGGAAATTTTCGGAAATGAGGTCATTGAATCCTCTAGACCTTGGAACGATACTTCAGGTTGCTGTCCCGGTAGTAAGAAATCACAATATAGGAAAGATAACTTCTTATGAACTGATGCCTGAATTGATTCTCCTCCAAGTGTCTTCGAAGTTGTCGGAAAAATTAGTGTCGTCGCATCCTTTGTAAAAATAATCTTCATATCATTCTCTACCATCGAACCAACGGAGAGGAGATTGATGGGTACATCCGAAGCATGTAGACAATTCTTCAGAACCAATATCCTATCCTTGCCATTGATTTGAGTGCGAAACTTGACCTCTCCACAGGCTAGTGTAGTCAGAGTGCTGCAGTTTGCAGTACCAACAGGAACCGCTTGATCAGGGTGACAGGTCCAGAAAAATTGTCGATCTTTTATGATATGCGTAGTACAACCAGAATCGAGAATAGCATTGAATTGGCCCATAATGCTCGCAAATGCCAATGAGGGCATCGAGTTCATAAAGGCATAAAAGGATAAAACTTCATCAGGCTCAACCCCAGTAGCGTCATAAAGATTGAAATCTATATCATTTTCCTCATCCTCGGTAGTGGTAGCGAGTACAGGATTATCTGGGTCGTCGAAAACAAAAGCTGGTGTTGCTGTAATAGATTCTGTAGTCAAGTCTAATGTCGATCCCTCTGCAACCGCTACATTAGCCCTTGGCCGATTGTTATTATCCTTAGACCCATCATTTGTTGTACCACATTTAAGATCATTTGAGGAATCATGGCATTGGGAAGGAGGAGATAACGACGATTGTGTATTGGATAAAGTGCGTTGAGGATTCTGAGTTTTTGGTTGAGGATGAGAGATGGCCTGACGACATCAAACATCGATGTTGATTTCCAGTATCGTATTGGCAAGGGTGAAAAAATCGAAGGTGCCATCCGGGTTATTATCCCAAGAACGTCGTACTTCTTCACGTAGAACATTGTATGCCCTGTGATCCGGAATGCCATCCATGAAGTGTTGTATCTTCTCATACTGAGTGAAATCCCAGGCAGTTGCAGTGAGTTGATTTACGGCTATCCTCCAAGACTGAACATATGTAGGTATGGCGTTCGGAGCACAAGACAACCTGAACACCAAATCCTTGACACATTGAGCAGAAGCTGCACTGCCAACGCTGAAATGTTTCCTGAGAAAGTCAAGAAGATCACGAGCTGTACGTGTTGGAAAATTATATGGACCAGTGCGAGCAGGCGGGAGTGAATTAAAGATCTCAGCGGATAATCGTCCAGATATAACGTAAGAGCAAATGTTGTCATTCCTCCAAAAAGTCTCATAAACCAACGAATCTTCCCTCGTAAGGTGAGGTGGATATGGGGGCGGAACTGCCAGACGACACGTCGGATCATACGGTGCTCCAGGTATTGGTAAGGGACATACATGCCCATTCAGACCCATATGATCAATCAGAGCCATGACTGGATTGATCCAGAGGCCCCAGTCAGCCGCCGAAGTGAATCGAGGGATAGTGGTAAGAGGAGGCAATTTGGAATCTGTATGAGCAGGCGTATGCACAGGATTGTGCATAACCTGCTGAGGAGTATACGCATAATGATAATCCAGCTGAGCCACTGGCGGAAAGGGATTGTGTAACGAAGTTACAGGATTTGTGAGAGCTTAAGTTCACACAGTACAGAATCAGACCAGACCGGTCTATTGACTATGTAGTGTAAAACAAAATTAAGCTGCTTTGTAAGCAGCTGAGTAACTAATTATATACGAATGTAAATAATATTATATTATAATAAATATAATATAATATTTACTACTATACAGTAAGTAAAGCTATGTGGCCAACGCCACATAGCGGACTACGCTACACACCCCCCAATCAGACCGAGCTACGGTCTTGAGATAATACGACGGTCATGCCGTCGGTAAGTCAGGGACGGGGGCAATGGGAGAGCCCCCAGGCTCCCGGAATGGATCGGCAGTCGCGTCGTCCATGTCGTAGTCGAGGAGTTCATCCTCGGGTGCGGGCACGTAAGAAGTACCCGAAGGCCCTGCTACAGGCAGGGAATCGTCATAGTCCCGGAGGGGGGACAGTGTGAGATTGGGGTCGATGGTCGACCCCGAGACGGTTGGTTGGGGATCAGGCAGATCCCCGGTGTCGGACGGGTACTGGCGCGTCCAGATTTCGCGGGCATGAATGTCTTGCCTGATAGTGATACGATGCTGTACCAGCAGTCAGGGACACACCATGCACCAGAAGTCAAAATAAACATTTAAATATGGGCTGAAAACTGTAAGCCTCCTGGTAGCAGTCTCAACAAATAACCATCTCCGAAAACATCCCAACAAATACACAGAAAAGTACAGAACAACAGGCAGGAACCAGTTCAAACTATCAGCTCAACAATAGTCTAACCACTGTAATGGGGAGGGGAAGCATGGAAGCTGGCAGAGTGGACGGAATAGGATGGAATTGGGGAATTATTATTCTCATTCAATATTATAATTCTCAATTTCATCGTCAAATCAGTCAATGTTCGATTTGACAACAAGGAGGGGAAAAGGAAAGAAGTAGGGGATGCAGGGAGGCGCTAAAAGAGGAAAGAAGGATCTATGAAGGAGATCATGCTAAATGGAGCTCAAGCAAATGGGGAAGTGGCAATCCGAAACATCCGGAAGAATGGCGGAACAAGAAGTTGAATGGTGGAACGGGTGGCACTGAAACAGGCCTCCCAAAAGGGAAATTGGACTATCAAATACGTTCTGGAAGTGGGAGAGTTTCCGACAAAGAGTCATATGTAGATAGTGGTCTGTGCACCAGAAAAACAGTATAAATAGCCCAAGTTTAGTAGAGAATAGACAGGCAATTGATAGGCAAAGGCTCGGTGATTCCCAGGGAGTGAATCGCTTAGGCCGGAGTTTGTTAAGAAACCTCGACTTGTGGGAATATTATTATTCTCATTCAATATTATAATTCCTCAAAACCTCGGCGTTTTGCAAAATTATTAAACGCATTCAAGATCATAATTATCTCTTTCACCGTCAAAATCAGTGTGAATTCAAGGTCATATTCTATACTGGCAAGCCCCAGAACTATCAAGTAATACTTCTACCAAGTACTACAATAGAGAGGTACATCCCCTTGGCGAGCACGTCGTCGTATGCACGACGACTGTCCTGCTGCTGGAGCTGCTGCTGCTGCTGGTCACTTACGTCCACGGGCATGCTGTCCATGGTTGGGGAAAAAAGGCGAAAAAGAAATTTCGCCTTTTAAGACGTGTTTCAGCCACAGCTGCTGACCAACTCAGCCAAGCCGCGATCGGCACTGCTGATCAAATTAAGCGCCGGCACGCTTACTTAATTGATGTGGGCGCTTAACGCCCTTCAACTCCAAATAACGGTCAAGTGCCGCTAGCTTGGAGCAATGGGAGTGTGGCTCCCATGTTGTGTCCCCCAGGGACCATCGTACCTCAAACTCGAGCGTGTTACGCTCAGTCCACCGGTGCCCAATTATGCACTCGACGAACCATTCGTCGTCGTCTCGAGCCCCAAAATCATAGGGGCCCGGGGTCGCCCTGTTAGGGAACAGCGCATCGTCAGACGCGCTATAAGGTCGCAACAGCGACACATGGAACTTAGGAACGATGCGTCGTTCCTGTAATGCCAGAGGCAGCTCCAACACGTAGTTGGAGGTACTTGGCTCTGCGTCTAGGACGCGGTATGGGCCAGAGTTTACTCGCCTGTCCCTTCGGGAGCCTCAGATTACGCGTTGATAAGTACACCAACGCTCCTACAGCTATTGGCGGGTCTGTTCGCCTACGGTGATTGGCGTTCTTCGCCTGAAAGACTCGCAGCCTCTATGATGGCATCATGCGCCGCCGCAATGTTCTCCAGGGCCTGCCTGGCAAACTCGACAACTCCACGGTGAGCTACCGTATCAGCACGAACTTCGTGCAGCATGGAGGGCAAGTACCCTCCATTGAGTTCAAAGGGCGCATACCCTGTGGTCTCCGAGATACTCGCGTTAATCGCAAACTCCGTGAGTGGACACCAGTCCACCCAGTCCCGTTGGTCAGGGCGAACAACTGCCCTCAAAATCTGACCTATACTGCGGTTAACCCGCTCTGTCTGCCCATCCGTCTGCGGATGGAAGGACGTCGACATGAGGAGTCGCGCTCCTAGCAGTTTGTGGAGTTCTCTCCACCATTGAGACGTGAACTTTGAGTCACGATCGCTCACAATGGTGCTAGGCAGCCCATGCAGCCTAATGATCTCCCTCAGGTAGATCCACGACAGCTCCTTAGCCGTCAGCGTAGTTCGCACCGGTATGAGGTGCACCATGCTTGTCATACGACATATGACTACCCAGAGGTAATCGAACCCTCTGGACTCGGGAAAGGGACCTACGAAGTCCATTCCAATTGAGTCCCAGGGTTTCACCGGCACGGGTAGCTGGTGTAGCTTCCCGAGAGGGGATCCAGGGGGCAACTTTGCCCTCTGACACGCTGCGCAGGACGCGCAAAACTTAGTCACTTCTTGGGCCATACGTGGCCACCAATACCATCGCCAGATGTAGCCCAATGTCCGGGCGGCACCAAAGTGCCCCACCAGGGCATGGGCCTGGTCCAAGACCCGCGTAACAATGGTACGCGTATGGGGGAGGCATACCACTGCCACCCCTTGACGGTTCTCCGTTGTGATGAGTCCACCAGGCTCATGCCTGAACCGAGGATGGTCGTCAGGATTGGCGATTATCTCGGCGAAGAGAGGATCATCGCCATAGTCCTGCACCACCTCCTGCCGGAAGTTGTCATTGACCAGGCTAGGAGGCTGGGATGAAGGCAATTCGCCTTCGAGCATCTCCGCAAGCGTAACGGGTACATCGTGGCGCTCGTGCTCCCTAGTGGATGCTGGGTCCACGGTTTCATGCTCCTTGAGCAACTGGGCGGCTACGTCCCGTTCTTCACGCTGCTCTCTGAGGCGAGTGCTTCGCCTCCGTTCATCGTCACGCATAGCACGTACTTCCAGGACATGCTCCCTGAGCTCCTGGTATCGGTGGAGAGGTAAATCCTCTCCATCAGGGTCTATGCGGCAGTCTGCCTGCACATACTCATGAGGCTCGTGAGCCTCCCCGACTACATCACTCTCAAAGTAGCGTGACAAGCAGTCTGCCACTTTGTTGAGTTCACCTTTAACATAGGTGATGTCGAACTGGTATCTCGACATGTAGTCTATCCACCGTCGCTGACGCGGCGACAAGTTCACCTGAGTTTTAAAGAACTCAAGGGCCTTGTGGTCCGTTATGATGTGGATGGGGTATCCCATCAGCTTATCCTCCCACTTGAGGAGAGCCTCGAGTATGGCAAGAGTCTCCAACTCGTGCACCGCATAGTTTTGCTGGGCCGTCATGAACTTCTTCGACATGAACCCTGCTGGACGGCACGTCTGCCAGCTGCTTCCCTGGCCGTACATGGCCCCGACGCCTGTCTTGGACGCGTCGCAAATAAGCCATATTGGCTCGTCCCATCTAGGGTCGATCGGTCAAATCACCGGAGTCTTCGTACAGATCCGTTTGACCATCTCGAAGCACCGCTGGTGCAACGGCCTCCAATTGAACGGTGATCCGTTCTGCGTCATGGCCATAAGTGGCCCAGTATAGGCTGTGACATCGGGCAAGAAGCTCGATATGTAGTTGACCAGTCCAACGAATCGTTGGATGTCATTGTAGTTTCGGGGCGTGCGCCACTCCCGAATACGATCGAGCTTGTCCCGATCAGGGTGGATACCCCGCTCGTCTATGACATGCCCTAGGCAGTCTATACTCTGAGCGTAGAGCTCGCATTTTTTCCACTTCAAGTACAACTTGTACTTGCGCAGTCGTTCGAATACGACTCTGAGGTGCTGCTCATGCTCCTCC
The DNA here is from genome assembly GCA_027475525.1 of Macrolepiota albuminosa. NCBI lineage: Eukaryota > Fungi > Basidiomycota > Agaricomycetes > Agaricales > Agaricaceae > Macrolepiota > Macrolepiota albuminosa. Next base: position 4,251,183 of record JAMWFC010000049.1, on the reverse strand, counting down.
ATGGTATCCGAGTAGATGAATATGTCATCTAAGTAGACGTGCATGAAACGTCCTATTACGTCTCGGAAGATAGAGGTCATTAGCCTCTGGAAAGTTGCTGGAGCATTGCAGTCTCCAATCTGCATTATATTGCTCGTGAATGTACCCATGATCGACGCAAATACGGTCTTGGGTACGTCCTCGGTGTGAATGTGCACCTGCTCGTAAGCGTCAGTAAGGTCAATCTTTGAGCGATACTTCGCCCGAGCCACGTCTTCCCGGATCACCTCTTGATCTGGTAAAGGAGTTACATCCTTTATAGTATTGTCATTGCGCTGACGCGCATCAAGAGCTGTTCGAAGGGTTCCATCCTTCTTCGGGATGCACAATAACGGTGCAGCTTGAGCGGTGGTGCATGGGGACCACCATTGAGCATTCAAGTAGCGATTAGTCTTATCGCGTAGTTGCTCCTGGAGGGCGCGCGGACAGCGCGGCAAGTGGTACTTATACTGCTTGTTCTCGTCTATGAGATTAATCTCATGATTCACCTCCCGCCACGGCGGGAGCTCCTCCTTGGTCCCATTGACCATGTTGGCAAATTCTTCTTGCCATTGCTGACGCAACCAAGGGATATCTTCCTCACGAAGGCTTGTCGCCTTCTGCTTCCCCTTCATGCGTACCGGGGGAAGTACTTCCACCGTCTCTGAGGGTGGCCGAGGCGGCGGCGCGTACTGTTCTCGCATTGCGAGCACCCGATTGACACTGTCATCAGGTATATGTAGTCTCAGCGGGGCACCCGCTACCGCTGCCTTACAAGCCACGAGGCTTCTTCCCTCACGTACAAGCGAGTACGCTACGGATACCTCGTCCGGGGCTGGCTGGCGATACACTGGTTTGACGGTCATCTGTCTCTGGTGCGCATTTCGCGCACACGTGGCTGCCACCAGCTCGTTCCACTCTTGCGGCATTCGGGGGTCGTATGCCCAGTCGTACTCCAGTAGGGGAGCTGGTCGTTCCCATAGAGACCGTGTGTCCCCCTCTACTGAGGCTTCCGCCTCTCGAATGCTGTCTTTCAAGTCTTCCAACTTGACTTGTGAGGACGTAGGTGGACATACGTCCACTGAGTCCTCCCGTCGTCTCGCCTTGCGATGGCGTTTGTCTGGAGGCCTGGCGCCTCGAATCTCGGGAGCGATTATTCACTCGTTGCTCCTCTTGGAGGCTTGATACTCCTCCTCGCTCATCATTACCACGTTGTGGTCTGCTCTCAGTCCAGGCATAGCCTGCACTTCCTCCTCCACATCCTCCACGGCCGGCACTCTGCGCCGGCCAAGTCATGGAGAGTCCTTGCGTTTCTCCGTAGTGCGATGACGTCGCAGACGATTATCAGTGTCGTCTGCTGTAGCTCGCTCGGCTGGGATCACTTTCCCATTCACTAGCACCTGAGAATGGTCAAAGTCTAATATGACTTTGTTACGCCGCATGAATGGCGTTCCCAGTATCATGTCGTAGCGATCAAAGTTCGCTACATCCATGTATTCACGGCTACGTGAGCCCGGCGTTTGGACATTCACATTTGTCCCGTACTGCACCATGGCTCGGCTCCCTACAGTGCCCAGCTGTAACGCCAATGGCGTATCCAACTCCTGCACGGATATTCCGTACACATGGGCGAACTGGGGCGTTATGCCCGATGTGGTACTCCCAGAGTCCCATAGGGTCCATGCCTTGTGGCCGTCTACGTCCACATACGAGACCAGGCACTCCTTGTCTGCTCGCTTCAATGTAGGGCGCTGCAAAGTGCCCTCTGCACGACGAAGGGTCACCTTCTTCATCCGAACCACGTTATTCCGTTCGGGGTCATTTGCGGACGGCCAATCCATCATCGCCGCTAGGCACTCAGAGTCGCTGTCGCGACTGTAATACTCATTGTCGTAGACGTCATCATATACGTCGACTGTGACGTACTCCTCCCCCTCCACGACCACACTCTCGGGCTCGGCGCCCGATGCCTCCTCTGGGGGCTCCTGGTCGTTTGTGGGGTTCTCCGCCTCAGAATCGGCAGATACGTCTCCGTCACTCCCACTCGCGGCTGCAGTATGTGCAGCTCGAAGGTGGGCGTGGGGTGTATACCCCTTCCTCGGGGGTCCTGGCTTCGCAGGGCAGTTGGTAGCGTAGTGGCCTGGTTGGCCACACGCAAAACAAGTCCCCGTCTGACCTGGTGGGTTGGCCGGTTTGAAGTCCGGCCTTGATTTAGGACGTTCTCCGTCCGGCGCCCGCTCTGGGCGTGGGCGGCTCCGCCCTCGGTTCGCAACAGGGGTTTTGCGTACAACAAACCGCGTGTTGCGGTCACGATCCAAATCGGTCTTCTTGGCCAGGAAGGTCCCCACATGCTGACCCCGTGAGGGCGTCCCACCAGGCGGTAGTCGCCTGGATCCCCCTTTGTGTCCACTCCGATGTTCGTAGTGGTTAGCAGTCTTCAGAGACTGCTCATACCGGATGGCATATGCCACGAATTCTTCCACATCGTTGACTTCTGGGGACAAGCCGTCCTCACGTATCAAATAGCGGCGCATATCCGCTGGAATGCCATCCAAGAACGTTTCGAGCATTGTATACCCGTCCGGGTATACTGCCATGTTCTGGGCATGGTCATTAAGGGTATCATAGAACCCTTGTACTCCCAACTTCTCGGTGTACTTGGCGGACTGGAAGTCCCGCCTTGCATCCTGGAGCATTGAGGGGTGTACGAATCGATCGTACAGTCCTGTAAGGACTCCTTTAAACGTCCAGTCATATTGGACACGATTGACGTGCAGTACTGCCCGTCGAAACCAACCCATGGCCTCTCCGGCCAAGAACTCAGGCAGAACAAAAATTCGTTCTCGTTCCATACGGTCACCTCCGTATAAGCACATGGCAAGATGGGTGCATACATCCATCGCCCAATCTTCCAGGTCGCTGAACTTGGACGCGCCTGTATAGGCGCGAATGTGCCTACTGTCTGCTTTACGCAGCTTCACTCCGTCTGGTAACCGTAAGGTTACGCCCAGGGCATCATCGACTACTCGATGCAGGTGATCGTGCATGGCTTCACGATGCATTCGGATGGCTTCCCGCTGACCCGGGGATCTAGTCGCCAAATCAGCGGCATGGGGAAGTGACTTTCCCCGTCCACCTTGCGGGGGACGTCCCGAGCCTCCTCGACTGTGGGCATAATTGCCCTCGTCTCGAGGAATCAACCTAGGGCCGTCATCCCGGCCGTTACCAGGGACATCACGTCTCGTGGCGCCATCTCGATCGAGGAAGTCTCCTCGATCATGATCGTTGCGCCGCCCTGGACCTGGAGAAGCTTGATTCTCCTGACCCTGCGTGACGAATTGACGACGCATCTCGTCAATGGGCTTAGTGCCCTCAAATACGATGCCCTGATCGTCGATAAGGGACTGTCCCTTAGTCCTTAGGTCGCCATTGCGCATACGCTGATACGCGACTCTGTCGCTCAACGTTTCGGTGATGACGCCCAAAGTTTGGTCAGTAACAAATGTAGCAATTGTGTTACCGTACCAAGAGTGTGCGTTGGGCGCGCTATAAGTGATATGAGGAGTCCCGGGCAGGTCCCAGAGAACGCGTCTGGGGAAAAGGGGTAAAAGTCGGTAACGGGGTCGGCAAGTGTCAAGCGCTAAGGTAAAGCGCCTAAGGAAATGCGGTAAGTGAACACGGCAATGTGAGCGGCAAGAGCACGATATGCTTAGCGAAGTCTAAGCGTCGATAATGCCTGCCGTAGTTGCAAGGCGCGAGTATGTCGAGTGTTGGCGAGCGTCTGCAACTGCCGATGAGTTTTGACGTTGCCGACCGTAGCGTAAATGAGCTCTTGAGCGTAAGGGAGACTGAGGAAAGGGGGAAACTGTGGTCTATTCGTCTGATTGTCCTCTTTGTACAAATCGGTAAGTACTTTTATACTACAATGAGTTCGCCGTCGCCAGTGGCTAATGACGCCAGAGTGCGGTAAACTGGAAAATTTCAAAGGGGTAGCTCCAACGGTTTCAGATCCCTACCGTCCATTCAAGAGCCTTAGCGACGCCAGGCGACAGATCGCGAAGCTAAACCATCACTCCATCACCCTTCTGTCTGTCAGAACACCTAAGCGACGTTGGGCGCCAAATCGAGACGGTAAGCGGTGTCAGACGCCAAGGTCAAACGCCAAGCTGTCCGTCAGTTTTTGATAGATCATCAAGCTTCTCGCTAAGCGCTGTCGTCAGTGACTGATGCCATCTGTCAGTTGTCATTCTTGCTGCCGTCGGCGCTATCATTGATTGGATCTGCTTCTTGCCGTGCGCGGCCGTCAGAAATGGCTTAAAATGGGTAGAACGCGTGCGCTAAGTTTGGAACGAGTGCGGCAAGGTTTCCGGAGTCGGTGCCGAGCCTGCCGTTGATGCGCCTAACCTGTATAGGGTCCTATCATCGGCCATGGGCACGCGCGGCATCACGGATGCCTCGCTTTCCACTTTGAGCACAGTGCTATCGTGCCCATCCGGACCTGACATATCTGTCCTACGGTCATGGTTACGCATGTGCGGGGGCTCCTCACGCCACCCTTGTCCTGCTGGAGTATAAAAAGTACTCACCGGTCTTACTTCGGGCACTTCTTGCGCCCGTGCTAGTGCCTCCACTAGCTCGATTCCGACGTCTTGATTGCGTCGTGCCGAGCATTCCTCGGACGTGTGGCTCCAGGGGGTCGAGACCCCCGATTGCCGTGTGGCCTTACGCTGCACATACATTTGCAGCTCCATAGTGAGCACTCTCACCATCAAATCAGTATATTTCGTACTGAATACATTGGGCACTTCGTGCCCTTGTCGCCTAAGTGCTACTATATGGGCTGACGCGTAGCGCTCGAGTCGCGCTTGGGTGGTGTATTTCATCACCTCTGGGTGCAAGTCCCAGAACACCCGCAAGCGCACGGTGTACGCGGTTTTCAGCCGCTGTTCCTCTGCTCCGACGTCGTCGTCACTTGACGACTCCATCACCTCCTCTGGACGCTCTACAACCTCCGGAGCTTCCTCCACTGCTGGTGTGCGCGGAAATCGATCTTCCGCGCTGTATCCTTCAGGCCTTGCAGCCTCCTCCGGTACCTCTTCTAAGCGGGCTTCCGCTACTTTAGAAGGCATTGGGCCCGCTGTGGACCGCCTGGTCCCACTGCTCCGGCTTGCAGGGAGGGTTCTCCCAGTCCGTACTGACAACTCGGCGTCTCCTGGGGCGCCATAGGCGCCGGTTGACTGTCGGCTGTCCTGCGGGGGTCCTTTGGACGCCAATCGGCTAGACCGTCGTGGTCCTCCTGGCAACTGCGTAACTGGGGGTGTTAATCCTCCGGGCATCTTGTCTTGGAGGCGTTGCGGGCCGTCCTGCTGTGAGCTTTCAGCTCTTCGGGCCTCGCTCTCATTCCCGGCTAGGTCGGTACTCTGACCTCGGTCTCAAGCCTTGGGTCTTACCTGACCCGCATTGGACGCTGACACGTCCTGGGTGTCTGCTGGGTCTCCCCGTAGGTCGTGGGCATTTCGCCCGCCGTCAGTGGGCGCTGCAGGTATGGGATTACTCATCGATCCCCTGTTTGAAATTTGCACGGTGTGGCTGTGCAAGAAGCTCGAGAAGCTGATAGAGTTCTGTCAACGAACTCAACGACTGACGTCGGATGCTAGGCAATAGATCCTAGCTGGCGGATTCAAAAAAATGTAACGAAGTTACAGGATTTGTGAGAGCTTAAGTTCACACAGTACAGAATCAGACCAGACCGGTCTATTGACTATGTAGTGTAAAACAAAATTAAGCTGCTTTGTAAGCAGCTGAGTAACTAATTATATACGAATGTAAATAATATTATATTATAATAAATATAATATAATATTTACTACTATACGGTAAGTAAAGCTATGTGGCCAACGCCACATAGCGGACTACGCTACAGATTGATTGGATATGGTGGTAAAGTATGATCACCCATCCCCATAAGATGTTGAGCAGGTTGATCAGCAGGAGGTACAAAAGGATGTTGCAAAAGTGGATGTGGTACAGGAGCTTGCTGAAAATAAGGTTGCAGAGGCAAATTCAGTGCATGTTGCGGGACAGGTACAGGAGTCGGATGATTGGCAGGATGTTGAGGATGAAAAAGAGGTGGGTCGTGTGGAGCCTGATTACAATCCAGAGGAGGAGGATGTTGAACATGAGCAGGAACCTGTGGAGGTGGTTGGACCGGAGTTGCAATCGGTCGAGGTGTAGTATTGAGAAAAGCAGAAGGAGGACGAGAAAGTGGCACATGAACAGAACAAGCCCTCACAGGTGGAATAGGGGGATTAATGAAAACAGAAGGTGGTCGATGATAAACCGGGACTGGAGAGGGAGGAGTAAAAGTTGCATTAGGCAAATTATTCATAACTACAGAAACAGAACGAGAAGGAGTGTGAAAAACTTGAGCAGTATGAGAGGGAAGTGGAGGAGGATTCGGTAAACGAACTGGTGTAGGAGCAAGTACAGAATGAGAAGGAAAAACTTGGGGAACCGGTGTAGGCGTAGCTGGAGAAGGTTGAGAAGAAGGATTAAGTAAAGTAGACGAAGCACGAGGAATGAAAGACCGAAAACGTTTTGGAATGTCTGTATGCGAATCAGAAACCAGAGTGTTTGATGAATCAGGTGGAAGGGTGGACATATGTGGTGGCAAATGCCGAGTAAAAGTCGACTGAGAGGTAGAACCCGTGGCAGGAGATCCCTGAAAAGTACTGGAAGACGACGAAGTAGCCCTGGAGGCATGACAATGTCGAAAAGGATCAGTCATTGTGCTGACCCAAAAATCGAACCAAAAATAACGCAGAAAGGATGGAAAAGACTGAATGTATGCAATCAAAAACCGTGTAAGAGTAGTCTCTTGCTGTTCAGAAAGTGCCAGTAATCCTAAAAAGGATGCCCATAACCTGTTGGACGTATCTGACAGCCTTGGACTAAGGACAGCGTAAAGTAAAGCCTCAGAGCCTGTCTATGATGAGAGAGAGCAACTCAATTCATACCTAAGGACAGCGTAAAGTAACTAAGTCACAAGCTATCAGATATGTACTAATTCATGAATGGAAAAACGTGTACTTACAGCCTCAGAGCCTGTCTATGATGAGAGAGAGCAACTGAGGCTATAATACACGTCAAATCAAAGTTAATGCTGAGATCATGTGATCACGTCCAAGCTGACCCTAATAGACTACCTCGGTCAACACGATATGAACTAGGTAATCCCCTTGGGCTTGGTAAATACAGAACTAAATCACATTGCGACATCTTCTTACCAATGGTGAGATGCAGGTACTTTACAATCTACTATTGGACAGGGTATCCGTAGTAGTGCGGCCACGGCTTTTCTGACACCTATCATATCTCAACGGTCCAACCTCGATGTCCTTGTAAACACCCATGTAACAAGGCTAATCAATGCTGGTCGGAATGGTGCTACACCTATCTTTAATCAAGTACAGTTCTCACAAACAGGTCCAAGTGCTTGTTACTTGATTTGTTGAGATCGATTTTGGATAATTACTATTTCCACTAGGCCTAACCTATACCGTGACTGCTTTGAAGGAAGTGTTGCTTACAGCAGGAGCTATTGGAACCCCTCAGCTCCTGATGCTGGACTCACACAGTCTCAGTAAACTCGGCATCAAGACAATTTTGAACGTTCCAGATGTCGGGAAAAACATGCTTGACCACCCGTTTGTCGCGTTACAGTGGTCTGTTGACAGCAACAACACATATGATCAACTCGATCAACTTCCTGTTTTACAGGCCGCCATGGCTGAGTATAACGCGACCCGTCAAGGACCACTTGCCAACAACCCTGGTGCAAATAACATTGGTTTCTTCCGGTTGCCAGAGTCGTCGAGGATATTGAAAGGTTGGAAGGATCCTGCTACTGGTCCCACGACTCCACACTTCGAGTTGACTTTCGGCGTAAGTCATCTGGTGCATTGTAACAATGACCTGACGCCTTTTTGCTTGAAGAACTCATTTCTGTCCTTTACTCAAGCTCCACCTGCAACGGGTAATTATTTTTCGATGTTTATTGCCATGACTGCTCCAGAATCACGTGCGCTGTCTTCATTTATTGATTGCTACTTTTGAAGTGACCGCCTCTGATCATATAGGCGGATCTGTGCGACTTGTATCAACCGATCCCTTTGTGCAACCACTCATTAACCCAAATATGCTCAACGAAGACATTGACATTTCAATTATGGTTGAAGCTGTGAAGGCGGCTCAGCGTTTTTCCCGAGCTCCTGCATGGAAGACCTACCTCAGCGCGCCTTATGTTGGTTCTGCAAACCTAACTTCCGATGCCACAATCAAGGCATACATCAGGAACTTTGCGACAAGCTTTAATCATGCTGCTGGTACGGCGAAGATCTCGCATCCAAATGATAAAAGCGGTGTTGTTGGGCCAGATCTGAAGGTCAAAGGTGCAGAAGGTCTACGCATAGTTGATGCTTCTGTTCTCGTGCGTAATTCGAACTTGTAACCTCTCTTCTTCTGCTTCTTAACTTGTCTTACAGCCTTTCGCGTTCGGAGCTCATTTCCAAGCGGTTGTTTACGCTATAGCGGAACGCGCTGCAGACCTCATCAAAATTGCATGACATAGATACTTTGGCATGACATCTTATTCATAAATTCTGTTTCCGGTTTGTCATATAAGATGATGATTTGCAGAGTCTCTTTTATCATGCTGTATTTAGAAATAACAGAAAACAAAGCTGAAAGTATAGAAAATAATTGAGATGAAGCCTTGGCGCGACCAATTAAAAGACCTAAGTCGCGATGATCACATAAGTTTGTGAACTTAGGAAGAGGAAGCGGCAGGCCTTGCATAAATACTTGTTGGGGCTTCACCCCCAAACACCCCCAAACTCAAGGCTAGCCTTGAATCGGCCTTACAATGCTGGATTCAACATAAATCCAGCCTTAACCTCACTTTGTTTGGTTAAGGACTTGTGTAGAACAGTACGGTTATTCCTCAGTCACTCACTAAGATGTAGTTGACTTATATATTGATTTACCTGTAGAACAGTACGTTATTCTACAGGTCGCATGAGTAAATAATTTGGTAAGTAAATAGTATAGTGTACTCACCCTCAGTCACTCACTAAGATGTAGTTGACTGAGGGCTGATTATTTGTCTACAAAAAAACTTTTGGAAAAATAAAACAAAGACTGGTAAATACCGATCGTTGTGTAACGCCACCGAAAGAGGTAAGTGTGATATGAGATGAGAAAAATAAACAATAAACACGATCTGGTATGTCGAGCTGTCGGTTAAATAAGTCGCTGGCTCAGCACTCCGTTCAACCGTCGATGTGTTTGATGCCCATAAGAGAAGTAAGGTAATCATGAGTCGCTTGGGGTAACGGTTTGGTGCAGATGTCGGCAATATTTTCGGTGGATGGTACGTGGATAACCTCGATGTCACCCTCTTGGATACGTTCTCGAATGTAATGGTGACGGATATCAATATGCTTGGCGCGAGAGTGCCCCTTTGTGGACTGGGCGAGGGCAATAGAAGAGTTATTGTCGACCATGAGGGTTGCCGGTAGTGGCTGTGCCATGTTTATTTCCAGAAGGAAGTTATGCATCCACAATGCTTGTTGCGACCCCCGTGTCATCGCCATGTACTTGGCTTCGGTTGTCATTAAGGCAACCGTTTGCTGACGCTTGGAGCTCCAGGAGACAGGGCCTCCCACCATGATGAACACATCCGGATGTTGACCACCTAGTGTCGATGTCTCCTCCATAGTCGACGTCGACATATCCCAATGGTTTGGTAGACCCTCCCAGCTCCTTGGAATACACGATTTTATAGTTTAATGTGCCTTTGATGTAAGCTAAAACGTGGAGAAGGGCCTTCCAATGGGTGGGACCCGGGTCCGACTGGAAGCGTGCGAGTAGGGTGACTGCAAAAGATAAGTCAGGCTGAGTGGCTGCCTAGGCCACATCAATGCGCCTAGGAGTTGTCTATACAGCTTGTCTCGCATGAATAGTCGCTCAGCGTGCCATGTCTGCTGTGAGGACAATTCCTGATGGGAGTGGTGTATATTGAGGGTTGCACTCTGTCATGTTGTATCATTCGAGTATGCACGTGTTTTTGTCTCGTTCAATGGCCATTCCTAGGATAAAGGTCTGTTTTCCTAGGTCTTTAACCTCATAAATGCGTGCAAGTTGCTTTTTCGCCAGATTTGCCCCCTGTGTGGTCGAGGATAGTCCAAACGTATCGTTGTTGAAAGTATTTGTAATTGTCACTTCAGATCCTATCTTCCTCAAATGCACACATGGGTCAGCCCTCGACCTCTTGTAGCCCCCTATCCAGCGTCCAGTACCAGTCAAAGCCGCCTTGCATAAGGCCATAGATGGTTTTTCAGAGTCGCACCAGCTTCCCCTCCCCTCCTGGAAAACCAGGTGGCAGGCACATGTAGACTTCATGCTCTGGTATGCTGTTCAGGTAGGCAGAGACAAAATCCATCTGCCAAATCTCCAGACCCTCCTAGGCTGCGATGGCCATGGACATGCGCAAGGACTTGAGTCAGACAACCACTGCGTAGGTTTCATTGAAGTCTTTGCCCGCCACTTGGGAAAAGCCCTTCACCACAAGCCACGCCTTCCTCCTTGTCACCTCGCCCTCAGCATTAAATTTATTTGTGTATACCCATCTACACCCCACTATGTTCTTCCTCTTTGGAACTGATTCCTCATCCACCAGTTCAAAGATGCCTCAATCCTCCATCATCTTCAGCTCTTCCTCCATCGGGGGCTGCTACAGGTCCAGTCTCTTCATGGCTTCATTATAAGTCTTGGAAACACTCATATCCTTGCCCTCTATTAAGAATTTGTATGGTCCCCCTGCCATCAGGGTGGTGGGCAGATCATTGCCCATAGCCCATTCCTCCCCTTGACTTTGTGTGGCAGTTTCCCTCTGGATAGTACCTCTTGCGGCAATAAGGGCTGGTGTAGGTCTTGTCAGTCAAGACAAGCATCTTGGAGGTTGGACGGGTGGTTGCTGGGCCTGGGATTCTGGGTGTGGTGCAGGGGGTTGGTGGTCGTCTGGGAGTTTGGCTGTGGGGGTGGGATCTGGGTGGAGCGGTCTGTCATCTAGTCAGATCCTCAGTGCTACAGGCTGGTGTGTGGGAAGGATAGTTAGTGGCTGTTGTCTGGCTGATGCCACGTCTGGGGTCTTCTGGTTTGTCTAGAATGGTGAGGGACCTGTGTCCAGTCCCATCCTCAAAAGTGATGTCTTGTGATGTCACAATTGTCCAGGATCTTGTCAAAGGTTGAGTTCGGTGAGAGGTGCATCGCATTGAAATTACGTAATCACAAGTTAGTATCGCCACGTAGATAACCAAATAAATAAATCGTGTTTTGTCGCGTTCTTCTTCGACGGTCAGCGTTTATTCGTCCTCGGTCAGCTCTCCCGCCTCTTGCGGCCATCCTCACGTTCTCCACGGCCAGCTTTTATTTCCTTAGCCCTCCGACAGATCTGGCATTGTACAACCGATATCTGATGTTTGCATAGCCCAGTAGATATTCCTGCTTTCTGCTTCTGCAGAACAAGGCTGTAATGGACCTCCGCCGTAGAGCTTGCCTCCATGGCATACTTTACTCACAATAGACTCTGTATAATTATTTGTATATACAGTGGCTCAAAAAACTGTCCCAATGTTTCATACTTTTTGAAAGATGACATTGGCATGAAGGATGGGAAGTACTTAAAATCCTGATTAAATCACGTAAAATACTAACGCATTGTAACTACAAAATGAATCTAGGGTTATGTAATCAAGATCAAAACTGATGGAGCAATAGCCATTTTAAAATATTCACTTATTGGGACAGTTTTTTGAGCATCTCCAATTTTAGTATCTAGTACTTTGTATGTCCTCCATTTGCCTTGATAACTGCTTGAATCCTTCTAGGCATGCTTTCTATTAGTCTTTGGCATACCTCTGGTGGTATTTCATCCCACTCCTTTGCAACCCTCTCCCATAATTTATGCACACCATAAGGAGGTGTTTCATACTGCCTAAATTGCTCTTTGAGGTACTCCTAGAGATGTTCAATAGGGTTGAGATCAGAGGATTGGGCTGGCCACCAAAGGACATTAAAGTTGTTGTCCTCAAACCACTTGTCAGCCCTCTTGGAGTTGTGTTTGGAGTCATTGTCCTGTTGAAAGTAGTGGGCACCCTCCTCCATCTCCAACTTCTCAAAGTTCTCCTTTGCTCCATTATCTAAAATTTCACAGTACTGCTCTGCATTCATGATCCCCACAACCTCTACAAGCTTTTCTACTCCATTTCAACTCATACAGCCCCATACCATGAGATTATTCCCTCCTCCATGCTTCACAGTAGGTGTAGTTGTTTGGTCTGAAATGTCTTCTCCTTGTAGCTTCCACACATACTGCTTCCCATCTGACCCAATCCAAATGATGTTGTTGATAAAATTAGTGGCCTGGACAGCTGTATCAAGTCTCCCAGTTGAGATTTGTCGAACAATAGCCTGTTTATCACATGGAGTAAGCTTAGCAGAATGGCCTCCAGGATGGTTTTCCTTGTCCATCTTCAACTCTCTACCAATCCTCCTAGTAGTAGACTTCCCTAGACCAGTTTGAGCCCCAATCTGACCAGAGAATACTCTTGAGCAAGAAGAGAAGCAACAGTAGAGTGTTGTGCAGAAGGAATAGGTTTCATGATAGTGGTTGAAGGTCAAGATGTGGTTCAACCAGCTTGAACTACTCCCAAATATATCTAAACATGGTCACATGACTTTGTTTATATTTCCACATGCAACTTACTCTTTATTTCTGAGTAAAATAGGGATAAACCTGAAAAATTAGAGATGCTCAAAAAACTGTCCCAATGAGTGAATATTTTAAAATGGCTATTGCTCCATCAGTTTTGATCTTGATTACATAAACCTAAATTCATTCTGTAGCTACGATGCCATAGTATTTTACATGATTTAATCAGAATTTTATGTACTTCCCATCCTTCATGCCAATGTCATCTTTCAAAAAGTATGAAACATTGGGACAGTTTTTTGAGCCACTGTAGTGCTGCATGGCTGCCTTAGATAAGGCAGCCAATCTTACTGTCATACTTCATTGTATCAGAATCGCATATTGATCTGGTTCTCTTGTGTGAAAGTAAGGCTTTTCTACTTGACATTGTTTTACTTTTTTGAACCTTTTGGGTTCAATTCTAATACTACAAGCAAATACTACAAACTCTAGACTGAGAGTCTAGAATAGAAATTACATTGAACAGTGCATCAACTTCTTTGACGCACACATCTGAGCCATATATATGTAGCATTAATTGATTGGATAAGTTCCAATCAGCCCACTGAACTGACTTGTGATGGTGAGACCATTGACTAGTCATTAGCATATCCACAAGCAACACCAGCTGACCTGGGACTGCCCAGGGCAGCTGCTGCAGATGCTACAATGGAGGGTCCCTCCCAGCAGCCTCAGGAGAAGCCAGGAGGAGTCCAATGAAGCAAAGCTTGACCCACAGCTGGACCCAGCAGTGTAGCTGCACCAGGAATGGTCTGAGAAACCCCAGAACAGAACACTGGCAGATGCAGTGCCTCCAATATACAGCCAGTAAGGCCAGGGAGAGTGCCTCAGATTTGGAGTAGTGTTCAGGGTCCATCTGAAGGTCGTCAACCTTCAACGCATTTCCTGGGCAAGATGCTGAGGTCAGAAGTGAGCAGTTGGAGAGTTCCAACTGAATTGACGCTGATGATGCAGTGGCAGCATGGAAGTGGCAAGCCTCAGGGAGTCGCAACCAATGCGCCACGGACCCCAGTGGTTCACTGGTAAGGCAAGATGTCAGATGATAAAGAAGGTGGACAAATTGAGTCCACCTTGCAAGTTCAGTATGCTATGCTGTGGAAGAGATACCCCAGCATAACAAAGAACACAACACGTGCACAATTAGGACTGTATGTATTAAAGCACATACGGTTGATACAGGCTCAAGGTGAAAGTATACCTCCATCAAATACAACTGAATATATCAATTTGTATGTTCAGATTCTTGAGCTGGAAGCTCAAGCATATATGTATCGGAAAGCGAGTCGAGGCTCAGCTGCCTCGACACCCAATGGAGCAAACTTGATTCCGAGTATTCCAGTTCCTATGAAGCCAGTGCTTTCTCTACATTTGGAGAAAGCAATCAGCAATATATATGCACCCCAGTCTGCAGTGCAGCATCAACACAGATTCAGAGGTCATTCAGGGAGACTTCTGTCCACAGCAGATTCTGTGTCTACCATTCCAATGGTAGAAAGTTGTGATGCAGAAGCAGAGGAAGTGGCTTCCCTGCAGGTCAAACAAGAATCAGTGGAGAGAGCACCACTGAATAATTGTGTGTTGCTAGTGGACAAGTTTGCCAAACAAGTCACATATCAGCGCATGCAAAATCAAGACCTGAATTGCTGGGAATACTCCTGGATAGACGATCAGGGCATAGTGTTTGATGGGATAACACATCAATGAGATGAGATGGCAGTATGTCCAACGGACATGACAGCCAGACAGTGGGATAGGTAAACCTCCCACTGCAGAGTTGAGCCATGTCTCTGACCGACAGGCCATGGAGGAACAAGGTGGATGTTGTCAGGTTCTGCTGACCGTGGGGGCTCAACCTCTTGAGCAAGGCCCTTACAGGGAGGCACAATGACTTTAATGTATAGATCCGGGACCTATGCAAGGTCCGGGGTGAGAACACTTAACTCCAGGATGGACACATGCGTTCAGTGAATCTCCGGGGTGAACCACAAGATAGGTGCTGTTTAGGAAGAATCTGGTGAGCTCCAGAGGTGAGTTTGGGGTTCAGAAGAGAAGACCAAGAAACTGTAGATGAGACGAGTCCGCAACAAGTCGAGGCAGAAGAGATATAATCAATAAGTAGACTTAAACATAAGTGGAAGAAAACTGGGGCACAAGATTAGAGAGACACTGGAGTCAGAATGGAACAGAGAGTTAAAGGCATGATGGGGAAAGTTATGAGTCAGGAAACGGAAACTGGTTAATGGGGACATGAGGTGAAACAAGATGAGTTGAGGCGGGACAAGACAAGACAAGACAAGATGAGACAACGTGAGATGAGACAAGATGAGAATCAAAATAGAAGTTTATAGGATCATGATATGAGATGAGAGTTTCATGAACACAAGTAATAGATTTGGAGACACAAGAAATACTGGACAAACTGGTATGGATGTATGCAATATCAAGACTACTGACTAAGTCCTCATTCTACCTCTTAAATACAAGTGCAGGCGTGCTCTGGGGTCAATGCGTGATCTCTGAGTGTATAGGCAGCTCCTGGGACTCTATACATGCTGGCAGGTGTTGGTTTGAGTCCATAGAGTGGCAGGTCTTGGTACTGATCAGGCTGTGGTGGCGTCAGGGGCTCCAGGGGCAAATGATACATGAGTGATGCTGTAAGGGTGACCTCTAGAGGCTGTGGCTCAGTCACACAGCTGGCAGAGGGAGATCCAAAGTGTATTAGAATATATACTAACAATATCAAGGTAGCTACTCACCTGGCAGAGGGAGATCCAAAGAGAACAAGTCTAGGGATTCCCTATGCCAGGTTGGACGCTTCTGGGGCCTCTGAAGCATGGGAAACAACTGTACAGTACAACAAAACCTTAAAAACTCAAAAATTGCCTACACAAATACTTGTACAAATAAGGGGCAAACTCTGGCAAACTCTGGCTTATATAAGCGGTCTGGAAGCGGTGCTGAGTGGGCCCACACTTGTCTGAATGGTGGCTAAAGAACCAGAGCATCTCGAGGGCTGAGAGTAGTACTAACAGATAGTGTTGAAAGAATAGAAACAGTAAAATGAAATAATGTCAGAAGAAATAAGAGAATGAATGGAAGGAGAGTGAAGAGATAAGGAGTGAGAAAAAGAAGAAATGAGGAGTCCCCTGACAGATGCAGGTGATGGCTGAGGTGCGGCGTGATCACCAGGTGATGTGGATGATGGTGTGATGCCCAGCGAGATCAAGGAAACAAGAACAAGGTGGTCGGTACACCTGGGAACAGCACTGTTAAAAACGGAATAACTGTCAAAGGGCTAGACGGCCAAGCATATATCGTAGACTTAACACATCTCCAAAAGGTCCAGCTCAAAACAAAACCCGCTGACTTCGCAGGTGTCGCCAACTCCACCATCACAAACACAACCGATTACTTCGAATACAAAGGCTTTATGGCAATCGACGGGGACGATGATGAACCATGAGCAAGCATAAATTAGGATACGCACACAATCCCAACCATTCCGGGCTATAAAACCATCTTAGCAACCACGGCTGTCATACCATCTGCTCTCTCCAGTACTACTCGAGTCATCTCCCTCGCAGAAAAACCCTTCTACATGGACTCAGGGGCAACAGTGCACATATCACCGTGCATATCTGACTTTGTCACCCTGCGATCCATCCCTCTGTGAGCCGTCAAAGGGATTGGAGGTACCTCTATCCAGGCCATAGGAATAGGACAGATCCGATTGCAAGTTCAAAATCAAACAGAAATTTACCTCAAAAACACATTATATATCCCTAATTCCACAGTTTGCCTCATATCCATCTCAGCTCTGGCTATAGGAATGCATGCCACCATCACGTTTAGTCAAACAGGAGTAACCATATTCAACAAAAACAGCGGTACGCTCCTTGCCACCCGGCCCCCTCATTCCAGGACAACACCTATACATACTAGAGCTTCAGTCAACACTCAATGAACACGCTCTGACTGCCGCACCAACCCCTGTTCACCTGGACACTTGGCACTGGCATCTTGGACACACCAACTATCAGGTCATAGCCACTATGGCTTGTGCAGGCTTGCTCCCAGATACGCCATCTGCCTCCCTCCCAGCACAACACAAATGTGACGTCTGCATTCTTGGCAAGCAGACGAAAACACCGATGTGCAAGGTATGGGAGGAAGGGCATAGAGCGGTCAAAAGGCTTCAGATAGTGTGGATAGATCTAGCTGGTCCAATGAGTGTACAATCTTGCACTGGCAACAAATATACCATGGATATTGTCAACGACTTTACAAACATGCCATGGGCAATTTCCCTTAAGTCCAAGTCAGATGCTTTTGCTGCGCTTCAAGCCTGGAAAAGGGAGCGAGAACTGGAAACAGGCAGAAAAGTTGGAATCTACCAAACAGGTCATGACAGCGAGCTGAAAAGCCATCAGATGGAGGCGTTGATACGATGCTGTACCAGCAGTCAGGGACACAACATGCACCAGAAGTCAAAATAAACATTTAATCATAAGGCTAAAAACTGTAAGCCTCCTGGTAGCAGTCTCAACAAATTATATCTCCAAAAACACCCCAATAAATACACAGACAGTACAGAACAAAGGGCAGGGACCAGTTCAAGCTATCCACTCAACAATAGTCCAACCACTGTAATGGGGAGAGGAAGCATGGGAGCTGGCAGAAGTGACGAAATGGGATCAATTTGTGATGATCTAGATCAAGATCAGATCTGACAATGCCCGATTTGACATGACTGAAAGGGGAAAGGAAAAGAAGCATGGAGGGATGTCAAAAGAAGCATGGAATGCAGGGAAGCGCTAAAAGGGGAAAGAAGGATCTATGAATGGGATCGTGCTAAATGGAGCTGAAGCAAATGGGGAAGTGGCAATCAGAGACATCCAGAGGAATGGTGGAACTGGTGGCACCGAAACATGCCTCCCAAAAGAGAAATTGGACTATCAAATATGTTCTGGAGGCTGGGGAGTTGACAACAAAGAGTCATGTGTAGATAGTGGTCTGTGCACCAGAAAAACAGTATAAATAGCCCAAGTTTAGTAGAGAATAGACAGGCAATTGATAGGCAAAGGCTCAGTGGTTCCCAGGGAGTGAATCACCTAGGCTAGAGTTTATTGAGCACCTCTTCTTAGAAGTCTATTGGAAAACAAAGGCTTGGTAGTTCCCAGAGAGTGAACTGCTTAGGCTGGAGTTGACTGAGAACCTTCTACTGCCCACCAGAGTATTTGATATTCTGAGAAGCACCCAATACACCAAGTTTATCATCAAGCAACAGTGTGGATTAGAGGTCACTTTCTAAGACTTCAAGAAAGCCCCAGAACTATCAGTACTACTTGCAACCAAGTACTACAGCGTGGGTTGTGTCAACCAGAACACAATGTGAATATGCTGTGCCATACACATCACAACACATGGGTCACGTCGAATGGCTACACAGGACTCTCCAAGGCAAAGCAAGAACCATGCGACTTGCCGCCAAGTGCCCGGATTCATTGTGGGACAAGTTCTATCAGACGGCAGTGGGGATTGCGTTGTAGTCTTACACTGGGTGCAGGGAATGATATTTTTTTTGCAAAATAATATAAAAACACAGTAAAAATAATCCAATTAATTTCAGAATTTTATTTGCATATTTCTGTCAAAACTATAGAAAAAATATTTTAACTGAACTTGGAAGAATAAAAGAACAAATTGCCACAGGAGGCTTATTCTGGTCTTTAGGCTCAAGAATGACCAATATAGTCCTCATCTGAGAGCATCAGACCAAGCACCATTCAAAATTTGGTTAGAATATTTTTTCTATAGTTTTGACAAATAAAATTGTAAAATTAATTGGATTATTTTTACTGTGTTTTTACATTGCCAAAAACACTGTTTGATGCGTGTCGGCAAGTTTTTGGTTTCGGCGCGGTCTCCGAATCCTGATCCTTGCCGGACACTGCCACCATTTCAGTTATCCCCGACTCATCAATCTTTGATCGTTGGCTGGCTACCGCGCCTTTACCGCTGCACTGGCTGGTTCTCAGTCTTTTTATCAAGTTTGGTGTGGTGAGTCTTCCCATGTCTACAGTTTTCGACTAACGCTTACAGTTTTCAGCGTTTTGGGTATATTGGGACGTATTTTTAGACTCTTATTGTCTGCCTCGCTTTAAGGCAGACGTATCAATATGTATGTATCTGGGTCAGACGTTGGCAGGTGACTTGCGTGCACGAGGGGTCCTTCCCTATTGGGGCAACCTTTTTAGATCCGCCATAATGCTACCATGCACAAGCAAGAATCTTGGTACAGATCTGCTAGAGATATGTCTTTCATATCATCTCTTTGTAAGTAAGCTTTTCCTTGCGTATTGCAGAATCGGCCCAGATCCATAGCAGAAGGAAACCCGGACGAAGTCTGGAAGACTCGAGAAAAGATATGACTTCGCAAGTGTCAAACCCTTAGTTTGAGTACGCCACAACACAGGGCGGACCGCGGACCTGTCTCTGGTTGGCTGTACACGTGTCCCCCTATTCCCCTGAAAATGCAAAACCAACGGGTATCAGAATTATTAAGTCAGTAACAGGACATCTTTTTAAGAGTGTATGTCCATTTTTGTCCTCTCTCTACCTCCGCAGACGATCAATCATGGCGGTAATCATGGCGGTTGGCCACATTTTCAAGAATATACGTGTATACTGTCCGTTCCTTTCATGTTCTCTCCTTTTGATTCATACCTTATGTTTTGTATAGATCTGGCCTTTATAGCTTACTGGGGAATCGTTCTCTTCGGTTACGACACTGGCATAGCGGGTGGTGTAGTATCGCAGCCGTACTTCAAGCAGGAATTCGGCCTCCTTAATCCCGATGGGACCACGAATCTGAAACGCACGAATGATGTGACATCTAATGTCGTATCAGTCTTGCAAGCAGGAGCTTTCTTCGGTGCCCTTGGGTCAGCTCCTGTCTCATGTACGGTTTCATCTTCTAAATGATCAACCGTTAATTTCTCTTTCTACGATATTTCTAGCTAACCTCGGCCGCAAATGGACGTTGGTTGCATTTACGCTTGTATTCTGTACTGGTGCTATTCTCGCCACAGCGGCAAAAGATAAGCATCACGGCCTTCAGCTCATCTACGCTGGTCGTGTGGTATCTGGCTTCGGTATTGGTGGGATTTCTGCAGTGGCTCCAGCCTACGTTTCGGAGTGTTCTCCCAAGGAAATACGAGGCAGGATTACGGGTCTTTTCCAGATCATGGTGCGTCGTCAACTTACTTTCCTATTATTTTTTCACCTTCAAACCTGATCCTAGGTTGCGATTGGAGTAACACTTTCTTACTTCATCAACTACGGAATCGGAATAAACATCCATACTGGTCCCAATGTCTGGAGGATACCGTTTGGTTTCCAACTCGTGCCGGCAGGAATCATGTTATTTGGTCTGCTCACTGTCAAGGTACTCCACCCATGTCCGACTTATTCACGGAACTCGTGTTTTTATGATTAAAGGAGTCTCCCAGATGACTTGCTTCCGTCGGTCGGAACGACGAGGTTTTGCAAAACTTTGCCTATCTCCGATCTGAATCCTCCGACTCAGAAAATGTTGTACATGAGATGGCAGAAATAGAGGCACAAATCGAAGAGGAGCGGGCTGCCAGGCAAGGCCTCGGAATGAAGGAGGCCTTTTTTGGAAAAGGAAACTTCATCCGTTTCGTCATCGCTTTTGTTATCTTCCTTCTCCAGCAATGGGGTGGCCAGAATTCCATTGGGTAGAGTACAGTTGCTTCGAGTTCTTCAGGGCGGACTCTCATCGGCAACACCTAGATACTATGCACCTCAGATTTTTACTTCTGTTGGATATACAGGAACGAAGAATTCTTTGCTCGCTTCAGGTATCTACGGTGTTGTCAAGGTGTGTTTCAGCCATTCTTTGTGTTCTAAAACTCAAATCCCTCCAGGTTGTCGCGACTGCCATTTTCGTCTTCTTCTTCGTCGAGAGTATTGGGCGACGTATATCACTCATTGTTTCCTCTCTCGGAATGGGTACATTATTCTTCATCATCGGTGCCATTCTCAAAACCCATCCCGTATCTGTTGCTCACCCTCCTCCATCCCCTCCACCTGCATCCAAGGCCATGGCGGCCATGCTCTATATCTACGTTTGCTTCTACTCTATGGGCTGGGGTCCTATGCCCTGGATCTACGTTTCCGATATCTTCCCTACTCGCACAAGACACTACGGTCTGTCCGTCGCTAGTGCTTCACAGTGGCTCTGGAGTAAGTCCTTTTGCTATCCTTATTAAACGGCAGTGCCTCATTGTCCTCGATCAGACTTTGTCGTGTCCAAAGTTACACCCGACATGATCTCGGACCTGGGCTACAAGATTTTCCTCATGTTTGCCACCGTCAACGTCGGTGCCATGGGCTTGTTTTCATTGTGAGTCTTATCTGCACATTTGTCTCGACTTATTTTTACACGTTGTTCTCAGCCTTATACCTGAAACTAAGGGCCGCAGTCTGGAAGAGATGGACGTGATCTTCGGTGCTGTCTCTGCTGACGAACGTGCTGCGCACATCGCCGCACAGGAAAGAGGTACGTTCTCAACTGAACTTCATGTCAGTAATTCTCATCGATTTGATTTCTTACAGCACTAGACCAAGACAGAAGCGATCCTCGATCCTCACGCTCGGTCACTACCAAAGCATAATATTGTACCTTTGCTGCTCAGATTTCTCTCCTTCAGCGGACGCGTCTTCACGATTTTAAGTTAAGCCTGAGTCGTGGTTTAGGTCTTGTATTGATGGGTCGATGTTTTACTTACTGTTGCAGCAATAACCTTCTCTAAGTTCGCCGTCTTGTACAGGTATATATCAGATGTAACATACTATGTAATTAGTTTCTTGGTGTTTCGGGTGGACCTGTGCTGAACAGTTAGCGGTAATAAGAAGGCAAATTCCGGGAAAAATGATTCTCAGCCTTTCAATTGAACACTTTATAAAAATAAGATATGCGAGATATGCGAGGGATCAAGTACTCGGATATTGCCGATTGTGCAAAGTCATTTATCTCAAGTTTCTCAACGCGACCGTTTCATGAAGGATTCCACCTTGGACATTTTAGACCTTTATTCCCGGAATGCACCAACCTTTTACACGACTTCAAGGATAAGAATACGCAGTTCCAGATTTCCAAGACGCGTGAATGGTATTCTTCTAGTTACCACGCCGTATACCTCCAAGCAACGCTTCTCGTGCTATTACAAATCCAAGCAGAGTGGACGATCTGCCAGCCTTTTCGTAATCATGAAGATTTTTTCATACTTAAAGCCAGTGTTAGGAGGACGGTTCCGTTGTCATCCTCTCATCAAGCAATGTTACCTCCGCGCTCTTTCTTCCTCCTCTCCGTACTCGCCGCTGTACACGTTTCTATCGGTCTTTCGGGGGACATGTACATTGTCAATTCAGACGTTTCCCCCGATGATGAAAAAAATACCCTGTTTTCAAATTCCAGCGAGACATCCTACACAGGGCCATCCTAGCTTGCAGTAAGGCATCGACTGCTTCCTTTCCAGGCGTTCTTGTCACCGGGACGAAGGTGAGCAGCTTATTTGCCAGTTATTTGTACGATACTCACTCTGTGAAGGGCGATCGGATTAGAATGAACGTCGTCAACCACCTCAAAGACACCACGGTGCTGACAGGAACAAGAATTGTACGTTAAACTTTTTTTTTCTCGTCATCTTATAACATGCCAAATGCCTTGTCCCTCCGAAAGCACTGGCACGGCTTATTCCAGAAGGGTACCAGTTGGGCTGATGGTCCCTCGGGCGTAAATCAATGCCCGATATCACCCAATAACTCATCTCTGTACGATTTTAATGTTGGTGATCAAGCTGGGACGTATTGGTACCATTCTCATCTAGGTGCGTGACTAGCCTTACGGTGGTCTGTTGATTCTCATGCTCCTACAGGGCGCTTTTATCACTCATAAATGGTCTCGGGCGGGACTGCAATGGCGCTGCAACAGACCTGTCTGTAATCAACGTTGTTCAAGGCAAGAGTTACCGATTCCGGCTTGTTTCCATTTCCTGCGATTCAAATTTCGTCTTCTCAGTCGACGGTCACAACATGGTACGGATTTCCTCTTTCTCTCTACCATACTGCACAACTAAATACTCATACCAACTATCGTCGATTCCATCCAAACATACTCGGGCCAACGCTACTCCGTCATCATAGCCGCGACGCAGCCCATCGGGAACTACTGGTTCCGTGCGCTCCCCAACGGTGGATGCACCTCATTCGCTGGCGGCGCCAACTCAGCCACGGCGCCGCGCTCGTCGAGCCAACCACGACCAACTCCTCCCTGAACAACCCACTCGTCGAGACGAGCCTGCATACCCTCGAAAGCCCCGGCGCACCCGGGGGCAGCGCCCCCGCCGACGTATTCCTGTATCTCAACGTCACGCGTATCGATGGCCGTTTCGCGATCAATGGCGCGAGCTCCCAGCCACCGAACGTCCCTGTGTCGTTGCAAGATCATGAGCGGCGCGCGCACGGCACAGGATTTGCTCCCTTCTGGGAATGTGTATACTTTGCCGCGGAATAAGACCGTCGAGTTGATCATACCGGGAGGCTCAACTGGTTCGCTGGTTAGTTCTCCGTTCTCTCTATCTCTCTCGAAGACGTTCTAGGTGACTCGTTGGATTTCGCAGCACCCGTTCCATTTACACGGAGTAAGTGTTTCTATTCTCGCTCACAATAGACTCGCTTTGAAGGCTCTCTCCTGATAGCACAATTTCGACGTCGTTCGAAGTGCCGGAAGTACCGTATACAACTACGACAATCCAGTTCGTATCGTACTCTCCCTTCTCCCTTGATTTTTTACTATACCTTGTTTGCGTTTAAGGTGCGCCGCGACGTGGTCTCTACCGGGTTCGCTGGAGATAACGTTAAGATCCGCTTCACAGCAAACAATGCCGGCCCATGGTTCCTACACTGGTGATTCAGCTCTCACGAACACGTTGATTCGATGCTGACCATGAACCCCTAGTCACAATTGACTGGCATCTTGACAAGTGAGTTACCCTTTTTCGTGTTGTCCCAGAGGTTGCAACATCATTTGTCTCTATAGCGGCTTGGCGGTTGTGTTTGCTGAGGATGTGGATAGCATCGCTAAGGGGATGGAACCCGGTGAGCATTCAAAAAGAACACATCTCGTGTATTCTAACCTCGCTTTTTCCAGAGGAATGGAAGGAACTTTGTCCCATGTACGAGTCTGCACATTAGCTTCACTTCCGGATAGTACTTGTTGTTCCATGGGAGACGTTGATTGCAATTTTACAGCAGAAATACGAGCATGGATAATATTCATGACATAAAGCACAGTAAGCTGGAAATGCCAAGTACACGAACCGACATCATGATCATGGAGAGCTGTCCGGGCGCGAAAGGAGAGGTGAAACTTGAATTGATATGATCCTGTTAGATGACTCACGATGTCCCTAGGAGATAAGTGGAAACCTGATGTATCTTTTGTATTGAATCATCTGGCCCTGATATAACTTGATCTAGCCATCTGCCATAATGCCTTGATAGGGACTCGTGATCATCTTCATACGAACATCCGATTGTACGAGCATTCTACGCAAAGTTGGCCTTTAGGTATACCAACAAACTGGGTAATAAACAGCACTAAATTCCACCCAGCCTACTGTTAAATGTCTACTGATAGATGATGAGTGGCCCCAGCGCACGTAGCGCACGTGACCGAAATACTATTTTCACTCCCTAGTGTTGTTGTGTCCTTCATTCTGAGACACGACGACACTAGGTATGTACCTATTTTACATCACCACGAATATATTCATTCTGAGACACGACGACACTAGGCCGTCTATTGCTGCTAAGGTGTGACTCCGCTCCCGCTGCACTCAACTAGCTGCAACA
This sequence comes from Macrolepiota albuminosa, assembly GCA_027475525.1. Classification (NCBI taxonomy): domain Eukaryota; kingdom Fungi; phylum Basidiomycota; class Agaricomycetes; order Agaricales; family Agaricaceae; genus Macrolepiota; species Macrolepiota albuminosa. The sequence goes on along the minus strand of JAMWFC010000049.1, from coordinate 4,226,393 downwards.
GGTTATGGGCCCCGGCCCCACAGACTCACACCGAAGACATAAGTAGAATCACATACCGCTCCGTACACAGACGTAGCAGCGATATAAAATTCCCCACACCTCACTCATCAATCCAGCTTTTCCCGTGCCTGCCGTGATTGACTTGCTCGCCTATCATGGATGATGCCCACGCTACGCGATCGCCAATGGAGAAACTCGGCATTATAAAATATACCAAATGGGAAAAGGCCATGTTTGGCCGATTAATGTCGGTAGGAGGTGCACGGATAATCACCGGTGAAGAGGTTCCCCCTCTCCTCAAACCAAACAATGCCACGTCGATTGCAGCCTGGAACTCTTATCTCCTCCGGAGCGACCGTGCAGCTGGAGAAATATATCAATGGCTGGACGAAGGCAACAAGATCCATGTGGATGCAATCCATGATAAACCATTGCTCATGTGGATAAAGCTCCGTGAGATCCACTCAAAGTGGGTGCCGAATGCCCGCTTCAATTCGCTTAGTGATCTCTTCAATATACAATTACGAGAGAACAAAACTCATCACACAACTGTGCACACAAGTGAAAGGCACCATGCAACGTATCCGTTCGCTTAGACCGCCACCAGGATTCAATTCGGACGGGACCGTCAAACCTGGCTACACTCTTGAAATGCTCGATGATGAACTTTGCTCTATGGCCATGCTTCGTGCGCTTCCACACGACGAGTACGCGTCCTTTATTTCTTCAGTCTTGATGCTAAACACTTTGACCAACGACGCTGTCGAGGAAGCATTTCGAACTGAAGAGGTACAGCGCATGACTGCAGCAGAAGAGACCACAGCAGCAGCACGTGCAATCAAATGCTACCTGTGTGATGGTGAGCACAAGATCACGAATTGTCCGGTCCTCCAGTCTGCACGAACGCACGTCAAGAAAGATGACGGAAATTCCAAATCCAAGAAGAGAGGAGGCCGCCGTGGAGCAAATGCAGTGGCCAAGGCCGCCAATGCAAAAAAGGTTGAAGAAGGCTGTGATGGTCCTGCAGTCAAAGCCGAAGCCGCAGTTTGTAGATCATCCCTATCAAGCGCTGCCCTTTCTGACACCATGTGGAACACAGACTTGGGCACCACGAGTTCTATGACTCCACACTGCAAGTGGTTCCTGCCCAGCACCTTTAAATTCTGGAGAGTACCTATATGTCTGGCCAACAACGCGACAGTATACTCAGCTGGGAAAGGATCAATCAGGTTCAGGCCGCAGGGAAAGGGTTGAGATGGGAATCCGCTTAACAATGTTATCTTCACCAATGTCTTGTTCGTACCCAAATTAACCAACAATCTGCTGTCCATCATGGTTTTGCAGTTACTTTTTGTGAACACTGAGTACTGTTTTCCATCAAAGACAAATTGATATTCACAGTTACTGTTGACAAGACCTTGACTTCGTACCTAGATGGAGAAACTTTGATTGCCTCACCTGAACACACTGCAAATGTCTCATACATTGGCCCAACATCCTCAGCAAAGATAGACAGACCGTTGCTCCACAGGAGAATGTGTCACCTTGGAGAAGATCGGATGGAGCAACTGATTAAGGAAGAGCTTACATACGATCTGAGACTATCATCCAACTCACACTTGCCATGTGTGTGTGTACCGTGTCTTCAAGGCAAACAGCACCAGGCATCATTCCTGCATACAGCCAATAAAGCACAAGAGGTGCTTGAGAGGGTATTCAGCGACATCCATGGACCAATGCAAGTAGGCGGACATCAATCGAATCAAAAGTAGTGGATAACCTTTGTCGATGACAGCACAAGGTGGATGGAAGCCCACGACATGTATCAGAAAAGTGACACGCTGAATGCATTCAAGATTTTTAAGGCTCAAGCAGAATGCCATGCTGAAAAGCAAATTAAATGCATTCATATTGACAAAGGTGGGAGTACACATCTCATGAATTCATGAATTTTTGCAAATCAGAGGGGATCCGTGTTGAATTTACCAACACCGCAACACCACAGCTGTAAGGGCGACCTCTAGAGGCTGTGGCTCAGTCACACAGCTGGCAGAGGGAGATCCAAAGTGTATTAGAA